>OX632357.1:24482243-25082243 GCA_951751655.1 Ophion costatus | reverse complement strand
TGAATATTTTGCAATGCAAATTTAGGAGAATGTTGCTCAAATGTTACTTTATTATATGTAAATTTTTCCATAAACGAACACTATTCGTTACGCCAAAAAAAAAATCTTAAAAACATGCCTTTTTTCGCCGAATTAACTTTACCCCGCCCTTAAATGCGCACACATTTCCGTATTTTGGCGTTCCGTTAAAATATCCTCAAAAACTGTCACAGTTCCCCTCGTGTCAATGCAACCCCGTTTTACGGTAATTGGCGCTGATAGGCAACGCCCATGGGATCCCGTGGCTGGCCAGGCGACTCGCAGCCTACGAGAATCGGACTGCATTCTGACATTTGGACCAAGCGAGCCGCCGGCTGCATCGCCAGAGCCGGTTGCCGTTTAGCGTTTGGTGCACACGCCGATTCGATTGTTTCGCTTGCCCGGGAGAAAAGTTGATTTCCGCGGACCACTACCTGGTTGTAGCAGGCAAATGTAACGGCTGGAAATCGACACGCTCGGGGGTTGCTCGTGATGTTCTTTGTTGAACGCATCGACCCGAGAGCGCCAGTGGCCTCGTATGTTGCCCCGCTGGCCTTTGCAACTTCGTACGATATTGCCGGCGCACCCGTTCACCCACCGAACATACATTTCCGGCCGATAAACTCCGACAAGCTTAACTCTTTGTTCGCGATCCAACGCCCTCCGAATTACATTCCTCATTCGGTTCGAACCTTCAGCACCAATGTCCGGTCGTCTTCTCGGTGAACGATCGCACCGTCGTCGCCTTGAGGAACGCTCGTACACGCGCGTTTCGCGATTACGAGACTGACGCGCGCGAAAATACCAAATCACAACAGCGATAACGCGATTGTCGCGAGGTTGCGGCTAACGAGAATATTTAAAGCCGTGTGTCGCGCTCGACTGACGTTCAACGTCTTGGACACTTTTTAGGCCCACGTGTGTGCAACGATTGAGCGTGTTTTTTTTTCTCGCATCGTGCTTGGCCGCTCGTTACGTGCCGCGACGCAAATGCAGTTTTTTTTTTTTTCATCTTCTCTGTACAGGAAGCAACGAGCATCATCGCCGATGGACAAGCGGTCGAGGGGAGGAGGGGCTACGTGTACGTTCAAACGTACGAATACAGTAAAGATCGTGTCGTGTCCGAATGGGCAGTAGTCGGGTCTCTTGCCGTGACCCTGAGCATTCGTCGTGTTACACAACTCTCTCTCTCTCGCGCGTGCGTGCGGTTTTGTACCGTACATGCACCTATCTCGCACTCGGCTTGATGCGAGAAAACATCGCGACAGCGGCCAACTTAATTATTATACGCCAACTCGTGTGTCCGATGGATTCTATATTTAGGAAAAATACTCGCGTGGTTAGCGGTCTCGAGCAACGTGGCGTACGTGTCACCGGAAGCGAGGAAAAAAAACGGTGAAAAAAATCGCGCTGCTGTTTTTTTTAATGATCGCGGGTCGCGATCACTTCCTCTTTTCGCACGTACGCGATGTGCGCGGAAACTGAGCTGCACAGTGGGATTCGCTCTCGGGGAGTGCTGCTGCGTCAACCGACGACGTAATACACCCAACTAAATATCAGTATTATTATTAAGCCGTTATAAAGCGATCTCAATACTACACGAAAAAGTTCATTATTATTTTACTATTATTATTGTTAAATTTGATTTTTAAATTAAATTTAAATTTCATCATTCAAACTGATTTAAATTTTTATTAAATCAATCCTTCAAAATCCTTCATTTTAATTAAGCTTAACTAATTACGAATACACCATTTTATTTTAGTATTATTTATTAATTAGTATTAGTATTATTATTTATTAATTAGTATTATTTACTATTTATTTTAGTAAACAATACTAGTATTTAGTATTATTATAATACTAGTATATAGTAGTATTACTTATAGTATTATTATATTTATTTATTATATTGTATAATTGTAATATATATTTATTTATTATATTATATAGTATTATTATAATACTAGTATTTAGTAGTATTATTATTTATTAATTAGTATTAGTCTAGTATTGTTTATTAATTAATTATTATTAATTTTGATTTTTTAATGATATTTCAATTAAATCGTTAAAATTGATTTATATTTTGATTAAATCAATCCTTAATTTGAATTAAGCTTAATTCATTATGAATATACCATTTTATTTTATTATTTTTAGTATTTTAATTTATTATTATAGTGGACTGTATTGCTCCGGGCAACGCACCTCCTCAGCTTGCGCTGGGAAACATTCACCTACCCCCGGGGGTCAGGCTCGGGCTTCAGGGGCCAGTCCACTTTCAAAATTTCAAAAAATCGGTTTCTTTTACTGTTTCCGAAAGTACATACATTCAGAAATATTGGATTTTGTACGGTGCAGGAATTGCCGATTGAGTTTAGATAAGAGTTTTTCACAGTATAAACTTCAAACGCGTTTTTCTCGAAACAACGTTGTCAAAATCTAGCTCCATCTTATCTCTAAAACTAATAAACCGATTCTCTCGAAAGTTGAACCACTCATTGTTAACATGATTCGCAACAAGATGACCGGCGATGATTTTAAAATTTTGATTTTTACTCTTTTTTTGCGAAAAACTGCGAAAAAAACGCGTTTTTTTTACTTTTTTCGTTTTTCATCTGCCATTTTTTTATTTTTTGATAAAACTTTATTTCCGAGGGTCACTTTGTAGCTGGTGTCATACTGAATCTAATGGACTTTGATTTTTTTTCTTTCAGACAAGCCGTTGCCGAGTTGTGATGGAGCTACCTAGTGCACCTATTTTTGAGGCGTTACGTTAAACTATAGTTTTTGTACTTAAAAATGAATAAAAATGAATTTAAAGTTTTTTAAAATGTATTTCAGGACTTTATTCATCAAGCCCAACAACTTTTATATTCATATCTTTTATAAAATCCTCAACAAAAAATCGCGAAAATCGCCTTTTTTCGTGGCTCCAAAGTGGACTGGCCCCACTTAATCTAGACCGGAACAATAACGCTGGGCCACACTCGAGGGGTCCGACACCACCTCGACTGCCGCCCAGTCAAAAAGACGCGCGAAAAGTCAACATTTTTTTAAATTTATATTTATATATATAAATATATATTTATTATTGTTATTATTATTATTATTCACTGTCCATTCTACTTTGTGCACGGCACACACGTGTACGTAATGTCGTTGCATTCGCAAGGTAGACTATCTCTGGCCAGCAAACAACGCAAATCCTTTCGGCTCGTTCCGAACACTTGGTCGGCGAGTCACGCAACCGTTCGCTCCCCTTTGTACCGTAGAGAACTTTCTCGGCTACGTGCAGCCGCTGAGCATCGAATTTCTACGGAGCCAACCGACCTGGTCAAACATTGTCTTTACGCTCGAATCGGGGACGTTTGGGTTATCAGCGAAAAACTTCTGTAGCAACGGCTGACAAAAAAAGGCGGATGTTTCGGTGACTTTCGCAAAAGTGACTGACAATGAACATCACTTAGCTGTTCGGCCGCGATTTTGACGAAATTCGAGTATATGGTGGAGGATGAAAAAATGTTGGACGGGGAATTTTTTATCGGTGGTGAAGGAGTTTCGAGCAACGGAAACATCCCTTGGAGTGAAGGATATGGCAAGGGATGATTCTTCAGCCGCGAGCATGCCGCGGATTTCAGTAATTCCATACCTCTCCAATAATTTTTAATGCTCTACCGTACACCTGAGTTTCGTGACTTTGAAGTTTGCATCGTTGGAATACAACGAACATTGATTTCTTTTGCCCATTTCAGCTTTGAAAATTGCTTGAACGTTTCTACGTATTCACATCAGAAATAAACTAACCAAATTGGCACAAAAAACTGAGTAGTGATAAAAATAAATAAATTAAAAAGGGTCGAGAAATTAATATCGTTGCGTTCCAACAAAGCAAACGTCGCCGTCATTGACGTTTCACGAAAATCGACGTCTGACGCACCACGGTGATGTTCCTAGTGATTATCACAGCAGCTCGAACGTGCCCGCAACCGGTCAACATCGACAAGAGTCGCTGAACGGTGATGAGCCGAGCTTTCTCGACAATTCGAATAACCGGCCCGATATGAAAGGCGCGCCGAGACAATGTAGGCAAAGTATTCGACAGAGCGAGTGTTTTACATGGGAGCTGGCGGTCGTCCGGCTTGTTCGCATGGAGAGGCAACGTCGCGCGGAAATGCGGCAGTTGCAATTAACCCGTCTAGTTACCGCGCTCAACCAGAATGCCCGGTAATTATATCTCGCAAGAGCGTTCCCGCGCAGTAGACACAGCGTTTCGAGGGGAAAAGAGGATGAAAAAAAAAAAGCGCCAGTCATCCGCGCGGTTCATTGTCACGGTTCAAGGCACCGTTCGCGAACCACAGCCCAAGTATAGACTGCATTTACCATGCAACTTTGCAACCCGGACATAACTCCGCGTATTATAGTGTTTTTCCTCTATTTGCGTTTGTATCTCGGAGTTTGTATCCACAAGGAAAACCAGCGCGAGTCGTTTAGCCCTCCTGCCCGTGTATTACGCTCCAATCGATAATATCCACTCCAGGCTAGACGGTCCCATTCACACGAGCTGCTCTAGCCGGAAATAAGAACCGAGCGCAGCCAAGCTGAATAGAAATTCCGCAACGACCCTTTTTTTTCGCTCCTCGTTACTCTTATCCGTCGTATATCCGTTTTTCGCATCAACTTTATTCAACAGACGTATCGACAGACCGGATTTTCCCAATCCAAATGGCACTCCGATCGACACGCTCGATTCGCGGCGTTATCTTGCGATGCTGAAGAATGCAGGATCGAAGCACGGTCCTTCGTCGTTCATTCATAAATCAAAGAATTTGAACAGCGCTGCAAAAGCGTACACGAACCGACCGGTCGATGGCGTATAGTACGGGGGCGACCTTCGAGTTTAGTCTCGTTGCGCATTGCGGCTGTGCCAAGTAACGTGCCACATCGTATCAGACGTGAAATCAAGTTCCTCGACAGCAACAGAATAAGAGGAAAAAGCATCAAACGCACGCGTTCCCGGAGAGTGCGTTGGTAGCTATTGTTGAATTGAGCACTCGGTTAGGCACCCAATGACAATCCGTTGCAACAATAACAAACGGCAACCCAAGCAAACGACAACAAATGGCAAAATTATGACCCCCGCCGCCCCTAGACATTCTACCGTAGTGGACGCTGGGTATAGAAAAAAAGATTGAGCACTCGTTGAGGTGCCGAATAACAATCCGTTGTAACAGTGCACTGCAAAAACAAGTGTCTTGTTTTTATGCACTTTACGTGTGTAAATGGCTGTAGACACCTTTTACACGTTTTAACGTGTGTAAAAAAATAACGGTGTAAAAATAACACGGATATATGCGTTCAAACGAGACACTTACGTGTGTTATTTTCTTACACACGTTAAAACGTGTGAAAAGTGTCTGCAGCCATTTGCACACTCGAAGTGTGTAGGAACGACACACTCATTTTTGCAGTACTGCATACACATGGGATGCGACGGAAAAATTAATTCAATGACAAAGCTTTTCATCGTCAAAATATATTACTTATACATTACGTTGTGTTGATTGTATTAATTATATTAATTATAAAGTTAATTATATATTTACAGTTTTGATAGCTATCTTTTCTAAATACATTATGATGATGTAGTATGATGCGAGTAGGCACACGATGGATTTGTTGACCATGGGTTCCGGTATTTTAACCCGTATATTGCGATCTGCTGCCACAATTTTTATCATAGAGCTTGTGTGTGCATACTAAGATGTTAATTGAATCCGTTAACCGGTTAATTGAAGATCAAATGTGGTCTTGTTAGCCGGCCAATCCATAAATGCCAAACCAACCAACGAGCTTCACGTGATGGCGTAACCAAGATAATTTTTTAAAACATATGATCAATAACTCGCAATTAACACACGTAAACCGTGTTGCCTTTTCCCGTGTTTTTTTTGCTCGTGTGTTGCTATCAACGTGTATTTATTAATTCAATGTGTGTAAACATGCCTCTTGTATGTTGATTCTACGCACTTTATGCGTGTTCCAATAAGCGTTTTGTTTTATGGAGACAGCTACGAGGGTGTGTAATAATCTAATGCGTAAAAATTGCACATTCACGTGTGTAATTTCAACGCGTTAAGCGTTACCAAATGCATAAGTGTGTAGAATCAATATGACGACGCGTGTCTCGCCTGTATGTTGTGTTACTTCTACATACTTTGAACACACGTCAAACACGCCTAGTTTTTGCAGTGTGGAAAACGGCAACCCAAGCAAACCCAAACAAATGGCAAAATAATAACTGCCCGTCCCCAGAGATTTTACCGTAGTAGATGCTTGGTATGGAAAAATAGATAGGTGCCTATGTAGAGCCATATCGTTTCCTCATTGCCGTGTAGAAGAGGAAGACGAGAATACCTCTCGTGCAGGGGTTCGTGAAGGGGTGCAAGGGAATAAAGCGCGGGAGCTCTAGTCGAGAACCCCCAGCGGATTATACGGTAGACATATTTAGCGTGTGTACATGTGAGACATTCTCGACGTCTTATATCACCCCGGCTCGTCGGATTTGTGTGACGGCGAGCTTGCCGCGAGGCGACCGTTTCGCGCTGACACACGAACACAGTCAAGCAACGTCCACGAACGGCCACGAATCTGCATAGAGTAGTGGTATAGACACGGACTTTACACAGCCGCGACGGATGTACCAAAGCATGAATAACCCACCGAGTTTCGCATTGCGATCGTGAAATTGCTAGGCAAGAGCGAGCTCGTTCGTGGTTCAAGGATCCGTGCATTTTCCATCGTGTTCCTCACTTTACATCGCGTCACTCGATCTACTCGTATTATTTACATCATACGAGCACACGCGTCGACCGATTGTTCACACGAAATCATCATGACTTTTGCGTACATTTCGCAGCATCGTCAGCGACGAATCATTCGTGTATCCGATCTCGTGGATTCTCATGCGTTCTTAAAGATCGCAGTCTTTCGTTTATCGGAGATGATCGTAACCTCGACGAGATCAATCTGACTGGACGCCTCGGATCGATTGACCCTCTTCGGCACGAACGATTCGTCGATTCCAAGGAAGAACGTTTGGTTTAATCTATTTGCGGAGACAACATTGCGTACCCGTAATTAATCAATTGATTCATTGATGCTAATCGTCAAAGTGGACGTATAGGCGTGCACTGAACGCGCGTACTCTGCTCGTAACGGTGTGGATCCAAGACGCAACAGCCGTGCATAAATTTGTCGGGGAGACGCCGCATCATATCCATAAGGGATTTGATGGGGAGGCCGCACGCAGCGAGTTCACATTGGAATCCAAGTGGATTTCGCGCTATTTTCCGATTGACGCTCGACAATTTTTCATTCGATGTTCTCAACCGCAAATTTGTTGGATCTTCGAAAAGAAATTTTCCTTTCGTGTCCCGTGCACAAATTTTTTTCTGGGACTCGTTAGGGGCACCGGCACATAGGGATTCCTCATTGGCATCCAATCGAAAATTCTTACCACGTTCGAATCGAATATATATGAAAAGTCACGAGAAAAAATTCGCCGTGTGGAAACATAGCCTGCATGATTCGTGTACGTGTGTTGTGATATTGTGTCGAAGTGCAGTGAAATAAATAATAAATGATAATTACCGTGGATTTTAAGTAACGTGATTCAAATCGACTTCAAAGGCTTCAATCGACTTTTTTAAAAGATTTATACTTTTTAAAGATATACTTGTCTTGTATGTCTGTGTATTTATTTTTAAAAATTCAACGTACATATAATTCGATGGGATCCGTCGACATTCGTATCGGAACATGTCCGACAACGTGGGACTCCTTGAGGGTTCAAATCGGATTCGTACATTGGATTCCAATGAAGAATCCAATTGTTCCAAACGCGCATGCAGTAGAGGGATCCAATGTGAAGGCCCATCGGATCCCTATCAGGAAGTAGCGACAAAGATGGAAATGCAATGGGATTCCTACCACAATTTTTATACACGTACTTGTTTCTTTCTCGCCACACTATCGTTGGATACAAACGGCAATGTGAAAATGCACCAACGACCAATGGACAAATGAAAATAAACATACGAAATTCGTTGCAAATCGGTATAGCCCTTTGAAAATTCTTTTTTCATTGCTCGTGTTCCCCGCAATTCTTCCTTCGCCTCGTTATAATTGCGAGATTCATTTTTTTCCTTTTATTGGAGGAGAAAAGCCCTCTGGAGCTCCCGTTCGTAGAATCGTTTCCACCCATCGGTCACCGCATCCGTGTGAATCCCTTCGAGTTATTATTTCCACTGACGAACCAAGGGACGAAAATCCTCATTCGACACGGTTTCGTTAAACCGCAGCAGCCCACCGCCGTGAGTTAACGAGCTTGCGAGGCAACTTTTATCCACCCTCGGGCAGAATCGTTTTGCGGGAACGCTTCTATGGCAACGACTCGATTTGAATTCATTCGAGAAAAACAGTCACGAGGAGCATTGATGTTGCTGGTCCGAAGGGAAGGAGGACGGCGATCCAACGACTATCGATTCGTTAAGGAGGGACGATCACTTCCACGGGGTCAAAAAAGAGTCTAAATTTATTTTACCCACAGCTGCTCTGATTCGTGTTTACTTATGTTGATTATTCGTATTATCGATTATAGTGTGCCAAATGTTGTGGTAAATGATAAATTTATTGCACGTGAACAAATAAAAACTGAAAAATTAGATTGTCAACGACTCGGTAGGAATCTTCGTAATAATAATATTAACATATCCACCATAAAAACGGACTGAAAAGATTTTTTTTAAATCAGCCCGAAGCCTATTAAAATAGGCTTGAATTTCCTCAGCGGAATTAACACGATAGGCAGAATATAATTATGTACATATTACTGATACATGATAAATGATAAAACTCCATAAATTGTTTTTTGCATATTTTGTTGCGGTTTCTATTCAAATTAATTTCAAAACAAAGCTGGGTTATGCTCGCTAAACGCATCAGCTGTTACTCGCGACGTTGCTAAGTCTGTGGGTGCTATTTCGTCGATCTGACCATTTTCAACCGGAAATTGATACTTTCTTGTAATGTAGTGCTTTAACTATACGGTGAAGATTGATTTTCTTATTTTGCACAATATATATTATATCCAAACTATCGAATTTCAGTTCTCCAACGGGTTTAGTTGGATACGTGAGCAGAAAAACCACGATCACCGCACTTCCGGTTGACCGTCCCCATAAGACGACGTGCTTCGGTAACTCAAAGTGCTCGACTTTGCAGTTTTATTGCGAAAAAACTAAACGGTCAAAATAGCTCAAATTTTGACAATAGGCGCATAAAGTATTCGTCAAAATCATATAAAAATTTCAAATCCGAAAGTTGGATTCGTAGTAACGATCGTACCTCCTTAAACGATCGGAAATTCATCCCTCGTTGCTACTCCCTAAAAGATCCTCAATGCTTTGACTCTCGCGGAGATGGGCATTTTCGCAAAGATCTCGTGTTGGATATAGGAAGAGAAAAAAAAGAAAGGAGCTCACGCGAAAAAGTTGTGTACGGGCGAGAGAGCAGGTTCGCGCGATGTCTGTCGGAGACGGAAAACGGCTATGGAGGGTGAAATATTTATTCGTGAATCGTGATGGCACGAAAAGGGTACATCCTCGCGAGAAGGAATAGGAAGGGGATTGAGCAGCACTAAACAGCGCTGCTGAAATCGTCGATGGAAAGGACGAAGGAAGGATTCGTGAGAACAGGGGTGGAGAAGAACGAGAGATTTGGTCGTAATCGAAAAATTGAGAATGTTTCTACGTGACCGGTGGATAAGCCGAGCGAGTCGAAAACAGGCTTTCCGAAGAGGGGGACTTTCGAGGAGCTTTACGGTCCAACGCCGAGTTGTGAAACTCACTTTGGGCTAACAGAATGGACCTGTTTGCGAGGTGAATTGAATTATTCCTCATCAGAATAGTCAGTTGGTTCCATTATCTATATATATATATATATGTGTATATGTGTACGTGTGATTAAAAATAATCAACTATTTTTTTAATTCCTCTATTTAGCTGTTGCATTAAGGTGAAATAAGATACCGATTAAAATATCAACTCTCGATGTTAACATTCACAGGTTCCTCATGGCGATTTTTTATTGCTCATGCTAATAACGTGGAGAAAACTTTTCTTGCTACTTTCGAATTTTACAACTCGCCAACGGGTAAACGTACAACAAGGCCGAAGCCATATTTCTGTAGGGAATTAAACGCTCTCTAAAAAAGTTTTCTTATCGTTTTATGATAAATCTACTCGTTCAAAAGTTATTCAAGGTCAAAGTTGAAATTATAGTCAGTTTCCACATTTTCTCCTTTTCCGGCGAATCTATCGGACTTGTCACAAAATGACATGGGAACTTTTTTGTAGATCATTTCGGTTTCTATAGAATCATGTCATTGAATGATTTAACAATCCGATAGGTCAATAGTGACCGGCTTTATAAAGCGATTTTTTTAGAAAAGTCACTACTTCTGTCAAATTAATTGTTACATTAACCAAATACATAAATAAGAAGACGCAAACTTTTATCAAGTTACTTTTTATTGTTTACTTACAGTACAAAAACATTGTTAGGATTTTTTTTTCATAACGCTTATATTTAAAATGAAAAAAATGGTTGTTTCAGAAACAAATGATGAATAAAACGGAAAAAAGACCCATGTGTTTTAGAGTTTTCATCAACAGTAAATACTAAGAAGTAACTTTATAAAAATTGGCGTCTTTTTATTTATATTTTTGGTTAATATGACACCGAAATTCACGAAATTGGCAACTTTTCTCCAAAAAATAAATCTGTAAAGGTGTTAACTATTAAACTATTAAATTTCCAAATTATTTTATAAAGTGATTCTATATCAAATAAAATGGTCTACAATAAAAGGCCCTATGACATTGTGTGACAAGTCTGATAGTTTCGCCGGAAAACTAAAAAAAAAATCTTGAAATTTACTGTAAATTCAACTTCGACCGTGAATAACTGTTGAAAGAGTAGATTTATCATAAGACGATAAGAGTCCTTTTTCCTAGAGCGTTCAATTCCCTACATAAACATGTCTTCGGCATTGTTGTACATTCACCCATCGGCGAGTTACAAAATTCAAAAGAAACTGGCTTTTCCCATAGGAAATAGAAAATCGGGATGAGGATCCTCTAAATATTCATATTAAGGCCTCATATTTGAACATGCGTCTTATATAATCCACCTGCAACTACGGAACACGTCAATTCTACGAGAAAAAAATACTCCATTTTTTTAATCACCCTTACACGTAAGATCCCTCGCAAGTTAGACGCGTAATTTCGAACCCTGCCACCGGTTGGACGAGCGTAAATTCGTTTGCACGAATTTAGCGATTTCGTCGAACGGAGGGAAAAGAAAGTCTCGCGGAAGGGAGGGAACAAGTTGAACTTCGAAATCGTTCAAGTCGAACGGGGAATAAAGCCGGAGCCTGGGTGAAAGGTCGTCCTCGACGCGGATCGATGATCGCGTACACCATCGCGCGTACCTAGCGGGAAGCTGCAAGCAGAGGGTTGAACGCGAGCATCGATTCGATGTCTCTACGCGCGCGGTCCTCCCCTTTAGGTCCGACATCGCTTAATATATTATTCGCAACGATCGACAATTTCCATAATGCTCCCTCAAAGTTACGTGTTGCACATGGCGAACAAAATTCGCCTCCCAAGGTGCACCACTTTGGATTCTCCTTGGGTACTTAGGCGGACTCAGGTGTACGCTCAGGGTGGCCTGAGCGTGCACCTGCGCCCGCTTCGATGACGTATGTGCGTTATTGCGAAGGCGCAGCCTTTCTGAATCGTTAATTAAAATTTCCCGTTGTACCGAACGCGTCAACGTCGATGCTCGACGAGAGCCTCCGGGCCAGAAATTGCGTCGCTCGACGATTGGAAATTGGAAAATTGAAACTACCGGATGTAGGTGGATGAAAACTTGTCCGTGCTGCAGCCTCGCATGGTGTGCTGTACGTGCACGTAATACGCACGGATCCTCCATTATCTATCCACACACGGAAAACTTCCATCCGACGTTAATTATGAGCAATACGAATTGCTGCAATATCGTGTACATGGGAGCACATTTCCACCGTGAACGAGGAGCCGGGGGGTTGGTCCACGAGAGGCTGGACTTACTTTACGCTGTTTTATCCAACGAACCTGCTTCCAATACCAATGGATAAATCGTACCTGACACATCCATTAACGAATTTGTCGATACGCGGCTATTGTTCTCGTATTGCAAGGACAAACCACCCCTTCTGACCAAACCTTTAATTATCACCGCACCAACGGTCGCGCTGTGATCCCCCGCTGCTTCTACCGATGCAATAATCAGCCCGGACATTTCACACTCGACGGAATAAAGAAACGCACGAGAGGAAAACTACCCGTGCAGAAATTTGCCGGGGAGTTCCTAAATCCTACTACATCCCTATATAGGGATTCGAGGGACTGCTGTGATTGGCCGAAAGAAGATCGTTTTTGATGAATTTTTCTTTGTATACTAGATTATTTATTTGGGATTCGGTAAAGAGGTATGTTATTGAGCAGACATTGAACTTGTATCGTGTAAATTTTTATTTCAATGAATTGAAAATTAAAAATGTTATCGAGGTATAACAGAGCGTTTGTATAAAAAGTTTGGTCACAACGGCCAGATCGATAACTTGACAATAGTTGGTCTGAAAAATTGAAATAAAAAGGTTTTATAAGCTATATAAATGTAATTCTCGTTGCCATTTTGTTTATTTTTTTTTGTTTCGCAAAATAGCAGGTGTTGAAAAGTGTAGTTTTGGCGAAATTTTTACTTTTATTTGGGAGCTTAAAAAATACTAAATGAGAAAAATGGCTACGTACAACGGTAGCTACTGCAATGACGGAAATTTTGGTTTTTATCAATTGAAAATCCGACAATTACAGATAGAGTTATTATTCCGGCCAGGTCGATAGAAGTGCCGCGAAAAAAAGCGATCAAAAGTTTTAGTATACGTGAACGGTTGCGCTACCTGCTCTCACTAAACCGTCTGTAACTTGGTCAATTTTCAATATTTTAACTTGACATTTTGTTCACATATTCTTGAGTAGGTACACCTTGAGAAAATATGCAAAAAAATCAATTTCTCGGCCCGTTACAGTGGTGTTCCGCCTTAAAGTGGATTTTCAGTAATGTGATTTAAATGGACTTTTGAGATGAACTTTTTTAGGCGATTACAATCTTTGGAAGATAAACTTTTTTAAGCGATTTAAACTTTATTGAGATATGATGATGTAGTTTCCTGACAATAAGATCCACTGACTTTGTGTATCCATATATAATATTTCATTTTGAAACATCAACGTCCAGAATGCGATGAGATCCACCAAGAGTCGAATCGAATTCTGTTCGATACTGAGGCAATCCTCTAGGATTTAAATTGGATTCGTACATTGGCTTCCAATGCGGACCCCCGCTTAGAATCCAACGTACGAGCGTGACGCTTTAGTCCAATGTGTTTAGTCTCCAATGTGATGATCCATTGAATCCCTATCAGGTCCAAACACAAGTATCGGAATCCAATTGGATCCCTACGACAATTTCTGCTCCCGATGAGCCGAGTGTCAATAAATTAAACGCGTCTTCATCACTTTCGTTGTGGATTCGCCGATCTTTTGTCCCGAAAGGAAGTGACACTGGCAAACCAACGGGTCACTCGACAGCAGGAATCAACGGGGATGAGACCACCCCTGGCAAATTCGTACCTCTCGTTCGTTAACGAGACAAGACTAATGACCTCGCGATAAATCAGACTGCGAGGGCGAGGGAGTGCCGGTATACCGAACGAAGACGAAAAAAGTCGCCGAGTCGAGTGGCTGGGGTACGAAATATTTTCTCCCCTCAGACTGTGCATACGTGCAGGTTGCTTTCGGGACTATTCGTTGCTTTCGTCGCTCTCTCCCTCTCTCGTCTACAGCTAGTTACGTGTGATGTTTATACACAACGTGGAGCAAATGTGATGAGGGAGAGGGATAGAAAACCATTCTACTTTATGATTCCCGTGGGAACGAGAGGAAGATAGTCTATCTTAGAACCCAAAAGCCTATGTAGAATCGAAAGACCCAACGATACTATAGGGTTTCTCAAAGTGACCGGACATTTTCATTTCTCAATACAACGTTTTATTCGAAAAGCACGAATATTTTTATTTTAATATAAGGCACAAACACGGAGGGTATGTGTGGAACACAATATCCGATAAATAGCCGCCTCGTACCTGTCTGCAAACGTTCACTCTTTTGACGAATTTTTCACTAACTTTCTGGCATAATTGCGGACTAATTTGATTGAGACCTTAGGCCACAGTAACGGGTATAAAAACACGTGCGAACTTAACAATTTTTTTCGTATGAAAAAGTGATTCACTCGTAAAATTAATTACACATCTATTTAGTATGAATATCAAGCTGCTAGAAAACATATTTTTCTTCGATGTACAAAGTGGCCACCTACTCGAAACTTCTCGAAACAGCTTTTCTCCAATTGGCGTGACAAATAACTTCAACACTGTTCGCTCCATTTACTTCAAATTTAAAAGTTATGTTCGTGATTGCATTGTGCCTGATACCTTTTCATTTTATAAGCAGTTTTATACGAAATTTTTCAGTGAAAATTCATTTCTTAAGTTTAAATACCTACAACTTTTGAATAAAACAATATTTTTTAAATTGCGTACGTACTTCTCTAGGTGTTCTAATGTAGATTGACGAGAATTTTTGTTTCTTGTTCTACGTATGAAATTGTGGATGCGAAATGTCACGCCACGGAGCGCCTAACAAAAAGATAACAAAAGAAAATATTAGTAGTCGGCCATTTGTACATCGAAAAATATGTATATATATTTTTTTTCTAACAGCTTGATATTCATACTAAATAAATGTGTAATTAATTTGATGAGTGAATCACTTTTTCGTACGAAAAAAAAAATGGTTAAATTCGCACATGATTTTATGCCCGTTACTGTGGCCTAAGGCTTTAATAGTGCGTCCAATTGCTTCCTCGAGCTCCGGAATGGTCTGTGGATCATTGGCATACACTTTTCCTCTCAGAAAACCCCAAAGAAAGAAGTCCAATAGCGTCAAATCGCACGATCTCAGTGGCCAATTCACATCGCCACGGCGCGAGATAACGCGACCATGAAACTTCGTCTATCACATGCATTGTTTCACCCGCCGTGTGGCCGCGCCATCTTGTTGATAAAATATGCCCTCCAAGTTCGTGCCGTTCGCGTCATTTATCGGCTATCGTGTTCCATACGTAACCTCCATGTTTGTGCCTTATATTAAAATAAAAACATTTGTACTTTTCAAACAAACAATACGTTTTGTCGATAAAAAAAAATGTCAGGTAATTTTGAGACACCCTTTACTCCGAATACTATTCGGAGCTTTCGTGGGGAGTCTTCTCCGACATCGGGAAAACTCTCGCGTGACTTTTTCACGGTACAGTTGGCCGCAGTGATTTTTTTTTAAGGATGTTGAGTCCCAAATCGCAAATGATGATAAAATTCTGAAAATTTGGTATGTTTTTGTATGAAGTATTTCAGAGGTCGTGTAAAAATTTCACGACAATTAGGAAGCTCGTTATTGAACAACTAACATTCACAAATTAAATGTTGTTTTATGGAAACTGATGTAACTTTGCAATAAGTTTTTTTTTTGACCTCTCAATTTTATAATATCTACAATATACTGAAAGCAACGGAAACAAAACGAAGTTTGTTGATAAATTTTTTTTTATTTCTTTTAAAAATTGTTCTTAACAAAATGTTAATTTTTTAATAACGAGCTTCCTAATCGTCGTGAAATTTTAACACGACCTCTTAAATACTTCATACAAAAACATACCAAATTTTCCGAATTTTCTTATCATTTTTTATTTCAACCCTCAAGGAGGTTGAAGTAATGATGATAGAATTCTGAAAATTTCGTATGTTTTTACATGAAGTATTCAGGAGGTCGTGTAAAAATTTCACGACGATTAAGAAGCTATTTATTGAACAATTAACATTAACATGTTTCATAGGGACTCAACATCCTTAAAGCCCTCCCAAACGCCCCCTACTCCAAGCGAGAATTCCCCGCATTCGAATATCGCTCGGGACGATGCGGGCTGATTTTTCCTCGAGGCGATCGACGATAGTTCCGAGTCTCTCGGCTGGACGTGTCCCGAATTGAACGAAACGAGGATGCAAGTAAGAAAAGAGGTAAAGGACACACCTCGAGCCGTTGCCACGGTGAGATACGGTGGCTTTTGTAAAGCCATTAAGCAAATTGTCGTCCGTATCAACGTGACGAAAGCACGTGCATACATCTCGCAGTCGAGGACTGTAAGCGCGACAAGATTCAAGAGGACGGACATTTCATTCAATTCGGGTCATCTCGGCAAATTGGATGTCTTTCCTTCGCGACGAATCTTGCTCCCTCCGGTGGCCGTTGTATCGCGAAGAAACGACAGCAGCCGGCAAAGGAGCCGCTCGGAGCATGCGAAAGATCCGATCCGAAGGAAACTCTCAAAGATCCGTGGGATAACCGCGTTTCGGCCTTCTTGAATTTCTACCTCCCTCGCTCAGCACTTGGCCGTTTCTTCGACTACTGTCCCTCTCGCGCTCTCTTCGGCTGTACACGCGCGTGTATGGAGCCTGAGCTATCCCTGGCTTTCCGGCTGCAAGCTCCCGTTTTGGCCCATTTCCTCAGACGGAATCTATAGCCTTAGCCCGATAAGGAAGTGGTAAAGCCGATAGAGGGAACGAAAGAAGAACGAGGATGGAAAGAGGTTCCGGTATCCCGTATCGATCGACCCGAGCAATTCTTTTTCCCTTTTTCGTTTATTTTCTTCTCCCTCTTCGTTCTTCTTTGCACGTACGAGCCGACGAACGTACGCGCAACGTCTGTATTTTCGTCGGTACATATTCGAGAAATCGGGACGCTCGGGGATAACAATTGGCACGGTTGGACGCGAGGCGAGCGATTTAAGGGAGTGTGCGAAAACGCCGGAAGGTTCCGGGAGGGTGCCGCGAGGGTAAGGAAAATGTCCCTGAGCCCTTGATAGGGCAAAAGGTGTTTAGGGCGCGGTAGCAACGCAACGACTTATCCGCAACCCCGGAAACGTCGTAAAAACCAGCTGGATAATCAAGATGTATATAAATACGTATAAATATATTTATACGCACGTGTCGACGCACCGTAGCGTGAGAGAGGGAGAAACTGCGCAACAAATAACCAGAAGATGCGGGTATTTTTAGCCTATGCGTACGGGACTATCGGAGAAAAAAGAGGGACAAGCAACCCCATAGATAAGCTTAATCGAGATTGATGTAATCTTTTCTCTATCGTGGATGGTTACCGATTCAAGCTCGTATCACAATAGTTTTACCGTCGTTTATAAAGTACCATCAGCGTTCCCGTCGTTTTTACATCGTTGGGGAACGAAAATTGGTGCCACTGCGCGCAGCGATAAGTACGCCGAGGTAGCTTCCGGCAGGAAGAGAAAATTTATGTGTAAAAAAAAATATTTAAAAAAAAGCGTCTATCCAAGGTACTCAAAGGTAGAAAATAATTTTTTTTACCAAGTCATCTATATGGGACTTCAAATAAAAGGTTTTGGCGCTCAACTTTTTAAATGTTTAATAAATTTGATCAATTTAGCTTTATTAACCGTATTTAATTTGGCACAATAGTAATTAGAGAAATTATGATCACATGTCTATACTCAGTTTCGGAGTTTTTATTTAACCAATCTAAGGTAAATCATTATTTACTAAGGTTTTACTAATTTACTAATTTACTAATTGGTTTAAGTTAGTTTAGTTTCAATTAGTTTAAATTAATTTTGTTTAATTTAAATTAAATTAAAGTGTTATTGAAGTTTACATTTTTATTAAACTTTAAATTTAAATTAAAGTTTAAATTAAATTTAAAACTAGATTTAAACTTTTATTAAATTAAAGTTTAAATTGTATTAGTTTAGGGTTAAATTAGTTTAAATTAATTTAAATTAGTAATTTACTAATTTACTAAAAGGTGATTTACTAATCATTTGCTAATTATTATTTGCTAATTTACTAAGGTATATTATCTAAGGTAAATTACAGTAGATTAAATACAGTTGATATGTTCACGGATTTATGTAAATTAAAGATTATATGTCTAAATTGCGCCCCAAGCTCTTATTTATAGTGACATATAGGTGACTTGGTAAAAAAAATATTTTCCACTTATTAGTAAATTAAATAAAAGCGTGTTTTTTTAAATATTTTTTTTCCATATAAATTATCTTTTACATTTGAATCTTGAATTGATTTTACTAGTTAGTTGTTACTAGTGGTTTACCGGTATACGAGTTCGCACGTTAGGAACATGGAATGCTTATCAAAAATAACAAAGACAGTATTAGGCAAAATAACAAAAAATAACATTTTTTACAAGTAAACGTTTAAAAAAAATGTTTACATATAAATTATTTTCTATTTTTTAGTCTTTAATTTATTTTACTAGTTAGTTGTTACTAGCAGAATTCTTGGTTACGAGTTTGTACGTTACGAACATGAACCGCTTGTGAAAAATGACAAACACAATAGTAGACAAAAATGACAAAAATAACAAAAAATAACAACCCAAACAAACCCAAACGAAAATTAGTGAATGTTCGGAAGTGGGGCTCCTGCTAGAATCAGGCTAATTTTTGTTTCGGTTTGTTTGGAGTTGTTTGAGTTTGTTTGGGGTTGTTTGAGGTTTTTTAGGGTAGTTCGGCGTTGTTTAGGTTTGTTCGAACCTTTGAAAGAAAAATAGCCTGATTCTAGCAGGAGCCCCACTTCCGAATATTTACCCGAAAACTAATTGGCATCGAATTTACAATTAATTAGCCCAATATAAACTTTTCACATACAAACACAATCGCCTACGAATTTGTTTGTATCTGTTAGTGAGATTTTATATGGATGATTAGATATCGCTAATTTTACGTGAATTATTGAACATGTTATGAATATTTTTTTTTCTTTTAAAGTTGAATCATGCATTGCCACCTTTTATCGGAAAGGTGGCAATGCCTGATGATGACATGTCACGGAAAGTCAAGTTGAATGAAAGCTAGTAAAAAAGACTGCCTATTTTTCGAGGGTGCATGGATAATTTTGCGATGGAAAATTTGGAGCAACGTGTGACGGAAGTGGTAGCTCAATCGGTACGCAACACATGCGACGAGGAACAAACGAAACAATAACATAAGCCGCGGCATTGACGGATGCGCGCTCTGTCTCGATGAAATTCGAGAGGTGCGTGTCACGAGGAGGCGGTCGACGTTGACGCGAGAATCACGTCAATTGCTCGTTAATGTTTAACGCCCTCTCAACGACACGGATCTGTACTCCATTATCTGCCACAAGTATACGCGCTTCTATCTCGCCGATCCACGCTTTCCGAAATTATTTATAATTGGATCGAGGCAACTTTTGCTTTTCACTTACGCGTACTCGGTGAAACTTTTCGAACGACAACATGTCGTTCCGGTATAGCAAACGTAAGCTAATTTATAGTTGTATTACTGCGGTGCGACTAAAGAAGAAAAGAAAAAAATTGCTCTGTTTTTTCATCGACTTGAATAATGTATGAACATCACAATTCATCCGATTAACTTGAAATTTCAACTATAGCTTCTTAGATAGGTTCTTTGAAGAAGTACATACAACTTTTACGGTTCTTTAACAAATCTCAGCCTTTTAAACAAATTGAAGGACGACACCACTGTGACGGGTCGAAAAAGGTCGTTTTTCCGATTTTTTTTAACTACTGGATTATTTATTTGGAATTTGGAAAAAAAAGGTACATTTTTGCGCATGCATTACACGTACGTCATGTGAATTTATATTTGGGATAATTAAAAATGAATAACATTATCTTGAACAATAACACTCAGTCTTATAAACGAATTAAGGGACGACACCACTGTGACGGGCCGAAAAAGGTCGTTTTTTTCCGATTTTTTTTAACCACGGGATTATTTATTTGGAATTTGGAAAAAAGGTATATTATTAAGCATTCATTAAACTTATGTCATGTATATTTATATTTGTCATAATTAAAAATGAACAACGTTATTGAGATGTAATAAAGCCTCTGTGTAAAAAGTGTGGTCCAGCGGCCAGATCGGAAAGTTGACAATTGTTGGTCTGAAAAATGAAAAAGTTTTATACTCTATATAAATGTAGTTCTCCTTGTAGTTTCCCGATAAAAAAATTATCACGTGTATTAAAAAAAAAAAGTATAATTTTGGCGAAGTTTTCCCTTATATTCGGGGACGTAAAGAATACTAGATTGCAAACGAAAAAAACGGA
Organism: Ophion costatus; assembly: GCA_951751655.1. Classification (NCBI taxonomy): domain Eukaryota; kingdom Metazoa; phylum Arthropoda; class Insecta; order Hymenoptera; family Ichneumonidae; genus Ophion; species Ophion costatus. The sequence goes on along the minus strand of OX632357.1, from coordinate 25,061,791 downwards.
AATGTACCGCGACAGCTACTGCAATACGGAAATTTTGGTTTCTTTGAATTGAAAATTGGGCAATTATAGTTGGAGTTAAGATTCCGGCGAAGTCGAGAAAAGTCGTTTCGAGAAAAACGCAATTGAAAATTTTTATATTTATCAATCGTTGCGCTATTTGCTCTCACTTGATCGTCTGTAACTTGGTCAATTAAAAAAATTTTAACGTGAACATTTTTCTACATATTCTTGAATATGTATACTTTGAGAAAATTCGAAGAAAAAAAAACGATTTTTTCTCGTCACAGGTCTGTCCTTTAAAGGCGTTTTTTTACCAAAAAAATTCATTTAAAATGTTGGAATCTAGCGAAAAAAAAAACATTTTTTTTACGTAATAATCGTGTGTACTTTTGTTGCGAAACTAGTGTAAAGGAAGACTTTTTTGTTTTAGGTGCTGATCCATAAAAGTTCTACGTCCTCCCGCAGAGCGCCTAAAAGAACGCTCTTAGTGTAGCTACGACTGAGCTGCAATTTTTTTTTTTCAGAAAACTTACTATTTGTATCCGTCAACACATATAGAACCTCTAAACTCATTTTGATTTCTTTTTTTGTATGCTTGTTGATGCATACGCATTTTTTGATAAAATTTTTTTTGGATGTGCCCTCATACGTAGAGCAACCTCCGAATTCATTTTCATTTCTTTTTGTTTTATCTGTCGACACATGTAGAATAACCTCCAAACCTTCATTGTGATTTCTCTTTTAATATTCCCCAACAAATTCCCATTAAAGTCTCATCTTCCGTTGAGCCACATAGAGCAACATAGACGTATCGTAAAACGGGGTTAAATTGACATTAACTTAACGGGTAACTTTGACGGTTTTTGGGGCTACTTTGACAGAGTGCCGAAATACGGTTTCGAAGTGTGCGCATACAAAAATGTTTAAATTTGCTGTTTAAGTTTATTATGATGCTGCTAAAGTTGATTGTAATGTTGCCCAAGGTGATTTTGATCCGAATGATAATTATAAGACGGATTAAGTGCCGATAATAGTACCCTAAGTACTGGATATTTTTATGTAAAATGCTTCCTCAATAAACATGACAATTTGATTGTAAAAAAATCGTTGTTTTTTCATTTAATTCCATGTATAATGCATAAAATATTAAACTTTTTTTTTATTAAAATGATAAAGTAACCCTCAACCTTTAATTTTCTTTGGCATTTCAATGCCTCGTCAAAGAAACCCCACACTCGATGTTACTGCGACACTTTTTTTTTAAGTATAAAATTGTGGGGTGCTGGCGAGGCTTGACTTTCTTATACATTTGATAGCCCAAGGACGCATTGTTCTATTGGAGCAAAACAGTTGAAATATAGGATTTAAAAAAAAGTACCCTACAAAAAACTTCCAAAACCTGTTCAAAGTAACCTCATTTTACGGTAACGCCTCAAGCCTTTTTCCAATTCTCCCTGTGCACGAATTATTTCGCAAGCGATATTTTCGCCGCACCCGTTTGCGTTGTTTACTTGCCCAGCGTAATGAGGTTCCACGATTCATCAGGGAGGTGTCTCGACAAAACCCTTCGATCAATCTCCGCATTTCCGTTTCCCGTACCGTCGGGCCTTTTTTTTGTTAGCACCCCGTTGCTGATATATTACATTTCCTAGACAATATTTTCAATTAACTCGACCTCTCTCGAACATACGCAAGTGTGCTGATCGATCACAATCAACGCGACATCTGAGGAACGTCAGGCGCTACGAGCAACGTCTTCTCGTGTGTCCAGGTGTATCATAGTTAGCCGAGGAAATTAGTCTCGAGGGTCTGATCTACCGAATGAGAACGCTACCTACGCATCCGGCTACCTGACCGGAAATGAAAGCAACTCTCTTCAAAATCTCCTGATATTCCGCGCTATGTACTTCTTTCACCCGTCCGTTTTTCTTCTTTCATTTTCCACTTTAAAAGTGCGCCATTTGGCCAAAAAACAATACATCGAAGAAATCCGACGTACTTCTATAGCAGTTATTATATATAACCGGAAAAAAATTCGTTGGCTCATTATAACTAAAAAATTGCAGGAGCGGTTTGGCCGGCCGTGGACCCTAGAAAAACGGAGACGTCATCGCAGAAACACTTTTGCGATGACGTCTCAGCAAACGCAGCCAGCATTTTGCAATAAATCGTTAAAAAAAAAATTATTGTATACCGTCACTGATATGTATGAAAAACACCCTTTTTTGTAATCTCGATTTATTTTGTAGTTCTCCTGAAAAAGAAATCCCCAAAAAGCATGTTTTTTCGGCCTCTAGAGTGGCCTACGGCCTTAACCCAAGCAGAAAGTGTTGCAGGAATCCAATTCGATTTCCATACTTGTCCCTGCCAATAGGGATCCAATGGGCCATCGCATTGGACCCCTATACTCAAACGTCACGCTCGTACGTTGGATTCTAACAGAGTCTCCCAATTGGAATTCAATGTACGAATCTGATTAGAATCCTATAGGTTTCCCACATTATCTAATAGAATCCGACACGATTCTTCGTGGATTTCATCACATTCTGCATCTATCACTGGAATTGAATAGAATAAAATAGAATGGAATATTATTCATCACCGAAAATCCACTGTAATAAATAAATCACGAATCTTGGATTCTAATCGGGATTCTCCATTGGATTCCAATGTGCAAATCCAATTTGAATCCTAAAGGATTTCCACATCATCAAACAGAATCCGATACGACTCTCGATAGACCCCATCGCATTCTCTACATTGAATTTTCTAAACGAAATATATAGACATACAAAATAAGTGGATCTTGAAAAAGTATATATCAAATCGTGAAAAAGTTTAAATCGCTAAAAAAAATACATCATAAAAATCGATTTGAATGACATCACTGAAAATTGACTGTAATTACCGTTTCTTGTGTATTTCACTGCACCTTGACACAATATCAGCACACACGTACAGACTCGCGAAGCGTGCAGGTCATGTTCCAACACGCCGATGTTACTCGCGTGACTTTTCACATACATTCGATTCGACTGTGGTAAGAATTCTCACGCGGCGTTCATCGAGGAGTAGTGCAAAATCCAATTGGACCCAATGACGAGGTCCCGTGCAATCTCCCCAAAAAATCCCTACTCAGATGTCGGTGCATCTTGGAACTCCCCAAATGTATGCACGGGATCACGAAAGGACATTTTTCCCAGATCCGACAAATTTCGGTCGAGAACGGCAAATGAAAAATTCCCAAAGGCCGTCAATCAGAAAATAGCGCGGAGTCCACTCGAATTCCACTGTGGGCACCCTACGTGCGGCGTCTCTATCGAATCCTTCCAGGGACGTGGCAGGATCTGCCCCAACAAATTTCTGCACGGGAACTCGCCGTACAGACCATTCGCTCTTCTTCCGCCCACTTCATAGATGACCCATCATTGCTATATGCACTTTCGTTCCTTCATCATCGCTCCGCTAATTCAGCGAACGGGAAATTTCTCTTCAACGTTTTCACCGCCAATGACGCCGTGTCACGACTACTGCGCGTTTTTTGCAACGCTTAAATGGACCGTCGGACGTAAAAATGGAAGAAAGAAAAAACGCCAGGCGAACGTTGCGCAACGAAGGAATTCCACTCGCCGTTGTAGCCGGATGAGCCGCTGGCCAGGGAGAACTCTGCTGTCATCCGTTGTAAACACGTACGTAGAGCACGCAACATTCGGCTCAATGTCGCGCAAACAAAAAATAATCTCGCGGAAGAGCGAGCGATGCGATTGTCCATTTCTAGGCGCGTGCTTCATCGCCTCGCCTTGCTTGATCCTGTCACGGATCGAAGAAGATAAAAGAGGTTGAGCGAAGCCAACTGCTTGGAGAATGCCTCACGGCATTACAGGTGTTTCCTAGAGCCCAACCCCCACCCCAACCGGCCAGGCCCTACTCCACCCCAGCCCCCACCGCCCACCCCCAAGCCCCATCAACGTCACGCATTTCTACACAATCGAGTCGCGGGGCTTCCAGCGCAGTGATGCGTCTTCATCGGTTCTCCCACGAAGCCGAAATAGGGTAACCCTCGTTGCGTTATCGCACACACGCGCTTACCGTACGAAGAACGATTTCTCATGAACGAGCTCCACATTCGAACCTTCCGATCGATTCTTGGGGCCGATATAGGAGAGTTCAGCGGCGCCGGAGGGCAAAAAAATGAAAGAGGCAATCCTCGCACCCCCCCTTGTATCGTGGGCTTCCGAACCTCGACACTAACCACCATCGGTCTACGGTGAAAATCGAGTGGTAAGAGGGGCGTGGACCGATCGTCCTTTCGACCCCCTAATTCCCTCGTAACTTATCGTACCCTCTTCCCTTGTAATAATAATTCCCAGCCCCAATATTCCGGCTCACGTTTCTGCTTACATCCGCGGGAAAAACAAACTACGTGCGAAACAAAAAAATATATATATATATATGAAAAAATATTATCGGATAAAAAGCAGAGAAATACGAGTGAGGAAATATTCGGGCTCGAAGAAGAAGAGTATTTTCGGCTCGGGATTATTTCGGTGGGACGCAGACTACTTTTTACCCTCTCCTCGGCTTGATGAAGGTCCAACCATTTTTTTCTCTTCGCTCCTCGACTTTGTTTCTTCGTGATTCACTCGGTGGAATAATTTACGCTAGGTATCTTTATTAAGGCTCCTACTCATTCGCCCCCCCCCCCTCCCTCGCGAATCCATTTTCCCTTCTTTTCAAACTACAAAATGTACGTTGTAAGAAAAGAAAAGTTTGCGAATGTATGCGCGTAAAGCAGAGTGCTGGGGATAACCGAATAAAAGTATACGCAGAAGCCTGTGCAGAAAATACTTATGGATAAATTTATATGTATATCTCTTCTCTCTTATTTCTATTATTCGACATTGACGTTACGGAATAATTTTCAAGCACCCTTTGTCGGAGTTTTCTATCTCTTTCGAGCTACAAAATTCGCGTAAGAAAACACTCGGAATACAAAGAAGATTGTAACGAGTGTAAGTGGCAAACTTTTGTAAGATCATGGGAAAAACGAAGGCTACGCGAAGCGCGGCACCGACGCCAAATCGAAGAAAAAACCAAGTCATGTATTTTCCAAGTCGCTTCGCAAGCGAGCACAAGAAGCCCCGCAGCACATCAGGAGCTCAGCAGTTGAACGGAATTACCAGATGAACGTAGACCGAGAATTTTTCGCTCCATCGTTCGTGTTAGTTGACATACGGAACTCATTGTATCGGTGTGTTTTTATCGCCGAAAGCTAAAATTACCCACTTCTCGTTCTCGTAATTGAAAAACAATTTGTCTATATCGATCGAGAAAGGTGATTCCATCGATTGAATCATTCGCTCGACTAACCGCTGGACTCTTCGCATCAACGGCTTATGCCTATTTAACAGCCGAAAACAGCTCATTTTTGGAATTTTTTTAGATGTTCGTGATGATCAATTTCTACAAAAGTTAGGTTAGGAAAAAGTACCTGAAGGCCACTGTAATTTTTCGTGTCCAAATATTTATTTATAATTCTTCGAAAACAATTTCGCGAATGGACAATTTTTTTCAGCGTGAACGATCATATTACAAATAAATTGAATAACTTCAATATTGAATAAGTGATACTTAATATTCCATCATTAATCGAGGCAAATACTCAATGGAACGGATTTTTCACGTTGGACAATCGCGAGATTTATTTCGCTGTATTATTTTGCATTAAAAATCTTGCGATTTTTTTTCAGTTTGACTCACTCAAAAAATCTTTATAAAACGTTGAATTATAATTTCGGTTCAAAAAGTGTAATGTTAGTTTAGGTACTAATTCAACAATAACTGAATAACTAAACGGTTATAAAATTCTGAAATGATACAATTAATTATTAAATTAAAATTAGGTTTGTTAGGATTTGAGTTTGTTTGGGAAACTTTCACGCGAGAAATTGTCCATTCGGGAAATTGTGTTCGAGAAATTATTCATTTCGGAAATTGTTTATTCGGTCAATTGTTTTCGAGGAATTGTTCTTTTGGGAAATTGTGAGCGGCGCCTTTCTGAACGAGCTTATCTATTATAAAAAAAATTTACCAGATTTCGTTAAGATATTGGTGTATCCTATGATTAATCGACGGAATTTCCGGAATATCAAATTTAAAAATAATGGCGCGGTTCAAAGTGAATCTTGATTTTCACGAAACAAAATGTGCGTTTTTCCTTGATAAAATCAAAAATCGAAAAAAATACCCACCCCGAACAAAAAATCCTCGATCAAATACTATATTTTTACATCTAGAAAAAACCCTAAAAGTTACAGAAAGATCGATGAAGTAGTTTTATCCACATTTTGCTCACGGACTTTGAAAACGTACTGTCAAGAAAAAAGAAAGCGTTTGAACAATCATAAGATGATATACCGTCAAAATATATGATTTTTGAAATAAGTGATATTTCAACTTTTGCAACTAGGCATAACCCCTTGATCGCTAACATTGTCCGAGAATAGCTCATTCAACGTCTATATACGTCAATCCGGAACCGACAGACGAAGCGACACCTACGATCGAGACGGTAGCCGGCTCGAAATTATTACAACGATACGAAGGCACACACACGCGCGGATCGAGCATAATCCTCCCAAGAGGCAAAGGAATGCGCGCGTAGCGATTCCGTTCAAGTGAATAATAGCCCGGTGGAGCGACACTCTGCTCTCTCGATGACACCGTTGTCATTGTCCAAGACGCGAAGCTCAACGATCGCGATTCGGAATTACCAATAGCGCCTGCACTTTTCATTACCTGCTCCGGTTCTTAAGGATGTTGAGTCCCAAATCGCAAATGATGATAAAATTCTTAAAATTTGGTATGTTTTTGTATGAAGTATTTCAGAGGTCGTGTAAAAGATTCACGACAATTAGGAAGCTCGTTATTGAACAATTAACATTCACAAATTAAATGCTGTCTTATGGAAACTGATGTAACTTTGCAATAAGTTTTTTTTTTGACCTCTCAATTTTGTTTGGGTTACGATAGAAAATACTCATAGATATTTTTCATTTTCCGCTACTATGTTAAATTGTGTATTGCGAATCCCGGTCATAAAACTAAAAAGAAGTAATACAAAAAAGTCATAAAACTAAAGGAGTCGGTTTTTTCCATTGTTCACTATCCCAAAAATGCTCAAATTCAAACCTCCGAATACTTTTTGGCAAGACGGTTGCCATTGTCTCTTTTCTCGTATCTACAAATCTTCCTCTTTAAAAACCTCAAAGGACTTTTTTCAAATAAAAAAAATGATCTTTTTCCTGCGAGTACGTATTTTCCAACGCATCTCCCACTCGAACGAACGTGTGGACACCTAATTTTTGTTTTTCTTAAAAGATAAATTGTCGGCCGTAAAATAAGGATCATTGACTACAAAAAACGTCTCAACAAAAAGAACAACAATGCATATTTACCGAAATACAACGATTTGAAAAATCGTCTAGGGTCAGATTGACCCCATGTGCAATCGGCACAACGAATTAGAGCAACGATAGGAAAAAAAAGTTAAAAAGCGCACACATTTACACCGTATTTTTGCGCTCTGTTAAAGTAGCCCTAAAAACTGTCAAAGTTACCCTCCATGTCAATTTAACCCCGTTTTACCGTATATGCCTTTTTTTTCATTACTTGCTATATTTATAAGAGTAGCTTGATTTGAATGATGCGTTATCATTCGTTCTATATTCGGTTCGGTAGAATGATTCCATCCAGCTTGATCAAGGCGATGTATCGCCTTGAGGAAATAATTGACGGTGGCATCTGTCAGATTTTTCTCTCTCACGCGAATTCTTCTCGAGATTGTGTAGCGAATGAATTTTCCAAAGTCTATAGACGGTGGTATCTCGAGCGGCGCTCGTCAATTATGTGTCAGTGCATCCTGCATTGCACAATCGTCGGATCGCTTCGTCTGTTCTCTCGGTACAGTCGCTCGCGTGCCTTGTGCTATCCGACCTTGTGAATATTCCTTCGAATAAATAAATACAATCCAGCTCGGACGCTCGTTAGACGTCCGTCCAATGTTCTTCCTTTTTTATTTTATTTTATTTTTTATTTTGTTTTCTTTCGTCAATGGAGTCTCGAGTTGGATCGTTGTGCGATCGAGAATCAATGTTTTCGGATGCTGGAAAAAGATTTGTCTCGTCGACGAAGATGGGAAATTTTGCGATACGCCAATGTGCAAATTTGTCTCGATATTGGAGAATTTCATGCAAATAGGAGGAAGCACTATTCCGCATCTCAATGACTCCGACGAGTCAAGTAGCCATCGTATATTTAAACATCTCACGGCTGAACTTGACTCGAAATCTTATAGATAGGCGTGCTTCTGGCTACCGGCCACGCGTCACTTTAACGACTCTGCATCCTTCAACGCAACGTTCAGCACTATTTTAATGCGATTTTGGCAGTCATAACTGATCCACGCTGCCGCACTTGTCACACTCGCGTAAACAGGAATCGTCCCATTTCCCGATGTGACCCGCCAGCGTTGGAGCGGATTTTTTTTCTTAACAGGAGCATTCTGAATTTTTTCACCACGACGTAATGAAATAGTATCCCGGGACACATTGGCGTAGGGATCCGATTGGATTTCCATGCTTGTTCCTACTTCCTGATAGGCATCCGATGGGTCATCGCATTGGATCCTCAAAACGCCACGCTCGTACGTTGCATTCTAATCTGGATTCCCCATTGCAACTCAGTGTACGAGTGTAATTTGAATCTCAAAGGGTTTCCAAATTATTTTAGGTTAAGCTGCTGTGATGACACGAGGATCTGGGTTATTTAAAAAAATCTAGTTCGAAGAAATGAGCAAGATGTCTGAGAAATCGTTATGACATTTATTCGTATGTTCATTAACAAAGTTGGGTACTAAATTTCATAAGAAACAATTAAAGACCTTATAAACAATCTCGTAAAGGTCCTTCGAAGGTGAGACGCTCAACCGTGTACTTAATTTTAGCCATCTGGTTGATTTTAAACGAAAGAACGAGTTTTCTCCTCAAAACAGATAATATTGGCTAAGACTTGATCGAGCTTCTTTTCGTTTTCGTGTTCCACTTTTCAACAAAACAATTTTGAATTTTTTCCCGATTTTTCGAGGAAAAATGAGATCATTATTGTTGATAACTAAAGAAAAGGAAATATCAAGCAGAAAAACGTCGGTGAAGATTAAACTAGTATTACACTGGAATAAGTGTACCAAATTTCAAGTCAATCCGTTTATTAGATGTCGAGAAATCGTGTACACCGTTTTGAAGAAGATAGTTTCGAGACAAACGCCATTCAAGCTTTGCTAGCAGTTCTATCTTTGTAATGATAAGTTAACCTTTAATCTGCGGTTTCTGCACCGAATGTTGGACCTTCCTCTTTAATTTAAATTGACTCAAGCGATGAACGAGTGTTTGTCATTTTCACGGTAGCTTAACCTCTCAAAAGAATCCGATACCATTCATCACACGTTGTTTCACATTTTGTACGTTGAATTTTCGAAACGAAATATATAGATGTACAACATGAGTGAATCTTAAATCAGTATAAAACTTGTCTCAACTCTCCCTTGACACACTTATATTTGGCCACGGCTTTGACATACTGGGTCGATTTGATCCGCATAGAACTTCATCCACTTGCCCTTTCCAACCCTTCGGTCAGTTTTTATTGAAAAAAATCCGGGATACACTTTAAACGTTTCTTAATATGTGTGCATAATTAAAACTCGCAAAGTATACAATTTGATTGTTGTGAAAAAATATTGAAAATGTTCAGTTCAGGAAAGTGAGCACTTCACTTCAACTTCATCCGAATCAAAATGACCCAGTGTGTCAAGAAAGGGTTAAAAAAATATAAATCGCTTGAGAAAGTAAATCTTCAAAGTCGAGTTAAATCGCATCACCTAAAATCAACTCTAATCACTTTGCTGTGATATCACCACCCACGTAGGCGCTCACAAAGCGTGCAGGTTATGTTTCAACAGGCCTACTTCTTCCTCACAACTTTTCCCATACTTTCGATTCAAAAGTGGTAAGAATTCTCAAACGGCGTTCTTGGTAGAACAGTACACAATCCATTCGCATATTCGAAATGTTTTTCCGAACATCTTATTTTTCCGGAAATCCAACAATTTGTGGTTGAAAATTTCGAAGGAAAATTCTCGAACGACGACGATGGAAAACCAGAGCGGAATGCACTTGGATTCCAATGTGGACTCCCTGCATGCGGTGTCCCTACAAGCTCCCTATAGGGACGCACGATCGACGTACGCGAACGTTCGAGTTCTCGAAGGGCCGCAAACGTGGCCCATTATTCGCGAGGGTTGAAAAAAACCTCAAGCTTGCTCTCGACGTAAACGGTGCTGTGACAAATATGTCACGGTGAGATTCTTCGACATCCTTCTGGGAACGTTCGTGCATGGCATTGAGGGAAAAAAAATGTTTACTCGCAACGCGATACAGTAGAAAGGATCGAGGGAAATAATGCGTCATGTAGCTCTCCCTCCCCGCGGTCGCGAGATCGCAATGTATAGCTGTGCGCGACTAGTGAACGTCGCGCTCGTATCTTCGATGATACACGCGAATCGCGGGAATGCTTTGTAGCGAGGCAAAAAAAAATCCACACATATCTGTACAGTGAATAGGATAGTATTTATAGTATGGAAGGTCGAGTGGAAACGACCGCGTAAGACACGTCCGTAGATCACAACGGGAGGAACGTTGCACCGTGTACAGAGTGGTGATGGTGTTCGAAAAATCTCGACGACGTTTTGCACTCGAATGGAACAAAGCTCCGTTACGACCCTACCGTCGAACAGCCTTTTTCGACCCCCATCGAGCGTTCGGAATAATATCACATCACGACTATAATAAGGCAGATTCGTTGAGACTCTCGCCAGCAAAGTACCGTGACCGTAAAAAAAAACACATTCAAATGCTACAGGGCAAAGGGAGCGACGTTGGTCTCCACGCTTGTTCGCCAAACTTTCCAAATTACCAGGTTGCCTCGCCTTAATAGGACACAGTACACGAGTCTTTTCTCTTTCTCGCTTGTTCTTGGGATTACGGAAAGGAGATTACCACAAGGACAATAAGGGTGAACGCAGGCTAGGGCTCCCTTGGGTACCCTCCGAGTCCTCTCTCGCGTTTTCTCTCTGCTCAAACTTACGCGACATATCTCGTGCACGAGGATCCTTGCGAGGATGCACGAAAAGCATGCCAACGGAAACAAGGCTACCAGCATTTACTCTCGGCAAACGTACGAGACTGACGAGAGATAGACAGATAGAGAGAGGGCTATATATATGTGTGTGTGTGTATATATATATTTATTTATATATATATATATAGAGAGAGAGAGAGAGAGAGAGAGAGAGAGAGAGAGAGAGAACGCTAGGATGGTCTGCGGTATTTACCGGAACTGGGGGCGAAACAGCAAGGAAGTTCTGGTTACGCAAGCCCATCTCGTAACTTATGATTCCCTATGGATACCGTAATCCTGACTCTATATCCAGCTCTCGATTTTCCGCCTCGCCAATCGAGGAAAATGCTCCTCGGCCCCTTGAAAATAGCCGGGGAGCGATCGTCACAACGTTACAACGCAACTCTCTGGTGCATACGCTTGAAAATTCGCCACGGTCTGTCTCAGATGTTTTCCAGACCGTCACGAGCTACCTCGCTTCCTTCCTCTTCGTGAAGGCTCGCAGTGAGAACAACATCGGCCAATCCGTAAAGATACACTCATGCTCCATAGGGCTTCAACGTTGTCGCTTGCTTCTCATCTGCGGCTCCACGTCGAGAGCTAGACCAACGGAAAGAGGGCCAAGATGGAGAGCGAGAGAGATTCTCCTTATTTACATTAATCAAGGGATCCAGCCGCCTCACTCGTTTCTCGAGGGGTAACCGGCGAAAAAAAAACGCTGACGTCTACCGCGCGACTTTTTTGCCCCGCTACGCCTTATACACGTGTATGTATGTGTGTGTGTGTGTGTATATATATATATATGCACGATTCGATATAAGAAGGGAGGAACGAGGCCAAGGAGGGAGGAAATATGAGAGCGAAAAAAAAATGATATTATGCCGTGGAGCGATTGAACTGAGGCTGGCCTGCATGCTGTGAAATTTTCTTCTTTTTTTCCGACCAATTTATTCGTGAGCACATTTCCATAAGTTTTCCTAGAGATACTCGCCTAGGGGAGCAAAAAAAACTCACCCCTTTATCTCGCTCACTCTGACGAGGAGGGTAAAAAACAAACCCGGGAAGGGGGAGGGTTGCGAAGGGCGCGAGGAAAAAATCCAGGTTGAATGAATAATCCATGAATAATCATGAGCATAAAGTGACGTTCGGTTGGTCCCGGGACGTGAATAATAACGACAATGGGCAAAGATCGAGATTAACTTTGAAGTATTCATTAACGCGCCTCGCTTCATTGTGACTTTAGCTTGATGCGGTAAGGACAGTAATTTTCAAAGGCCCCCTCGAAATCCAAGCTCCTTTTCTCAACGTTGCAATTAACTCACAAAATTTGCCATAAATCGCACGGATATACCGCAATTTATTTCTTCCACCCCACAAGCCCCTGCCGCTGCTTCGGCTTCGCAAACTCGCCCCCAACGCTTCGTTGAATATGCCGTGTTTTTTCGTCGCGAAGGAAGGAGTTGGACGGGTTGGAGTGAATCGTCACCGGAGGGACGTTTCGTCGAACAGTCGCCGAACAAGTCGAGATTGAATTTTCATCCTGGCTCGCCTAACTTCCTTACTCTCGATAGAGAAGTTACTCCGCAGTCTGTCGAATTCACGTGTGACTATTTTTTTTCTTCTCTTTATCCATTTATCCGACTCCGTATTGTTTTTTTTTTCTTTTTTTCTCCAACTCGATTCTCAGTCGAACGTGAGAATAGTGCTGGAAGGGAGAGAAGCACGTTGCACGGGGCGTGAATAAATTTGCCTGCCTCGCCAGACGGTGGAACTCTACTGTTTTCAATTTCTTTCGTTGGTTCGATACACGAGAAAGTCGCAAGCAGCCCGCGACTTTGACGCGTACAAATATCGCAACGACCACCCCCTACGCTTTTAGCCATCTTTTATAGAGACCTTTAAAAAAACGATAATTTATAGGAAAAATCACGATGGAAAGTAATATGAAGTTCTTTTTTTTTTATCTGAAGAACTATCGGTTATCGGCGCGCGGTGTCATGTCGTACATGATAAAGACGAGTATTGAAATCGAACAGCGCGAGAGAGATACTTATTAATAAATACGCGTAGGTGGATTGGTATTCGAATAACAATGCATCTGGCACTTTTCTACCGGGTGATCGCCCGTCTAGGGTAAACCGACCGGTGAATGCTTTATATTTCAAATAATTCAAGAATATGAATTATCGAGCACAACTCGAATGTCTATAATTAAGCACAAGAAATGACAAGCGTCGTTAAGGAGTTTCGGGACATTAGCCGAAAAATCATCATTTGATTTAAATGTATACGATAAATTCTTGGTTATTTACTAAATTTTAAGGGGTCTTCTCACATTAGACACCAAAAAAAGGCTATCTTCGTGTTTTTTCAATAGGTTTGTATTATAGATATTGATGTAAAAGTTGTGACACTTTATAAAGACACTTTCGAAATACCTTTAAGTTTTTTTTTTGTTAATTTGCGTTACTATTGATAGACGAAAATGGTAAATAAAAAAATGTCCTAAAAAAATTGTAGGCCTGCGCTGTTAATGAAATCTCGAAGGTGGAGCATCCGAAACAAAAAAATCAAACGGTTTTAGACTCAGTATGTTAATAGCCATAGCGCATATCATACGATTTTTTATACAAAAATAACAGAATGACGGACATTTTTGGAGAAAAAAAACGAAACAAAAACGATTTATTTCACCGTTTTTAGCAAAAAAAATAGTAAATATCAATATTTGAAAAAAAATTCCTTGATACGCGCTATAGCTATGGTTGTAGAGCATATGTGGTTGAAATTTCATAAGGATCGGTCAGTAGTTTGGCAGATTTTATCAACAAGCCGTCGAAAAACGTTGTTCCGAGAAGAAATGCGTCTAAAGTTTGTTTGGGTTACATAAATACGCAAAAAGAATTTTTTTTATGTATTTCGAAAGTGTATTTACTATTTGTAACAACTTTTATATCAATATCTATAGCATAATCATATAAAAAAAAAGTCGCGAAAATGGCCTTTTTTAGCGTCTTTCGGAAAGTCTTAGCGGAAAGTGAGAAGACCCCTTAAATCGATCGTCTGCACAGTTTCTATGAAATTTATATTGAAAAAACACTTTGCAATATCGCTTATCTCTGAATGGCAGTTTTATACATGACAAAGTGTGAAAAAATGTATAAAATGTTATGCAAAACCGTCAAATCACTCAGTAGGTATATACATTATGACAATTTTGTGATCAGTGCCATAATGTATTCTTTGTGTTATCTGATCGTAGGCATCTCCCTATGTTGAGAAGCGTTTTTTCAACTGTAAATTTTATTAAAAAACAGGGTGGACGATCGATCGATTTTACAAGCTTTGAAGGCAAGTATTATTACATTCATTACTTAAGATGGAACAAAGCTTTGATTTTTTGCAAAATTTAAAAATAAATTCGTAATAATAGGTAAGAATTAGACATTTTTTTTTGCTGGTACTGTATTCTAACCTCTTTCCAGTGAATGGACATATGGGCTCTATTCTGGTAATTCTCAAAGCAGAGTAAACAAATTAGCTCGTCTGCTGAACACTGCCAAATTAATTACCTCCAAGAGATGACAATGTACATTCCATTCAATGTTCGCATAAAATCGTTTCATTCTGTTTTTAATTTTTACAAAATTACATTTTTGATTTCTCTCCCGAAACGAACTTTGGTAGTTATTTTAGAATGTCACGTCAGCATGCAAAAAAGCATTGTGTATTTTCTACGAAATCGCAATACCAAATATAATACCCATAAGTATGAGTTCATAATCATACATATGTATACTCATATATATACATATGTTCAAGAATATTATAATGTTCGTGCAGAACAGTCACCTCCTAATCTAGCATTTAATAAAAATAAATAATAAACAGTTATCTTTTACAGTTTTCGAAATAATGACATCGTATATTACTTTTCTACCATCACAATAATATCTCTCGGTAGCTATAGCGATGTCGAAAATGTATTTTGATAATATTTTCATTTTACAGTCCATCTGAATCCTACAGTGTCGTTATTCGTCCATTCACTGGTCGGTTTACCCTAGGAGCGTCGAGGACCGATAAGAAGTTGCGTCCCCGCTTCCGGTAACTCCGGACGAGAGCGGCGGAGTTTCCAACGGTTCAACACTGATAATACAGGAGACCCGCGCCGCCGCTTCGAGCCATTCATGGAATTCGCGCTCGCAAAACGAGAATTCGACAATGGCGCTAAAAGCGAGCACGACGATAATTGATAAAATTTATCATCCCAGCTGTCCTTTTCTGACGTGACGTATTTATATTTCGTTTGTGGGACATATCGAGTCAATCGAGCGTCGCGATTCAACGGCTTTGATAATATTGATAAGAAAAAAAGAACAATGACATTCCACGTGACACGACCTCGTGAGAAAATTTTGGATCAGGTTCCGACCGCCCCCCCCCCCCCCCCCACAGAGCTGAAATTTTGCACAAGCATTCCTTTTAATATTTTAAGACAACCTCTAAAGAGATTTTTGGCGACGTGCAATAGTAATTGGGTTTGAGGTTTCGATTTGTTTGGGTTTGTTCGTTTGGACAAAACGGAGAGTGCGATAACATATATGGACATGAACGTATGGAGACGTAGCCGGTGTAGATATAGTCGGCGCGCGTTAAACAAAAACTTTGAAATTCAATATCTCGAAAACTATTACGTGTCACCAAGAATCCTTTTGAGGGTTGTCTCGAGGAGGTACGATCATTACTACGAATCCAACTTTCCGATTTGAAAATCTTATATGATTTTGACGAATACTTTATGCGCCTATTGCCAAAATTTGAGCTATTTTGACCGTTTAGTTTTTTAGCAATAAAACTGCAAAGTCGAGCACTTTGAGTTACCGAAGCAGGTCGTCTTATGGAGACGGTCGACCGGAAGTGCGGTGATCGTAGTTTTTCTGCCACGTACCCAACTAAACGCGTTGGAAAACTGAAATTCGATAGATTAGATATAATATATATTGTGCAAAATAAGAAAATCAATCTTCACCGCATAGTTAAAGCACTCCATTACAAGAAAGTTTCAATTTCCGGTTGAAAATGGTGAGAACGACGAAACAGCACCCACAGACTTAGCATCGTCGCGAGTAACAGCTGATGCGTTTGGCGAACATAGCCCAGCTTGGTTTTGAAATTAATTTGAATAGAAGCCGCCACAAAGTATGCGAACAACAATTTATGGAGTTTTATCATTTATCACGTATCGATAATATGTATAATTATATGCTGCCTGTCGACGATGCTGAAGTTTGCATTCGTTGGAACGCAACGAAACTTTTTCGTGATGTTTTCATTTCTTTATTTTAATTACTGTTTAAAATCTTTTGTTGCAGCTTTTGGTTGTAAATTTTGAAAAAGGATTTCCAAAATTGTTTCATGGACTTTCGTAGCCTGAATGGGGCGAAAAAAATTGAAAATACGAAAAGATATATATATTTTCGTTGCATTCCAACGATGCAAACTTCAATACCATGCCTGTCGTGTTAATTCCGCTGAGGTAATTCGAGCCTATTTTAATATGTTTCCGGCTGATTTTTGTTGTCTTTTTAATCCGCTTTTATGGCGAATATGTTAATATCATTATCACGAAGATTACCACCGAGTCGTTGACAATCTAATTTTTCAGTTTTTATTTGTTCGCGTGCAATCAATTTATCATTTACCACAATATTTGGCGCACTATAATCGATAATACGAATAATCAACATAAGTAAACATCAATCACAGCAGCTGTGGGTAAAATAAATTTAGACTCTTTTTTTACCCGGTGGAAGTGATCGTACCTTCTTAAAATATTAAAAAGAAGGTTTGTGAAAAAGTTCAGTTTATCGGAGCAGGGGGGGATGTGTCGGAACATTATCCAAAACGTTCGTCACACCCGTCGAATAAATGAACTTGATTATGGCACTTTGCGACGATGATCCACCCTGGAAAATTCGCGTCAAGCCTCAACGAGAGTATACCAAAGTTGCGTTAGCGGTGATCCATCGCGAGTCGTATATTTGCCTTCGCAAAGTTTATTGATAGCATCGAGCTCCGCGCCGGTCTTTTATTTTGGCAAACTCGATCTTGTTAGTTGCGTGTATTATACGAGCGAGAACATTTTAACATAATCACACACGCACACACACGTTTATATATTTATGAGCGATATAGCGCAGACACGAGACGTTTGCGGTGAGACACGTGGGTGAGGCGCACGGGTCCGGGCTCTATTCGTGTTGGCGCATTTCGGTCTGGTACGATCTATTACGCTATGCAGCGTTGAACGAAGAAACGTATATTTACCGCGCGTTGCTTTACATCGATATTTGTTTGTACTTGAACTTTGTTTCGTTCGAGCATTGTCCGAGCTGGCCTCCGTTTCATACGCCACCGTTATAAACCCTCAATCAACGATTTTCATCAATCAAATTATTCAACACGAATCCTCTTTTCGTAATCCATTTCAATTGCAGAAATTTTCGCTTTTTTTTTAAAGCTTAGTATTACGGGATCGTGGGACGATCGGAAAATTACTCGTTTCCAAGAGAAAAGCTCGGCAGCTACGATTTATTTATAAAGTTGGTTCGTCTGTCTCCGCTCGTTCGAGCCTCGAGGATCGGCTTTAATATCGCTCGGCCACGAGTAGGCCGAGACATATCGGTCACAAAATTGGTCGAGCTTTTTCACGAAAACTCCTCCGAGCACTCGAACAGTCCGGGGTCGTCGCGATTGAAGAGCAAATAAAAACGTCGGAGGGACAAAGAGATATTACGTTCGACAAAAGATTCTCGAAAAGTACAACGTTTTTCGCGATTATCGTTCCGAAGCTTTCACCCCTCTCACCCTACCAACTCGTATCGTCCCAAAATCAATGAAACGCGAGGATACCGCGAAACTGGGGTAAATTGACATTGAGGCCGGACAGGAAGGTCCGAAAGATCGTTTTCGTTTATTGCTTAAGGAGGTACGATCATTACTACGAATCCAACTTTCGGGATTGATATTTTTATATGGTTTTGACGAATACTTTTTGCGCCTATTGCCAAAATTTGAGCTATTTCGACCGTTTAGTTTTTTCGCAATCAAACTGCAAAGTCGAGCACTTTGAGTTACCGAAGCACGTCGTCTTATGGAGACGGTCAACCGGAAGTGCGGTGATCGTGGTTTTTCTGCTCACGTATCCAACTAAACCCGTTGGAAAACTGAAATTCGATAGATTAGATATAATAGATATTGTAAAAAATAAGAAAATCAATCTTCACCGTGTAGTTAAAGCACTACATTACAATAAAGTTTCAATTTCCGGTTGAAAATGGTCAGAACGACGAAATAGCACCCACAGACTTAGCAACGTCGCGAGTAACAGCTGATGCGTTTGGCGAACATAACCCCGCTTTGTTTTGAAATTAATTTCAATAGAAGCCGCCACAAAATATGCAAACAACAATTAATGGAGTTTTAGCATTTATCACGTATGAATAACATGTATAATTATATTCTGCCTGTCGTGTTAATTCCGCTGAGCTAATTCAAGTATATTTTAATAGACTTGAATTTTATTACGTTAATATTATTACGAAGATTACTACTGAGTCGTTGACAATCTAATTGTTCAGTTTTTATTTGTTCACGTGATTCATCATTTACCGCAACATTTGGCACACTATAATCGATAATACGAATAATCAACATAAGTAAACACGAATCAGAGCAGCTGTGGGTAAAATAAATTTAGACTCTTTTTTACCCCGTGGAAGTGATCGTACCGCCTTAAATCGATAGATAGACTATCTAAGAATATATTTACACGGTTACAGAGACCAATTGTAAATATTTTCAAAGATACAAGGCCGAAAGATATTGATATTTCGTCCTATGGAAAACTTTGATGGGCGTTTTCTCCAGTTTCTATTTGGACGATTTTTCCAAACTGGCGGGCGTGATAGCGGAAAAACTAAACGACCTATTGGATCAAACCAAAGTTTATTTTCTCCAGTGTGAAAATCTCTTCTAAGCGAATTAAAAAAGTCATTGAAAAAGGTTTTTTTTAAATATATTTTATAGCACGTTAAAGAGCTTTTTTCAACACATTTTTTATCAAACCTGAGAAAAGTTATAATTACACGATTTTTTCAACTTTTACTTAATTCACCCAGAAGAAAGATATACGACGATTGAACATTTTATTGGTTTTTTGTTTGTCAAGAAATACGAGCTGCATCTTTCCCGCCGATTGAGGACTGCAATGTCAAGACGCACATTTAGTAGGCTGATACATCTGCATTCATTTATTCTTTCATGTTGAAACATTTTTTTGATACATTTCAAATACACATGAAAAGATATCTCAATGTTTACTGGACTCCCTTGTTTTCTTCCCATCCAAAAAAAATTCCCGAAAAAACGTTTTTTTGGACCTTTCAATTAAGGCTCCGGCCTTAAGGCTAACTTTCACAGTTTTTCGGGGCTACTTTAACAGAGCGGAAAAATACAATTCAAATATGTGCGCAGCGTGACCTGCTCAAATTAGTTTTTCAAGTTTGTTATAACGTTGTTAAAGTTGATTTTTATCTCAATGATAATTATGAAACCGATTAAGTGCCTATATTACTACTTGATATTTTTATGTAAAATGTTTCCTTAACAAAGGTGACGATTTTATTATAAAAAATCGTTGTTTTATTTAATTCCATGTATAATGCATAAAATGTTAATTCTTTTGATTAAAATTATGTCAAAGTAACCCTTAATCTTTAACATAAGTTCCATCTCAATGCCTTGTCAAAGAAACTCCGCACTCGAGGTTACTTTGGGACTCGAAAAAAATTGCGGGGCGGGGGTAGTGGGGCTTGACTTTCTTATGCATTTCATGGCCAAAGGACACATTGTTCTATTGGAGCAAAAAAATGGTTCAGTATGTTAAAAAACAGTTACCTACAAAAACGTCCAAAACCTCTTCAAAATAACCCCATTTTACGGTACACTGAAAAAGCCTAAAATCTTCGGCGAAAACAAGCTTTGTGCTGGGCGGTATTAAAAAAATTAAAAAATTAATTCAATAAAAATGGCACCCGCGATTAATTGAAAATGAAACGTTATTTTGGAGTGAACAAAATTCTGGCCGGTGAGGATACAAAGGAAATATCGTCAATCTTTGTTTTTACGGGACAAGTTCGATCGAGGCTGCAATAAAAAACATATACGTAATATGCAAATGATAGGTCGAGAGTAAGGTACAATTTGAAATTCCGAAGCGACCCCCCACTTCTCGTCTGGAAATGTAAAGTTTCATCTACTCTATTTCCGCAGCTCGTCCATTAACTCGAGTTGACCGAATCGTCTCCTCGTACACGCTATAATATTTCAAATGGATTCTAGGTCGATCTCAAAGAGTTGCAACGAGGTCGAGATGAGTTATTGTTGGAATTCTTTTGATCGAGGGACAGCTCGAAAATTTCCTTTAACCGTCGACAATTTATACAAGAGGTGAAAATTTCGTTCGACGGTGCGGAAAAACAGAGCTATATTGTAGCGCCGTCTAGCAAACTAACACATGCAGCCTCTATTATTCAGGATAAGTTTGTTTTTTTTTCACCGTCACTGCTACGGGTAAATGAGATTTAACAAAAGGAAGGGAAAAAAAACGTCGTTGAGTTTGAATATATTTCAAATCCACACGTGCTTCACGAGCCATCTTCGTTTATCGCGTCACCACGTCGTAATAAGAATCCAACCAAACTTGTTTCGCAAACTCTCACGGCAGGGCACTACTGTGACGGGCCGAGAAAAGGTAGTGTTTTCCGATTTTTTTCTTCTACCGGATTATTTATTCGCTGAGGCTGGCCGTCCGGTTATCGGACGAATAAGCGTACGTTGTTCGTCCGGATAGCGGCTAATATCACGCGGTTCACACTGTATAACGCCCCAAACACACAAACCCAAACAAATCAACCCAAACATACAAACCGAAACAAATTAACTCAAAAAACAAACCCAAACGCAAACAAACCACGCAAAAAAACAAACCCAAACAAAGCCAACCAACCCAAAACAACACAAACCCAAACAAACCAACCCAAAACCAAAACAAAACCAAGCAACCGAAACCAAACGAACCCAAACACAAACACAACCAACCAACCCAAACAAAATTATAAAGATTTTCTTCGGATGACTACGTTTCAATTATTCTTCCGGATAGTTTGTTTAACAATTCAACACATTCTATCCGGACAATTGTATATATCTGTTATTCGTCCGGATGCTAGCTTACACGAATCACAATAATATGTACGCCTACTGGAAATACTGCGTGAACTGAACTGCTATCCGGACGAATGACATACCTACGCTTATTCGTCCGATAACCGGACGGGGAGACACTCCGTTATTTATTTGGGATTTGTAAGAAAAGGTATGTTATTAAGCATACATTGAACTTATTTCGTGCAAGATTTTATTTTATTTTAATAAAAAATTTACAACTTTATTGAGATACAATGGAGCCCTGAAAAAAAAGTAGCAAGATCGGGCCTTGACAATCGTTGGCCTAAAGAATGAAAATAAAAAGTTTTATAATGCATGTAAATGTAGTTCTCATTGTAAGTAGCTGATTTTTTTCGCAAAAAGATCACTAAATGGCCAGTCTTGAAAAAACGTCTAACTTTGGTGAAATTCTTTACTTGCATGGAGGGTTTAAAAAATACTAGATTAAAAATAACGACTACGTAGAATAGCTACCAAGGCATTTTTAAAATGTTATTTTATCGAATATCGGGTTATTAGATAAAGTTATGATTCCGTCCGGGTCGGGACCAGTTGTTTCAATCGCGTTTCCAGAAAAACACGATTGAAAGTTTTGCCATACGTCGATCGTTGGACTACGTGCCTTCACTAAATCGTCTGTAACGTGGTCAACTTTCAATATTTTAACTCGAACATTATTTCACACATTTTTTAACATGTATTCTTTATGAAAATGCAAAATTGATGTTTTCGATCCGCCACAGTGGTGTCCCGCCTTAGTTATCTGCAAAAGATATATGTGAAAAGTGAAAGTGAATTCGTACATTTCGAAACATTGGACAGCTGGCAGGAAAAAATAGAAAAAAAATACTGTCGACTCGAAACAGGGAAAAAAATGTGTTTGAAAAAGAAGTACAGTATCGCGACGGAGGCTCGACGCGCATGGCTTGTCAAATGTGTCTTCTTAGCAAAAGTGTAACGATAACCTCAGGAAGAAGCTCGCTTATCGTGGGAGACTCGTTACATCTCGAACAAATGTTCGGCCAAGGCGGTCTACGTCACGTTACGCCTTTTCCTCTATCGTGGCGAAAGAGCGTTGACACACGAACGTTCCGAGACATGTGCGCGAGCGTTCGCATCTGACAAGCGTGATAACGCACCGCGGTTAATTAAATGATACGATATGAAAATCCAATCAGCGGGCGGCTCCCTAAACGTCGCGACCGAGGGCAACACGTGTCACAATATTGATCAACTATATTGTGCAATATGATTCACGAACGATCGTAAATCTTCCACCGGTTTCAGATCCCAAATGACTCCCACCATTCTCTATAAATATTGCGATATTCACTTGTCCATACACTCCCGTATCCAGACGAAAATAAATTATATTCGAAAATATATACTTCGCGGGCGCGTATTCCAGCGTATGTAAAATATTGTTGCAAACTCGTGAATAGAGTCGCCACTATCGTAACTCGTTATTGCCGAATAACAAATGCAAATGCCACTTTGATAGCTTTGTGCTCGCGTTCGTTGCTGCTTTCTTGGTATATTAAAAATAAACATACGTTTTCCCCCCAATTTTGACAAATTCAACACCACTGTAACGGGAAGAAAAAAATCGATTTTTTTTTGCATTTTCTCCAAGTGAATTCAAGAATATGTGAAAATACTTACAGGATAAAATATTGACAATTGACCAAGTTACGGAGGATTTAGGGAGAACAGGCAGCGCAACGATTAACGTATGAGGGGCTGACGAATAAAACCGAACTTGTCCACACTACGACAAATTTTTTTAAATTTTGGTAATGCCTAAAAACTGCCTTTTTCATTCGAAACATTTCGGAAGCTAATAAAGGTGTATTTGAAAAATTTAAATTAAAAAAACATAACGTGGTATGGACAAGCCCAGTTGTTTTGGATTATACAACATTTTTATTTTATTTTTCAGACCAACCATTATCGAATTATCGATCGGGCCATCGGACCGCATTTTTTGCACGGAGGCTCTATTATACCTCGAAAACGTTAATTTTTTTAAATAAAAATTTACGCGAAACAAGTTCAACGTATGCTCAAAAACATACATCTTTTCCAAATCCCAAATAAATATTCTACCAGACCGAAAAAAAATCGTAAATGTCGGCCTCCCTCAAAGCTTTTTTCCCAAGTTGGCGTGGTAATCATGCACGATTGCAGTTACGTCTCGTAAAGAAGGAGGCAACGAAACGGCCAAGGCTCGCAGGGAGATGAGGACGAAAATGAAAAGACGAGCAGTTGTTAAATCATTTCGAGCAATTTCTCCGTCGGAGACGATGGCGGAAACGAGCGAGGGTAATTTAAAATTACCACGGAGGTTTTAACGACGTTACGTTTAGCGTTCAAGCGGCAAAGGGGGAGCGAGGGAGAGAGCCGAAGCTTCCCGAAGGGAATAGAAGTTTGTATCTTCTCGTTTTTCTCGGTCAAGTTGAGCAACGAGCAATTTCCGTTCAAGTTTTTATGCTCGCCGCACGACGAGCTTCCCGACGATTCCTCTCTCCCTCGCAACTCTTTCACCGTGCTTGCCAAAGTTGGCGAAAAATTCATTTGCGGACGAATCAAAGTTTCACCGAGCGACTCGAGAAGCGTGCAAAAATACACGGGACCGATAAAATCATATTTGTCCGCCAGCTGTTCGATACAGGGAAGATAAAAATAACGGAGCACAGCGTACTGTCGTGTGTTGGTAAGACGAGAAGACGAAAAACTTTTCTCCCACCTACGGGCTTAACGCGCTTCTTCTTCGAGGATGAAGAAAAGCGAGATTTTCCTCTCTCCGGTGCCAATGGCGCTGAGGTGTGTCGAAAAACTTGAAAAGTCCAACGTCGCCCGCCTATCGTAATACAGTGTGTTGCGATGACTCGTAAAAAGTTCAACGACGAGACAAGGTAAATGGTGGCGTTCCGAAGGGGAGAAAGAAACTAAAAGTGAAATGTACCGGTGGGATAATCGTTTCGTCTTGATGGAAAGTAAACCCGCGTCCATTAGTCATTGTCACGGGCAAGCATCGAAAATACATGTCGACGCTTGAGAAAGAACAAAAAAAAAACACGACCCCCAAACTTACGTGCCAAGTGTTGAAAGTCAAATGCTTTTTCCTCCGTGCTTCTCTTGGCTCTCGTCTTTTTTTTTCCCCTCGTGAGAATACCAAAAAAAGAAAGCGATTTCTTGGGAAAATTTAGCCACACCGAACACGAAGTACGTTTTTTTTTTTACAATTTTCAATCAACCACGCGCAATTTTGTGGATAATTCGATTGGCGAAAATGAATTGCCCCAAACGTCAAATGATTATTCTGAATTTCATGAATTTATTCGGTTATACCTTAGGCACCGGATTCGCGTAAAATTGAGCCTGTAGTCGACTTGGTCGTAATACGATAATCGCGCATCCTTCGAGGGCGTAAATGCACGTTCACCAGCACTCAAACTTCAACCGTATGTGGCGAGTACGGGGGTTGAGAATATTCGCGGCAAAATTGAATTTTCGTCGAAGGAAGTGTGCACCTTGACGTCTCAGCTTCAAATTGACAATAACGAACTTGACGGAGCAGCGAGCAAGGTTGAGGCGTGCAGCTGCCTCGTGTCTCAACCGAATTCACTCTCGCCACTTATTTTTTTCGGCGCCTACTTCCCAGTTCAAAATCCCGATAACATCCAAGAGCACAATTCGTCACACTTTTATTCAGCACTGTGTCTCTTTTATTCCATCTATCTCCAATCGACGAAACTTCGTCACGTTGCGCGATTTATTGACGTTTCGTAAAAAAAATATTAAGCTCCTGCACCTTTTTCGGCACGCCACATCGGGGGGCAATTTTTTTTGCTCGCTAAAAATCAGACGCGCACAGCGGGGTTGAAGCGACGGGAAACATCGACGGCTGATGATCCACTGGCGTTTATTTACTTGCTTGAACCTCGCTCGCCGTTCTTGGCCGTTGCTTAACGGCTATTTTCACTCCAACAGCGCATCGTTTGTAACATCGTCGTTTCCCTCCGCGACTGCACACCTGCCCGCGTACTTGACCGCGAACCTCGTCAAACGAACAACAATGAAAAATCCTTCGCGGCCATGCTCATTCACTTTTTCCTCATCGTCTCGCTGCACTCGCATTGATTGGGTATCACGCGTAAAATCCTTCCGTCACTCGACATCCCGAGGCCTCTCAGTTCTTCCTCGTTATCCGTCTTTTCTTTCTCCTTTCCCCGATGGCTCTCGATCAGCAACTCGTCTCTTTTGTCATTTTCATTCTCCTCTCGTTCAACGTGATTCATTTGAGCCGAATGTTTGTTCGTAATTTCATTTAATCGCAGGCTCTATCGATTTTCGTCACAAATAATTTCCACGCTCCGCGGCACTGCCACAGAAACGCGCCTGCCGAAATTTCTTACTCGAACGATTGGTGAAAAATAAAAGAAAAAGAACAGGGAACGAGAGAACGACGCAACGTCGTTCGTTGTGTTTGCACACAAAAGCTCTTTCATAGAGTCAACATGGCAATGGAACTCGGAGATGACAGTGGCGAGGTGGGGATGAGAAAAAAAAATCGAACGCGGCAACGTTTTTCGTATATAACGACGCGATACGAGAGAGGCAAGCGCTGCGTGGCGGGTCAACCGCGACTGAGTCTCTCGAGCCTCGGAGAGCCCGCCGGTCGAGCTTGAATGAGCCTCGCAAAAAGGCGCGAGGGGGAGTTGCGGCGAAGGGGGCGGAGGGGAAAACAGAGAGAGAGAGAGAGAGAGAGCAAGAAAACGAGAGAGAGGTACACAATGCATCGATAACAGTGTGCAGAGAGAGAGAGAGAGGGTCAGGGCGCGAGAACACGCTAGGAGCTAGTAGAACCAGACAGTATTGGAGCAGCCCTCGCCTCGGGGGTCGCTGAGAAGAGAATCGCGAGATTCAAGAGGACCGAGAGGGAGAGAAAGTGTGTGTGTGTGAGGGGAAAAAGACGGATGATAATGTCGAGAAGCAGGTTATTGTGTATAATAAGTCGTCCCCAAACTCTAGCATGAAAACTGTCAGAATTATAAAACAAAAAATGCTTTTAATGAAATTCTGTGACGCTCTATGGTCCTGAAGAAAAAAATCATCAATCTCTTCTTACGCTATTGCGATGCCGAAGCTTTCGTAAAAGAAAAAATACATTCCAACTCTCCTTTTGCAATTTTAGATAATTTCATCGCGTAAATCAATTTGGCACGAGCTTTCGACAGGTTGGCCGTTACTTTGCCAGACCTTCGAGTCATTTTTTTTCCGAACGCTCGTTTGTTTTCGTCGATTCTTATTTTTGACGCTTTTTCGAAACGTGCCTACCACGACGTGCGACTTAATTCGCGTGGAGCGTTTGAAGTTTTGTTTTGCACCGTCGGAGAACCAAGGGAGCGAAAATTTTAGCGGAATGTAAAAATCTTTGGGAAAATCTACAGATATTACACAAAGTGCAACTATTTCATGGGATTAAAAATGCTATAAGACTTTTCGGGTAATAAAAAACAGGTACATGAAATAATATAAATTGGTTTTATTATTTTTCAACGAATATTGATACATTGAGGTATATAAATGGGTTTGTTTCGGTTTGTTTTGGATTGTCGGGGCTTGTTTGGATTTGTTTTGCGGCCGTTGGTTCGTTTGTTTGAAGTTTCATTTATTTTGCGCCCTCTGAAAACAAAGGGAGCCAAAATTTCAGCAGAATGTAAAAATCTTTCGAAAAATCTATAGATATTACACAAAGTGCGACTATTTTATGACATTGGACATGTAATCAAACTTTTCGAGTAACAAAAAACAGGTACGTGTGAATAATACGAATTGTTTTTTATTATTTTTCAAAAAATATTGAAACATTGAGGTCTATAATTAGGTTTCTTTCGATTTCTTTTGGATTGCTTGGATTTTCTTGGCTTTCTTTGGGTTTGTTTGGCCTACGTCAACGAACATCTAGTTTTAAAAGCATTTTCAATGCCAAAATGCAGACTTTACGATTTTTCGATACAGTGGGCTCGAGAAAAAAGGATACGAGGAGCCGAATCAACCGGACGGGCACCCTGGTTATTCGCAGAAAAGTTCTACCCTTGTAATGTTGAATCCCGTCACATCCGACCTTTCAATTCGGGAGAAAATGTTTTTCTGCGACTCGAATAGCGCAAGAGGACACGCTTCACGGAGAATCGTGAGAACGTGTAATTAGATTTGTAAGGTGAAACCGAGAGGGCGGGAGGCATACGATAAATACGTTTTGCCAAATATAAGAGGAAGAGCAGTCCCTCGTAGTTGTTATTATTCCCTCGGAGCGGAGATATTTATACGAGGACTTGATTAACGGTTGGCCGAGGATACCTTGTCGGATGAGGCACGTATATACGCTTTACTTTTACTACGAGAAGCCATTAGGTTGGAAAGACCGTTGGTTTTGGAGCATGCGTCGTGTATGGTATAGGTCACGCGGCGCGTAATATACGAACAAGCACAGTACGACCAAAGGGCGCCTACGGGCCTCCCTTTTGTAATGAAAAGGGTCTGGCTGGAGGGCCGACGGGGCTTTTTCCGTGCCGGGGTAGCAGCGAGTGCCGGAGGAGACGCGACGCCATTAGCAGTCTCGAGGACACGAAGAAAGCCTCGGAAGGCCGCACTCGTCCGATCTGCTATGCTCGCGAGACTCTTTTTCTTTTCAGCTTCTCTTTCGTGCACTCTCTCTCTCTCTCTCTCTCTCTCTTCCCCTCCCTCCTTCCTGTGCTTTTTCGAAATACATCTTCGCGCCCTCCCTTGTCTGTGCGCTGTAGAGAAAGAAGAAGAAAAAGAATACCCCCAACGGCGACACCGCGAGAAGACGTTTTCAAGAATCGGCAGAGGCTCGTGCCGAGATTTTTTGGGGACTAGAACCTACCACATTCCTATAGGGATTCGATAGGGATGCCGGACGTAGGGAATCCAAGTGGATATCGCAATATTTCATGGCGTTTAAGTTTGCATCGTTGGAACGCAATTCTGTCTTATTTATTATTTTCATTATTGTCCAAATCATACTATGCAACTTTGTTGTAGATCGCTAAATAAGAGTGCTAACAAATTTTTGCGTGATTTTCGTAGGTCAAATCTGCCAAAGGAAATGTGGGAAATTGAAGAAAAATCACTTGCTCTGCATTCTCAATTATGCAAATTTCAACGTCATAATATTACCCCATTGACGTCATTTGAGAATTGTTTATTTGTCATTCTCAACCGAAATTTGTTGGGCCTCCCGAAAACGATTTCGTTTGGTGATCGTGTGCACAAAATCGTCGGGGAATCCCAAGATGCACCCACATGCTAGGGGCAGTGCACATGGAGAATCAAAGTGCAGTAAAATAAATAAAAATCGACAATTGAAGCGGATTCTCAGTAATGCAATTCACATCGATGTATAAAATATATGGTTTTTAACAAGGTTGTACCGGTCCAGTTGAGTCAAATGACAATTTGTCATTTTTTTTCAATAAACATCAAAAAGATGGATGAGAGTTATGGATTTATTCTGTACATGCTCTTTTTTCATTGAATATATAAGTAAAGGGCAAAATTGTTCATTTTTATGTTCGTACTACGTTGAAAAGAAAAACGTTTGTGTTACTACCAGCTGGAAAAAGCACAATATCAACGATGATTCTTATGAAAAACCTGCGTCAGTCAATGTTTTATATCACTCAGAATGATATTTTGAGTCGTTTATAATCGTGCCTATTTATATTTATGTCTCGGGATTATTTATAACTAGCATTAATTTTTATTAAGAGTTGCGACATACGGCAACGTCGCGGACATTGAGGTTGGCAGGAATGCTCTTCATTCGCCAGCCAAGAGTCGTTACCTTGTATCAAACATTGATGGTTCAATAATGGTCTTCGATGGGCAAGGTGGGTTTTGTTATCAAATATTTACAAAGGTTTAGTTCCCGTTAAGGATGTTGAGTCCCTATGAAACATGTTAATGGTAATTGTTCAATAAATAGCTTCTTAATCGTCATGAAATTTTTACACGACCTCCTGAATACTTCATGTAAAAACATACCAAATTTTCAGAATTCTATCATCATTACTTCAACCTCCTTAAGGGTTGAAATAAAAAATGATAAGAAAATTCGGAAAATTTGGTATGTTTTTGTATGAAGTATTTAAGAGGTCGTGTTAAAATTTCACGACGATTAGGAAGCTCGTTATTAAAAAATTAACACTTTGTTAAGAACAATTCTTAAAATAAATGAAAAAAAAATTTATCAACAAACTTCGTTTTGTTTCCGTTGCTTTCAATATATTGTAGATAGTATAAAATTGAGAGGTCAAAAAAAAACGTATTGCAAAGTTACGTCAGTTTCCATAAAACAACATTTAATTTGTGAATGTTAATTATTCAATAACGAGCTTCCTAATTGTCGTGAAATTTTTATACGACCTCTGAAATACTTCATACAAAAACATACCAAATTTTCAGAATTTTATCATCATTTGCGATTTGGGACTCAACATCCTTAATCCGTTTTTGGAAACCGTTTATCTTATTTCCGAATAACAAAGAAAAAATATATCGACCGTAGTATGAACGTTTTGTCCATCTAACCGCACGTAAAATTACATACGTTGAACTATTTTTCATCCCTGGTGTTTTGTGGTGATTTTTTTTTAATTCGTAAAGGGTCAGTACAGTCTACACAATAACGCACACACACACACACACACACACACGCATATATATATATGCGCGGAAACTATTTTTTCATCACAAAATTTTTTGTTATAACAAAAAAATAATTTCCGCGGTACTCAACGCGAAAAGTTACCACGTTATGAAAAAATAATTCATACAAAATTTGAGAGGTCAAAACATTCTTTTTAGGCAGTGCTCAAACGACTTTAAATTTTTTTCCCCATTTTTCGTCAATTTTTTTCTTTATTTGTTTTCTTACTACAAAACAACATATTACTACAAAAAAAGCACGCATACTTGTAGACGTTCAGTGATGTAAACACCGTGTTCTTTTTCATCAAGTGGTTGGTATAATTTTCACAACCGAATTAGATATATTGATTCTTAATCTGCAAATACAAATTGTTTATGGTAAAAAAAAAATTAAAATAAAAGCTGTATATTGTTACAGAAAAATTTTAATCAACACTTACATTGGATCACGCACTAACACGTTCTGCATCGAAATAAAAAAAAATTAATACTCCGATAATCATGAAAAAAAAAACATGAAAAAGGCATTTGAGCACTAACGAAAAAATTGCTTAGAATCGTCAAATTTTGCAAAACTTTCTTTTTCTTAACATACTTCAACTTTCCGTTAAGAAAAAAAATCGATTTTTTTTAACCACCCTTATATATATATATTCGTCCTTTTCAAATGAATAATACGTTTTATTAATAAATAAAAATGTCAGGTCATTTTGGGACATCGTATATATACATACACTTTTTTAAGATGCACTCATTTACGTATCTATATATTCTGGATAGAAAATTCAAAGTCCAGTATGCTATAAGATCCCTCAAGAATCGCATCGGATTCTGTTCGATAATGTGGGAACTCTAGGATTCAATTGGATTTCTACACAGGACTTCAATGAGCACTCCGGATTAGAATCCAACGTACGTGACATTTTGGTACAGTGATCCAACGCGATGACCCATCGGATCCCTATCAGGAAATAGAGACAAACATGGCAATCCAATCGAATCCCTACGACAATTTCTGCACTGGGTTACTCGAAGGAGATACGACGACGAGAACGACGAAGCAGAGAGGACTAAAGTTTCGCACCGAGCTTTTTCACAACCGAGCTTTCCAATCCGGCGGCATCGGATTTTCAACGGTAACTCTCGTCGGCTCTCTGTGTATACCAAGCTAATCCCAAGTAATGCGAACTTCCGCCTCGTCCCGGCATTCCGAACAGACGTTTTTTCTTTCCTTTTTCTCCTTTTTCCACAAATAGACGAATTCTTGTGCTTTCGATAACGGAATTTAAAAATTGTTCAGAAAAACAGTTCCTGCTTACCTTCACTCGTGGAAAAATTCGACGATACACATCGGGGTGTGGGGGAGGGGGAGGTGAAGGAAAAACACGCGAACCTCCGTTAGGGAGACGATCTTTGTCAGAATAAAAGAAAATAGCGAATGGAAAAAGCGTGTCGAGAGGATCTTTCGAATGTTCGGCGCGCGGGGCTGGGGAACATCCGGGTAAAGTCGGTTTTACGAGCATCACGCGGCTAGTTTGCATGCTCTCTCACCACCCCCGTAATCCTCCGGCTTTCTCGTTACCATATGCTTTTTAAGGGAAAACTCTGGTATCGCGAGTGACGGACGTATGTTTTTTTTTTTTATTCCATTCCTCGAAAGATCTTTCCGTGTTCGCGGAGTCGGGTGGTAAAAAAAAAGCGCTATCGTTCGGTCATAAATTTGCTGGAATGTTCGGAAGGGTTCGAAGGATCGGAAAGCCGCGCAAGGAGAAGGGGGAAAAGTATATTTCCAGCCGTTATTATCGGAGCCCCGTGATACGTTACAGGCCTCGCTCGTGGTTCGCTCGCAACCCCGGACAATTAGCACGGAGTTGCGAGCTAGCAGTGTGATGCAATTACTGGTAACGTTGGCTATTGACAATTGGTTGGGCAGTCGAGCATTTAATCGAATGATCCGTTTGAATCGTTGATGCACAATATGGCAGCGTCGAACTCTGCCTTCATTGGCATTGATTCGATCTCGACAACCAGACGCAACGCGCTCCCCAAAAATCTTGCGGCGATAAGAAAAACACGTGTTTCTACTTTTTTTTCCAATTATTTAAAATGCCGAATAAAATCTCTTTGCTCGTTCTCCACCGAGTACACTGCGAAAACAAACGTGTTGTTTTTACACACTTTAGATGTGTAAATGGCTGTAGACACTTTTGACCTGTTTTAAGGATGTTGAGTCCCTGTGAAACATGTTAATGTTAATTGTTCAATAAATAGCTTCTTAATCGTTATGAAATTTTTACACGACCTCCCGAATACTTCATGTAAAAACATACCAAATTTTCAGAATTCTATCATCATTACTTCAACCTCCTTAAGGGTTGAAATAAAAAATGATGTGAAAATTCGGAAAATTTGGTATGTTTTTGTATGAAGTATTTAAGAGGTCGTGTTAAAATTTCACGACGATTAGGAAGCTCGTTATTAAAAAATTAACATTTTGTTAGGAACAATTTTTAAAAGAAATTTATCAATAAACTTCGTTTTGTTTCCGTTGCTTTCAGTATATTGTAGATATTATAAAATTGAGAGGTGAAAAAAAAAACTTATTGCAAAGTTACATCAGTTTCCATAAAACAACATTTAATTTGTGAATGTTAATTGTTCAATAACGAGCTTCCTAATTGTCGTGAAATTTTTACACGACCTCTGAAATACTTCATACAAAAACATACCAAGTTTTCAGAATTTTATCATCATTTGCGATTTGGGACTCAACATCCTTAACGTGTGTGGAAAATAGCGGTGTGAAAATAGCACGGATAAATACGTTCGAGTCTTTTATTGCGATAAAACTAAACGGTCAAAACAACTCAAATTTTGGCAATAGGCGCACAAAGCATTCGTCAAAATCATACAAAAATTTCAAATCCAAAAGTTGGATTCGTAGTAATGATCGTACCTCCTTAAACTGTGTTGCTTTTTCCCGTGTTATTTTTGCTCGTGTGTTGGTATCGACGTGTGTTGTTTAGTCGAATATGTGTAAATATGCGTCTTGTTTGTTGATTCTGCACGCTTAACCCTTAAAGTGCACACTGGGTCGTTTTGACCCATGCATTTTGCTTTCGCCGGTGCGTATTTTTCAATGCATGCTCCACTTTAAGCCAATGTTTTGGCATTAAATCTTTATTATTTAAAAAAAAACAATTGCAGCCATAAAATATAGATACTTAACTACAAAAAAAAATGCATATTTACTGAGATATAACGCTCCGAAAATCGTCATGGGTCACATTGACCCAGTGTGCACTTATAGGTCGGCGGCAGAGGTGTGCACTCCAAGGGTTAATGTGTGTTCGAATGAGCGTGTTATTAATAGGGACAGCTACGAAAGTGTTTAATAATTGAATGCGTTAAAATAACGCACGTCAGTGTGGACTTTTAACGCATTACGTGTGTAATTGTAACGCCTAACGTGTCACCAAATGCACAAGTGTGTAGAATCAACATGGCGACGCGTGTGTAGCCTCTGTGTTGTGTTACTTCTACATACTTTGAACACACGTCAAACACGCCTAGTTTTTGCAGTGACAGCAAACGGTATAACTATCGATAGGTGATTGTTCGAGATCGATAAAAGATTTTATACAAATAACACTTTGCCGATTATTGCGAGGCAGGGATGCAAGACGCTCCCGTGAGAAAGGAGGCGCTTTGACGCGGCAGATGCGCCTGCGACGAACCGCATTGGATGAGCGAGGTGGCGAGACGGGGCGAGAGAGGTCAAAGGGGATGAGGCGAACGGTACGTTTCGTATACTTAACGATCGGCCTCCACGTTGAATAATGCAAGTTCGGAGCTGACGCGGCTCGATCCGTACTCAATGCTTGAATTATACCCCAGTCACGTGGTGCTGAAAGAGAATAACAAAAAAAAACCTTTCGATTTGGTCTTCGCGTCGCTAAAGTCGGATCTTCATCGTTCCTCGATGACATCCGAACGGTCGCGCTCCCTGCAATGCTTCGAGGGCTTGAATAAACGCCGTGCAGATATTGCCGTGAGTATCCAATTGGATTCTCGTACTTGTTCCCACTTCCGGGTGATACAATGGGCCATCGCGTTTGATTCCTGTGGTAAAACGTCACCCTCGTTCATGGGATTCTAACCGGAATTCCATATTGAAATCCCATGTACGAAATCAATTTGAATCCTAAGGGATCCCCACATTATCGAACGGAATCCAATACTATGCGCTATGGATATCGCATTCTGTACGGTGAATTTGCCGAACAAAATACTATAGACACACAAAATTAGTGGATCTTAAAAAAGTATAAATGTTATTTTAAGACGGGACACCACTGTGAAGGGACAAAAAAATATTTTTTGGCATTTGTTTAAAGTTCAAAGGAAACAACAGTCAAGTTAAAATATTGAAAATTGGCCAAGTTTACTTTACTAAAACGTTTTACGTATACTAAAACTTTCGATCGCGTTTTTCTCGAAACGACTTATCTCGACCAATGGCCCGAATCATAACTCTAGCGATAGTTGTTCGATTTTCATTTTTTTTTAAATAAAAATTTCCGTAATTGCAGAAGCTGTTTTTATACGTAGCAGTTATTTGTAATTCAGTGTTTTTTAAACCCCGTACGTATGTAAAGATTTCGCGAAAATTGCACTTTTTCAACGCCCACCATTTCGTGCATTTTTTCCGAAAAATGTCTACCCACAATGAGAACTACATTTATATAGATTATAAAACTTTTTTTTTCCGGATCACCCATTGTCAAGTTATCGATCCGGCCGTTGGACCACATTTTTTATACAGAGGCTCTATTATACATCGATAACGTGTTATTGCTGTAAAGGTTGTAACTTTTTCAAAATCAAAATTCACACGAAATAAGTTTAATGTATGCTTCATGACATACCGCTTTTCCAAATCCCAAATGTATAATCGAGTGGACAAAAACAATCGGAAAACAAACATTTTTCGGCCTGTCACAGTGTCCTTTAAGGATGTTGAGTCCCAAATCGCAAATGATGATAAAATTCTGAAAATTTGGTATGTTTTTGTATGAAGTATTTCAGAGGTCGTGTAAAAATTTCACGACTATTAGGAAGCTCGTTATTGAACAATTAACATTCACAAATTAAATGTTGATTTATGGAAACTGATGTAACTTTGCAATAAGTTTTTTTTTTACCTCTCAATTTTATAATATGTACAATATACTGAAAGCAACGGAAACAAAACGAAGTTTATTGATAAATTTTTTTTAATTTCTTTTAAAAATTGTTCTTAACAAAATGTTAATTTTTTAATAACGAGCTTCCTAATCGTCGTGAAATTTTAACAGGACCTCTTAAATACTTCATACAAAAACATACCAAATTTTCCGAATTTTCTTATCATTTTTTATTTCAACCCTTAAGGAGGTTGAAGTAATGATGATAGAATTCTGAAAATTTGGTATGTTTTTACATGAAGTATTCAGGAGGTCGTGTAAAAATTTCATGACGATTAAAAAGCTATTTATTGAACAATTGACTAAATCGTTAAAAAAATACATCGTAGAGGTCAATTTGAATCACGCCACTGAAAATCCACTGTAATTGACGTTTATGATTTATTTCACTGAACTTAGACACAATATTCGACACACCGAGTTTTTTCTCGTGACTTTCACACATTTTAGAATCCAATTGGATTCTAATTCTAATGCGTCTTGGAAGTCCCCCCCCCCCCCCCCCCCCAAGTTTGTGCACGGGAACACAAAAGGATTTTTTTCGGGAGATCCAACCAAATCCCATTGACGATGTCAAATAAGAAATTATCATCCGACGTTAATCGGGAAACAGCGCGGAATCCACTTGGATTCCAATATGAACTCCCTGCGTGGTGGCGTCCCTATAAGATCGCTATAGGGTTGCGTTCGGATCTTTGCACTTCCCAAAAAATGTCTGCCCGCATCTTCCGTCTGTAAGGCGAGCCCTAGACCGACAATAACATTGTACAATAATATTGAATAACACCTTGAACCCAAACGACCAATTGAAGAGCCGACGAACAAAACTGGACGTGTCCACACTACGACAATTTCTTTTTTTATTTAATTTCGTGCCCGGAAACTGCCATTTCGCTTGAAAAGGTACTTTTCACCAAATGTTGAGTTGTTCATGGCCGAATTTGATTCAAAATATTTCGGGAGCTCATAAAGTTGTGCTTGAAAAAACACGAAAAATTAAAATAAAAAAGATTCGAACCGAAATAAAAGGTCTGACGAAAAACGAAAGACACCCCTATTTTCGAGGGTGCGTTCCACCCCGTGAAAATCGCGTTTCGCAGATATAAAAAAATACGTGTCGCCTATTTTTACCCATTCTACAAACATGCGAAATTCCGTCGAAATCGGAGAGTTTGACGTCACGACCTTGCCAGTAAAAAGGTCATTGACAGCGTTACACGTGCCTCCATCCCTCTACGATACGAACGTCTTTTTTTTATCCATTTCAATAGATAGACGGAATGCTCGGGAATCGAGATACCAGTATCCTTCATCGCTAAGCCGGAAATGGAGCCGTACAATATTTCTTTTCCCCTTGGGAGCACGCTCCCCACGACCCTCGCGTGCTCACCGGGTAGGTATGCGTTTGTTTGGGCCGAGCTCGGCTACACCGCCACGTAGCGCGAGGTACACCCGTCGTTGGTGAGCCCTGAGAGCGTCGCAGACTCCCGGGGACCATCCGAGCTTTAATATCGACGCGTGTCGCCGCGACGAGCAGCGCACCCTACTAGGCTTCCGCCCCGATTTTACATTACACGCGTGTGCACGTAATAGTTTGTACTCGAAAAGCGTATATAGCCACCGGCAATTTCGCTCTACGTATACGAGCGGGGATCGTGTTCGCTACGCCGGCAACACGGAAGAGCGAGCTTTGCGGAGGGCCGAGGGGCCGAGGGTGGAACTTGACCATGGCACCCCTGACGTTACACCCTTCCGAAGCAACGGCACGCTCGACCTCGTTTCTTTCTTTTGTTTTTTCATTTCCTTCCTTTGCTTTCGGCCCTTGCTCGTACTCGACGAGCCCGCGTGCTTTACTCTTCTCCACACTCTCACGTGTGGAACATCCGAATCACGCAAAGAGCGCGAATCGTGTGTGAGGCGCCCTCGCAGCCTCTCGGCATCCTTTTACTGCGGATCCAATCGGAGCTTCTGTACTTTCGGTTGCTTTGAATGTGCGATCTAATAAACCATACAAATGGCCCGTGAACGATGCAACGACTCTCCCAATCTTGTTTACCTTGCTCGTATCTTCGCAATCGCAACAAATAATACATCACTACCCGTGAAAGAAATTAGGAGGGCAGCCATAAAAAAAATCGGGCCCCGTGAGGGTTTGAATATGGATTCCCTACTAGGGCTTTCCCCGATACAATCGGACTAGGCCCCGACAGGAAAATACCAGGTTTGGGTAATTTATTTAAAAAAGGCCGTAGCGAGTAAAATGATAAAGGGCCCAGACGGGATTCATCAGGGGAGTGGTTGTTACAGGGCATACAATATAAACTGTAAAACTGAACTTGTTTTTAATTTTCTAATTTTGAGGTGAATAATAAATAATGCTTTATTTGAAGAAAATAGTTTTTATTATTGCTAAACACCTCGCTTGCTATGTATCCACTAATGAAGTTGATCATTATAGGGCACCCGTGAAATAAATTAGAAGGGCAGCCATAACAAAAATCAGGCTCCGTGAGGGTTTGAATATGGATTCCCTACTAGGGCTTTCCACAACACAATCGGACTAGGCCCCGACAGGAAAATAACAGGGTTGGGGAATTTATTTAAAAAAGGCCGTAGCGAGTAAAATGATAAAGGGCCCAGACGGGATTCATCAGGGGAGTGGTTGTTACAGGGCATACAATATAAACTGTAAAACTGAACTGGTTTTTTATTTTCTAGTTTCGAGGTGAATAATAAATAATCCTTTATTTGAAGAAAATAGTTTTCATTATTGCTAAACACCTCGCTTGCTATGTATCCACTAATAAAGTTGATCATTATATGGCAGTAATAGGGTTGCTTCATGGCTTCGATTGGGTTCTGTTGAGGCAACCGCAGTCGGGCCCTGATTTATAAGCCTCTTTAGGCCCTTGTCGACAAAGTGTGACCAGCCTCGAAGGGACCTGGTCGGGTGCCATTTTAGGACCCTTTCAGAGTAAGGGAAAAATAATCGGGGCCTAGTCAAAGCCCTGGCTGAATTACCAGTCGGGCCCTGATTCAAACGCCTCTTAAGGCCCTCGTCGACAAAGTGTGACCGGCCTCAAAGGGAGCCGGTCGGGTGCCATGTTAGGGCCCTTAAAGAGTAAGGGAAAAATAATCGGGGCCTAGTCAAAGCCCTGGCTGAATTCTTTTACGGGTACTCAAGCTTGGCGAAGGCGATGATCGCATGTGACAGGTCCAAAAAATCGAAGACATTTCTTTACACGAAATGACAAAAAATTTGGGCGTGTTATATGGACCCGGCATAGCAGACTAATGGGGAGTTGACTTTTTTTGTGGAAAACGTACTTGAACCTTTCAACGCGTTTTTTCAAAACTGTATTTTTCGAATTGCCTTCACACGCCTACAGTTTCGTGCCCGAACTAGAATATTTCAATCTCCCATATTTTTTTTTTTCCAAGTTGAAAAAGTCGAAGAAAAACAACGAAACTTGGAACTTGACTTTAAAAAACGTGGCGAAAATTCAATTTTTGATATTTTTACTTTGCTCTTCCAGCAATCGCCGCAGGCTTATGAATTAAAATGCCGTTTGGTTTTTTTAATTTCAAATGAGATTCCGGGAGGATTTCACGGAAGTCGTTTTCACAAGTAGCATGAAGGCTGCACGCATCGATCCCTTTTGCCCTAGTGCAATGTGATTTCTGAGTAATCGCTAATAAGCAATGCTGCAAAAACTGCTCGACAATCTTTGAATTCGAACATTGAAGAAGACAAAGAGGACAATGTCAATTTGGACGGCCAAATGTATGGTGCTGGCACTGCAGATTAAAGGTAAATCGAACATTTCTGTTGCTGAATGTTAGTTCGAACTTTAAAAGCTTCTTTTGATCGAAACCATGGTTTTTAAACTGGCCGGAAACGAAACTCAGCGAAATATGCACCAATACACTTAAAAGTTGAACTTATCTTCTAAGATGCACGCCATGGAACAGCCTACAGAATTTGCGATTCGCTGTTAACTTTTTTTAATAAACCGCGTCATTGTTATGCCATTGTTATTCCCCATGTCATTTTTGCCAATTTTTTCTCCATGTCATTTTTATTCTCCATGCCATTTTTGCTCAAAACTTCTGTCATTAAAATCCGCACTACCTTTTTCGCAAAAGGTATATCCCAATTTCCATACGCAGTTCCATAGCTTTTTGCATATATATGACAGATTTCGTCTTTTCGTTCTAGGTTGAAAACTACAGGAGAAACCCTTCCATCCGCGGACCACTTCACACGAGAGGCACTCTGCGCTCTCGTACTCCGAAGCCGCCACTTTCGAATGAAAAATTGCAACGACAAAAAATGCTCATACACTCAAAACCATGTACAATAAACTTGCCAATTGCATTTTGTTACTGCTTCCATTGTACTCGTTAAAAAAGATCTCCAATCCAAAGTTGCTCGCTTCAAGTTCTGGATTGAGTTTGCCCCTGAACAAAATGTACAAAAAAAATGCACCGATCACCCCGCTGCGTACGTAGAATTTCCGTAGCTAGCCACTCATTTTCATCGTCACTAACAATCGCAGCCTCGATTCCATCTTCTTTCTCTTTTTATCCGAATATCGGCAATGCCAGCTGAACGGGCGAAATATAAATCGGCTTTTTGCGTGCACCGGACGAATACGAATGAGTGAAGAAGAAAAAAAACAGCGTATCCAACGAGCTCGGATGACGAACGACCAACGACGTGCATATTTTGTTTGACAAAACAGTTGCGCGCGCGCGCGCGCAGTTTGAACCGTGAACGACGAGCTGCCTGAACAGCGCGCAACGACACACCCACGCACACATGCTTATTGAGCCTCGATCGATTTTTCGCGTAGGTGGTTATCGATACGAGTGACGTTGTTGTCGTTTAGATTGCACCAGGAGCGCAAATGAGCGATAAGTGAGGCGTTCCTCCGATGTGTGTGCACTGGTAAGACCTAGTAGTCCCTCAAGCATATCGCGATTCGTTACTCTCGGCTGGAAATATCGGAAAAAGAAAGCTGCGAGTCGAAAAGCTCGTCTCTAACCTGAGAAGTACGAAATCGCCGGAAATGGCGTCGGTGTCAGTTACCGAAGTTCCAGTTGTGGAAAGCGTCATACCCAAGAGAATAAATCAGTATATCGGAGCACTGGTAGGTCCGTACGAGTAGTTATGCAACATACGTAAAAAGAGCCGCGTCACCCTTAACCTCCCTTATTTTTCATCCAACTTTCCACGACAAAGAATTTAAAAAAAAACATAAAAAATCGTACGATAATTGTTATGTAAAAGGAGTGGTGATTTGTCGCGAGCGGAAGTACGAGTGAGAATTGATCGAGTGGAAAGAGTGGAGTTGAAAAAGTTGGGGATGATAATTAACGAGCGAGCGAGCGAATACTCGAACGATGTGAATTTTTCAGCAGCATCGCTCGGTGGTTTCTCGCTCGGTGTTTCCCTCGCTTGGAATTCCAGTGCGGGTGATATCCTGAGAAACGTGCTGAAAGCGAGCGCAATTGAGATAGGATTAGTGGGTGGTATGGTGAACGCTGGTGCCTGTTTGGGGGTCTTGATGATTCCGTGGATCCTCCGATCGATCAGCCGTATCGGTGCGATGTTTCTCAGCATACCGGTCAATATGCTCGGATGGGCCTTCATCTGCTTCGCCGGTCAGCAGGTATAACGTGACCAACGAAAAAGATAAAAGAAATGACTTATATGCTAGAAGAAAATATTAACAAGCGTTTATTTAATCTACTGAAACGTAGAGAATAATTTTGTTTACCAAGTCACCTATATGTGACTATAAATAAAAGCTTGTGGCACCCAACTTTTGAAATGTTTAATTAATTTCATCGAATCAGTTACATTCACCGTACTTAATTTGGCACAATTGTAATTAGAGTAATTACTATCACACGATTATACTCAGTTTCAGGATTACTATTTAAGAAATCTCAGGTCGTTTTACGGTATATTAAATACAGTTGATGTGTCAACGGATTTATGTGAATTGAAGATTATACGTATAAATTTAGAGCACCCCAAGCCTTTATTCATAGTCACATATAGGTGAGTTGGTAAAAAAAAACGATTTTCTACTTTTTAGTACATTAAATGAAAGCTTGTTTTTTTTTTAATTTTATTAATTCAATGGATTTTACGAGGGCTCTGAATTTTTTTCAAAGAGGGACCAATCCTTCCAAACGAACCGGTGTTATCATTGATTGATCGTCAGGAGAAATCCTGGAGATCTGCGATAGGCGGCATCTATCATAGATGTTGGGTCGCGACCTATTGAAACTTACCTTTTGACCTATTTTTTCTATTGGACCCTTTTAACGATTGTGCGATCCGAAAGCACTTATGTTAGGACCGTTTCATATGTTCTCATGTACTTTTCATGTATTGTCCATGTATTGACCTCTCAGATCAGGGGTTCCCAAAGTTTTTCCTACCCCCCTACTACTTAAAACGCAAATACTCCGCCCTCTCCCCATCACCGCAATTTTATCGTTCTTATAAATTATCCTATGTCAGTCGTTTATATTCCAGCGACCTTGTTCACTAACCACTCGCCTCGCCCCGCTTTACACGTCGATACCCCCCAATGTCAATGTCTCAGATGCATGTATGCAAAATTTCAAAGCTCCAAGTAGTCGGAAAGTGGGTGACGTATCACTTTTTCCGCTTTGCATTCCACACCGAGTCAAGCCGTTGTGGGCTGTTGAACAAAAGTTGAAGCAAGTTGAATAAAAGCTTGTAAAAAGTACTTTTTCAAGCCCCATCGACGCTTCCGTCTCGTTGCCTCACAGGTATGGTCACTCATAGTCGGAAGAATAATCTGCGGCATCGTGGGTGGAATGTTATGCGTCGCGACGCCTCTCTACATCGCCGAAATAGCCGACAAGCAGACGCGTTCGCGTCTCTTGACGTTTTTCCAACTGTTCGTCAATTGCGGCATCATGTACGCGTTTTTGGTAGCTTACGGTCTCGAGGAGCGCGACGCGATATGGCGATACAGTCTGATATGCGCGGTCGCCTGCGCCCCCATAGCCCTCGTGAATTTTTTACCCGAGAGCCCTCTCTATCACGTGAAGCGGGGCGACACGAGGGCCGCGGTGAGATCCCTCAGGTGGTACAGAGGCGAGGCCTACAAGTATCAGGAGGAGCTTGAGGAGTTTGAAAAATTGGCGGAGACGCGCCAGACGGGATTCCGAGTGAGTAATAATATCCCTTTGGAGCTCAACCGCAAATGTAGTCAGGATGGATAAAGATTGGGCATGGGTTTGTCGTTTGATCGATAGGAGACACTGAGGCTGCTGAAGAACCGTAAAGTCTTGCGGTCGATCGCCGTATGTCACGGCCTATTCGTGGCCCAACAGTTGAGCGGTATAAACACCATGATTTTCTACGCCCTGGTGATATTCAATCAGGGCGGATCGGGTGACATGAGCGGTGAGGAGATGACCCTCGTCGTTGGAGCTGTGCAAATTTTTTCCTGCCTCGTGTGCACCTTTGCGGTG
The DNA here is from genome assembly GCA_951751655.1 of Ophion costatus. Taxonomy (NCBI): domain Eukaryota; kingdom Metazoa; phylum Arthropoda; class Insecta; order Hymenoptera; family Ichneumonidae; genus Ophion; species Ophion costatus. Next base: position 25,018,754 of record OX632357.1, on the reverse strand, counting down.
GATCGGCTAGGCAGGAGAGTACTCTCGACCGTGTCGGCCGCGTTTACGGGACTCTTTCTCGTTTTGCTGGGTGCGTTCGCGTCGAATATCCACAGAAATGGGGCACGGATGAAAAGAAGACAATATCAATAGGGAATACGAGAAACGTTTCTTCTCTTTCAGGCTGGTACTTTGACGCGAGGGACAGCGATCCGGAATTGTACGACGACACGTACGGCTGGATGCCACCGACCTGGATAAGTCTCTTCTTCGTCGCGTTCAATCTCGGTATCGGGCCGTTGTCCTGGTCGATGCTCGCCGATACATTTCCCACGGAGATTAGATCGACGGGAGCCACGAGCGCGGCCTTTCTCAACTGGTTCGTATCGCTGATGGGTACCTTGGCCTTTGGCAAAATGGCCACTTCCTTGGGTATACCGAGGACTATGTGGCTTTTTGGCGGTTTCTCGTGGATAGCCGCCCTCTTCTGCGCCCTTCTCGTTCGCGACAACGGCCGAAGGAGCATGCTCGAAGTACAAAAGGATTTTGCCACCAATAGCGAGTAATCTACCTCGGGATCTTCGCCGATCTTCGAGCAAACGTCAAACGGGAAAAAAAAGGATTCCCTCCTTTGACTCGACGTATCCAATTGTGTCGTTCAATTGTGTCGTTGCCGTGGCTTACTTTCAATTTCCTCGAGCTCGAGACCGTTCCAACAGGCCCGGAAACGTCGCGAGAGTAGAGTACGAATAAAATGTTACGTTTACGAGCGCCTTATACTTCGTTCGGCCAAGCCTGTCATTCTCGCAACGGCCAAATGTCATGCCGAATCGAGAGTGCTCGCGTTATTTCCCGACCTAACGAATAAATTCCGATATTCGAAAGTGATAATGGCCCGCGTATGAGACGGAGAGAGAGCGAGTGAAGGCGATCGAAATTTGGGCGGCATTGGCGTCAAGCCAATCCAGCCTGGTCGTCCGTTCAAGCTGTATTTTGGGGGGTTTTTTTTTTTGTTTCCTCGCTGAGATATTGCCAACAGATGTAGGGGGACTATGGTCGGAGGTGATGCTGAGTTTCGGCGAGCTAACGCAGGCTAACGAGCTATTTCCATCCGACTGTACAGCGGAATGTAGAATGGACGGATCAACGTGTCGGACGTTCCCGAATAGTGGTTGTAATCAAGCAATGACATCGATTACCGGGTAGGCGAGTGGGAAGCGAGTCGGAATAAATGAGTCTGTACATCGTGCCGGTGTCGAAAAGTAGAATGAAAAAACAAAGGTGAGAGGCGTTCCATTGACAACGTGCACCGAGAACGGCTCAACGGGGGAGTCTTCGAAGCACGTTTCGTTGAAACTTCGGCAGTCTCTGCAATTGTAGAACGTGAGGACTAGCTGGGAGGGAAGATTTCTCAGCCCTTTGCGGGCCGTTCAAGCGCCGTCGAACAGGAGGGCGAAAAAGAAGGTAAAAAAACGCCTTGCCTAATACGCGCGTGGGCGTATTATATACTCGACGAACAAAGCGGTGGGTGAAAATCTCGCGCAGGGAGAATGCGGCTTGGCAGGGCCAATTTCAGGTTTTACGGAAAATTCTGCGAATGAGGTCGACCGTACGTAATCGACTTACCGCGTATTCGATTCCCTTCGATCTGACGAAGAATTCCGAAGTATACCAGTTTAAAAAAAAAACCGAGGGATGAGAGGGGAAGGGGGGAGGAGCTCGTGCAAAAACTAACAACGAAACTTTCGACCTCGAGGCAATGATTTTTTTTATTTTTCGTACTTAGGAGATAATTATTGGGATATCGAGGGTAGGGGGCAGAATGGGGTGAGTAATAGGCGATAAATCCCGGAGGTATGTTCCAGATGAGCTCGGAGACAATATATAATATAACGGGCAGCTCTGCACGTGACGATTATTTATTTGTTCAATGTACGATGGGGCAACACTGTGACGCGTAATAATTTTTCTTTTTTTTTTGGTTCTGTCAAATTTGTTCAGGATCATGTGGAAAAAAGCGAATTAAGGGAGCTTTCCAGTGTGAAATTTTCAAAAAATCGATTTTTTTTTTTTTTGCTTTATCGAATAGTATACACTCTTCCGAATATTCCCTGAAATTTTCATGCCGAAATTCAGATTATTTCGGTTACTGTACAGCATTTCTTGGAAAAAGGCAACGGAGCGCTACAGCTACAGCGAAACTTTGAACGCGTTTTTCTCGAAACAGCATTTTTCAAAACGGTGTCCAACTTGGAGGGCAGAGTTTTAAAGCTATCGAGTTGAATTTTTTACACAATATTCTTAACGTCATTGTTTATCGTGCTATGGAAGCTTTTTTTTTTTTGACATCTTCCTATTTTTTGTAAAAAAAACTGCCAAAAAAAATGCTAAAATCGATACTTTTTGTTCAAACCGGCGCCATTTTTGCAAAAAAAAAAAAAAAAAGCCTCCATAGCACGAAAGCCAATTATATACCGATCAATAATCTTTTTGTGTTTTTTGTTTCAGATCGAAATTGTGACCCCCAACGTGGACACCACATCCAAGTGCATTTTCTGCAACAATTGTGTCATCATTTTTATAGATATTAATTAATAAATAAATCGATCTTTAAAAAATTGTTTTGTATTCTTCAATACCCAATTAATATACAAAAAAAAACCAGACCGATTAGATTAATTTTTCTTTAAAAAAAAAAATCGCGAAAAACAGCGATTTTTCGGGCTGTCACACTGGAAAGCTCCCTTAAAATCCTGAAAATTGACCAAGCTATGGGGAATTCCAACGATCTTGAGGTTCACATCGTTGGAATGCAATGAGAACTCTTTTTGATATTCTTTGTTTCGTCGTTATCCAAAGTCATATTTTGGAGATTTAGTTCGCAGATCGCTAAATAATACATTAAAAAATGGATTTGCGTGACGTTCGAAGCTCAAATCTGCTTGAGGAAATTTGGCAAATGAGAAAAAATTATTTTCGTTGCATTCCAACGGTTCAAACTTCAGCGCCTTCGATTTAGTGAGAGCAGGTAGCGCAACGGTTTACATGTGACGAAACTTTCAATCGCGTTTTTCTCTAAACGACTTTTCTCGGACTACCTGGCAAAAAAACTGTCAGATTATCAATACAAAAGAAACAAAATTTCCGTAATTGCAGTAGCGATCCTTGTACGTAACCGTTTTTGTTTATTTGGTATTTTTTAAGCCCCCGAATATAAGAAAAAGTTTCGCCAAAATTACACTTTCTTTTAACACGCACCATTGTGGGAAACATTTTTTCCCCTACAACGAGAGCTACATTTACATAGATTATAAAACTGTTATTTTTATTTTTCAGACCCACAATCAGCAGCTATCGTTGTACGTAGCCTTTTTTAATTTAGCATTTTTTAAGCCCTCGAATGTAAGTAAAAATTTAGCGAAAATTACACTTTTTTTAACCCGCTGTTTTGTGATTTTTTTCTTCATAAAACGGTTTCGTACAGCGAAACCTAGATGTATATTGTTTATAAAACGATTTTTTTTATTTTTCAGACCCGCCATCATCAATTTATAGACCTCAATGACGTTGTCAACATTTGATTTTTGAATAAAAATTCGCCCGCATTAAATTCAATGCATGCTTACGAAGGTACGATCATTGTTACGAATCCAACTTTCGGAATTGAAATTTTTATATGATTTTGACGAATACTCTGTGCGCCTATTGCCAACATTTGAGCTATTTTGACCGTTTAGTTTTTTCGCAATAAAACTGCAAAGTCGAGCACTTTGATTTACCGAAGCACGTCGTCTTATGGAGACGGTCAACCAGAAGTGCGATGATCGTGGTTTTTCTGCTCACGTGTCCAACTAAACCCGTTGGAAAACTGAAATTCGATAGATTAGATATAATAGATATTGTAAAAAATAAGAAAATCAATCTTCACCGTGTAGTTAAAGCACTACATTACAAGAAAGTTTCAATTTCCGGTTTAAAATGGTCAGAACGACGAAATAGCACCCACAGACTTAGCAACGTCGCGAGTAACAGCTGATGCGTTTAGCGAGCATAACCCAGCTTTGTTTTGAAATTAATTTGAATAGAAACCGCCACAAAATATGCAAACAAAAATTTATGGAGTTTTATCATTTATCACGTATGAATAATATGTATAATTATATTCTGCCTATCGTGTTAATTCCGCTGAGGTAATTCAAGCCTATTTTGATAGGCTTGAATTTTATTACGTTAATATTATTACGAAGGTTACCACCGAGTCGTTGACAGTCTAATTTTTCAGTTTTTATTTATTCACGTGTAATAAATTCATCATTTACCACAACATCTGGGACACTATAATCGATAATACGAATAATCAACATAAGTAAACATCAATAAGAGCCGCTGTGGGTAAAATAAACTTAGACTCTTTTTTGACCCCGTCAAAGTGATCGTACCTCCTTAATAACATATCTTTTTTCCAAATCCCAAATAGATAATGCAGTATACAAAAGAAAATTCAGAAAAAAGACGACCCTTTTTCGCCCCGTCGCAGCGGTATCCTCCCTTAAGGATGTTGAGCCCCTATGAAACATGTTAATGTTAATTGTTCAATAAATAGCTTCTTAATCGTCATGAAATTTTTACACGACCTCCTGAATACTTCATGTAAAAACATACCAAATTTTCAGAATTCTATCATCATTACTTCAACCTCCTTAAGGGTTGAAATAAAAAATGATAAGAAAATTCTGAAAATTTGGTGTGTTTTTGTATGAAGTATTTAAGAGGTCGTGTTAAAATTTCACGACGATAAGGAAGCGCGTTATTAAAAAACTAACATTTTGCTAAGAACAATTTTTAAAAGAAATTTAAAAAAATTTATCAATAAACTTCGTTTTGTTTCCGTTGCTTTCAGTATATTGTAGATATTATAAAATTGAGAGGTCAAAAAAAAAACTTATTGCAAAGTTCCATCAGTTTCCATAAAACAACATTTAATTTGTGAATGTTAATTGTTCAATAACGAGCTTCCTAATTGTCGTGAAATGTTTACACGACCTCTGAAATACTTCATACAAAAACATACCAAATTTTCAGAATTTTATCATCATTTGCGATTTGGGACTCAACATCCTTAACCTTTGGGCAACCTCCGTTTCATAGCCCCCAAACGAACTCAGCACCGTTCCCTTTGCCGACGCTCGCGTTTGCTCGGAAGCCAGGAAATGTTATCTCAAAGCTCGACTTGGCGCGGCGACACGGCGTTCGAGAGGAGAAACGAGGTCTCCCAGGACCAGAGAGCCGTTCTCCGACAGCTTGCACACATATTCGTTCTTTACCTTGGACCTTACGTTCGAAGTAAGGAAGAGAGGAAACAAATAAGATGAAACGTACGGGGTGGACAGGTGACAGATGCGCCAAGGACGTTACGCAATGACGCCTACAAGCGTTATTGCATACGACGAGGATGAATTTCGTTTGCGAAACGACTGAAGAATTTAATGACCGAGTAGAGAGGCTGGGCGTGAAAAAAATTGCGAAACATGCGGCGAGTGTCACGATTCTACGTCCAGCTGATCGACCGATGGGTGAATAATTACACTTTTCCTTTCCGAATTCCACGTGAGGCCAATTTTGACAACGATCCCGAGCAAAAATTTGCCAGCAAATTGACCGCAATTTGTTGAATTTCTCAAAACAAAAAATCCTCTCGTGATCTCGTGTACAAATTTATCGGGGCGTCCCAAAAGTCCACATCTCTATAGGGATTCTCTAGGGACATCGCAGATAGAAGTTCTTAAAAGGTGAATACAGGCCAACTGATCATTGATTCATTAAGGTGCAATTCCATTTTTTTACATCCACGTCTTATTTTTTCTTCACGCGGAATGAGAAAGTAGGAAAGACGAAAGGGAAAACTGAGATTCCTGCAGAAGCTCAACTTTGAAGAGACGCAACATCTAATTCCGGCTCGAATACAAGACTGGTTCAAAATATATGAGGTATTCCACAGAAAAATTCATACTTCCACTGCGGGTGATAGCTTGAAAATTTCTTCATATAAGCACGCATTCGTGGAGACTTTTTCAGACTTTTGAATCGGGGCGTTTTTTTCGGAAAAAAAAATTCTTTTGGCTAAGAGTTGTTTCGATAAATGTAAAAAAAAATCAGGGTTTCTTTTAGAGTCAATGAAATCAGATTAAAAAAATCAATCGAATTGGCAGGGGTCAGGGAAAAAGTCCACCGGATTCACGTAGAATATATTTGTTTTTTTTCTTTGCCTACACATATTTCGGGAAATAGTATCGCACCGTTGAAGTTTTGTCCGCAGTGAGTCTTTACAGCGATTTCCTGTCGGCCCCTCGTCCTGACAAACCCCGATAAGAATGCATCGCGCTACTTTTTCCACCCCTCCGAGTCTAAAGAGCTTTTCCGTGTTTTTTCTTCCTCCCACGCGACAGCCGGATGGGGGGGCACTGGGGAAAGGAAAATCGGAAACTCGACACGTGCAACGTTGTCGTTGTCCCTCGTTGGACGAATTCACAGCAAAATAGCCAAACTCGACTTTTTTTCGGTAACCTGCTGCCAGTATCAGGCAATCATTGTCCCTCCGTGATAATCATCTCGTTCACTCGGACGATGTATTTTTGTTTCAATTTTACTCGTCATTACTTTCGACCTATCGAATTCCAATACTACATGTATATTTCGCTTTTCCAGCTGCAGACAAAAAAAATCATTTTTCTCGTTCAATCTAGGCAGCCGGGTAATCACGATGGCAATTCCACCATCACTGGCGGAACTAACGATGGAGAGAGGGAGAGACGGAAGGCAGCCCTCGATGCGGATGCCAAAACCAATTTGAAAATTTTCCTCGCTCGCATCGTCGGCAGCACTTTCCGACGCGGAGCAAAGAGGATGTGTGCGCGCACCGAGAAAATAGCGAAATAGAGAGGGTGAGACGGCCCGTGGAAATTCAATTTGATACGAAGAACGTACCGAGTACCGCGACATACTCGTAGAGCGTGCCTCTGCGTACCGTCTGACGCGAGGAAAGGCTTCGTGTCTCTTATTGCAGCATATGCGGGGGAGTTCTCCCCCGACCGATACGAGTGAGCCAACCGTAATCCGGTACGTCCACGGGGATAGGGAGCCTGTCACGCGGATGAAAACTCACACCCAAGCCGCCGGAACAACGTATTTTCGAAAATTAAGGGGGGATTGTCTTTTTTTTCGCAAAATTTACCGCTTTTTGGGAATTTTTTTGTGAAGAAAGTATACAACGGAAAACTTGTGAAACTTGGCATATAGTTTTATTGATCTGTTTACTACATACAAAAAAATGTTTAAACAATTTCATCAACAAATCCGCCTCCCACCCCCCTCGACGCGCGATGGTCCTTTTTTGATGGTGTGCACGATTACAGCCTTCACGTTCATCCTGCAACAAAAACCCAAAAAGCATTTTACTTTAGACACATATAGCTATCGTTCGATGAAGGGAAAAAAAAATTGACGATTTGGTGACGTTTTGAACTTGAAGTATCGATTTTTCGAAAAAAATTGATCGATTTTTTGTTATAAATAAAAAACTATTAAACGTATTGCTTTTTTGCTTCATCAAACGATAGCTATATGTGTCTACAGTAAAATGCTTTTTGGGTTTTTGTTGCAGGATGAACGTGAAGGCTGTAATCGTGCACACCATCAAAAAAGGACCATCGCGCGTCGAGGGGGGTGGGAGGCGGATTTTTTGATGAAATTGTTTAAACATTTTTTTGTATGTAGTAAACAGATCAATAAAACTATATGCCAAGTTTCACAAGTTTTCCGTTGTATACTTTCTCCACAAAAAAATTCCCAAAAAGCGGTAAATTTTGCGAAAACAAAAGACAATCCCCCCTTAACGTTGCAATTAAGGATGTTGAGTCCCGATGAAACATGTTAATGTAATTGTTCAATAAATAGCTTCTTCATCGTCGTGAAATTTTTACACGACCTCCCGAATACTTCATGTTAAAACATACCAAATTTTCAGAATTCTATCATCATTACTTCAACCTCCTTAAGGGTTGAAATAAAAAATGATAAGAAAATTCGGAAAATTTGGTATGTTTTTGTATGAAGTATTTAAGAGGTCGTGTTAAAATTTCACGACGATTTGGAAGCTCGTTATTAAAAAATTAACATTTTGTTGAGAACAATTTTTAAGAGAAATTAAAAAAAAATTTATCATAAACTTCGTTTTGTTTCCGTTGCTTTCAGTATATTGTAGATATTACAAAATTGAGAGGTCAAAAAAAAAACTTATTGCAAAGTTACATCAGTTTCCATGAGACAACATTTAATTTGTGAATGTTAATTGTTCAATAACGAGCTTCCTAATTGTCGTGAAATGTTTACACGACCTCTGAAATACTTCATACAAAAACGTACCAAATTTTCAGAATTTTCTTATCATTTGCGATTTAGGACTCAACATACTTATGGCCTCAGGCTACAGTAACGGATAAAAAGTCATACGCGAATTTAACAATTTCTTTTCGTAAGAAAAAATGATTCACTCATAAAATTAATTACACATCTATTTAGTATGAATATCGAGCGGTTGGGAAATATATATATATTTTTTTTCGATGTACAAAATGGCCGACTACTCGAAACTTCTCGAAACAGCTTTTTTCCAGTTGGCGTGACGAATAACTTCAACAATTTTCACTCGATTTACTTCAAATTTAAAGGTTATGTTCCTAATTTCATTTCGCAGAGAAGCACGTACGGAATTTCTGATTAATCGAAAACTTTTCATTTTATGAGCAGTTGTAACGAAATTTTTCCACTGAACATTCATTTCTTACGTTCAAATACCTACAACTTTTGAATGGAACAGTATTTTTTAAATTCCGTACGTCCTTCTCTAGGTATTCTAATGTAGATAGACGAGAATTTTTTTTTTTTGTTCTAGGTAAAAAATTGTGAAAGCTAAATGTCACGCCGCGGAGCGCCCAAAAAAAAAATAAAAGAAAATATTAGTAGTCGGGCATTTTGTACATCGAAAAAGATAAAAATATTTTTAACAGCTTGATATTCATACCAAATAGATGTGCAATTAATTTTATGAGTGAATCACTTTTTCATACGAAGAACAATTGTCAAATTCGCACATGATTTTATACCCGTTACTGCGGCCTAAGGCCTTAACAATCGTTCGAATTCACGTGTCCTCTTACTTTAGACGCTAAATAGGCTATTTTCGTGATTTTTTTTGATAGTTTTATATTATAGATATAGATATAAAAGTTTTTTTTCCTAAGGTACACGCTGTTCGCATTTGTTACCTATTATATCCTCCATTGCGACTGTTTCGTTCCTCCACTGTTTCTTTTTCTACACTCCTTTCTTCACTTTTTTGTCCCTATTCCCCCCCCCCCCTCCTTGCGGCCACAGCCGACTTCCCCCTCTGTATCATATTCATCATGACGTTGCTGCCATGGGTATAGGGAAACTGCGGAAAACCTATACCAATACAGCCGGTCATCAAGTTCGCCCCCCAGTCGGCTACCTGCAACGATAGTTACTGCAATTCCGAAAATTTGGCAATCATTAAATTGCAAATCGGTCAATTAAAGCTGCAGTTAAAGCAGGTCGAGAAAATTAATTTCGAGAAAAACACGACCGAAAGTTTCAGTATACGTAAATCGTGGCGCTACCTGCTCTCACTAAATCGACTGTAACTTGGTCAATTGTCTATACTTGAACTTGACATTTTTTCCACCCAATCTTGAATACGTATACAATGAGAAAATGCAAAAAAAAACACCCGATTTCTTACCCGTCACAGTGGTGTCCCGCCATAAAAAATAAGAGACACGACTGAACAACGTCGAATTTTAATACAATATTTAGCGTTGCAGTGGAGAGCCTTGATTACAAAAGAGCGGTGCAACGCTAGCAGCAGCTTCAACTACGTGTACGAGGTTAATGATAGCACCGCGAGGCACCGATAAAAATACACCGTACACGCTTATCGACTTTCGCATGAGTACTTGAAAATCGGAAAAAAAAAATACTCCGACTCGCGTACTGAGGATTTAATAGAGCTTATAAACGATTACGCCCGTCTAGTGTACTTGACACACGATGCTGTAAAACCGAAGCGCGTGTATCGCAAAAGAGACAAAAGTGGCTGCAACGGATAATTGCCTAGGAATAAAGGGAAAAGGGCAAAAAATAGTAAAGCGAGAACGAGAGTTAGCAGCTTGTGAAATCGAAACCAATGCCGGCAACCACCACGCGATACATCGTTCCGCATCATATTTCGCAACCCGTTGGGCATTCTCTGCCGATAATACGAAGCAAATTCACGGCTCGATGTATCGCGTTGGCATGCGAGAAAAAATGTTGAAACGACAATTGGTATCTGCCGCGTTGAAACATTGCACCTGTAAATACACTGCAACGTGAGCATAGTTACGGTGGGGTAGGATGGGGTACTTCAACCCCGTGGCTCATGTAGACAAGCGAAAGATATACGAAAATAAAATGACATAATTTCAGCATCGACATTTCAAAATGAGTGCAAAACTAATAAAGAACAGTATTGAAACTATGAGGTGATTTTAGTTTCGAGCGTTTCAAATAAAAACCATTTCGATCCGGCTTCAAAATGTTCGCCGGCTATGTATTTTCATTATTATTTTTTATTTGACCCATTTATTTATTCTACACCGATTACTCCGTGTTGGCAGGTTCAATTTGAACGGTCGTTGTTTTCCTGTGTAGGGAAACACAGCGATCTGGTCCGACGAAAATGTTATGCCAATTTGCCAAGTACGTAATCGATAGGACACAAGACGTATCGATATTTCGAAATTAGTACAACAGCTAATACAGAGTAGTATTGAAACTACGAGTAGGTCATTTTACTTCCGAGCGTGCGTTCGAGGGTTTCGGGAACTAGATTGGACCGCTGGAATGTAATTGGTCGTAATCGACAGGACACAAGAGGTGAAAAATGGACCATTTTTTATTTCTCGCTGAAATGAATCAGGCAGGCTCTTATTCGATGCCGAATCGTTTGGTAGTCACGAATTTTCAGATCCAATTCTCATTTGCAAAAATGCAAAATGCAAAAAAAAAAATTACTTTCTGTAAAGTCAGTTGCCAACTTCACATAGGTTGCAAACCTATGTGAAGTTGGCAACTGACTTTACAGAAAGTAATTTTTTTTTTTGCATTCGTTTGTACTCGGTTTGTACCCGTTTGTACCGTCTTAAATTTCGTTTGTACCTTAAGGGGGAAAAAAGTACGAGGGTATGAAAAAATGAACCGCAACCCATTTAGAGCTAAGCAATTTTAATAAACGCGACTGAAAAGAGAATCGTTTGTACCCGTTTGTACCGTTGAAAATTTTTTTTTTTAAATTTTTTTTTCAAATTTTTTTGTGGAAAAAAAAATTTTCGATTTTTTTTATTTTTTATTTCCGTTCGTACCGACAAGTATATCGTTTGGACCACCTAGAAATTGTTTCTATTCATTCGTATCAGTGAGTACATCGTTTCTACCACCGTGTAATCGTTTATACCCATTCGTACTGACGAGTATATCGTTTGTACCACCGAGAAAACGTTTGTACCCGTCTGTACTATCGAGCAATCGTTTGTACCCGTTCGTATCGACGAATATATCGTTTGTACCACTCAGCAAACGGTTGTACCCGTCTGTACTATCGAGCAATCGTTTGTACCCGTTCGTATCGACAGTATATCGATTGTACCACCGAGAAATCCTTTGTACCCGTTGGTATCGACGAGTATTTCGTATGTACCACCGAGAAAACGTTTGTACCCGTCTGTACTATCAAGCAATCGTTTGGACCCATTCGTACTGACGAGTATATCATGTGTACCAACGAGCAAATGTTTGTACCCGTCTGTATTATCGAGCAATCGTTTGTACCCGTTCGTACCGACGAGTATATCGTTTGTACCACCGAGAAAACGTTTGTACCCGTCTGTACTATCGGGCAATCGTTTGTACCCATTCGTACTGACGAGTATATCGTTTGTACCAACGAGAAAACGTTTGTACCCGTCTGTACTATCGAGCAATCGTTTGTACCCGTTCGTATCGACGCGTATATCGTTCGTACCACCGAGAAATCGTTTGTACCCATCTGTACTATCGAGCAATCGTTTGTACCCGTTCGTATCGACGAGTACATCGTTTGTACCACCGAGGAAACGTTTGTACCCGTCTCTACTATCGAGCAATCGTTTGTACCCGTTCGTATCGACGAGTATGTCGTTTGTACCACCGAGAGATCGTTTGTACTCATTCGTACCGGCGATTAATCGTTTGTACCCATTCGTACTGACGAGAATATCGTTTGTACCAACGAGAAATTGTTTGTACCCGTCTGTACTATTGAGCAATCGTTTGTACCCGTTCGTATCGACAGTATATCGTTTGTACCACCGAGAAATCATTTGTACCCGTTGGCATCGACGAGTATTTCGTATGTACCACCAAGAAAACGTTTGTACCCGTCTGTATATCGAGCAATCGATTGTACCCGTTCGTATCGACGAGTATATCGTTTGTACCACCGAGAAATCGTTTGTACCCGTCTGTACTATCGACCAATCGTTTGTACCCATTCGTATCGACGAGTATTTCGTATGTACCACCGAGAAAACGGTGGTACCCGTCTGTACTATCGGGCAATCGTTTGTACCCATTCGTACTGACGAGCATATCATTTGTACCAACGAGAAAACGTTTGTACCCGTCTGTATTATCGAGCAATCGTTTGTACCCGTTCGTATCGACGAGTATATCGTTTGTACCACCGAGAAAACGTTTGTACCCGTCTGTACTATCGACCAATCGTTTGTACCCATTCGTATCGACGAGTATTTCGTATGTACCACCGAGAAAACGGTGGTACCCGTCTGTACTATCGGGCAATCGTTTGTACCCATTCGTACTGACGAGCATATAATTTGTACCAACGAGAAAACGTTTGTACCCGTCTGTATTATCGAGCAATCGTTTGTACCCGTTCGTATCGACGAGTATATCGTTTGTACCACCGAGAAAACGTTTGTACCCGTCTGTACTATCGACCAATCGTTTGTACCCATTCGTATCGACGAGTATTTCGTAGGTACCACCGAGAAAACGTTTGTACCCGTCTGTACTATCGGGCAATCGTTTGTACCCATTCCTACTGACGAGTATATCGTTTGTACCAACGAGAAAACGTTTGTACCCGTCTTTACTATCGAGGAATCGTTTGTACCCGTTCGTATCGACGAGTATATCGTTTGTACCACCGAGAAATCGTTTGTACCCGTCTGTACTATCGAGCATTCGATTGTACCCGTTCGTATCGACGAGTATATCGTTTGTACCACCGAGAAAACGTTTGTACCCGTCTGACCTATCGAGGAATCGTTGGTACCACGGAGAAAACGTTTGAACCCATCTGTACTATCGAGCAATCGTTTGTACCCGTTCGTATCGACGAGTACATCTTTTGTACCACCGAGGAAACGTTTGTACCCGTCTATACTATCGAGCAATCGTTTGTACCCGTTCGTATCGACGAGTATGTCGTTTATACCAGCGAGAGATCGTCTGTACTCATTCGTACCGGCGATTAATCGTTTGTGCCCATTCGTACTGACGAGAATATCGTTTGTACCAACGAGAAATTGTTTGTACCCGTCTGTACTATCGAGCCATCTTTTGTACCCGTTCGTATCGACAGTATATCATTTGTACCACCGAGAAATCGTTTGTACCCGTTGGTATCGACGAGTATATCGTTTGTACCACCGAGGAAACGTTTGTACCCGTCTGTACTATCGAGCAATCGTTTGTACCCGTTCGTATCGACGAGTATGTCGTTTGTAACACCGAGAGATCGTTTGTACTCATTCGTACCGGCGATTAATCGTTTGTACCCATTCGTACTGACGAGAATATCGTTTGTACCAACGAGAAATTGTTTGTACCCGTCTGTACTATCGAGAAATCGTTTGTTCCCGTTGGTATCGACGAGTATTTCGTATGTACCACCGAGAAAACGTTTGTACCCGTCTGTACTATCGAGCAATTTTTTGTACCCGTTCGTATCGACAGTATATCGTTTGTACCACCGAGAAATCGTTTGTACCCGTTGGTATCGACTAGTAGATCGTTTGTACCACCGAGGAAACGTTTGTACCCGTCGCTACTATCGAGCAATCGTTTGTACCCGTTCGTATCGACGAGTATGTCGTTTGTACCACCGAGAGATCGTTTGTGCTCATTCGTACCGGCGATTAATCGTTTGTACCCATTCGTACTGACGAGAATATCGTTTGTACCAACGAGAAATTGTTTGTACCCGTCTGTGCTATCGAGAAATCGTTTGTACCCGTTGGTATCGACGAGTATTCCGTATGTACCACCGAGAAAACGTTTGTACCCGTCTGTACTATCGAGCAATCGTTTGTACCCGTTCGTACTGACGAGTATATCGTTTGTACCAACGAGGAAACGTTTGTACCCGTCTGTACTATCGAGCAATCGTTTGTACCCGTTCGTATCGACGAGTATATCGTTTGTACCACCGAGGAATCGATTGTACCCGTCTGTACTATCGAGCAATCGATTGTACCCGTTCGTATCGACGAGTATATCGTTTGTACCACCGAGAAAACGTTTGTACCCGTCTGTACTATCGAGGAATCGTTTGTGCCCATTCATTTTGACGAGTATTTCGTTTGTACCATCGAGAAAACGTTTGTACCCGTCTGTACTATCGAGCAATCGTTTGTACCCGTTCGTATCGACGAGTATATCGTTTGTACCACCGAGAAATCGTTTGTACCCGTCTGCACTATCGAGCAATCGATTGTACCCGTTCGTATCGACGAGTATATCGTTTGTACCACCGAGAAAACGTTTGTACCCGTCTGTTCTATCGAGGAATCGTTTGTACCCATTCGTTCTGACGAGTATATCGTTTGTACCACCGAGAAAACATTTGTACCCATCTGTACCATCGAGCAATCGTTTGTACCCGTTCGTATCGACGAGTACATCGTTTGTACCACCGAGGAAACGTTTGTACCCGTCTGTACTATCGAGCAATCGTTTGTACCCGTTCGTATCGACGAGTATGTCGTTTGTACCACCGAGAGATCGTTTGTACTCATTCGTACCCGCGATTAATCGTTTGTACCCATTCGTACTGACGAGAATATCGTTTGTATTAACGAGAAATTGTTTGTACCCGTCTGTACTATCGAGCAATCGTTTGTACCCGTTGGTATCGACGAGTATTTCGTATGTACCGCCGAGAAAACGTTTGTATCCGTCTGTACTATCGAGCAATCGTTTGTACCCATTCGTACTGACCAGTATACCATTTGTACCAACGAGAAAACGTTTGTACCCGTCTGTACTATCGACCAATCGTGTGTACCCATTCGTATCGACGAGTATTTCGTATGTACCACCGAGAAAACGTTTGTACCCGTCTGTACTATCGACCAATCGTTTGTACCCATTCGTATCGACGAGTATTTCGTAGGTACCACCGAGAAAACGTTTGTACCCGTCTGTACTATCGGGCAATCGTTTGTACCCATTCCTACTGACGAGTATATCGTTTGTACCAACGAGAAAACGTTTGTACCCGTCTTTACTATCGAGGAATCGTTTGTACCCGTTCGTATCGACGAGTATATCGTTTGTACCACCGAGAAATCGTTTGTACCCGTCTGTACTATCGAGCATTCGATTGTACCCGTTCGTATCGACGAGTATATCGTTTGTACCACCGAGAAAACGTTTGTACCCGTCTGACCTATCGAGGAATCGTTGGTACCACGGAGAAAACGTTTGAACCCATCTGTACTATCGAGCAATCGTTTGTACCCGTTCGTATCGACGAGTACATCTTTTGTACCACCGAGGAAACGTTTGTACCCGTCTATACTATCGAGCAATCGTTTGTACCCGTTCGTATCGACGAGTATGTCGTTTATACCAGCGAGAGATCGTCTGTACTCATTCGTACCGGCGATTAATCGTTTGTGCCCATTCGTACTGACGAGAATATCGTTTGTACCAACGAGAAATTGTTTGTACCCGTCTGTACTATCGAGCCATCTTTTGTACCCGTTCGTATCGACAGTATATCATTTGTACCACCGAGAAATCGTTTGTACCCGTTGGTATCGACGAGTATATCGTTTGTACCACCGAGGAAACGTTTGTACCCGTCTGTACTATCGAGCAATCGTTTGTACCCGTTCGTATCGACGAGTATGTCGTTTGTAACACCGAGAGATCGTTTGTACTCATTCGTACCGGCGATTAATCGTTTGTACCCATTCGTACTGACGAGAATATCGTTTGTACCAACGAGAAATTGTTTGTACCCGTCTGTACTATCGAGAAATCGTTTGTTCCCGTTGGTATCGACGAGTATTTCGTATGTACCACCGAGAAAACGTTTGTACCCGTCTGTACTATCGAGCAATTTTTTGTACCCGTTCGTATCGACAGTATATCGTTTGTACCACCGAGAAATCGTTTGTACCCGTTGGTATCGACTAGTACATCGTTTGTACCACCGAGGAAACGTTTGTACCCGTCGCTACTATCGAGCAATCGTTTGTACCCGTTCGTATCGACGAGTATGTCGTTTGTACCACCGAGAGATCGTTTGTGCTCATTCGTACCGGCGATTAATCGTTTGTACCCATTCGTACTGACGAGAATATCGTTTGTACCAACGAGAAATTGTTTGTACCCGTCTGTGCTATCGAGAAATCGTTTGTACCCGTTGGTATCGACGAGTATTCCGTATGTACCACCGAGAAAACGTTTGTACCCGTCTGTACTATCGAGCAATCGTTTGTACCCGTTCGTACTGACGAGTATATCGTTTGTACCAACGAGGAAACGTTTGTACCCGTCTGTACTATCGAGCAATCGTTTGTACCCGTTCGTATCGACGAGTATATCGTTTGTACCACCGAGGAATCGATTGTACCCGTCTGTACTATCGAGCAATCGATTGTACCCGTTCGTATCGACGAGTATATCGTTTGTACCACCGAGAAAACGTTTGTACCCGTCTGTACTATCGAGGAATCGTTTGTACCCATTCATTTTGACGAGTATTTCGTTTGTACCATCGAGAAAACGTTTGTACCCGTCTGTACTATCGAGCAATCGTTTGTACCCGTTCGTATCGACGAGTATATCGTTTGTACCACCGAGAAATCGTTTGTACCCGTCTGCACTATCGAGCAATCGATTGTACCCGTTCGTATCGACGAGTATATCGTTTGTACCACCGAGAAAACGTTTGTACCCGTCTGTTCTATCGAGGAATCGTTTGTACCCATTCGTTCTGACGAGTATATCGTTTGTACCACCGAGAAAACATTTGTACCCATCTGTACCATCGAGCAATCGTTTGTACCCGTTCGTATCGACGAGTACATCGTTTGTACCACCGAGGAAACGTTTGTACCCGTCTGTACTATCGAGCAATCGTTTGTACCCGTTCGTATCGACGAGTATGTCGTTTGTACCACCGAGAGATCGTTTGTACTCATTCGTACCCGCGATTAATCGTTTGTACCCATTCGTACTGACGAGAATATCGTTTGTATTAACGAGAAATTGTTTGTACCCGTCTGTACTATCGAGCAATCGTTTGTACCCGTTGGTATCGACGAGTATTTCGTATGTACCGCCGAGAAAACGTTTGTATCCGTCTGTACTATCGAGCAATCGTTTGTACCCATTCGTACTGACCAGTATACCATTTGTACCAACGAGAAAACGTTTGTACCCGTCTGTACTATCGACCAATCGTGTGTACCCATTCGTATCGACGAGTATTTCGTATGTACCACCGAGAAAACGTTTGTACCCGTCTGTACTATCGGACAATCGATTGTACCCATTCGCACTGACGAGTATATCGTTTGTACCACCGAGAAATCGTTTGTACCCATCTGTACTATCGAGCAATCGATTGTACCCGTTCGTATCGACGAGTATATCGTTTGTACCACCGAGATACCGTTTGTACCCGTCTGTACTATCGAGCAATCGTTTGTACCCATTCGTACTGACGATTATATCATTTGTACCACCGAGAAAACGTTTGTACCCGTCTGTACTATCGGGCAATCGTTTGTACCCGTTCGTATCGACGCGTATATCGTTTGTACCACCGAGAAATCGTTTGTACCCGTCTGCACTATCGAGCAATCGATTGTACCCGTTCGTATCGACGAGTATATCGTTTGTACCACCGAGAAAACGTTTGTACCCGTCTGTTCTATCGAGGAATCGTTTGTACCCATTCGTTCTGACGAGTATATCGTTTGTACCACCGAGAAAACATTTGTACCCATCTGTACCATCGAGCAATCGTTTGTACCCGTTCGTATCGACGAGTACATCGTTTGTACCACCGAGGAAACGTTTGTACCCGTCTGTACTATCGAGCAATCGTTTGTACCCGTTCGTATCGACGAGTATGTCGTTTGTACCACCGAGAGATCGTTTGTACTCATTCGTACCCGCGATTAATCGTTTGTACCCATTCGTACTGACGAGAATATCGTTTGTATTAACGAGAAATTGTTTGTACCCGTCTGTACTATCGAGCAATCGTTTGTACCCGTTGGTATCGACGAGTATTTCGTATGTACCGCCGAGAAAACGTTTGTATCCGTCTGTACTATCGAGCAATCGTTTGTACCCATTCGTACTGACCAGTATACCATTTGTACCAACGAGAAAACGTTTGTACCCGTCTGTACTATCGACCAATCGTGTGTACCCATTCGTATCGACGAGTATTTCGTATGTACCACCGAGAAAACGTTTGTACCCGTCTGTACTATCGGACAATCGATTGTACCCATTCGCACTGACGAGTATATCGTTTGTACCACCGAGAAATCGTTTGTACCCATCTGTACTATCGAGCAATCGATTGTACCCGTTCGTATCGACGAGTATATCGTTTGTACCACCGAGATACCGTTTGTACCCGTCTGTACTATCGAGCAATCGTTTGTACCCATTCGTACTGACGATTATATCATTTGTACCACCGAGAAAACGTTTGTACCCGTCTGTACTATCGGGCAATCGTTTGTACCCGTTCGTATCGACGCGTATATCGTTTGTACCACCGAGAAATCGTTTGTACCCGTCTGCACTATCGAGCAATCGATTGTACCCGTTCGTATCGACGAGTATATCGTTTGTACCACCGAGAAAACGTTTGTACCCGTCTGTTCTATCGAGGAATCGTTTGTACCCATTCGTTCTGACGAGTATATCGTTTGTACCACCGAGAAAACATTTGTACCCATCTGTACCATCGAGCAATCGTTTGTACCCGTTCGTATCGACGAGTACATCGTTTGTACCACCGAGGAAACGTTTGTACCCGTCTGTACTATCGAGCAATCGTTTGTACCCGTTCGTATCGACGAGTATGTCGTTTGTACCACCGAGAGATCGTTTGTACTCATTCGTACCCGCGATTAATCGTTTGTACCCATTCGTACTGACGAGAATATCGTTTGTATTAACGAGAAATTGTTTGTACCCGTCTGTACTATCGAGCAATCGTTTGTACCCGTTGGTATCGACGAGTATTTCGTATGTACCGCCGAGAAAACGTTTGTATCCGTCTGTACTATCGAGCAATCGTTTGTACCCATTCGTACTGACCAGTATACCATTTGTACCAACGAGAAAACGTTTGTACCCGTCTGTACTATCGACCAATCGTGTGTACCCATTCGTATCGACGAGTATTTCGTATGTACCACCGAGAAAACGTTTGTACCCGTCTGTACTATCGGACAATCGATTGTACCCATTCGCACTGACGAGTATATCGTTTGTACCACCGAGAAATCGTTTGTACCCATCTGTACTATCGAGCAATCGATTGTACCCGTTCGTATCGACGAGTATATCGTTTGTACCACCGAGATACCGTTTGTACCCGTCTGTACTATCGAGCAATCGTTTGTACCCATTCGTACTGACGATTATATCATTTGTACCACCGAGAAAACGTTTGTACCCGTCTGTACTATCGGGCAATCGTTTGTACCCGTTCGTATCGACGCGTATATCGTTTGTACCACCGAGAAATCGTTTGTACCCGTCTGTACTATCGAGCAATCGATTGTACCCGTTCGTATCGACGAGTATATCGTTTGTACCACCGAGAAAACGTTTGTACCCGTCTGTACTGTCGAGGAATCGTTTGTACCCATTCGTTCTGACGAGTATATCGTTTGTACCACGGAGAAAACGTTTGTACCCATCTGTACTATCGAGCAATCGTTTGTACCCGTTCGTATCGATGAGTACATCGTTTGTACCACCGAGGAAACGTTTGTACCCGTCTGTACTGTCGAGCAATCGTTTGTGCCCGTTCGTATCGACGAGTATGTCGTTTGTACCACCGAGAGATCGTTTGTACCCGTTGGTATCGACGAGTATGTCGTTTGTACCACCGAGAGATCGTTTGTACTCATTCGTACCGGCGATTAATCGTTTGTACCCATTCGTACTGACGAGTATATCATATGTACCAACGAGAAATTGGTTGTACCCGTCGGTACTATCGAGCAATCGTCTGTACCCGGTCGTACTGACGAGTATAGCGTTTGTACTACTGAGAAAACGTTTGTACCCATCTGTACTATCGAGCAATCGTTTCTACCCAGTCGTATTGACGAGCATATCATTTGTACCACAGAGAAATCGTTTGTACCCATGTACGCTTACTTACTTACTTACTCTACGAAACTTACGCTTGACGGTACAAACGATATACTCGTCAGTATGGACCGAAGCACAAGATTAAGTGCTGGTACAAATGATTTACTCGTTGGTACGAACGGGTACAAACGATCGCTCGATGATAGAAACCCAAGCAAACGATTTCTCGGCGGTACAAACGATCTGCTCGTCAGGACGAATGGGTACAAACGTTTCCTCGGTGGTACAAACGATATACTCGTCGATACGAACGGGTATAAACGATTGCACGATAGTACAGACGAGTACAAACGATTTCTCGGTGGTACAAACGATATACTCGTCGATACGAATGGGTACAAACGATTGCTCGATAGTACAGACGGGTACAAACGTTTTCTCGGTGGTACAAACGATATACTCGTCAGTACGAACGGGTACAAACGATTGCTCGATAAGACAGACAGGTACGAACTTTTTCTCGGTGGTACAAACGATATACTCGTAAGTACGAACGGGTACAAACGATTGCTCGCTAGTACAGACGGATAGAAACGTTTTCTCGGTGGTACAAACGATATACTCGTCAGTACGAATGGGTACAAGCGATTGCTCGATAGTACAGACTGGTGCAAGCGGTTCCTCGGTGGTACAAACGATATACTCGTCGATCCCAACGGGTACAAACGATTTCTCTGTGGTACAAACGATATACTCGTCGATACGAACGGGTACAATCGATTGCTCGATAGTACAGACAGGTACGAACTTTTTCTCGGTGGTACAAACGATATACTCGTCAGTACGAACGGGTACAAACGATTGCTCGATAGTACAGCCGGGTAGAAACGTTGTCTCGGTGGTACAAACGATATACTCGTCGATACTAACGGGTACAAACGATTTCTCGGTGGTACAAACGATTTCTCGGTGGTACAAACG
The DNA here is from genome assembly GCA_951751655.1 of Ophion costatus. Taxonomy (NCBI): domain Eukaryota; kingdom Metazoa; phylum Arthropoda; class Insecta; order Hymenoptera; family Ichneumonidae; genus Ophion; species Ophion costatus. Next base: position 24,997,028 of record OX632357.1, on the reverse strand, counting down.
ATATTCTCGTCGATACGAACGGGTACAAACGATTGCTCCATAGTACAGACGGGTACAAACGTTTTCTCGGTGGTACAAACGATATACTCGTCGATACGAACGGGTACAAACGATTTCTCGATAGTACAGACGGGTACAAACGTTTTCTCGGTGGTACAAACGATACACTCGTCGATATGAACGGGTACAAACGATTGATCGATAGTACAGACGGGTACAATCGATTGCTCGGTGGTACAAACGATATACTCGTCGATACGAACGGGTACAAATGAGTGCTCGATAGTACAGACGGGTACAAACGTTTTCTCGGTGGTACATACGAAATACTCGTTGATACGAATGGGTACAAACGATTGGTCGATAGTACAGACGGGTACAAACGATTTCTCGGTGATACAAACGATATACTCGTCGATACGAACGGGTACAAACGATTGCTCGATAATACAGACGGGTACAAACATTTACTCGTTGGTACAAATGATATACTCGTCAGTATGAATGGGTCCAAGCGATTGCTTGATAGTACAGACGGGTACAAACGTTTTCTCGGTGGTACATACGAAATACTCGTCGATACCAACGGGTACAAACGATTTCTCGGTGGTACTAACGATATACTGTCGATACGAACGGGTACAAACGATTGCTCGATAGTACAGACGGGTACAAACGTTTGCTGAGTGGTACAAACGATATATTCGTCGATAGGAACGGGTACAAACGATTGCTCGATAGTACAGACGGGTACAAACGTTTTCTCGGTGGTACAAACGATATACTCGTCAGTACGAATGGGTATAAACGATTACACGGTGGTAGAAACGATGTACTCACCGATACGAATGAATAGAAACAATTTCTAGGTGGTCCAAACGATATACTTGTCGGTACGAACGGAAATTAAAAAAAAAAAAATCGAAAATTTTTTTTTCCAGAAAAAAATTTGAAAAAAAAATTCAAAAAAAAAAATTTTTACGGTATAAACGGGTACAAACGATTCTCATTTCAGTCGCGTTTATTAAAATTGCTTAGCTCTAAATGGGTTGCGGTTCATTTTTTCATACCCTCGTACTTTTTTCCCCCTTAAGGTACAAACGAAATTTAAGACGGTACAAACGGGTACAAACCGAGTACAAACGAATGCAAAAAAAAAAAATTACTTTCTGTAAAGTCAGTTGCCAACTCCACATAGGTCCAATTCTCATCCATGTCTTGTTTAGCTCAGGGGATGGATTTTTTTACACAAACGTGTTCCGGACCAAGAGTTGTGGTCCGATTGTATCCTACGTGGAAAATTCGTAACCAGTGGATGACTTTGCATGGACAAGGGTCTCGGGAACTCGTTAGGCCGCTGGATTCGAGTTGGTCATGTTCGATAGGACACAAGACGTGAAAATGGACCATACAGTTTAACGCTTGCCTGGTGTACCTCGCAAAAATTACGTAAAAGTCATTGTGGCTGAAATTCACCCCAATCATTTTGCAATGTGACAAATTATTGAAAAATTCAAAACCATATTGCAATGTACTTTCAACTCTTTTCGGATAAAGTTCCGAAAAGCCCACAGCTCTGATTAATGTGGAATTTAATGTACCCATGTGATTTGAATCGCTGATCACGAATATCATATTGAAAATACCCGAAAATTTTATTTTCAAGGTCAACACTGACGAAAACTGATTTTTTAACAGTTTTTCTGATTTATTTCAGTAAATATTCACTCTAGAGGAAAATGTTCCCTATAAAAGTTGTAGCCTATGAAAATATCAATGTTTGATGTTCTATACAATTTTCGTCTAAAACCATTCCGTTTCGAGGAAAATGGGATGATGGTCCAATAAGTGAAAATTGCTTAGCTTCATTAGGATCGAAATTATCTACTTATCTATAGTAACGGATCGATAACAGCAAGAGTATAGATAATGTTCGTTAGCCCACACAAACCCAAAGAATAAAACCAAATTCAAACTGAAACAAAATCGACAAAAAAATCCAAACACAAATCTAAACAATAAAAGCTCAGACAACCCAAAGTGAAAACACATCAAAATTAAATAAAAAGCCTAAGCAAGCCTAACAAAAAAAATCAAACCCAAGCAACCCAAACAAAGAAGGCACAAATAGTATATAATACAAAAAAAAACAAAAATAAAAGAAAAAAACAACAATAAAATTTAAAAAACCAAAAACCAAAAAAAAAACATGCACTTTAAAATCGAGCGAATCACAAAAAATTCACAAATAGTATATTATACAAAAAAAAACTAAAATAAAAAAAAATTGAATAACAACAAAAAAGCAAAAAAAAAAAGCACTTTAAAGGCTAAACTCCAACCTTCCCGCGATAAAGTGCGTAAGTAGATAATATTGAAACTAATGGAGCTAAGCAATTTTCATTTATACGACCATTATCCCATTTTTCTCGAAACGGAATGGTTTTAGATGAAAACTGTATAAAACATAAACGATCAATATTTTCACAGGCTATAACTTTTATACGAAACATTTTTCTCTAAAATGAATATTTACTAAAATAAAACCTAAAAACTGTTAAAAAATCAGTTTTCGTGAGTGTTGACCTTAAAAATGAAATTTGCAGGTATTTTCACTATGATATTCGTAATCAGCGAGTCAAAATACATGGGTACACGAAATTCCAAATTAATCCGAGGTATCGGCTTTTCGGAACTACACCCATTCATTTCTTAATGTCTGGCTTAATTGAAATTCGAAAAGCATAAAATTGAATTGCTGTAAAAATTTATTGAAAACTCTAAATTTCGGGAAAGCGAGCATCTTGTTGCGAACTCGGCCGAGTCAAATGACCCAGCTTGTCAACATAGGGTTAAAAAAAAGCACACTCGGGTTCGCAGTGACAGAGGTTGTTGCTCGTGTAGTTACTTCATCTGCGAGATCGCTCTACAGGAACAAAGAAATTCGATAAATATATTTTTGAGGCTCGTGAAATTTTCAATCGACCGGTTAAAAATTCTCTCTGTTTTTCTCGCATGCACTAGCTCGCATGCGATAGATGTTGTCGAAGAGAATTTTCTCCGGCCAGCCGTACATCCCGTAAAGTAATTCAGCGGCATTTGTTGGCGGAGCTTTTGTCAGTCTGACAGAATCCTCGCCAAACATTTTTCCCAATGCGGATCGACATGATATTCGAGATATGGAGCTCTCCCGAGGTACAATAACTCGACGCCCTTATTCCACAGCGAGAGGTAAGGGAGGGGGGGATGTTCAAAAGCTCCTTGCAAAAGCGACGAGAAAGCGAGATGGAAAGCGCAATGAGAACGTTGGCTGCTGGAGATGATAAATTATACACACAAACGCGCGTACGAAGCGTTCCTCGGAGTTTTCCCGATCCGCGAGCGGGCTGCCAATCGCGGAGAATCACATTCGCCTTGTGCTCCTTTCAATGCGATTCCAGACACGTCGCATCTTTTTTCCACTCGACGAGAAAAAAAATCATATTTTCCCCAAAGTACGTCGTGCACGGGCGGAAGGTAATATACGTCAACAATCGTAGAGTCAAGACCAATTTACCTCCTGACAAACTATTGTCCGCGAAAGCTCTCGCGGTTTGCCCTGCAGACGTTTGCCGGGGGGGGGGGCCCAGGTCCCATGATATCCCTATAGGGATTTAAACACATTGGAATCGGAGTGGATTCCGTTCTATTTCCCCGTTGACGTCGTTTGACAATTTTTACTTGAAATTCTCAACCGGAAGTTGTTGTATATCACAAAAAAATATCCTGCCGTGATCCCGTGCACAAATTCATCGGGGAGTCCCAACATGCGGCCACATCTCTGTAGGGATTTGTCAGGGACACCCCACAAAGGGAGTCATCATTGGGATCCAATCGGATTCTCCACTGTTCCCCCATGAACGCCGTTTGAGAATTCTTACCACGTTCGAATCGAAAATATGTGAAAAGGCACGAGAAAAAACTCGTCCCGTTGACATTATGTCAAAGTGGAGGAAAATACGTGACAAACGATAATTACAGTGGATTTTCACAATCAGTGATGTGATTTATATCGATGTTTAAAACTTCGACTGCACACTGGATTGTTTTGACCCCATTTCTTCTTTCAACTGACTGTATTGCAAAACGGAGTAATCTATTCGGCCGCAGTGCGGCGCTCGAATGTTCCCCCACTCCTACTCTATAGATGAAGACCCGGCTCTTTAAAATTATGCTCATTTCGGTACGAAAACAAAATGTTATTTATTATATTGTCAAGTCAAGAAGCAACGATATATGTTTGTTAAATTTCAATAAAGGCAATTATACAACTTCATTTTTCTGGTCTTGTAACGAAAATACACATTTTACGGAATTTTGTTTTACTTTTTTTACCTCACTGAAAGGAAACGCTTCTTGTCGTCGTTGGCCACAAAAATTGATTTAACGCAACCCAATTGAATACAAGAGAGGCGCGATTTATTTATTTTTACAATTTATCACAATACGATAACCAAAATCGCAGAGTCGTTGACAGAGCCGACAAAAATCCGAACGCTACGGGGCGCTGGTGTTGCGCACGTAGCCAATACAGGCCAACCCCCCAATAAGAACGCAAAAGCCCCCAAGGGGAAAAGTTTTAGAGTACCCCCACCAGGCGCGCGCTCCGCGCTCGCTGACTCTTTCTGTCTCTCTCTTTCTTTTCGGCATGCGAAGTTCTGAATAAGAACGGCCGCTCGAACGAGTTTCAACTTGTAGCGCATGCGCAAGACGGTCTCTGTCGCATTTGTTCTACTTAATGAATAGTTTTTTTCAATATTATTCATACATATTAGTAATTAAATAATAGTGGATGATCACCAACGATATAAGATGTCACAGAAGAAACGAAAAATAGACTGTTGTTTATGAAAAATAGTTTGTTGGTAATCCAAACGAAGTCTGTATCGCAAAGTAGTACTAATTCTACCGAAAAAAAAAAACATTGAAAAACTCAATTTCTCTGAGACTTCATATTCAATGGCGGAATTCGGCTCCCTTGAAAATATTTCACCTCCAGGATCAAAATGACTCAACGAAAATAATTTTAATCATATACCTGAATCGTTGGCTATTTTGTACGACAATCTTTAAATATACAGACATTACTTGTTATAAATGGAAATAAAGTGTTTATAATTGTCTCGCAAAAAGCACGCGTTCGATTAACAAAAAGTGGTGATTTCGTATTGTATAGCAACATTTCTTCATATTATAAGGAGAGTGGTTTAAAACGGAAATGTCCATTACAATATTTATCTTATTTTACTCTTCCAAGCCCTCCTAGGCTGGGCGTTCTTATTCAGAAACCCGCACGCGAAATGACTCGCGCTCGGTGTTCGAGTCGGAGTAGGGGAAGCGCTCGAGCGAAAAAAAGGGAAGCGTTCTTATTGCGGGCGTTCTTATTGGGAGGTCCGACTGTACACTGCAAATCCAAGTGTGTTAACAAACTTACATGCATTAAATCTTATGATCACTTTTTACACATTTCCTAGTGTGGAATTTCGGGATCCGCTTTAGGCTTTTTTTTACACACTTAAGTGTATTATTTCCATGCGCATTATATGTGTTATTTGATTATTTTTTATACATTGAGGCCGTGCAAAGTTTCTACTTGTTTGACCTGTATTGTTTGGCACTATTAAAAAATATTTTGTGCAGATTGGGTGAATATCGTAAATAAGAAACGTATAAAATTTCGGTCACGGAAGATGTATTTATTAAAAATGAACATTTCAGGTCACATTTAAATATTAACATTTATTCTCTTATCGGAAAATATTAGCATTAAATACCATTGTAAAATAAAATCATAAAATATATAAATTTTATTTAATTTTAATAGAAATATGACTCTCATATGGATGGGAATGTAACTCTTAAATTGATTAATGAGTCTGAATTTCACAAAGGATTTAGGGATCCAAATGGTGCTGAAGTTTGCATCGTTGGAACGCAACGAAAGTTCCGTTTTACATTTTATTTTCCACATTTTTATTACTGAAAGCGATCTTTTTTGATAGATTTTTATGTAGATCGAAAAATAAATATCTTAAAAAATGGTTGATGGATTTTTGTAGGCGAAATCTGCCGAAATAAATTAAATTCGTTGCAGTCCAACGATGCAAACTTCAGCATCGTGGGACCCAATGCGATGACCCTGGATCTCTAACAGGAAGTAGGGAGAAGTATCGGACTCCAATTGGATCCCTACCAAAATTTCTGCACGGGTTGTGCATTTTTCAGATTCGCCCTCGTACTTGTGGTTTAAATTGTCAAGAACGTGCTCGCGCGACTAGAATTTCGTCTACAGGAGAGGAGGATGCGCTTCGTTCGAGCGGATATCGAAGGGTAGTGGGTAAAGGGAAAAAAATTGTTGCACAAAGTGCACGCGAGAGAGGAGTATCATCAGCGAGCACACTCGTCGAGGAGTTTCGGCATGTAGCGGACAAGTTAGTACAATTAGAGACGAAAAAGTTTTCGAGGAGTTTCGAATTCTTGGTGGAGCCCTCTCGGCTATTCGCTCAGTCGTATTCCCAAAATGCTCTTCGTTCGGCCGTACGACGTGCTCGCCGATCGGTTTCAACGTTCGTCGCTCGTTGGCCAACTTTGCCAAGTACCAGTACTCCCACGCTTGTCTCGCTTCGATCTCGAGGAAATTGCGCGACACGAACGTGCCACTCGAGTACTCGAGGAATCGCGCAATCTAATTTGCCAAATTGAGTCTACACGGACACCACCCCCCCCCCCCCCCCCCCCCGCCCCCCCGGGGGGTGGAGGTGGTTTGAACGGAGGGCCCTAACAATTATTGACCCTCTGCACGCATTCATCGTCCCAAATTGTTTCTCAATCAAGTTATTCGGAACTTTCAATGTTTGAGCAGGTCAAAAAATAAACGGAGTGTCTTCCTGTCCGATTATCGGACGAATAAGCGTATGTTATTCGTCCGGATAGCGGCTGAGATCACGCCGTATTTCCAGTAGGCGTACATATTATTGTGATTCGTGTAAGCTAGTGTCCGGACGAATAACATATATATAATTGTCCGGATAGAATGTGTTAAATTGTTAAACAAACTATCCGGAAGAATAATTGGCACGTAGTCATCCGAAGGCAATCTTCATACTTTGTTTGGGTTTGGGTTGGTTGGTTGTGTTTGGGTTTGTGTTGGTTGGTTCTGTTTGGGTTTTGTTTTTTTTGGGTTTGTGTTGTTTCGGTTTGGGTGTGTTTGTTTGGTCTGGGTGGGTTGGTTTTGTTTGGTTTTTGGTTCGTTTGGGTTTGGGTTTGTTTTTTGGGGTGGTTTGTTTGGGTTTGTCATTTTGGCTTTATATGTTTGGGTTTGCGAAGAAAATCTTTATAATTTTGTTTGGGTTTGGGTCGGTTGGTTGTGTTTGGGTTTGGGTTGGTTGTGCTTGGTTTGAGTTGGTTGGTTTCGTTTGAGTTTTGGTTTTTTGGGTTTGTTTGAGTTGGTTTGTTTGCGTATGTCATTTTGGGTTTGTATGTTTGAAGGTTGGAAAAATTTAGAGTGAAAGAGTTTTGAAGGGTGGAAAAATTGAGATGGGAGGGGGCGCCCTTTGCAATTGTTCGTCACTCTCGCGTTCGCCCGCTTTCAAATTGTCGAGGTAAGCGCAATCTCGAGGAAAATTTCCTCGGTCGCGCGTATCTATTTAGAAAAGTAACTATACGGCGTGAATATAATCCCCCGGTGAATTATGCCAAGCGTTTAAACTTTCGCGAGATATCACCCGACGGAGACAACCTCCGGTATTTGTAATTACTTTTTTATCACATTCTCGTACAAGGAAGACGACAATTCCACGGAGACTTCGCAAAGATTGTTCCGTCCCCTTTCCTACTCACGGCCGAGTTTGTCAACTGTCGTAAAGCCTTTCGTAATCCCTTCCATCGATTAAAATAATTTTTACGCACCGTACGTCATTGCGTCCCTGCGGGCACGGGTCGTGGAGAATACGCGCGTTTTCCTCCGATCGAACGCAAGGCTTCGATCGAACGCAAGACTTACGAAAAAAAATTACAATAATTTTTGGTGCCGGCAAAAGTTGTAGGATTTTTTGTCAAACTAAAAAGTAGAAAATGGTATTTAGTGTATGAAGTTGATTTTCCACCTTACAGTACTACGCAAATCGACATAAGAAAAAAAATTACAATAATTTTTGGTGCTGGCAAAAGTTGTAGGATTTTTTGTCAAACTAAAAAGTAAAAAATGATATTTAGTGTATGAAGTTGAATGGTAAATCTACCGAAGAACCCCATCCTTGGTCACTGATCACAGGCGCATGCTGTACATACTTAAGGATGTTGAGTCCCTATGAAACATGTTAATGTTAATTGTTCAATAAATAGCTTCTTAATCGTCATGAAATTTTTACACGACCTCCTGAATACTTCATGTAAAGACATACCAAATTATCAGAATGCTATCATCATTACTTCAACCTCCTTAAGGGTTGAAATAAAAAATGATAAGAAAATTTGGTATGTTTTTGTATGAAGTATTTAAGAGGTCGTGTTAAAATTTCACGACGATTAGGAAGCTCGTTATTAAAAAATTAACGTTTTGTTAAGAACAATTTTTAAAAGGAATAAAAAAAAATGTATCAATAAACTTCGTTTTATTTCCGTTGCTTTCAGTATATTGTAGATATTATAAAATTGAGAGGTGAAAAAAAAACTTATTGCAAAGTTACATCAGTTTCCATAAAACAACATTTAATTTGTGAATGTTAATTGTTCAATAACGAGCTTCCTAATTGTCGTGAAATTTTTACACGACCTCTGAAATATTTCATACAAAAACATACCAAATTTTCAGAATTTTATCATCATTTGCGATTTGGGATTCAACATCCTTAATACAACTTGCATAGACATGGAACTCTTAACAAATTTTAATATTTTCTCGAATGCTTCACGCTTTATTTTAACTGTAATGACGTTTCACGCCTCAAGCTCTTAAGAAAACATTAACATTTTTTTAAAGCTCTATGTTTATTAACTAAAGTTTTTTAACTTTTTAAAAAGTTTTTAGTTTTAGTTTTTTTAACTTTTAACAACTGTTATGTTTATTAATTAAAGTTTATTAACGAAAGTTTTATTAATCCTAGAAGGAGCATGTCAGAGCCACATGGACCCAACGCCCATTGCAAAGTACGCTCCTGAAATAGTAATCGGCTTTTTCGGGTTCGAACGAATACGAATAAATCTTTATCGATATTACTTGCAAAAAATGATTTTACCAAACAAACCTTGACTGCCCATTTTCGAATCTCCAGAAATGATTAGTATTTTTTTTTCTAATAATCTACTGTGTTTATTTCAAAACCCCGTTTGATTTTTTTCAATCGGATTATTAGAAAAAAATTCGATTTTTTGTGTGAAAATAAACATTTTTCCATATTAAAAAAAAAATCGTTCAAAGTATTCTTTCACGACTTTCGGTTTTTCAAAATTGACTTTAATACACACCATTCTCTTCCTTATTTAAAAAAAAATGGCGAGACTCATCCTATATAAACCCAATTTCTGTTTATAGGAAGCGACCTAAACGAAAAAGACGCGTGGGGGCCACACGGACCCCACATGCCCCGTCTGCGCCTTTGATCAGTGACCAAGGATAGGGTTCTTCTGTATCTTTACGATGTAACTTCACACACTAAATATTATTTTTTACTTTTTAGTTTAATAGTTTATAAATAACAGCTTTTTTTAAAGAGATTTGTTATGTTTAGTTGGTTTTATAGTTTTTAGTATTAGAATTTGTGGATTTATTTGCCATGCCGGACCCCCATGCCATTCAGACCTTAGTATAATTAAAAACCTTTCCTTAGGGCATCAAGGTTTCGCGACGAACTTTATGATAGTGCAATTATGAATACTGCTCAGGTCAACAAAATTAATTACCACCATCCCTATCGGACTCTCGTTATCGTGTGCAATGAAAAGTGATGATAACAAAACAAACATGCACATACTCTACTGTCCTAGTATATGTTATTAAGTAGTCGCATTGCCTACCCCCCATCTCCATCATCAGACCAGCTCCATCTTACCATATTATTGTATTGTCACCGAAGTTGCACAGGTATGCCCAACTTCAGCTCAATCAGATGCCAGCAAGTGCTTCGAAATCTCTTCCTGATTTTTTCCGCCATTTTAAATGTCTATCACAATATTATACTGAGAATGTCACATTCTAGAAGGTTCAAACTAACACCCTGTATTGTGATAAGCCATTCGGAACAATAGAATCAACGTGGCAATCGTTTGAACATGGCTGGGGTCGCACGGACCCCATGTGATTACTTAGCTACAGGCCGAGGATGTGACTTCGAAGGGTTAAATGAGGCACATGTATTGAAAGCTTATTAAATTCTTCATATGAAAAATATATAAAAATATCCGATCATTCCAAAGACGACATGTAGGTCCATGTGATCGAAATGTCACAACCAACCCCAGTCTCCCCTACGTGGAATAGCAATACCAAGTGTTTAAAATGGCATCAGTATAGAGATAAGATTTAGATAAAAAATATCGAGTTTTGCGGCATCAAATTGCTTGTTAAGCAGTGTCGTCGGTTAAGGGGTCTTCTCACTTAAAATGCTAAGAGAAGACTATTTTCATTCATTTTTTGAATAGGTTTATATTATAGATATTGATATAAAAGTTGTTACTCTTAATAAATACACTTTGAAAATACATTTTCAAACAACTTTATGTATTTATGTAACCCAAACAAACTTTAAACGCGTTTTCTTGAAACAACGTTTTTCGACGGCTTATTGATAAAGTGAAATGTTAACCACATATTCTTTACAACTATAGCTATAACGCATATCGAGGATTTTTTAAATTTTGATATTTACTTTTTTTGCCAAAAACGGTAAACAACACGTATTTTTGTTTTTTTTTTCAAAAAATGTCCGCCATCTTGTTATTTTTGTATATATCAAAAATCGTATGACATGCGCTATACCCATTAACATACTGAACCTAAGACCGTTTGATATTTTTGTTTCGGACGATCCATCTCCGAGATTTCATCACAACGCAGACCTACAATTTTTTAAGACATTTTCCGAACTACCATTTTCGTCTATAAATAGTGACTTAAATCGATGATTTTTCAAATGTATTTCGAAAGTGTATTTATTAAGTGTAACAACTTTTATATCAGTGCCTATAATATAAACCTATCAAAAAAAATTCATTAAAATAGCCTTTTTAGCGTCTAAAGTGAGAAGACCCCTTAAGGAAAGAAAAACAAGAAAAAAGAGTAGCGAGTCCTCAATGAGACTAACAGTCTCGCTGCCGGTCGCGTGCGCAACGCAAACGCGGAACTGTACATCTTGAGAGAAAGAGAGGGTGGCGCGGGGCGATGGCGGTAGGTGGTACGATTCGCGGTACTATCGGGACTCGACAGGGTGCGTTCTGGAACGAGAATGTCCCTCGCGGGTACTGCTCGCAGGCGCTGACAAGAAGGTATGCGCGCTCTTATCGTAACGTCAAGTTGGAGGGCACCCGGGCGGAAATCAATGCGCCGTAAAGCCCGGCAGCCCGTCTAAACCGCGTACATACACGCAGTGTACACATTCGTGTAAACATTCGTTGCCACCTGCGCGCATCCATCGCGGATACACGCCGATATCGCACTCGAATAAATCGAAGAAAAATAGTCACGAAGTGGCCGAAGGAGTTTTTAACGAAAAGTCAGTAATTGGCCGTGGGGCGTTGGCGGGAAAAAAAACGACACGCGTCTATTCTCCAAACTCGCGGTGGCACGAAAAAGTGCGCAGCGAGGAAATTTCTTCCCCCGCGATTGCGAACGGTTAGACGGAAGGGGCGCGCAGTCAAACTCGGAACAAGATGAGAACGCTAAGGTCATTTTCAAATAAAACGATACATATGAATCATTCAACTTTAATTATTTTTTTTTAACTAATCAACAACTACTAATCTCTGAATTTTAGGAACAAAAAACCAGTCTCTCTGATTGTGAGTATGCAATCTGCGGAGGTGGCGAACAAAAACGGTCTTCTCCGTGAATTACGTTTTTACAGGAGAGGTCAAAAAAACAAAAATGGAGGTTACGTGTGGAACACAATATCCGATAAATGGCCGCCTCGTTTCTGTTTACAAAAACGTTCACTCTTTTGACGGAATTTTCAACAACATTTTGGCACAATTGCGGACTAATTTCACGAATGGTGCGTCCAATTGCTCCCTCGAGCTCCGGAATGGTCTGTGGATCATTGGCATACACTTTTCCTCTCAGAAAACCCCAAAGAAAGAAGTCCAACGTCGTCAAATCGCACGACCTTGGTAGCCTATTCGCATCGCCGCGGCGCGAGATAACACGACCATGAAACTCCGTCTGCAATAACTGCATTGTTTCACCCGCAGAGTAGCAAGTCGCGCCGTCTTGTTGAAAGAACATGTCTTCCAAGCCCATGCCGTTCATGGCGTTTATCGGACACTTTGTTCCACACGTAACCTCCATGTTTGTTAAAACACGGACCTTACATTAAATGGACCTTGTATTTGAATAAAAATATTCGTATTTTTCAAACAAATAATACCATTTATTGATAAATAAAAATGTAGGGTCATTTTGAGACACCGTTTAGTTAGGCTCATGATTCATCTTACCCTACGCCTCCATCGTGCCACGAGGTCCCCTACATGCCTCGCGGGCAATCCACGGGCATCCCAAGCCTCGATATTCTCTTATCGGGACGGCAGAAACGGATGCGTGTTTTCCCCCGAATTAGCATATATTATGTCGAAGGAGGAAATATGTCGGCGAGGGGCGCGCAAGTTCCCTCGATGTGTACCGATTTACCTGTAATTCCCAGCGAATGGGGAGTTTCGGAAACAAGATAAGCCCCGTGATATCTTACGAGAGTGGGAGTACAGCGAGAAATCGAAGAAACTTGCCGCGGTTGCTCGATCGAACCGAATGGGCCGTGTACGATAATCGGCCGCGACGATCGCTACTCGGGGGGGGGGGGGGGGGGGGCGATGGGTACAGACGCGGGAGCTTAAACTCCGCTGGCTTAACCCCGCGTCACATTCGCTTTTCGCTCATCGCATTCCTCGATAAGCCACTGACTACTCCCAACAAGATTACAGGCATGGCCGAGCGGAGATTCCAACAATAAAGGGCGATCGGAAATAGGAAGCTCGGAGATAAGAGCATTAGCATGAGACAAAGCACGTTTCTCCACCGCAACGACTAATTTTTTTATACCGATCGGGCGTAGCTTGACACACGTTCGCTTGGATGAATGTTTTTTTTTTCATCGAAGAGTCGACCAAAACGAGTCCTCGCTCGATCAACCTTTTGCCACCGATTCACATAGGGGTATTTCTGCTAATTAGGCGGCCAAGAATTCTTCATTCGGACGGACCGATGACGCAAACGCAAACGCCAAAAAGCAGACGCACCAATACAATATAAAAAACAGAGAACTTTCCTCATTCCGATCAAATCCGGATAAGTGAGTCTGCTTTTAAGGAGATACGATCACTTCCACGGGGTCAAAAAAGAGTCTATATTTTTTTCACCCACAGCTGCTCTGATTGACGTTTACTTATGTTGATTGTTCGTATTATCGATTATAGTGGTCCAAATGTTCTGGTAAATGATGACTTTATTGCACGTGAACAAATAAAAACTGAAAAATTAGATCGTCAACGGCTCGGTAGTAATCCTCGTAATAATAATATTAACATATCCGCCATAAAAACGGACTAAAAAGACAAAAAATCAGTCGGAAACCTATTGAAAATAGGCTTGAATTACCTCGGCGGAATTAGACGATAGGCAGAATATAATTATACATATTCTTGATACGTGATACATTAAAAAAAGCCATAAATTGTTGTTTGCATATTTTGTGGCGGCTTCTATTCAAATTAATTTCAAAACGAACTATCTACGCGGCGAAGATTGATTTTCTTATTTTTTACAATATCTACTATATCTAATCTATCGAATTTCAGTTTTCCAAGGGGTTTAGTTGGATAGGTGAGCAGAAAAATCACGATCATCGCATTTCCGGTTGACCGCCTCCATGAGACGACATGCTTCGGTAGATCAGACTGCTCGACTTTGCAGTTTATTGCGAAAAAACTAAACGGTCGAAATAGCTCAAATTTTGGCAATAGACGCATAAAGTATTCGTCAAAATCATATAAAAATTTCAAATCCGAAAGTTGGATTCGTAGTAATGATCGTACCTCCTTAACGGGGCATCAAATTTTACGCGACTCCCCAGCGCTGTCGTACCTTTTCGGTCTAGGTAATATTCGCCTCAGGATCGCCAGCTTTCTCATTAAGGACTACCACAAGTGTATTCGACTGTTATCCATTCCGACTCTCTTTATCGCGCCACCGACTCCATTCGCTCCATCGGAAAGCCATCAGAAGGTTCAACGTTTGCCGCGGTGGCTGTCGCTGGACAATAAGCCTCGTTATACTCAGGCAAGAAGGGACCACTGACAAGTGGCATTGAATTAAGGTAGTACGTGCAAGAACCTCCTCATTAGAAAGAAAATTAATTTTTTATGCTATAGTATAGGCATACAGAGTGACGTCCGCGAAAACTCTGCATGCCTTACCGGCTAAATACGATAGTAATTAATTCACGAAATCAATGCATTCAACCCGCACCTTATAGAGAGTCCGTGCGGATCAAACTTTGGAAAGGAAACAATAATAGTTCGCGATTAGATCGGAGCTATGCGAAAATCGATAAATAACAAGAAAACGGTCGCGGTCACGTATGTTCCATGAAAAATATAGGTTACGGGACATTTCGAGCGGATATTATCGATTGAATCGACTAATTTTTGCACCCACTTGCCGCGTCTGCCATCTCTCCCTTTACAATGTGCACATTTCACACACGCTTACACATACGGTAAACACACACACACTTGACATTTATCGAAAGCACCTGAGTACAGCGTTGCCATGGATATTGCCAGAATTATGAAATAGCGGCCTGTGACAACTCAAGTAAAATTTGATTGCTATTTTAATACTTTATTTTCATAATATAATACAGTTATCACATACACTTCTCAAATAATTGTCTCCCCTATCATGTTTATTATTATACCCAAATGTATTATATTTTACCCTTTTGAAATTCGATCATTTATAGATGTTCTGTTGATAAGCCAATCCGCTAGTACTACCTTAAGGATGCTAAGTCCCAAATCGCAAATGATGATAAAATTCTGAAAATTTCGTATGTTTTTGTATGAAGTATTTCAGAGGTCGTGTAAAAATTTCACGACAATTAGGAAGCTCTTTATTAAACAATTAGCATTCACAAATTAAATGTTGTTTTATGGAAACTGATGTAACTTTGCAATAAGTTTTTTTATTGACCTCTGAATTTTATAATATCTACAATATACTGAAAGCAACGGAAACAAAACGAAGTTTATCGATACATTTTTTTTTCTTTCTTTTAAAATTTGTTCTTAACAAAATGTTAATTTTTTAATAACGAGCTTCCTAATCGTCGTAAAATTTTAACACGACCTCTTAAATACTTCATACAAAAACATACCAAATTTTCCGAATTTTCTTATCATTTTTTATTTCAACCCTTAAGGAGGTTGAAGTAATGATGATAGAATTTTGAAAATTTGGTATGTTTTTACATGAAGTATTCAGGAGGTCGTGTAAAAATTTCATGACGATTAAGAAGCTATTTATTGAACAATTAACATTAACATGTTTCATAGGGACTCAACATCCTTAAGCGTTCACGTTTTTCAAACCTCGCCCATTCTGGGCATTCGTTATTTGGAATCGGTTGTTTTCGCTTCTGTCTCCTTCGACTTGAATTAAACCGAATTAACGGACACGCTCGGTAACGCGTGTACAAAGTTCTCTTATCCGAATATCAATCTCCATTATCGCGGATCTTTGTTCGGCCAAGTGGTAGAGAAATACTCGGATGTGCCCCTAAAGTTGATAATACTCTCGGAGGCAGCGTCCCACGCCGGAAACTAAATTTCCTCTCGGATGAGCATCGAGGCAGACTCGATGTATCTATATCCACCTGTACAACTACACGAGTAACGTGCACCGCGCGATCAGCACATCCAAATGCGACTGTATTCGCCTACGTCGCCAATCCAAGCTTTGACGGATGCTGCGCAACAACTTTGCCGACGATCCTACGCGCAAGTCTATACCTATCCGATGCATGACATGCGTGACATTGGGAGGGTAGGAATTTTCGATTCCGCACTTTTGTACGGAATGTCGAAGCCATTCTCTTCACATATTTGCTGCATACTTTCTCAATGCACTGCCGCCTGGCAGCATGAACCTGAGTCAGATGTCATTTAAGGAGGGAGATTAGGCGAGGAATTTTTTGTCAGATTTTCATGATTTTTTTTAAAGGCAAGATTTCACCGTTTTTGAGACTTTGAATAGGTTTTGTTACTACTTTTGGCTGTCACGTGGTATTTTTTAATATTTAAAAATGGCGGAGGTATGGCATGGTCTTCAAAACTGCATTTTCCAAACTGTGGTGACGTGTAGCAAAAAAAAAACTAATCACCCGATTCTGATGAATTTTAGTATTAATCGGTCTAACCTCATTGTCTAAGTAGTGATCTCGAATGTTTTGAACATTTTTTAAAAAGTATCTTTTGTTGAAAAATGTAGCCATTTTTTGTTGAAAAATCCATATTTTTGTTTCGAAGCGTACCATTTAATGGATTTTCAACGTTTCTCACTTTTTCTTGGTTCATATTCTGCGTATGAGTGCTAATGAAAGAAAAATCTTCGTCGGTTTTGTTTCAGATTAATCCCGCCGACTACACGAGTCACGCTGTCTGAAAAAATCCGCCGCAATCCGTTTAGAAGACCGTGCCATACCTCCGCCTTTTCAAAAATTACTAAATTTTTTAAATATCATGTAACAGCCAAAAGTAGTAATCAAACCTGAGTCTCAAAAATAGTGAAAAAATCTTTCCTTATAAAAAAACTGAAAATCAGCCATTTTTCCTAGCCTAAAGGTATCTTCCCCCCTTAATGCACTTCCACCTGGTAGCATGATCCTGAGTAAGGTGTCATTCAAGGCAGCATTTTTGTCCGGAAATTTGAAAAAATGGTTATCTTATTCAATTACTAGCGTCCGCCCGCGTTGATCCAATTTTCCCCACAAGCTTTTACACCCCATTTCATCCCCCCCCCCCCCCCCCCACGAGTTGATTTACGAAAAATCCTTTCCTCCTGCACCTCGGAAAATTATATGGCAATGGTCCACAGACTATTCCGCAGCTCAAGGAAATAATTGGACCATTAATGAAATTAGTCCGCATTTATGCAAACATATTATTGAAAATTTCGTCACATAGTGAACGTTTGCAAACAGGGACAAGACGGCCATTTATCGGATATTGTGTTCCACACATAATTCTCCATATTTGTACCTTATATTGAAATAAAAATATTCTTACTTTTCAAATAAATAATACGTTTTATCAATAAACTAAAATGTCAGGTCATGTTGGGACACCCTTTAAATAACGACTTTTTTATTTGTACATATTCTTGAAGGATCAATAAACGTGTGTAAGAAATTTCGTGAAGGAAATTCGAACAGTTATTCCATCCTGAAATCCCTTTCAAAGCTGCCTTGATGAAATGGTCTTGCAACTGCTCAGAAATGGTAGCATTTAGAGTTTCCGACGATGAATTTATGTTTTCCATCCTGCCACTTGCGATCATCTTTTTCTTTTTTCATTCCCGTTCTCCTATTTATTTGAATTTTAATTGGCACTTTCATCTTTCGTTTGCTTATACAGAGTCGTATGTTGTTTATTTTTGTATTACTTTTTATTTAACGCATGATCCTGAGTAAGATTTCATTTAAGGGGGGAGATACCTCTGGACAAGGAAAAAATATGCTGGTTTTCACGATTTTTTTTAGATGAAACATTTTTTTCGTCATTTTTTAGACTCGGGGTATATTTTATTACTACTTTTCGCTGCAACGTGGTATTTTTTTAAGGATGTTGAGTCCCAAATCGCAATAGATGATAAAATTCTGAAAATTTGGTATGTTTTTGTATGAAGTATTTCAGAGGTCGTGTAAAAATTTCACGACAATTAGGAAGCTCGTTATTGAACAATTAACATTCACAAATTAAATGTTGTTTTATGGAAACTGATGTAACTTTGCAATAAGTTTTTTTTTTACCTCTTAATTTTATAATATCTACAATATACTGAAAGTAACGGAAACAAAACGAAGTTTATTGATAATTTTTTTTTTATTTCTTTTAAAAATTGTTCTTAACAAAATGTTAATTTTTTAATAACGAGCTTCCTAATCGTCGTGAAATTTTAACACGACCTCTTAAATACTTCATACAAAAACATACCAAATTTTCCGAATTTTCTTATCATTTTTTATTTCAACCCTTAAGGAGGTTGAAGTAATGATGATAGAATTCTAAAAATTTGGTATGTTTTTACATGAAGTATTCAGGAGGTCGTGTAAAAATTTCATGACGATTAAGAAGCTATTTATTGAACAATTAACATTAACATGCTTCATAGGGACTCAACATCCTTAAATGATTAATCTCGTATATTTTATCTGTATGGCAAGAAGGATTGTGGGTCAGCAGACGATTTTGGTCCTAGTATTTAATCTTACCTGATCTAATCTATCGAATCGTCAGATTCGTTCGCCTCAATTCTTACCATCCCCTCGTATTTATCTTCCTACTCGTTCGGGATCGATGATACGAGAAAAAAAATAATGAACCGTGTACCTGGAGGTAGCTATGGTACAAGTACGGTTCAAACTCAGGAGAAATGCATGCCATCGAGCGAAACTCGCCAAAGGATTTAATTTCGAATTTTATTTAATCCTTTCTCGACGATCCGTTTCTCCATCAAGGGCTTGACGAGTTCCTCCCTTGAAAAGGGTCAGGGGGGGGGGGGGGTTTGATAGGTTTACGACCATCCATTTCCCCTCTGCCTTTCTTTTGCCATTATTCTCCGCATTCCCATTAAAGTCCGAGCGCCGTCTTTGCCTCGTTTCTTTCCCTTTCCAGAGAGAATCGATCGGCGCTTCGAAGCTTACATTTTCCAGCGAATCGAACCGTCAAAAATAATCGGCAAGTTGGTAAAAAAACGGTCGCAAAGAAACGCGTGCGGAACGTTTCGTTCTCCGTGTAATCTCGGCTCGTGCTCGACGTTAATCGCCGCTTAGGTGGATCAAGCTCAATGGGTTTGCCGCATGAGGCTCTCGTTTGACCGTCGGTGTTCCGCAAGCTCGCAGGAATTGCGGCGCTGGAATCGCGAAATTGGCTTCGTTCCTGCGAATGTCGGTGGAAACACCACGTACGTGTATATACGCTATTGATACTGACGGAACGAAGCCCTCGGAGATCCCCAACGAACGGTCATTTCCACGGAATAATTCCAAATTGGTGGATCCGAAATTGTGATCGAGGCCCGCGCGGTTTACCCCCCCCCCCCCCCCCCCACTTGTGCTTCGCGGGAAATTCCGAGTATGGGGTTAAATTGCCACGATTGTACAGCGAAGAGAGACACTCCGTAAAGGCAATTTCGCCAGCATGGCGCGGGGAAAGCCTAACTGATGAAATTGCGTCGACTCGCGTTCACATGCGATGCTACCCCAAATTTCACGAGCAAGCAGCCGCAAGTATTAACAATATCGAGGACCGGTTGAATTCTGAACATCAGTTGAATATGAACGGGAAGTTTGCATCGTTGGAGGACATCGCACTGCAAAAACTAGGCTTGTTTGACGTGTGTCCAAAGTATGGAAAAAGTAACACAACATAAAGGCTAGACACGCGTTGCCATGTCGATTCTACACAGTTATGTATTTGGTCGCATGTAATGCGTTACAATTACACACGTAACGCGTTAAAATTACACACGTGAGTGTGCAATTTTTACGCATTAAATTATTACGCACCTTCGTAGCTGTCCCCATCAATAACACGCTCATTCGAACACACATGAAGGTGTAGAATCAACATACAAGACGCATATTAACGCGTTACCCCCACTTGTAGCGCAAAAAAAAGGCCGTTTTCATGAATTTTTTTAAAGAAAACTACAAAACTTTTTTAATCGATCAATATACCATCTTAAAGAACACATCTTGAAGAAGTTTCAGTAATTTCTTTATTGAAAAATATTACATTGTTTAGTGGCAAATGGCCGTCAATGAAATAATGTTTTTATATACACGGTTTGCGGTGACCAACATTGCGGCGCAGTGGATCATCTGAAAAAAAAATGCGGATGGATTTAGTCAAATATAAGTATAAACTAGCCTTTAATCGAAGGATTTTAAAAAATATTCATTTTTCACAAAATGGCGGACAGTCAAAGTTAATGGTTCGATTTTAACGAAAAAAACGGCCGTTTTTTGGCTATAAAACGGCCATTTTTTTCGAAAAAAAAAATCGAACGAATAAAGACTACATTTTTATGTATTAAATAAGCCTGCAAAATTTCAAGAAGATCGGTTCATTAGTGTTCGAGTAATCTTGGTCACCGACTTCAGAAATGCCATTTTGAGAAAAACGCATTTAAAGTTTCAATTTCAGTTCTTCAATTCACGGATTCTTCTCTTTCAACGCTCATATCTCAGTCAATTTTGTTCGGATCGACTTGAAATTTTCAGAACATATTCTCAGATACTTATACTTCAAAAAAATGCAATAAAAAAAATCGATTTTTTCAAAATCGCAAGTGGGGGTAACTCCTTGATTGAAGACCACATTTAGTCTTAACTTTTTGTTTCATTAATAGATCATTGTTGAGTTTGTCACGTGGAAGAACCTGAAATTGGAATTCATTTTCCAAAATCTCGATATAGCTGCATTGAATCTTTAGCGACGTATTTTTTTTTCGTGGCCATCACCGACGAGCAAAAAGCGGCCGTCATCGTGAAGCTGTATGAGAAACTAGTCTATGCGAAGACGAGAAAAACAGTGACAACTCTCATACATACAGCAGAGTAATATATAAGTACTGTTGAGTTCAGTTCAATAGATGCATATATTTTGACGATAAAAAGCTTTTGTTATTCAATTTATTATTCCGATGCATGTATATGCAGTACTGCAAAAATAAGTGTGTTGTTTTTACACGCTTTGAGTGGGCCTGAAGTGTGTAAAAACAACACATTCGTATTTGCAGTGCAATTGTGTTTTTCGTTTATTTATTTTTATGATTATCCAAAGCATTAATTTTTGCGAATTCAAGTAAATGAATCTGTGATAATAATAGGTAGGTTTTACCTACCTATTATTATAGGTAGGTGTGAGTGATTTTTGTAGCCTAAATCGTCAACAAAAATGGAGGGATTAAAAATAATTCATTTCTGTTGCTGCCACTGATGCAAGCTTCAACGTCATAGTTGAGCACTGAAAGATATGTATGATGTTTTCAATTGTATTTCCTTGAGGTTCTCTAGCAAAACTAATCTAAATGACGAGATTTGTTTTTCCCGTTCGAGGTGCTAATCCATAAAAGTTCGGCGTTCTCCCGCAGAGCGCCTAAGCAACGCTTTTGGTGAAGCTACTGCGGAGCGATCATTTTGTATGGTTAGTCATGAATTTTTTTATTTTTTTCATCACATGTACAATAAATTCTCTAAACTACATTTTCATGACTTTTTCAGTATTCTCAAAAAAAATTGCCAAAAAAGTCTTAGTTTTCGGTAACCCACGGTAACGCTTCAAAACTACTAAGCCGTGGTTGCTCCAATTGCATATGATTTACGCCTTCGTTACAAATACACATTACCGTAATTTCTGTCGAATAGTCGCTGGTCATAAGGTCTTTGAACAAATTATACTCGACAAGCGTTAATGTTAAGCATACGAATCGTACAAACTCAAATACAATATTCGAAGTAAGAAGAGCTTAAAGTTTGCATCGTTGAAGTGCTGCGAAAATTAGTTTTTCTGAATTTCTTTACTTCCTCTCAACAGATGTTGCGTACAAAAATCCCTTAACCATTTTTTAAAATACTCCGTTGGCGATTTATAATGGAAGTCTACAAAAAAAAAAGATGTCAGATAATAAAAATAAGAGAATTAAATTATAAAAAAGAACTTTCCGATCGATCTCTCTTAATCTGACGAAAACCTGACTTACGGTATGCAACATTAGTACTATTTATGCGCCGATCAAGTGATAGCACTGAATTGACCACATCTATATATTGTTAAGCCTCTTACAGCTCATAATTATTTCTGGGATGATAGATAGTCAAATGCGATGCCGTTGAAATTTGCATAATCAGAATGCAACGACTCTTTTATTTTTTTTCGTTTCTTCATTTTTATTGTGATCTATAATTTGTGTTCGTGGATTAAGATCGTGGATCTGTAAAGAGGACAAAGAAAACCCCTTAGGTTATGTTGACCATATTATGATTGTTGTTTCAATAAACTATAAAGAAATTCACTATTCCTTCTAGTCCCTAGGCGTTCCTTGTAAATACCAATTCCCTCTGCGGAGCATCCTTCGGCATACCTGAAGATGCTACTATAAACTGTACATCCGGAATCCCCGACAAAGTGACGAGCTTCGAAAACGGTTTGTGGTTCGTCGAGGAGCAAGGATCGCGGGCCGCGCTCCTCCGACCGGTCAAAGTTCAGCCGCGTGTGATCGCAGCGAGTGCCCTCGCGGAGGCCAGTAATCAAATGTCCGTACATCAACGAGAGGAGTCGTCCCTCATATTTGCGTAGACGATATCGACGAGCGCAGGGCTCGTCGGTACAGGAGGGGGAGGAGGATGAAGCGATGTTGAAAGAAACGAGTCGCGTTCGACGGGATGCTGCGAAAGCACAGCATCGGGAGGGAAGAAGCGGGAGAAACGGAGCGATGAGGAGCGCGGAGGAGGGCGGAAGGGCGCTCCATCGATTCAACCCGGGGGACGCGCGTCCCAACCGTCCTACCTCACGCTCCGCGTCTACGACTAGCCGTACTACGAGTTACCGCCTGGTACAGGCCTTCCCGCGCTACAGCCTGCCATCTTTAAGGGGTTACCCCCACTTGCGATTTTGAAAAAATCGATTTTTTTTTATTGCATTTTTTTGAAGTATAAGTATCTAAGAATATATCCTGAAAACTTCAAGTCGATCCAAACAAAATTGACTGAGATATGAGCGTTGAAGGAGAAGAATCCGTTGTGTAAACGACCGGCTAATTGAAACTTTAAACGCGTTTTTCTCAAAATGGCATTTCTGAAGTCGGTGACCAGATTACTCGAACACTAATGAACCGATCTTCTTGAAATTTTGCAGGCTTATTTAATACATAATACATAGTCTTTAAACGTTCGATTTTTTTTCGTTAAAATCGAATCATTAACTTTAACTGTCCGCCATTTTGTGCAAAATGAATATTTTTCAAAATCCTTCGATTAAAGACTAGTTTATACTTATATTTGACTAAATCCATCCGCAGTTTTTTTTCAGATGATCCACTTCGCCGCAATGTTGGTCACCGCAAACCGTGTATATAAAAACATTATTTCATTGACGGCCATTTGCCACTAAACAATGTAATATTTTTCAATAAAAAAATTACTGAAAGTTCTTCAAGATGTGTTCTTTAAGATGGTATATTGATCGATTAAAAAAGTTTTGTAGTTTTCTTTAAAAAAATGCATGAAAAGGCCTTTTTTTGCGCTACAAGTGGGGGTAACGCCTTAAGAGCAACCTCGCGCTTTGCCTTTCGTTATTCCATCTCGGAATCCTCCGATGTTTCTCCAGCACCACGCACTGACAAAAAAGTGTACAGTATTTACAAAAAACGCCCATGGTAAAAGATCGAATGGACAGTCGAATTCCCTATAGTTTATTGTCACCGCAATCATAATATGGTTAACACAACTATAAGCGAAAAGTATACGTAAACATGCGACTTTGCTGGCGTGTTTGGCTCTCCATTATTCACGAAATAACTACTAACTACTGTAAAACTATTAAATGAATTAACTATATCGATATTGTGAAGTCTTTCACGATAGTTAATGGTTACTTCAGGGATACCAGTTAAAAAAAACACACTACCAAAACGGCATGATTGGATAGACGCTTATAGTTGTGTTAACCATATTATGATTGCGGTAGCAATGAGCTATATGAATTTTACTATGCCCACTTTTACCATGGACGTTTTTTTAATAAATACTATGGACATTTTTCTCAGTGCAAGTTTGTACTATCTATATGGTTAACATTAACACTTGTTGGGTATAAACTGTTACGAAATCTTGCGAAAAGTGACTATACGAACAACATTATGGTAATCTTATGGTGAAGACGTAAATCATTTGCGGAACGCGTCAATGAAGTAGAGACAGTGCTGGCACGCTATGATCGATATAGATATATCAGCGCATTCATTTATCAGTTTTTAGAATTCGATATTTCGAGAACTATTGGGCTGCGCCAAAAAACCATTTAAGCAGTGACATATATTATCAAAAAGGCGATCCGTGCAAAATTCGGAATTGCAGCTGGAATTAGTTTTATCCGTTATGCCAAATCTACGATCGAAATAACATAAGTACCCGGTAGCATAGTGGCAGCGTGCGTAAATATAGATAGGTAAGTCGTAGGTTCGAATCTCCATGTAGGTAACACATTTTCTTCGACAGGAATCATTTCGGAAGGTCAGGGAACAACAAATCATGATAAACAATTATACAGGTAGTACTCTCAATTGAAAATGTTTGAATTTTGAAATATTATATACATTAGTAGACATACCATTCAATATGGTAAAAACTTCTTTCTGAAAATATCCATTTTCAGAAAACCTACTATGTTATATAGCATTGGCAATCAACGTATACGTGAAAGATTGTTGGTTGCGGTTAACATATGAGCATAGTTAAGACAGCTGCTAAAATATCGTAAGCAGTACTATATTTTCGGCAGTAACCATGACCATAAAATATTATTGTCCCCTCAGGGTAATATAAAATATGGGTGAAGTTACGATACATTTCTCTGTATGCGGTACCCGCGCTACAGAAACTTCTTTTTCTTCCGCTTCAGACCGCGAGCGCAATGGGAAGGAGGGTGTCGCATATTCACCGGAAGACAACGCTACAATCTCGTAATCGTTTGGATTATCGGCGCCGAGTGCCGAAAGAAGAAAAAACGCTATTTCGCCTATGATAGATGACGAAAAACACGGCAAGACATAGTCTAAGCCTACGTTGACACCCTCATTTTGATCCGGATGAATTTTTAGTCAAATGCCCACTTTTCCAAAATCAAACATTTTTTATCGTGTTTTAGATGATTAAATTTGTCATTTTTCGAATTTCAATTATGCAGACGTATGGAGAAATGTTTAAAGTATATTTACGATTTTTTTTCAATGAAATCGATCGGTGGCTCGTTAATGGCAGGTGGATAAGTACTGTCCGGGGCAAACTGACCCAGTGTGTCACAATCGTGACCAAATATAGGGTGTCTGTCAACGAAGGGTTAAGAATGTCTGATTTTTTTCAGATTCATACAACCCCCACAATACTGCTTGCCATTTGGAGGCGTTGTAAAGAAACGTGCGAAAGTACATGATACTATGTTTTTCCACGTATGCTTGAAGGATCAACAAACACGTGTCTTTATTTTATTTAGGTATTTCTTTAGTCATGCCATCCTAAAGCTACACCTCAGCGCTCTAGGCAGCAGGGCGCCTTAAAAACAGCCCCGGATCTATGATTTTTCCGAGCCGGGGCAAAAACTTGATCCTGGCGGCCCTCCTCTCCAGCGGATCGGATGAATGATTTTGAGAAACTCACAAAACAAATATACTGGGTGGAATTATTTGTTGCCGGGATTATGAAAACCCTTGAATGAATTAGCCCTCTTCACTTGCTAATCAATTTGCCGTACGTGTGGCATTAATATAGAATACATTGCCTCATCAAAATCCGTCTCATAGGCAGTTTGTTTTCGACGGCTAGGTGCTCGAGGCCATCGAAACTCACTTTCACTACAGCGCCCTGCATGCTAAACGCTTTAGTGAAACAAGTTCTATTTTTCAAACACATGAATTTGATGTCCCCTTAAATTGCCGCCCGCGCCAGGTACCCCGGTTTACCCCCACCCCCTTGAACCGCGTGCTGCTGAAATGAATGGAAACGAATCTGTGGAAAGGTCACAACGAGAAGTACAAATCCCCCCGAACGACGAGCTCTGATTTCTCATTATCACGAACTCTGGACTGAAGGCAAAGTTGATGCGTTTGAGGTTTTTTACAGTCAAACGTACTGTGGCAGCGTGATAATTCACTTACCGCTCGAATCATATGTGTATGCGGGGGGGGGAGGGCAAAAAATAGAATTTCGTATAGCTAGGTGGGCGATGATAAAAACGTATCGAGGGATGTGTGCCGACTGTGCCAACGAGTTGTTCCGTTGGGCAAACTCTGGACTACTGGGCAAACGGGCCAGTCCGAAGTACACACACATGTTGTTGCCATCATCACCGCGGATCTCGTTCGTCCTTTGTTATGACGCGTTCGGTACGGTTCACCTGAGTGCTGGGCGGAAGGCCGAGGTCCTCGATATCGGAAAAAAAATGAGAAGCCCGAGGCCTCTCGCGTTCCCATTGCGCCCCAAACCCCCTAGTCTCTCTAAACGATTTTGCTTTACTTTTCATTTTGTTCGTTTGATTATTATGCCTGCCGCGTCGCTCCCGATACGACCCGGTTAACTTTTTCCCCCGTCACTTCGTTTTTCGTTTCCTTTAGCATTTTCTAAATTTCATTCGTATGGGATGGTCTCGTAATTCGCGATAGCCAAAAGTCTCGGCGCCCGTCGCGGCCTAAAACGGAAGCTCTACGGGTATAGAGACGGAACAATGAGCGGAATTTCAAAAGCAAAAAAAGACTCGAATTTCTGCTGTGTGCCAGAGTGCAAGAGGCATAACAGGAGTGAATAGTCGTTCCATAAGCCACTTAAAGATAAAGTCTTTTGAAAAAAGTCGTTGTTGGCTCTGAAAATGATTCTCTTTAGGCCATCTAGGCGAGTTTGTGGTCACTCCACGAGATTTTTTCTTTCCAACTTTGTTCGCTTTATAAATAATAAATTGAACAATATTAAAAGTTATTTTTGTTATATACAATGGATAAACATAGTTTCAGACGTCTCTTGTAAAAAGTATGCTCTGAAAAATAGAATCACTGCTTCCCGAAACCTGCGAGTGACTCCTATAACCTCTAAAACATCTAAATCCAGAGCCGGCAGAGCTAAAAAAAGAGCGGAAAATAAATGATTCACTGGAGTAGCATCTTTACAATCTACCATGGAGGTAAATCCAATAGCCAACTCGCCTGAAATCAAGAACGAAGTCACTGTTTACGTTTGAGGTTATACTTTGACCGGCCACATTGAAATATCGCTGCGCCACCTCTAGGACGTTAAAATAACGACGACGTTGTATCGCAATACGATAGGTCTGTCGCAGGCTGCCCACCACCGCCACAGAGCTATATCTGTCATATTCAATGTATAAATATAATTTCAGACGTCCCTTGTAAAAAGTATCCTCTGAAAAATAGGATCACTGCTTCCCGAAACCTGCGAGTGACTCCCATAACCTCAAAAAAATCTAAATCCAGAGCTGACAAAGCTAAAAAAAGCAGAAAATAAATGATCCACTGCAGTAGCATCTTGACAATCTACCATGGAGGTAAATCCATCCTTCCCTAAATCTGCGGGTGACTATCATAACCTTTAAAATCTAAATCCAGAGCCGACAGAGCTAAAAAAAGAGCGGAAAATAAATGATTCACTGGATTAGCATCTTTACAATCTACCACGGAGGTAAATCCAATAGCCAACTCGCCTGAAATCAAGAACGAAGTCACTGTTTACGTTTGAGGTTATACTTTGACCGGCTATACCACCATCGCCAGGTTCAGCAAGGGCTTCTTTTCGTTCCACATGATGACCAGTAACGAATTGACTCAACTTGCCCCGGATTTTCATCGAATCGGCAAAGTTGTCCGTTCGTGGCGCGGCCGAAGGAATTTTGGGCTAGGATGGTGGCGTCGATGAGGCCGCGCTGTTGCGGCACAGTCGTCTATGCAAATTCCTGACTCTTAATCTACACCTGTCCTCGCGGCGGATACAAAGGGCTTGTGTAATCGATCGCGCCCGTTCGAACGAGGCCGTTGCTGCGGACTTGTCCGCCTCGCGGTCGTAGCCGTTCTTCTTCCCAGCCGTCGCGTCTTTCTGGGCCGTGACTACTCCTCTTTGGCCAACCCGACTCTCTATGTCGCCCCGTGCGGATTAGCATTTCGATCCCTCCATCGGCGTCGTCGTCGTCGTCGTTGTCGTTGACGAGAGATTTACACCGCGTTTCCGCTTTGGAACGCGACCACCGCGATATACCAACCACCTACCGCATTTACTACCTTCGTCATCGGAGCCCACTGCGCGCCCCGGATATGCCTTCCTTCCGAGGACTTGGCTCGACCCGCGCTCATTCGCCAGCGGGCCACGCGGCGATAACTATAATTCACCGGAGCTTCTCCCTCGGAGCCCAGCGGAGAACGCTCGTCGCACCACCGAGGAAGAAGCGCGGCAACCCTCTCGCCCGTGCAATCCCCCGTTCCCTTTATCGCTAAGATTTAGAAGCTGTCTCTCTCTCTCTCTCTCTCTCTCTCTCGCTCTCTCATTGGGTCTCTAAAGTGGGTCAAACAGGCTTTCGTTCGTTGATACGCGAGTCACCGATCATCGTCATTTTACCAGATGCAATTTCCTTTATTCTTTTCATTCGGGATGTTCCCCGTGCAGACGTTGCCGTAGATGTCCAATTGGATTCTCATACTTGTCACCGTGCTAAAACGTCAGGCTCGTGCAGTGGATTCCAATCGGGATTCCCCATTGAAATCCAATGTACGAGACGAAATTTAATCCTGAAGGATTTACGCATTATCGAATGGATTCCGACACGACTGTTCGTGGATCCCATTCTGCACGTTGAATGTTCTAAACAAAATATCTAGGCGTACAAAATGAGTGGATCGTAAGGGATCATTTGTGTGGATAGCTTGAAAATAGCTGATCATCATGACTTAAAAAATATGAAATTTAATAACGGGCCCAACTGTTTTTCGTTTTTTTCGAATACCATATTGTGGATAAAAATATTTTGTAATGTTTTATTGATGTTTTTTTATGTAATTTTTTGGCTTTGCAAAATGATGCCTAAAAAAATTGGCGAAAATTCCTACTCGTCCAAAAATTGGCTGAAAGACGAAAACCCGAAAGATTAATAATCAGTGTGAGAAACTGCAGAGGCCTACGGAGATTTTTTTCGATGAAATTTAACAAAATGGCGGCCATTTCAAAATTAAGTGTCGATTTGGGCCTTTTTGACAGTTTTGCGTTGAAGAAAATGTGAAATTGTGAATTTAAACAAAAACGCTGCCGTACAACGTTAAGGAATAGCGTGAGGAATGATGTGGCCAGATTTGAGACGAATAGCCCGAACACTCATCGTTTAAAATCTTCCACCGTTTTTAAAAACCACGTTCCGAGAAAAACGCGTTTTTCTCACACAGGTCTCAAATTCCTTTTCCTAAAAAGGCTATAGCGACCAGAGTAATTCAAATTTCGCGATCAAACAGCATATTTAAGGATGTTGAGTCCCAAATCGCAAATGATGATGAAATTCTGAAAATTTGGTATGTTTTTATATGAAGTATTTCAGAGGTCGCGTAAAAATTTCACGACAATTAGGAAGCTCGTTATTGAACAATTAACATTCACAAATTAAATGTTGTTTTATGGAAATTGATGTAACTTTGCAATAAGTTTTTTTTTGACCTCTCAGTTTTATAATATCTACAATATACTGAAAGCAACGGAAACAAAACGAAGTTTATTGATAAATTTTTTAAAATTTCTTTTAAAAATTGTTCTTAACAAAATGTTAATTTTTTGATAACGAGCTTCCTAATCGTCGTGAAATTTTAACACGACCTCTTAAATACTTCATACAAAAACATACCAAATTTTCAGAATTTTCTCATCATTTTTTATTTCAACCCTTAAGGAGGTTGAAGTAATGATGATAGAATTCTGAAAATTTGGTATGTTTTTACATGAAGTATTCAGGAGGTCGTGTAAAAATTTCATGACGATTAAGAAGCTATTTATTGAACAATTAACATTAACATGTTTCATAGGGACTCAACAACCTTAAGAAGATCCATACTCTTGGATAATGCAAAAAAACGATTTTCAAAAAATTTTACACTTGAATGGTCCCATAAAATAATATAAATCTTATCATAAAAAGTATAAATCACTTAAAAAGTATATCTTAAGAATCGATTGTTGGAGTTGGATTCCAATGAGGATTCACTGAATTGGTTTCCAATGAGTACTCTCTATGTGCAGTGTCCATAACAAATCTGAGAACTCCAACAAATTTGTGAACAGGATCTCGAAAGGACATTTTTTTGGGGAAATGAAACAAACACCGGTTGAGAATTTCTAATTAAAAAAAAACTCCAACTCGCTCGGTAAACAACGCAGAATTCACTTAGATTCTAATATGGTGCGTAGGTTTGGGTTTGTTTGAGTGTGTTTGGTTTTGTTTGTTACCTGCGACCTCCCCATCAAATCCGTATAGAGATGTGGTAGGATCTGGTGACTCCAACAAATTTCTGCACGGGATACGCTACTTTAGCAACTAAAACTTGTATCACGTTTCGAAACAACTCGGATATTGATTTCCGAGTTCCGGAGTCAACGATAACGAAGCACGCTTGGGCGGAAAGCAAAGAAAGCAACTTTGCCGAAAATAAACAGCTGGATCAACTACCCTTCTGTAACGATAGCCCGCGGATTTCAGCCAAATATCAACCCTAAAACCTCAACGTTAGGTCACTTGTGCTCATGCCAAATATTTCGACAGTGTGTACCAGACCCTCGCAGGTAAGGGCCCGTGACCCTGCACAAAAAGTTTAGGGTAAGGGTAACGTGAGTAGTTTAATTAGTTTTAACTAACAGCAGAGGGATGGAATCGAGAGCGGACACGAACGACTCATCGGTAGGGCAAACTCTTATCGGTGAAAACCCACTTTCGAAAAACTGTTTTTTAAATGGAAAACCCATTTGGTAGGTGAAAAAAAAAACGTATTTGCGAAGGACTCGATTCTTTAAAAGCAAGCCGGCAGTTCGTACAAGTGATGCATTATCGTATTCGCTTCGGCCTCGAGAACGATAAGTTCGATATTTTGGCGATGATTCTTAAAGAGGCCGATAACGTCGAAACTTCCATATTTGCAGCGATTGTCTCTAATTTTTATTAATCTCTCCTTCTACTTTCATTTTTTTGCTGCTGATTTTGTTATACACCACCTTTCCAGCGAAAAAAAGAATTTTAAATATAATTTTTCTAAACTTTCCCCTCCTTTATAAATCACATACGCCGGTCTGAAAATTAGCATTTTTCAAATTGCAAAATAAATACCTTACTTTTACCTTCGGAAATTCTCATCTTTTTTTTCGAGAAGTATGTAGTTTTAACTGAATAATTTCTCTTGATTTTTCTTTTTAAACAAAAAACAATAGAAGATGTGATTTTTTTAAACGTTCGTGTGTAAAATCCCTACTTTTATGCGAATGTCGCAAAAAGATGTGATTGAAAAATGATTATTTCGGCACGGCAAAAATGTAATCATTTAGTTAAGAGTCCAAAGAAGGTCCACGATTTTTTTCAGATTTTTCCGCACCCTGTACCACAGTCAAATAAATTACCGGCGCGAACGATCCATGGTTAGCGTTTGAGGGTGCTAAAAACTAGGCTGGGCTTTTAGGGTTTACCAGCTTTGGCCTTTAGAATGCAGCGAGACAAGCGCATAAAGCGACGAATGAATTTGCAACGAACAAGAGCGCCCCGAGGTCTGATCCTGTAATATCGGGGAAATATTTCACTGGTCGATAATTGCCGTACGTACGTGTATAAATATATCGAGCGAGTCAAAGAGACGTGAAAGTTTCATTAAAAAATTGATGAGTTTGTTAAATTATTGATTGGCTATCGTTGCATCACTGCCATCCGAACGATATACAGGGTGTTAGGATGGTCGATGCAAAGCCTTAAGGGGGTGATAGGTCACCTCGTTAGGAACATATCTAACCTAGGATACCTCAGTCCAAAGTCGATTTCGAGTTATCGTGGTATGATTTTTTGAAAATTTCCCAAAATTAGGTACTAACTCATTTACCTCTCGTGTGAATGCTATTTTTTTTAACTAGCAATAACAACGAAGTATTTTTATTTTTTGCCAAGTTTTTAATTATTCAAAACGTCCTATTTAGTTAGTTGTGTGGATACAGGTGATTGTATTGGTGTTTGTCGATTGAATACACTTTAACTCTATCGTTGGCATTGGCGCAATAGTGCGGCTTTATTTCCCTATTTAACTTGCTCTGGTTTAAAATTGGAACCTCACTCGGAGGTTTTTGGGCTCGCTGAATCCGAATTTGAAGTCAAAATTTGGAAATTCAAAATGGCGGCGCCAATATGGCGGACAAAAATCAAAAACTTTACTCGATTTAGATGAAAATCAGTACTCCGGCAATTTTGAGGTCGCTTATTACGAATCTGAACTTTAAATTTGAAAATTCAAAGGGCGGCGCTAGAATGGCGGACCGAAATTGAAAATTTTACTCGATTTGGATAAATCTTGGTACTCTGGGGTTTTCGGGGACGCTGAGTGTGATGCTGAACTCAAAATGAAGGAATTTTTCATGGTGAATTCCATAACATGGAGCATAATACAATAAATAGGTGCGACCATATGAAACTTAAGTACCGAGTTTCATCTAAATCAATCTGTATTATTTGTATTTTCATTCGCCATATTTTTTCGTCATTGTGAATTCCTGAATTTTTCGTTCAGATTCGTAATCAGCAGCCTCAAAAACTCCAGAGTACAAGTTTTCAGGATAAAAAAAGTTTTCTGCCATTTTGGGCACTTTTTGTCGAATTCTCTCTGGCAACGAAGGGGTTAAGCTAAGACGCAAATGAGTTTTTAGTTACCAATTATTGTCTTTTTGAACATTATGAACGAGTCAGTACCTAATTTTGGGAAATTTTCCAAAAATCATACTTACCATGATAACTCGAAATCCTTAGACTTTGGACTAAGGTAACCTAGGTCAGATATGTTCCTAACGAGGTGACCTATCACCCTCTTGAGGCTTTGCATCCACCTTCCTAACGCTCTGTATATGTACAGCGATTATCGGTGATTGGCTCTGTTCATGCCGAACATTTTTATCATTCCATTATGTACGCGGAACGCAATTTCGCCCGATTAAAAATGCCAAATGAACGCGTTCGTTAGTTTAAATATTAAAAAATACACGATAATTAACGTCGACGAACTTTGTAAAATGTAAATGGATATTCTGCTCGTTTTTTCTTCTCGCGTTTTCGCTCAATTTATCCTCCTTGCTATAGTTTCAACATTATCAAAAACTCCTTTATTTCCTCCGCTCATACAGCCCAACACCGAGAGTGATTTTTTTAAATTACACGCTGGTTGAGCAAATACACTCGATCCAGCGCTCCAGCTCGCATTTTCTCTTATCCGAGCGAGCGCTCTCTCCCCGCGCAGGGATAAAGAAAAATTAACCGGATACGGGGAAAATAAATATTCGCGCGGGCGAATCCTGCAGACGGAGAGAGCGCGTAATCAATTAGACGGCAGAATATTTTTTTTATCCCCGAGGGGAATTAGCCGTGGTTTGTCCAGATGGTACTCTCAGCTTTAGCTCCAGAGCACGTAAACATTTCATCATATTTCCATAATAGCGAAGCTCCGAGTTGAATTTCGGGTGGGACAACACTGTGACGTGTACAAAACGATTTTTTTTGTATTTTCTCAACGTATGCATATTTAAGAATATGTGAAAAAAAATCAAGTTAAAATATCGAAAATTGACCAATTTACGGACGATTTAGTGGGACCAGGTAGGGCCACGATTCATATTCAAATTTTCAATCGCGTTTTTCTCGACCTGGTCGGAATCATAACTCTAGCCAATATAATCGTCCGATTTTTAATTTTTTACATGAAAATTTCCCTAATTCCAGTAGTTATCATTGCACGCAGCCGTTTTATTTTGTTTGAAATTTGGTATATTTTGAGCCCTCAAATAGGGGAGAAGCACCATACATCGAATAGTTGCACGACGTTGAAGTTTGCATCGTTGGAACGCAATGAACATTTTTTTTCTCGTAAATTTATTATGGGAAAACATTAGCTACGAAGCTCAATCGGAAACTTTTTTTGGGTGTTTAGTCATTTATAATCTAAATCTGCAAAAGAAACATTTACCACATTAATAAAAACTAGAAAATGAAAGAAGTGAAAAAAAATTTCGTTGCGTTCCAACGACGCAAACTTCAACACCATATAGGTGCTTAATATCGCATAGTGGACTGTCTATATCTATAGGGTTTTTTTATTGCGATATCTGTTTTCAATTTTATACAACCACAACTAGTCGCAAGATGTCGCCACTGCAAAACTTTTACGTTGCATAGAAAAATGGCACAACAGTAAACTGATGTTACTTCGCGCCGGTGTGAAAAAATATTTTTCGTGTTAGAAAGTATCGTGTTCATTGAGGTAAGCCCAAATGATTAATGTTTTTTGTTATTGTTTATGGACTATAGCATTTATTTCAGTTGATAAATATATAATGTCCACAAACATAGCAATATGTACAAAAATATTGCTCATTTTATGCGGCAATGTTAATATCGAATATTAATATTAATATCGGATACTCAATCGAGCTTAATATTGGATATTGCATAAGTTTGGGCCAAAATATTCCTACCTAATCAAAGATGAACTCATAAAGACTGATCGTTTGATAATAATTACAAAGTTAAAACAATAAACGTTTTGTTTTAAATATCACATATAAGAAATATAAAATTTGAGCCTTTACATCGCGTATCCGATTACGGGCAACCTTTGCGAAAACCACGGGTTTTTCCATTTTTTGTAAAACATAATATAACTCACAACATTCAAACGTGATGTATAAAATAATGACTAGCATCGTGTTGTATATGGCATGTAGATAATAAAATCGTAAACTTCGAGCGTCTTAGCAATTGTTTACTTTTTTTCCATTGCAAACAAAAGTATCCGATACATGGTGCCGTCCCCTACAGGTAAAATTTTCGCCAAAATTACACTTTTTTTAACACCCGCTATTTTGTGAATATTTTCAAAACACGGCTGCGTACAACGAGAACTACATTTATGTATGTTATAACACTTTTTTACATTTATTTTTCCGACCAATCGTTATCAACTTATCGATCCGGTCGTCGGATCGTATTTTTTATACAGACGGTTTATACTTCAACAGCAATGTTAATTTTCAATTTTTTCGAGTAAAAAATTTACACGAAGTAAGTTCAACGTATGTTCATTGACATACCTTTTTTTCCAATTTCCAAATACATAATGAAGTGGACGTTTCATTTCACCGATTCAATCAGCTAATTGTCTCATTGCCGCTCGGACATCGGAGAGACGAAGCGAGCCTCGCCATGATAACGAAAAAATCAACCGGAAAACATAATTTTTTGTAAACAAAAAAAAGAGGAAAGAAAAAAAAACGTTAATACACGTCTCGCAGTATTGACGTTCGCGAGGAGTACACTCTCGTGTTCAACGAGCACGAGCCAGGAGCCAATCGGTACGAGAGAGCCATCTCGAATGGAAAGCTTTCCGAGGTTATACGAGAGCGCGCGCATTCTACTATACCGTCTATTTAATAAACGATTTTGTGCTCGGAAAATTCTCGGGGAAAAAGCTCACATTCACCGTAATACGAAAGGAGAGCGAAAAAAATGGAAAGCGTGTAACGTTGAACACCTGAAAGTGTCCGTTTGCCTTTGCGCCATGATTCGATATGAGTTCAAGTGTGGAAAAAGCATTTTATTTTCCAATCGTTGAAGCACTCACAAATCATTCATATCGCAGCTTCTGGCTATTCTACCGCGAGTTTTATGTTGCCCCGAACCTAGAGAGAGACTATTCGAATGCTCCCTGCCCCGCCCCCCTCCGCCCCCCCCCTCATGCTTTGCCTCCACTTGAGCAACTCGATGGGGTCTCCCCGCTGTAATTAGGAATTTCGACCGCGATTGTTCGCCGGTAGGACAATGAGCTTTTCTCGGACCTGTGCGATTCCCTTTAATAATTACTCACGAATGAAGGTATTCGCACGCAAAGTACGATGAATGGCCGCGGCCGTTGGCAACCCGGGAAGGGTGGAACGACAGCCGATCCAACCTACACGTATTGAGTTCTTGCGAGTGACGAATATATTTGTGTCTCGTAAGAAAAAATGACCTGACATTTTTATTTATTGATAAAACGTATTATTTATTTGAAAAATACGCGCATTTTTGTTTTAACGTAAGGTAAAAACATTGAGGTTATGTGTGGAAGGCAGTACCCGAGAAATGGCCGCCTCGTCCCTATTTGCAAATGTTCACTCTTTTGACGAAATTTTCAATGACCATTTTGGCATAGAGTAATTCGAGGATAGACGAAATATTACCAACATTCACCACGAGAGGGCAGGGTTTTTTGTTGTCAGCATGGACTCCGGTCATTAGTCTCGCGACACTACATCGCAATTTGCACCAAAAGTAAATGAAATGTGAGTGCTTTGCAGTTCATTTTTTCAGCTTGGTAGAAAAAAGTACGCTTAGTTTGTGATTAAACTGTGGACCAATAAGGACATCTATCTTTTGCCGATTCTGAGCTGTACTACTTAGGACATATACTTGTTTACAACCTAACCTCTAAAAGAGGTGCTGTTGTTGATTTATTTCGAAGAATGAAGGGTAGGTACGTCTCCCATAGACTTTAGGAGTGATGGGGCTAATTTTTCGAGGTATCTAAGCTATCTTTCTATGTAAGATATCTAAGGTATCTAAGGTATCTTTTTACTTTCCAGATGCCTAACGAATATGCACGAAAATCTGATGAGCGCGGAAAATAGAGCCAACAAGATTTGACACTAGCAATTGAAGCAGTTCGTAACAAAAAATGCTTCAATTCGGCAGGCTGCTTCGGAGTATGGTGTGCCGTTTTTTAAAGGGTCTCACATTGATCAAAATAGCATGGCCATGTCACCTCAACACCTATGGCCATCTTAGTTTGAATACTATAGGAGAGATGGTCACTCCAGTATTCTAGAATATTTTTTTTAGATGAGGATAATACTTGACTGTTATTATTTCGTGTTCAATTTGATTACTAATTACTAATTTGATTCAATTTGATTACTAATTTGATTCAATTTGATTCAATTTGATTCAATTTGATTACTAATTATTCAATTTGATTCAATTTGATTACGAATTTGATTACTAATTCGATTCAATTTGATTACTGATTAGTAATAAAAATATGAATGAACGAAAATATAAATATTTGTTTTATTTGATGGATTTCGAAATAGGACGTCCGAGAGAAAACTATGGCCATCTGTCCTCGAATTACCCTACCCAATTGTGGACTACTTTCATTAATGGTGCCCCCAATGGCTTCCTTGAGCTCCGAAACGACCATGAAACTTGGTCTTCGATAACTATGCAACAAATAACTCTTTCTATGCGTTGCTCGATCGTCTAATTCTTCATAACTAAACCTCAATACTTCTTGACGCCAGTTGTCAAAGATTAGTACTCGATGTTGACCACAAAAAAAATGGCGCGCAATGTAAAATGTCAGGTCATTTTGAGACAGCCTTTGCCAGTATTCGTGTCGAGGCGCGGTCTTGAGGACAAGATTCATCTCATCGAGCGGTCAGAGTGACAAATTCGATCAATTCCACTCGCCCTCGTTTACTCCAAGTTCGCGGATTCTTAACTCTGTCAGGCTTTGCGCGTGTTAAATTGCAGCGTTTCTCCGATAGCTGGAGAGAAAGAGATTTTCGCCCCCAACGAGCCACAGAAGAGGATTTCATCAACGGAATTCACTGCGTCTGGGAATGTTTGGTTGGCGCATCTCCGCGGAACAATGAAAACGTGAAAAGCAGAGACGGGAGAAAGCCGAATCGCTACGTCGAGCCAACTTCCGCTTTCTCAATTTCAAGCAAAGCTCTGCGTTTCAATCTTTTAACGTGTTTAAGGATTTTTTTAACGCGTTACCCGTTGTAGACGCAAGCTACGAGTTTCTTGCTCACCCGGGAAAGAGAACGCGCACAGACACGTGCAGAAATTGTCGTAGGGATCCAATTGGATTCCCATACTTGTCCCCGAGGGGCTATTCACGTGTGAAATCATTGAAGCACTTCTGTTCGAAATCGAATGCAAAATCACAAGAAATCTCCTAAAATCGTGAATCGTCTTACTAAATCAACATTATCCGAATGTGGTTAAAATTCCCTGAAATCGGGTTTAAATTTTTTGAAGTCGTCTGAAATCAGCATGAAATTACTTAATCCAGGAGATCGCTAGAAATCATCGGATTGTCGAAACAAAGAAATTTTATTATGATTTTTCATAGCATAGTCCATTGTCCGTGCGTTCGAGCGGTTAGTCTGCGGCTCAACGCCAGTGCCCTCGCCAGTTCATACAGTCAATTGACAAGTCAATTGACATGATTCTGTATGAAAAAAATTTAACGTTTCTTTTAATATCTATATCTGTTATTTTTAATCACATTTTTCATTTAAAAAATTCGCCAGTTCATACAGTCAATACACAAGTCAATTGACATTACTATGTATGAAAAAAAATAAAGATTTCTCTTAATGTCTATATCTGTGTCTTTTTTAATCACATTTTTCGTTTTAAAAAATTCTTAATTCAAATTTGAGTCCCAAGATTAGTCAATAAAAAAGAAGTTTAACCATTTTAGGACTTTTTTTCTCCCTCCAATGATTTCAGCAATCGCCTGAAACCGAGTTGATGAATACAAATGAAATCAATTGAAATCAACTGAAATTACGTGAAATCACATGACTTTAAAAATAGCTCGAATCATTTATGAAATCACAAAAATCATATGAAATCGACTTCACAGAGAAATC
Organism: Ophion costatus; assembly: GCA_951751655.1. Taxonomy (NCBI): domain Eukaryota; kingdom Metazoa; phylum Arthropoda; class Insecta; order Hymenoptera; family Ichneumonidae; genus Ophion; species Ophion costatus. Next base: position 24,957,819 of record OX632357.1, on the reverse strand, counting down.
TCTTCCGCACCTCATTTGATAGTGGACGGCCCCTCGCTTGTCCCTGTACCTCCTGATGGATAGATAGATAATTATTAGCGTATTAAAATCGAACAAATCCTCTGGCGCACAATCTGCTCAAAATATTACAATTTTTTATTAAAAGAGAAAACATCGGTATGAAATAGAGAATAAAGTATTCATACAGAAATTTTACAGTGCATATGTACGGCGATAAGTCATAAAATGGGTAACACGATTATAGAACTAGCGATGAAGCACGCTGCCAGCGAAACTACTATAAAGCAATGAAGCAATCACCCTCCATAGGGATCCAATGGGACATCGCATTGGATCTAATGGGACATCGTATTGGATCTCTATACTGAAACGTCACGCTCGTACATTGCACTCTAATCGGGATTCGCCATTGGACTTCAATGTACGAATCCAATTCTACTCCTAAAGGATTCCGACATTATCGAGCAGAATCCGAATTCTTGATGGATCCTATCGCCTTCTGTATGTTAAATTTTCTAAACAAAATACATAGATATACAAAATAATGGGCTCTTCAATAAGCATAAATCTTTTCTTAAAGAAGTATAAATCGCTTAAAAAATTATATCTTAAAAATCGATAAAATCACATCACTGAAAATCCACTGTAATTATCGTTTGTTATTTATTTTACTGCACTTTGACACAATATCACCACACGTAGGGTACAGCCAGCAAATAGTGCACACTTTATAAGATGTTATTTCTAGAAAACACAATTTTAAGAATACACTTTATATTGTTTATTTAAATTAAGCTTTGGTTATTTGGGAACATTATTTTAAATATACATCTTAAGTAACAATCTGGAAAAAATATTTCTTTTAAAGCTTAAACTTGTCTCATGCATACTCTTAGGGTGCTGTGTTGGAAAGCGTACGTAGTGAGAACCTTTCATAGAAGCTGAGAGTGCGCATGGGAGCAGAGTAGTGATAAGAGTGGGCACTCTTTGGATGCGTACTCGTATACGTATCTTTAGTCTACGGTCACTATAATTTTCGTAAGCAAGCAAAACGGCGACCCAGCCTTTTAAATAAAAACAAAATTCGGATCACTAATTTCAAGTATAATAACATTCGTTATTACACAACCTTATGAAACGTGTTAAAAATTGTTTAAAAAAATAAGATCAAATACATCGAAAATCTATTATTAGTCATAAAATTGGAAATAAATATCTTAACCAAGTGAGTTGTTGTCCAACACCTTGACATGACATATACCACTGACCGGTTCGGTGGTGTTGCCAATACCCAAGAAAAAATAAAACAATTAAAAGCACTGCGCTCTTTGGTGGCTCTACCCTACATGCTCGCAAAGCGTGCAGGTTGAGTTTCGACCGACCGAGTTTTTTTTCGCAACTTTCCACACATTTCCGATTCGAGCGTGGTAAGAATTCTCATACGGCGTTCATCGGCGAACAGTGCAGAATCCAATTGGATCCCAACGAGGACTCCCCATAATGTGTCCCTAATAAATCCCTATACAGATGTGGGTGCATCCTGCGACTCTCCATATTCTTTTTTCAGAGGTCCAACAAATACCGGTTGAGAATTTCAAACAAAAAACACTCGAACACCGTCAATCGAGAAACAGCTTAGGATCCACATCTCTCCGTCAAATCCCTATGAAGAGTGGTAGGATCTTCGTTCGCCCAAACAAATTCCAGACGGAGACACCGAAGCACATCCGTTGAAATACCAGGCTGCCAGTGACGTGGCGGTCGTCGCGTGTTTTTCACGTTGAAAAACAAAAAGTTAGAACTTTCTCGATGCATATTTCGAAGTGGACGGGAAATTGGGGGAAAAAAGCAGAACGACGAGAGGCTCGAAGAGGAGAAACGACAAGAATCAGATTCAGCTGGTTACCGCATGCTGGATAGGGGCGATCAAAAGCACCGATATCGATATCGTCTCGGATGACGGAACTCCCGTTCCACCCGTCCCGTTACGGAGTACAGACCGCGGGATTTCGAAGTACCGCGCGTTCATCGAGCAAATGAGTTCTCCCTTGCAAAAGGAGTTACACGGCTATAGAGGTACCAATGGAGAAGCCCTATCGGATTAACCAACAACGAGGGGGATACCCGAGCCAAACGAACCGCTCTCTGCGTTTTCGAATCAATCTGTTCGTTCCATCCCGTGGTTGGGCCGACCAAACAAGCTGCTGCTGCTGCCCTCAATTTATTCGATGAAACACAACGAATACGTATCACAGACGGGGGGGGAGGGGGGGGGAGAGAGAGAGAGAGAGAGAGAGAGAGAGAGAGAGAGAGAGAGAGAGAGAGAGAGAGAGAGAGAGAGAGAGAGAGAGAGAGAGAGAGAGAGAGAGAGAGAGAGAGAGAGAGAGTAGTCGTCGATCTAGCCATACAAACGTACGTTTTTGCGATACGTCGAAAGATTTTCTACACGGAGAGAATTTTTAAGTATTTTTTACGGTGAAATCTCCGTAAAAATTACATTAAAAATTTGTAACCGGTGACAAATGTGCACATAGTCAAAAATTGACACTAGCTTTTAATATTTTACTTTCATTCATGTAAAAATTTAAGCAAGTAGCATAATTTTTTACATTTCTTTCAGTAAAAATTCGGACACATTCTCATGTAGAATTTTAACAATGGGCTGCCTCAAAAATTCCAAGTTTCTACAGTAAAAATAACGTGGACAAACTTGAAATTTCTAAAATCCCTAGCGAAAAATGAATTCCCTATGATTAAATAAGTACTCTATATACTGTATTTCTGAACATTTGTGTTCTTGATTGCTACTTATTTTAGCATATCATCTTTCCGTACCATTGTAGACGTCCTTTATCGAAGTTTCTTTTCACGTTTCTTTGTTTTCTTGCGTAGAACTGCGTAGAACACGTTAGACTGCACGAGACCACGAGGCTTTCTTGGCCCATGCTTCGTACTATAATGCGCATGCGCGGTACCGCTGTTGCTAAGCAACGCGGGTCGGCGTCGTTCGTGCTCGTCATACTGCGTCATACACAAGCACACTCTCACAGCTTGCGTTCACGTATACGCACGCTCGCCCACAGAGCTCACGCGTAAGGTCAGGCGACCTAGCCCTAACTGATTTTACTATAAAGAACGTAAAATTCCGGTGGACGCACGGAAAATTTCGGCTTCCTTTTTTAAATTTTTATGGAAAACACGCAAATTTCTCAATGTTCCACTGAAAAATTTCATTTATATTAGCACTTTTTTAACTTATTGTCGTAATCTTTACGTTTCATGAAATTTTACTATTAATTTCAGTAAAAATTCTGGAAAATATTTTAAATTTCTGTTACGCAAAAGTAAATTTTGATTCATTTCCATGAAAATTTATAATTTATTTTCTAAAAACCTGAAGAATTGCACATTTGTCACCGAGTTACTGTGATTTCACAGTAAAAATTACTTAAAAATTCTCTCCGTGTATTACTTCCTACAATCATGAAGTTGCTTGGCCATCGGCTCACTCCTCTCGTTGGACACGGTCGCTTCCAACCACCGATAGACAAGAAAACGACGTGTACGGAAGATCATTTCCAATTACGATAACTGGTCGTCAGAATTGCCACCGCTACTCTCGACGCGAAACGAGAGACGAAAAGCGACCAGGCGAAACTGGAGAACGATTGAGACGAATGGAGAAAAAAAACCGCGTACGTGCGTGGCCGAAAAAAGAGGGGAAAAAATGAAAAGTGTTGAGTGTCCGCGACAGCTAAGTGTAAATTGCGTCACGACGATTTTTCACTTCCGGTTCGCTCTTCGTCCGCCTTGTCATCAATATTCTCACTTCACGGAAAAAATAAAATGAAAATCTTGCCAACGTACGTAAATCGGATCTTCATCGGCGGTGAGACATTTCGTGCTCGTTTATTGGCAGAAAGGCATAATCGTGATAAAGGGAAAACAGAGAAAAACGAAGCAAATGAATTCGATAGTATAGACTGGGAGCGTCCACCCTCGTACTGGTCCGCAATTTTCTATGCGCGTCGCCAACGCCGTCGCTGGCGAGCGTCGAAGGCCGTTGTGTCTTTCTTATCTGCAAATCCATTAGTAAAAAGGCATCATCGAGCGGAATGAGACAGAGAGCCTTGCGACTCGAAGAAAACGCGTTAGCTGCCACTTGAGGCGGGATATACATTTACAACGATCAAAAAATCGATTTATTTTTCTTCCTCAAATGATAGAACTGTATTTGTAGAATATTTTCCCAAAGTTTCAAAGCGAAATTCGCAAAACTTCAAACGTTACAGTCCGTCGACGCCTGTGCCTCACCGCTCGGATTCTACTTGACGATAAATCTTTCTGAAAAATTAGAAAAAAACGACCTTTTTAATGCAAATTTTACAGAAATTTAGCATGGAATGTTTTTTTTTTGTAAATGGGTGCCGTTCTCTTAAATTTGCATTTTCTTCATTTCAATGACTGTCAAATAGAAACTATGCATCTTCTGACTGAACAAATTTTTGAATTTTTTTGCAAATCCAAATCTACAGAAAGCTAGACTGCACGCCAATTCGCAACTCCCGTGGCAACTTTGCTGTAACTCTCTGTCCCAGCTCCACCATTTCTATGATAAATGAATTTAAAGATATTCTTTTGTACTCTCAAGGCCTTAGGCCACATTAACGGGTATAAAATCATGTGCGAATTTAACATTTTTTTTCTTATGAAAAAGTCATTCGCTCATAAAATTAAGTACACATATTTCGTATGATTATCAAGTTGTTAGAAAATATATATTTTGGTTTTCGATGTACGAAATGGCCGACTACTAATATTTTCTTTTGTTATCGTTTTTTCCAATTGGCGTGACAAATAACTTCAACAATTTTCACTCGATTAACTTCGAATCAAAAAGTTATGTTCCTAATTGCATTTCGCAGAGAAGTGCGTACGGAATTTCTGATTAATCGAAAACGTTTCATTTTATGAGCAATTTATGAGCAATCATAACGAATTTTTTCACTGAAAATTCATTTCTTAAGTTCAAATACCTACAACTTTTGAATGAAACAATATTTTTAAATTTCGCACGTACTTCTCTAGGTGTTCTAATGTAGATTGACGAGAATTTTGGTTTTTTGTTCTAAGTTAAAAATTGTGGATGCTAAATGTCACGCCTCGGAGCGCCTTAAAAAAAAGATAACAAAAGAAAATATTAGTAATCGGCCATTTTGTACATTGAAAAAAATATATATATATTTTCTAAAAACTTGATATTCATACCAAATAGATGTGTATATTAATGAATGAATCACTTTTTCATACGAAAAAAATTGTTAAATTCGCACTACTACTACTTAGGCTACTACTGTAGCCTAAGTCCTTATACGTACGGTTAAAGTATACGTACAGTTTGACAAATGTAGAATAATGATTTCTTAGTTCACAAAATCTCCCAAAATTGCTTAAATTTTCCCGTCTAAGTGTGTATCCCGCCTTAAGGATGTTGAGTCCCCATGAAACATGTTAATGTTAATTGTTCAATAAATAGCTTCTTAATCGTCATGAAATTTTTACACGACCTCCTGAATACTTCATGTAAAAACATACCAAATTTTCAGAATTCTATCATCATTACTTCAACCTCCTTAAGGGTTGAAATAAAAAATGATAAGAAAATTCGGAAAATTTGGTATGTTTTTGTATGAAGTATTTAAGAGGTCGTGTTAAAATTTCACGACGATTAGGAAGCTCGTTACTAAAAAATTAACATTTTGTTAAGAACAATTTTTAAAAGAAATAAAAAAAAATTTATCAATAAACTTCGTTTTGTTTCCGTTGCTTTCAGTATATTGTAGATATTATAAAATTGAGAGGTGAAAAAAAACTTATTGCAAAGTTACATCAGTTTCCATAAAACAACATTTAATTTGTGAATGTTAATTGTTCAATAACGAGCTTCCTAATTGTCGTGAAATTTTTACACGACCTCTGAAATACTTCATACAAAAACATACCAAATTTTCAGAATTTTATCATCATTTGCGATTTGGGACTCAACATCCTCAAACGCACGCACGCCTGCGTCAAGTGCTACCGACCTGAGAATATTGGAGTTCGAGTTGCTGTTGACGTTGGCGTTGCTCTGCCTGCGGATAAACTCGAAGAATGAGTATAAGGAAGAAAAAAAGGCATCGAAGAAAGGCGATTAGCCGAAAGATGATGAGCTTACTCGTGGGGTGGACCGCGAAGGCTCCTGCGGAACGAGCCACCGTTAATATTGACATTGGTGTTGGCATTTTCATTGACGTTCTCGCTGGTCTGGAGTCCCGAAGGAAGGCCACCCCCGAGAAGTCCGCTTGCGCCACCGCTGAACGCGCTCGCGCTGACCGCTCCAGGTGCTCCACCCGCGAACGACGGATAAGCAAAATAATTCGGATAAGGAGCCTGATAGCCGGAGGAATAACCAGTCGGATAGCCGGAGGAATAACCGGCTGGATAGCCGGATGAGTATCCCATCGGGTAGCCCGAAGAATAACCGATTGGATAACCGGATGGATAACCAGGAGCAGCCATGGGGTAGCCGCCAGGCATAGGTCCTCCCGCAAATCCACCGCTCCCCATCGCGGTAGCCGATCCGTGTCCGGCAGTCGCGGCTCCCATCGCGCCCACGAATCCCATGCCTCCACCGCCCGGATAGTACTGTCGCGAGTCAAACCTTCCATTGGCTTTTCGTCAAATATCCCTATGATGACTTACGGAAGGTTGTTTACGCCAGCTCGCACCTGGCCAATCGTCGCAGCAAGGCAGCCCATCAAAACGCCCAATACACCCATCAACGACAACGAAGACATTTTTCTCGCTTCTCCGTCAAGTGCTTCGCGGTACGAAGAGACTGTGCGTCGAAGCCTCACTCGCCGCTCTCTCTTATATACGTCGAAAGTCTGGCTTTCTCGTCTCGTCGAGGGAGCGCACTCCCCGCGAAGCAAAACTTTGGGACCGCGGTGAATCGATAGTTCCCGGTGAACCGACTGCTCGGGGACCAAATACGCGAAGGAAAGCGAATAAAAAGTGAGAGAGAGAGAGAGAGAGAGAGAGAGAGAGAGAGAGAGAGAGAGAGAGAGGAGGGAGCACCGCTCGGAAAAACTATTACGAACAATCGTAACACTGGCGCGGCTAAGAGTCTCGATCAACGCTTTCGAACAATTGCAATAATCAGCAACTATATGCCGCACGATATCATCGCCATCGACAAACTCTACGAGAGGTCAAACAAAATATTTTAATAAAAATCAAACACCCAATTAGCTTGGAAAAAGTTTTAATTGAATATTTTTCACTCGGACAGTAACGAGCTCGGCAATCGGGCTGCCGCTTGACGACGCCTATCGTAACGATAATGCGACCGTTTTAGCCGGGGACGGCGGATGAGAAGGGAGGACTTTTCGATGCTTTTCCAAGCGAGACGAGTGAGTACCGGGAAGATTTACGACGGCGACTTTTACCTCCGAGTTGTCGTACGTATACACGCGTAATGTAGGCGTCCGGAGCTTGCGGAGGAAAACACGAGTTTATGTGTGTTTTCATTTGGGTATTTGGGGTATTTAAGTCGAGGCCCGAGAAGCAAGGATCGACAGTAGGTGTGGCAAGGCTTGGCAAGGGACATCTTAGCAATATTCTTTTTCGCCTAAGCTCGGACGCAAGGAGAAGAATACGATGAAGAGCATCTCAATAATTTTCGGACTTTTCGCTGTCTTCGCAGGTGTCACGGTAACGAGCGCGAATCACCGCGCATGACGGTCCGACGGAAAGTTTAAGGATGTTGAGTCCCAAATCGCAAATGATGATAAAATTCTGAAAATTTGGTATGTTTTTGTATGAAGTATTTCAGAGGTCGTGTAAAAATTTCACGACAATTAGGAAGCTCGTTATTGAACAATTAACATTCACAAATTAAATGTTGTTTTATGGAAACTGATGTAACTTTGCAATAAGTTTTTTTTTCCACCTCTCAATTTTATAATATCTACAATATACTGAAAGCAACGGGAACAAAACGAAGTTTATTGATAAATTTTTTTTTATTTCTTTTAAAAATTGTTCTTAACAAAATGTTAATTTTTTAATAACGAGCTTCCTAATCGTCGTGAAATTTTAACACGACCTCTTAAATACTTCATACAAAAACATACGAAATTTTCCGAATTTTCTTATCATTTTTTATTTCAACCCTTAAGGAGGTTGAAGTAATGATGATAGAATTCTGAAAATTTGGTATGTTTTTACACGAAGTATTCAGGAGGTCGTGTAAAAATTTCATGACGATTAAGAAGCTATTTATTGAACAATTAACATTAACATGTTTCATAGGGACTCAACATCCTTACACCGCATCAAGTACACGAATATAGGGTGAAATTGAAATATTCGCAGGCTGGAATACCAGGCTATGGGGTACCTCCGCCTTACGGCATGATAAACACGGCTTACGGACCCCCAGGGTATCCACCACCGTTCCAGCCATCACCGTTCCAGCCATCACCGTTCCAGCCATCGCCGTACCAGCCATCACCGTTCCAACCACCACCGTTCCAGCCACCACCGTTCCAGCCACCCCCGTACAACAATCCGCCGGTATTCGGCGAGTCCGCTAATGCCAACTCCAACACGAACGTCAACAGCAACGGTGGAACTGGCCGCTGGTTCTGAGCGCTCGCTCTTGCTCTCTATCTCCCCATTATACCCTGGGGGTTATACCGCCGATGAACGACAACCCCCTCAAGCAAAGCTCTATCATAGTCGCGCGCTATCCTACCATTCGCTATTGTAAATTATAATAAATGGACCTTCTCCGGCTAACATCGTTCGTTTTCAACATTCCAAGTTTTTTGCCCTTTTTCCCACTCGCGTCGCAGTAGCGGGTGAAATAATATATTCGAAAGTGTCTTCGCGGATGGTACATCGAAGGTGGTTCCTATACGCTATCGGCATCAAACATAGTAATACACCGTAGTAATCGCTTTTATCATGGAAAAAGACCAACTACGTCAACAGACGCTCGTCGGAATGCCCGGTTAGACTTTTTCTTTTCGCCCCTAGGGAAGATCGATTACCCACGAATTCGTCGCCACTGCCGCAGACTCGACGAGGACCGCACACACGAGACGATGAAGAAAAATAGAGCGCAGGAGGCAAAGCGTCGCGACGAGGGAAAGGAAGATGTAACGGTTCATCGCGCGGGCACATTTCGCAGTAACAAATGCAGGGGTGCTTCCAGGATGGAACAAAAGAAGATCGAAAAGCGACAGTTCACTTTCCATTGGCGTTTTTCTTCGTGGCGAGGAAGAACTCGCGAGACGAGTGTCGTAGAGGCCGATTCAGCTGTATAAATATATTTAAAATTCGAAGGATAGCGCGACGGCACCGTATTGGCTCAGTGCGCCACACTAGCGCCGCGAAGCGTTCGTATTTTTTTCGACTCTGGCAAAGGCTCTGTGATCGTGGTTATAATTATGTGATAAATTGTAAAAATAAAAATCCCGCCTCAATTGCATTTGAGGGGATACCCCCACTTGCGATTTTGGAAAAATCGATTTTTTTCATTGCATTTTTTTGAAGTATAAGTATCTGAGAATATGTCCTGAAAATTTCAAGTCGATCCGAACAAAATTGACTGAGATATGAGCGTTGAAAGAAAAGAATCCGTGAATTGAAGAACTGAAATTGAAACTTTAAACGCGTTTTTCTCAAAATGGCATTTCTGAAGTCGGTGACCAAGATTACTCGAACACTAATGAACCGATCTTCTTGAGATTTTGCAGGCTTACTTAATACATAAAAATGTAGTCTTTAATCGTTCGATTTTTTTTTCGAAAAAAATGGCCGTTTTATAGCCAAAAAACGGCCGTTTTTTTCGTTAAAATCGAACCATTAACTTTGACTGTCCGCCATTTTGTGAAAAATGAATATTTTTTAAAATTCTTCGATCAAAGACTAGTTTATACTTATATTTGACTAAATCCATCCGCATTTTTTTTTCAGATGACCCACTTCGCCGCAATGTTGGTCACCGCAAACCGTGTATATAAAAACATTATATCATTGACGGCAATTTGCCACTAAACAATGTAATATTTTTCAATAAAAAAATTACTTAAAGTTCTTCAAGATGTGTTCTTTAAGATGGTATATTGATCGATTAAAAAAGTTTTGTAGTTTTCTTTAAAAAAATTCATGAAAAAGGCCTTTTTTGCGCTACAAGTGGGGGTAACGCCTTAATTTTTTGTTGCATTCGATCAATTTGTTTGGCCAGAGGAGGCAAGAAGCGTTTCTTTTTAGTGATGTGAAAATAAGGAAGTAAAATTTCCTCAAAACGTATATTTATGTTTGCTTGTAATTCTGCGATAAGTACTACTATATAATAAAATGAATAAAATTTTGTTTTCAGACCGAAATGAGCATAATTTGAAAGACCGACCTCGAGGGTACCGTAAAATGGGGTAACTTAAGAGGTTTTGGAAGTTTGTTGTAGGTAGCTTTTTTTAACATCCTAAATTTCAACTTTTTTGCGCTCCGATAGAACGATGTGTCCTTTGGCTATCAAACTTATAAGAAAGTCAAGCCCAACACCCCCTGAAACAATTTTATATACTTTTTTAAAGTGTCAAAGTAACCTCGAGTGTGGGGTTTCTTTGACAAGGCATTGAGATGCAATTTATGTCAAAGATTGAGGGTTACTTTGACATCATTTTGATTTTAAAAAATTCATATTTTATGCATTACGCATGAAATTGAATGAAAAATAACGATTTTTTACAATCGAATTGTCATCTTTGTTAAGGAAACATTTAACATAAAAATATGAAGTACTTAGGGTACTATTATAGGCACTTAATCAGTCTTATAATTATCATTGATAAAATAATCAACTTGAGCAACATTACAATCAACTTTAGCAACATTATAATAAACTTGAACAACAAATTCGAACAGATTTAAAATACGCACACATATAAACCGTATTTTGGCGCTCTGTTAAAATAGCCCCAAAAACTGACCAAGTTATTCCGACTGTTAATTTAACAATATTAATTTCGAGCCTTGAACTCAATCTAGGAAAAAACTATCGGTATCTCCTGAACGTCCAGTCTTGGCAGTCGATGAAATTTGCATTTACTATGCCGTCCTGTTTTTTGCAATTAACTACACAGCAACTGTCGTGGCCGATTTTTAATGAACGAATATTTTTTATTTGCTTGCACGTCTCTTGCAATCGATTGACGTCGTTTGAGAATCTTTTATTTGGAATACTCGACCGGACTTTGTTGGATCTCCGAAAAAAATACCCTTTCTCGATCACGTGCACAAATTTGTCGCGGAGTCTCATGATGCACGCTCATTTCTATAGGGATTTGTTAGGGACACCATACATAGGGAGTCCTCATTGGGATCGGATTCTGATGGGCCTGAAGTTTGCATGGTTGGAATGCAACGATCGTTATGTTTATTGGTATCGAAAATCATATTCTGAAGATTTGTACTGCTGATTGCTAAATAAGAACGCTGAAAGATGGTCGACGGATCATTATAGCATAAATTTGTTAAATAACATTTTGGAAATTCAGTGAAAAAATATTTCGTTGCATTCCAACGATGCGAAATTCAGCATCATGGATTCTGCACTGTTCCCCAATAAACGCCGTTTGACAATTCTTACCACGTTCGAATTGAAAAGTCACGATAAAAAAACGTTGGCCTGTTGATACATAACCTGCACGCTTCGTGAGCATCTACGTACATGGTGACATCAATTCAAAGTGCAGTAAAATCAATATCAAACGATAACGGAAATGGATTTTCAGTGATGTGATGCACATTGATTTTTAAGATATACTTTTTTAAGATAAGATTCGTCTTTTTTCTATGATCCACTCATTTCGTATGTATATCTATACATTTCGCTCAGAAAATTCAGCAAACAGAATGCGATGGAATCCATCAAGAATCCTGACGGATTCCGTTCGATAACTTCGAAATCCTGTAGTATTCATATTGGATTCGTGCATTGAATTCCAATGGGGAATCCCTATAAGAATCCACCGTACGATTGTGCCGTTTCAGTGCAGGCGTCCAACGCGATGGACCGTTGCATGCCTATCAGGAATAGGGGACAAGGATGGCAATCCATTAGGATCCCTAGGGCAATATCTGCACAGGTTTGATCGATCGCTCCACGGGCATCGGAAAAATTGCGCCAGCCGCACGCACTTTGAACGATACAAAGAGGCCACGAGAAAAAGACTTTATCGATAAAAAAAAAAGGGGGGGGGGGAATTGGGGATCATTCGATTCTCAACTGGGAAAGAACGAGGCGGGAAGCTCGAGATTGAAACTGGAGGAGACAATTCAGGAGGGGAAGGGTCCTTGAATTCGCGCTTCTGAAACCCTCCCGGAAAGCCCTCCCCCTCCCTAGCCACCAGCTCGTAATTCAATCGCCAAGTGGAACACCGACGCTCTGGAATAACTCGGTTAAGGATCCTCCTCGAACGTGGTACGAATCGCGCTCCCAAAATCATTCATCAAAGTTGCTCCATACGCTTTGGCGTGTGTATGTATGTATATGGCGCGGAACGGGACCGTAAGCAGTGGACGCACGTCGCTTCCACCCTCTCGGAGGCTCTCGCAGCTTCGTGCCGCTCCAAATTCGATTTCGTTGCAAATTTGGCCCTACCGATGATGCGTTATGGGAAAAGCCATAGCAGGCAAAAATATGGCCGACGCGATTGTTTGAGTTGCAAATGCGAACGCGAGTAGATGCGCGTCCGAAGTGCGCAAGGACAGCCTCGGAAACGGTGAATAATTAATGCCGCGTATGCGGCCCTCTCGCACTTGCCTCGCGTTACCCAAACTCCGAGTTAATCGCGAGGGAATGAGATTTAATGGAAGCGGCATGTTGTAAGGTCGCTCGGACGCGTTATACGCAATACACGAGCGATAGACGACGCAATCGACGTTCACCGTCATTAACGCATGGGCCTGGTCCCGAGCTCGGAAATAGATTCAGCAATTACTCGAGGTGCTCCGGTCACCCCCCCCCCCCCCCCCCCGCCTTGTGCAACTACAGGCTTTGCGCTACCTGCGAAGCTCCCAACGATAACCCGTAGCCTGAGGGCAGGCCCTTGCCCGGAGCGTCCCTTTATCCTCAAGTACACAACCCCCGATTGTGCCACGCGAAATTTCACATACCGGAAAGCTCGATACGGATGCGCGCTCCTTTCGCGTTTCGTCCGCGCGCTACAAACGTCGAGGCATACGTAGCTAAAAATACTTCGGGAACTCGAAAGACGAAGAACGTAGGGGAAACGTGTACGAGGTGATCCCCCTGAGGGTGAATGCTCGTAATTTCAAAGATATTCAACATAATAAAGATCCGAAAGCGTTTACTACCGGCATATTTATTTATCTTACAATTGGCATATTCGAAATATTCAATTTATTAGGGGTCCGTAGAAAGATTTCCTTTTTTTTTAAACCTTGCGTAAAGTTGGGCATCCCGGTGTTTAAGATGATCCCGGTTTTGGGATTTTTTTTCTTATGTTGGAGAAGTAAGGTAAATGTACCACAAATTGAAATTTGCTCGAGTTTACAACATCTTTATATATATATGTTTTTTATATATTAATAGGTATATATTTTATTTTAATTTATATATTATTTATATATTAATAGGTATACAACATAAACTAAACTTACAAGGTAAATAACCTTTATATTATAAATTTATCTCACCCAACTAGAATTAAACTAAACCAGTCTCCTACAGCCAGTTTGAAATCACTTGGGTATATCAATTAGTGTTTGTAAGATCAATTATACATTAGTAGTGTAGTTTGAACATAAGTAAACAACCTATTTAGCAATAATAAAGTGGATACGTTGTTTGTGTACAAAGTGGTGCTTACACTGCAAAAACTAAGCTTGTTTGACGTGTGTTCAAAGTATGTAAGAGCAACACAACATAAAGGCGAGACAGGCGTTGCCATATTGATTCTATACACTTATGCATTTAGTAACACTTGATGCGTTTAAATTACACACTTCATGCATTAAAATTACACAGGGGAATGTACTATTTTTACGCATTAGATTATTACACACATTCGTAGCTGTCCCCATAAACAACACGCTTATTGGAACACACATAAAGTGTGTAGAATCAACATACAAGACGCATGTTTACAGACATTGAACTAAACAATACGCGTTGACAGCAGCACACGAGCAAAAATAACACGGGAAAAAGCAACACATTTTACGTGTGTTAAGGATGTTGAGTCCCTATGAAATATGTTAATGTTAATTGTTCAATAAATAGCTTCTCAATCGTCATGAAATTTTTACACGACCTCCTGAATACTTCATGTAAAAACATACCAAATTTTCAGAATTCTATCATCATTACTTCAACCTCCTTAAGGGTTGAAAAAAAAAATGATAAGAAAATTCTGAAAATTTGGTATGTTTTTGTATGAAGTATTTAAGAGGTCGTGTTAAAATTTCACGACGATTAGGAAGCTCGTTATTAAAAAATTAACATTTTGTTAAGAACAATTTTTAAAAGAAATAAAAAAAAATTATCAGTAAACTTCGTTTTGTTTCCGTTCCTTTCAGTATATTGTAGATATTATAAAATTGAGAGGTCAAAAAAAAAACTTATTGCAAAGTTACATCAGTTTCCATAAAACAACATTTAATTTGTGAATGTTAATTGTTCAATAACGAGCTTCCTAATTGTCGTGAAATTTTTACACGACCTCTGAAATACTTCATACAAAAACATACCAAATTGTCAGAATTTTATCATCATTTGCGATTTGGGACTCAACATCCTTAATTGCGAGTTATTGATCATATGTTTGAAAAATTACGTTGGTTACGCCATCACGTGAATCTCGTTAGTTAGTTAGACATTTATTGATTGACCGGTTAACAAGACCACATTTGATCTTCAATTAACCGGTTAACGGATTCAATTAACATCTTGGTATAAACAGACAAGCTCTGTAATAAAAATTGTGGCAGCAGATCGCAATATACGGGTTAAAATACCGGAACCCATGGTCAACAAATCCATCGTGTGCCTACTCGCATCATACTACATAATGATAATGTATTTAGAAAAGACAAATACCAAAACTGTAAATATATAAGTAACTTTATAATTAATATAATTAATACAATCAACACAGCGTAATGTATAAGTAATATCCAATAAATACATATATTTTGACGATGCAAAGCTTTGTCATTGAATTAATCTTTCCGACGCATCCCATGTATATGCAGTACTGCAAAAATAAGACGATGTTGAAGTTTGCATCGTTGGAACGCAACGAAACTTTTTCTTGATTTTTTCATTTCTTTATTTTAATTACTGTTTGAAATATTTTTTTGCAGCTTTCGGTCGTAAGTTTAGAAAAAGGATTTTCAGAATTGTTTCATGGACTTTCGTAGCCTAAACGGGACGAAAAAAATTGAAAATACGAAAAAATATATATATTTTCGTTGCATTCCAACGATGCAAACTTCAATACCATAAAATAAGTGTGTTGTTTCTACACACTTTGAGTGTGCAAATAGCTGCAGACACTTTACACACGTTTCAACGTGTGTAAGAAAATAACACACGTAAGTGTGTTGTTTGAACGCATATATCCGTGTTATTTGTGCACCGTTATTTTTTTACACACGTTAAAACGTGTAAAAAGTGTCTACAGCCATTCACACACACGTAAAGTGCATAAAAACAACACACTTGTTTTTGCAGTGATATGGATCATCTTGTACCCTCACGAGTAGAAAGAAATCATCTCACCTCAGACCCAACTTTTTCATTCATTGCTCGGTAACATAAAATATAAGTATTCCACTGTAACCACGCCAACCAAACCTCAAATTGATCATATTATAAAGCCATAACCACCACAACGATAGCAACTGACATACAATAAAAGTTGCCTAAGCTCAAAGTCGACCTTGCCTTAGATCAACAGCTCACAATATCCATTTTTTTCGTCAAAACTAAGGCAGGGAGGTGCCGGGTGCTATGTTTTACCAAAGAATATCACTAGATACCGTTAGTAGTTTTTTTCCCTATTTAATGCAATCTTACCTCGTGGGATCGACTCGTAGACCTTTCCCCAAACATTCCGCGTACCAATTCCTCCAACTCATCGAACGTCGAAGCTGCGACCGTTTTGGCAGGGTCACCCCACTGCCTCGAGGTCGCCCCCTCCCCCGTTTGACCACCGGAAGGTCTTCTCCGCCAAGGGGAAAGTTCGCCTCTCGTCCGGATATGAGGCGGCTCATCGCGACCCCTCGTCGATGCGCTCTCCCGCAACCAGTTCGAAAGCGTAACTTTTCCAATCGGGCGCGCGAGAACTCGCAGCGGCGCAACGGCAAACGTCAGCTTTGGGTCACCCCAGTCGTTACGGTCAAACTTTACCATCGATGACCCTTAAAAACTTGATCCGATAATGACTGCGTGCAGTCTCGGGACCCCATATAGCGTCCAACGCGCGGTGGACGAAAGAAAACGTCTTCTTTCGTCCTCCGGAAATAAAGCGTCTCGGACAGCACGTACGTTTTCCCAAGTTTTTTTTCTCATCATCCTGCGTGATGGTAACGCGCGAGAAGACAAAAGAAAATAACGTCCAGTTGGATGTGACGAATGCGAAACGATTCGACACGTCCGCCAGGAAAGTGCGTAATAATACGCAAGCGAGAGCCGGAAATTCTCGTACGTGTCGCGAGCCTCGGAGAGATTTATACGAGCCACTAGAATGACGACGATAAGAGCCTTTTTTGTCTCCCAAAACCCAAGTGCTTTCGAGCTCCCGCGTCTCTATCATCGTCGTGTCTCATTCGCATACGCCCCTCCCCCTATCGATACATTCCAAGATTGTACCACCCCCCCCCCCCCCTCCTGCCAATCGGGAATCGATAGAAATATATTTCCACGACGGCGAGGGGGGGGGGGGGGCTTTGACAATCGTTATCGGGATACGATATTTCCTCGAATCGAAGCGAACGACAATGAAGGATGAGCCCTTGTTCTCTCGATCAGTGTATTATCGAGGGTAAAAAGAGGGCGGCGAGAGGGAACGAGAGAGAGCCGAGTGCGACACGTCGTGGGGCTATATCGATTGCGCTACTCGACACGTCGCACGGAACCGCGAGTACCACTCCGGTGCGCTCGCCTGTCGCACAATACCGATCGTGTGCTCGGAACTCTTGAGGGGGGAGGTACCTTTAGGCGAGGAACAAATGTGCTGATTTTCATTTTTTTTTTTTTAAGAATGATTTCTTCACAATTTTTTAGACTCAGGGTATGTTTTGTCACTACTTTTGGCTGTCTCATGGTCGTTTTAGAAATGGCGGAAGTGAGGTACAGTCTTCTAAACTGCATTGTCAAAACTAGCGTGACGTATAGCTGAAAAAACTAATCGACCGATTCTGATGAAATTTGGTATGAATCTTTTTAACCTTATTGTGTTAAACGTGAACCTAAATATTCCTGAAAAAGAAAACAAGTATTTTTTATTGTAAAATGTAGGCACCTTTTTTCCCCCGAAATTCCGTGATTTTGTTTCGAAGCGTGCCTTTTCAGCGATTTCCAAAATTTCTCACTTTTTCTTGGTTTATATTCTGCGTATGAGTGTTGCAGAAATAAAAATCTTCGTTGGTTTTTTTTTTAGATTAATCCTGCCGACGCTACGTGTCACGCCGTCTGATAACATCCGCCGCAACCTGCTTAGAAGACCGCGCCACAACTGTGCCATTTTTAAAGGTTAATAAAAAACCATGTAGTTTACCATGTATAGTAGATACCATGTAGCAGCCAAAAACAGTAATAAAACATATCCTGAGTCACAAAAATGGTGAAGAAATATTTCCCTTGAAAAAAAAATCATGAAAACAGCAATTTTTTTTCCTCGCCTAAAGGTATCTATCTCCTCCCGTAACTACCTCCGGATTTCGCTTGGCATCCCCGCGATTTGTAAAAGTCGATTATTCCGGTCGGATGATTTTTTTTCAGTTTAAGGCGTTACATCTGAGTAGAAAAATGTTGGCCCGTTTTTTGTTTGCTTAAAATAATTATAAACATGACGAGAGTGATATACAAAGGAATTGTACTGATACAATTTTTATCCCTACGTCCACTGAGTCATCTTGATCTGTATGAATTTATAGCGAAATACTGACTTTACCAAAAATGAAGATTTCCAATGATTTTTTAAAATGATTTGATGTAATATTTTTCAGATTTTAATTATGCGGACATATTGAGAAATGTTTAAAGTGTATCCCTGATTTTTTTCAATAAAAACCGACCGAAGAATTATTAATGGCCGGTGGATGAAGTACTATCCGGGTCAAATTGACCGAGTGTGTCAAAATCGTAACCGAACAAAAGTGTGTCAAGGAATTAAAAAAAAAAGTTTAGCACGCATTTTCCGAAGAGCCTCCGAACACTGCGAAACGCTCGGAACAGCCTAGACGGGGTGAAAGTAGCATTTTGGAGTCGTTTACTCTAGTCAGTTGTACAGAAAATGTACAACGACCCAATCCCTGAAGACCTACTGTCAAAATGCCTCGATGGGTGCGCGCAAAATTCAAATGAGAGCTTCAATTCCATCGTGTAGACAATAGCTCCTAAATCCATTTTCAAACTTTGAACGCGTTATCTTGAGACCACGTTTTTGAAATCGGGAGAACGCATGATTCGGCCTGTTTTCTTTCATTAGATCGACTGGAAATGTTAACCGCGTACAAGGAACATCACTTAAGGCGTTATCCCCACTTGTAGCGCAAAAAAAAGGCCTTTTTCATAATTTTTTTTAAAGAAAACTACAAAACTTTTTTAATCGATCAATATACCATCTTAAAAAAAAACATCTTGAAGAACTTTCAGTAATTTTTTTATTGAAAAATATTACATTGTTTAGTGGCAAATGGCCGTCAATGAAATAATGTTTTTATATACACGGTTTGCGGTGACCAACATTGCGGCGAAGTGGATCATCTGAAAAAAAAATGCGGATGGATTTAGTCAAATATAAGTATAAACTAGTCTTTAATCGAAGGATTTTAAAAAATATTCATTTTTCACAAAATGGCGGACAGTCAAAGTTAATGGTTCGATTTTAACGAAAAAAAACGGCCGTTTTTTGGCTATAAAACGGCCATTTTTTTCGAAAAAAAAAATCGAACGATTAAAGACTACATTTTTATGTATTAAAGAAGCCTGCAAAATTTCAAGAAGATCGGTTCATTAGTGTTCGAGTAATCTTGGTCACCGACTTCAGAAATGCCATTTTGAGAAAAACGCGTTTAAAGTTTCAATTTCAGTTCTTCAATTCACGGATTCTTCTCTTTCAACGCTCATATCTCAGTCAATTTTGTTCGGATCGACTTGAAATTTTCAGGACATATTCTCAGATACTTATACTTCAAAAAAATGCAATAAAAAAATCGATTTTTTCAAAATCGCAAGTGGGGGTAACCCCTTAAGTGTGTCCGCCTTCGACTTTGTTGCCACTTACATATGTGATAGAGCGTTGAAAACTGTTAGACACGTTTTTTTTAATCGGCGGGAAAATGGTTTTATGAGAAGAAACCACCCCTCCAAGAAAGGCGTATCACCCCTTAATAGAATTTTTTACAATACTTCTAGAGTGGAGTCTCCAACGCTTTACATTGGGAGAATTTTGGTTTTCCTATCATTCAGATCGGTGGACTGCTTGTGGGTGAAACTGCAGACTCTCCCTTCGGCTCACTTTTTTTAAGGGGTGGTTTCCCCCCTCGAAGCCGTGTTTTCGCCGACAAAAAGAATACATGTCTAATAGTTTTCAATGCTTCATCACATATACGAGTTTCAACTAAATCGTAGGCGGATGCATGAGAGATGTTCCTTGTTTTGTTAGATAGATTCTCTGAGGAAGTACCCACAATTTTAACAATTCATCGACAATCGTCATTTTTATAAACAAACTAAAACGGATTCTTCAGCGACCGAAGTAAAAATTTCACTCAAAATTATACCATTTTGCGTTAAAAACCGTTTTTTTAATGATCGCCTGTACTTCTCTAGCAAATCCAAAACAAACCCACATCCAATATAAAGGAAATTGCTTTTTCATCCAGGTAACTGATCCCTAAAACTTCCCCCTAAACTCATTTTGGTATTTGTTTCCTAACAATGTTTTTTCTCTATACGTCGACACGTATAACAAACCCTGCAAACCTTATTCCGATTCCCTTTTTAGTGTTCTCAAAAAAAACCCCGAAAAATGCACATTCTTCGGTGACCCACATAACGCCTCAACAGAAGAATTGTGCAAAGATGTATGTGAGGATTGCACAGCCGAGCGTTCGACACGTATATCGGGATTGATATTTGTCCAATTAGATTTCTGATTCGCTTTGCCGTGTTGAGAGTTATTAGTTTCTCATTAGAATAAGCGATAGGCTTCTGCTGCTAATGTTGACGATGCTCTCGCGCTCGAGTTTGGCGTCGCGCTATCGACCGTGACTAACGAAGCGAGTACAGAGAGCTCATTAAACCAGAGAGAGCCCGCAGCTTCTCTCTCTCTCCCTCTCTCTCTCTCTCTTTGTTTCTCTCCGCGTCCTAGAGACTTGCCGTCACGTGATCCGCGCAAACTTTTCGACGCTGTGCAGCAGCGCTACAGTTGAGTTCGGCGTCCCGTAAAAACATTACGAACAAATATGGCAAAGTTCGATCCCCGCGGCGGCGGCAGAGTCGATACGCATCAATCTTTGGACGGTCCGCAACTTTCAACACGGCGAACAATAGCCAACGACAGAGCTTTCGAGGCCGAGCTACCGAGAGAGTGAGGGAAAGGGCGTATATAAGACCGGAAAGAAGGTAGCTTCCATTCTTTCCTGCAGCAAGGTTAACGTCGCGATACCGCGCGAGCTTCGACGCGATGTTCCCGCGCATTTGTCGTTTCGTATTTTTCGTTGTTGCGCTTGGCCAGGTAATTCGAGCGCGAAACGGCGAAATGAGTACAGCAGCCGATAAAAATGGTGTATTCGTTGCTTTCGACAGCCGATGGTCGACTGCGCAACGCGATATCCCGAAACGTTTGGCTCTGTCCCCTTCAGGATAGGAGGACAGTTGGAGGGTGTCGGAGGTTTTGCCGGGATGGCGAGTGGTGCTGCGGGACCAAGTGGTTTGGCTAGCGGCATCGGTCAAGGACCGAACTACGGTAACGAGTTTGGTACGGTAATGTCATAGTTTCGAGATCTATGGCATCTCATCAAAAATAGTTCTCTCTCTCTCTCTTTTGCTCAATCCTGTTTTTCTCGTCGCAGGAAGTGGATACGAACAACAACCGTTCGGTTATGGTGGCCCAGTCGACGCGGGATTCGTCTGTGCTGGTCCGATCGGCGCGGCACTTTACCGCTGGGACGCAAACGGCCCGACACTGGGCTACGGAACGGCGGCGACGCTCCGTTATTGCGCCGTTGAAACGTTGCCGATATTCGATTGTAGTGGAAAAACCGAAATTGCCCCGGAACTGAGAAACGCCGATGGACCGAGGCCCGGAGGTGGGTCGGGCCCGGGAATCGGTTGGGGAAGTTGGTCAGGCCCGGAAATCGGTTACGGAAGTGGGTTGGGCCCGGGAATTGGTTACGGAGGTGGGTTGGGCCCGGGAAACGGTTACGGCGGTGGGTTGAGCCAGGGAATCGGATACGGAGGTGGATTGGGCCCGGGAATCGCTTACGGTGGTATGTCGGGCCCGGAAAATAGTTACGGGAATCGATTGGGCCCGGGAGTCGGCTACGGAGGTGGGTTGGGCCCGGGAGTCGGTTACGGAGGTGGGCCGGGCCCAGGAATCGTCTACGGAGGTGGGCCGGGCCCAGGAAGCAGTTACGGTAGCGTGCCGCAGATTGCGAAGAGCGGCGTTGCACACTTCGGTGGAACTTTCTCGCCGCGTCCCTCCGTCACGCCCGATCCACGGAAAACGACTCGCAATAGCAACCAAAATACCAACATCAATATCAACAACGATGTTGGAAAGCATCGACGGCGACGCCTCGGTCGACGAAACCTCGAAGAAGTATCAGTCGTTTGAGGATGACGCTGATGTTTGGCATCCTTGGAACGCAACGAAAGTCATTTTTCCCAATTCCCAAATTTCCTCCGGCACATTTGAGCTGCTATCGTCGTGCTAACATTTTTTTGGATTCTTCAAGATATCGAAATTTGCATCGTTGCATGAAAAGAAATTATTTTTCCCGGTGCCCGATCTTTTGCCAAATTTAGGCCGCACAATGATTGAAATATTTTTTAAAAAGTGAGCAAGGATTTCGCTTGCATTCCAACTGTGCAAACTTCAACACCATCAATCCACGAATTAAACCTTTGAAATATGGTTTCGGATAATAACGGAAATAAGAATATTCCAAAGAATTTTCGTTGCATTCAAACGATGCCGACTTCAACCCCATCATTTGGATCGGTGTTGAAAAACTCGTTATCGTTGATGTAAAAAAAAAAAAGGCATCCGAAATACTCATCGAGGTTAAGAGCGACGTGCACGCGAATAAAACTTTAAACGTCCCGTGGCGAATGAGCTCTACGATGTAAAGTGTTAATCCCAATCAATAAACCAAGCCGATATTCGCTGTTTCCAATGTCAAAGCATTAAAATTGTAATGACTGTTACAATATAACTCTCCTATCGAGGACGATTAATCTCTATTTTTATAACATTCGATTAATCAGAGTCTCAATGCGTCTCTCACGGAGCGCGGTGATATTGCACAATAATCTATAATAGTTTTCGTACGGCTACGTCCGTTTGAAAGTACTCACCTCGTCGGCCGGGGAGGAGGAGAATCAAAGTGGCAACGTAACGGGCGCCTTTAACGCTGAGCGAAAAAAAAAACAATAAATACGACCGAGTCGCTCGAACGCAACAGAATTGGAACGAAAATATTTGGAAAAGAGAGAAGGACGATGCAAAAATCGTGGTCAACAAGGATGACGTTGGTTTATCCGAAATAGCAAATCCTACCGTGACAAGTTTTCAGGCCACGTTTAGCATCCGAGATAAGATTTTTGTTTTCAAGTTTCGCGCTTTGTGGCAGTTGGTGACAGGTGGGACTCCGCGTTGCTAGGCGAGAGATTGCACAATAGCTTCGCCGCGAGTCGGCGGTTGCCGGGTCGTCGCTCTTTTCAAGATTCTTTTCACGGTCTTACCGCGACGAGGCTTCGGCACGGTCTCCAAACCCATCACGTTGCTGTTTACATTTGAATTCGTATTGTAGTTGCCGTTGTCGCGTTCCCCATCTTCGTCGACGAAACGAGCCAACGCTCGTCGAAAAGGCGGCAGTGATCGTCGGACGTTCGGCGTTGTGTCGTCCTCGTCTCGGTCATCGCTACCGTAGCTATATACGTTCGTATTGCTGTTTACGTTCGCATTGGTGTTTTCGTGCCTGTTGCGATGTTGACGAAGTTGAGGCGAGTCCCCGATCGCCGATCTCCTGTTGTTCCCGACGATACTCTGAAGCTCGTTCGAGCCTTTCGTCTCTCGGTGGGCCTTGATAGCGTTGACGTTCTTGTTTACGTTCGTGTTGCGATTTAGGTACCGACGCGTTGCCTCCGTTTCCAGAGTCGACGGTTCTATCGGCCACGTGGGCAATTCGTCCAATTCCACATCGACCGGCCATTTCCACATGGCCTTTCTCGTCTTGCTTGCGTCTTTCATTGGCTGTGACTCGAGTGGCTTGTTAGCCGGGGCTTGAACTTTCGACGGGCTCTCGTTCGAGACCGTGGTCTCGATCGCGACCGAAGATCTCTCGGTCGTCGCGGCCAGTTTTCCAGGCTCGTTCGACGACGTCGTTACCCCGGACGATTCTCCTTTCGGTTGTGTGCGCTGCTTTTTCGATAATTTATGGCCACGCGTCTTCGAATGGTGATGCCTCTTCTTGCCGCGCCCTTTCAACCTTCTCGGTTTCGAGTGCAGAATCTTGTAGTCGGGGAGAACTGAAATCCCATTCGTGGAATCCACTGTTTTCACGGCGTTTGTCTCGGTACCGAGGGACCTTGAGGAAACGGGAAGGAAATCTTTGCCGTCCGTGTCGAGAAATCTCATCATCGGCGCGCCATCAGCGTTGCCGGCATCGGGCTGTTGATCCGTGTTACCGGTATCGGACTGTTGATTCACGTTGGAGGTATCGGGCTGTTGATTTATCACACTTATATCGATATCCCCGATCCATGGACGATTAGAATGGGGTTCGCCGGCATGGTGCGCGTCAGGATGGAGCCCGCCGGGACGGCGCA
This sequence comes from Ophion costatus, assembly GCA_951751655.1. Taxonomy (NCBI): domain Eukaryota; kingdom Metazoa; phylum Arthropoda; class Insecta; order Hymenoptera; family Ichneumonidae; genus Ophion; species Ophion costatus. The sequence goes on along the minus strand of OX632357.1, from coordinate 24,933,458 downwards.
TCGGAGGACGGGGCATCGCTGGACGGGACATCGCAGGACGGAACATCCCAGGACGACGACCGATAAGACCCCCAAGCCTGCCGAACATTCCGCGCCTAACGACCCCCGAATTTGGCCCCACGGGCTCCTCCTTCACCCTGTATTTGTCGAGATTCGAAAGATCGATTACGCGCACTTCCGAGTCGGAATCGCCGTTACTCGCCGAAGCCAGGGACAGTAACAATTGACGAGCAAACTCGTCCGAATCGAGTCGCGAGTCGCGCTCTCGAGCACGTATATCCTTGTAGACCGAGTCGCATACTGCCTTGACGCGATCGCTGCTTTTTCTCACTCCGCCTCTATCCAACTCTGCCTGTAATGTTTATTTATTCGCTCGTTTGGTTGGTAAAAAAGAAACACGGATATTCGGGTGGGGGGGGGGGATGAATAGCGATTACGAGCCTCTCCTTACCAGAGTACCGGCCGAAACGGCGAAAAGGGTGGCGACTATCGCAAAACGGTACATCGTCGCTGTATCGGCCTTTCGCGCCAAACTCGGATGTCGATGGAATCGTACGAATAACGGCCGGGAGGTACTTTCGCATGTAGATTATGATTGGTTGGTGGTGACCGGTAGAAAGGAGATCGGACACTGTCGCTCCCGCGCTTCGAACTCTTGTCTTTTATCAGGGGCTTTCTCCCCCCTCTCTCTCTCTCTCTCTCGCCCCCCCCCCCCGCCTCTCTGCCTCGGCCACCGCGAAATGTTGACGGAGGCGTAAACGTGAGCCGGCTCGCGGGGCATGGCAATGACGAGGCTTGGAGGAAACGAGTGCGGAAGCGAAAAGAAAAAACTCATTACTTTCGCGTAACGCGTACGTAGACGTTTGAGCGGTGAGGAGGATGATTAAGCCGCGGGATGCCTGGCTTTGTCAAATGTGTACGTGTGTGAGCAAGTGAAAAAATGTATAGAGACGGTAGGAAGAGAAGGTCGCGCGAGAGGGAGAAACTCGTTTTTGACCGGGCGAATCGTCGACCACGACACGGATATACGTGCAATATTCGATCTGCGCGCAGAGCGAGCTACGCGAAATCGATCCAATTTCCGAATCGACGCTTTACGATCAACCGTATCGAGTTGGCCGCGATCCCGCGCTCGTCTACGCTCCAAAGAAAGACCCCCCCCCCCGCCCCTTAAAAATCTCATCATTATTGCCAAAGGTCCGTACGATTTTTCGAAGCGGCTGCGCGCTTGGTAAAGACCAAGGAAGACGAGCGCCATCACCCATATGAGTCGCCTTTACGAGGGGGTTAAATTAACTCGTTTATCGTTGGGGAAGGAGGCCTGGCTGACGCCCCCGCTCGCCCCTCACACTCCCATTCAACCGCTCGCGCGCGACTTTCCAATTAAACATTGATTTATGAGGACGAAGCTGCCTCGGGCTCTCCCAATTGCGCTTGAGCACCCGAAACGCATCAACGGAATGACGAGACGCTTACGCGCAAGCAAAAAGGAAAACGTAAATGTGGTCGTGGGGGGAGCGCGGTCAGGTGAGAGCTCGCAACGCTCCTCGACGCTTGCCGATCGTTAGGGCGAAGGATTCGCACCGATCAAGGAGGAGAGTGACGTCGCCGCGTCGCCTCTTCAATTTATTAGCACAATTAGCCGGCGAACCGTACCGAACGGTCTCGTTCGGTCGAGGGGCTCGGCTTTCGACCGACACTTGTACGACGTTCCATTGTGTACCAGTCGAGAAACGCTGCGGAAAACGGAAAAACGGAAAGAACTATCGATCCATTTTTTCGAAGTTTGGCATCGTTTTAAGGGGCTAACCCCACTTGCGATTTTGAAAAAAATCGATTTTTTTTATTGCATTTTTTTGAAGTATAAGTATCTGAGAGTATGTCCTGAAAATTTCAAGTCGATCCGAACGAAATTGACTGAGATATGAGCGTTGAAAGAGAAGAATCCGTTGTGTAAACGACCGGCTAGTCTGCCGGTTAAGGAAGCTTTCCAGTGTGACAGCCCGAAAAATCGCTGTTTTTCGCGATTTTTTTTTTTAAAGAAAAAATAATCTAATCGGTCTGGTTTTTTTTTGTATATTAATTGGGTATTGAAGAATACAATACAATTTTTTAAAGATCGATTTATTTATTAATTAATATCTATAAAAATGATGAAACAATTGTTGCAGAAAATGCACTTGGATGTGGTGTCCACGTTGGGGGTCACAATTTTGATCTGAAACAAAAAACACAAAAAGATTATTGATCGGTATATAATTGGCTTTCGTGCTAGGGAGGCTTTTTTTTTTTTTTTTTTTTGCAAAAATGGCGCTGGTTTGAACAAAAAGTATCGATTTTAGCATTTTTTTTGGCAGTTTTTTTTACAAAAAAATAGGAAGATATCAAAAAAAAAAAAAAAAACTTCCATAGCACGATAAACAATGACGTTAAGAATATTGTGTAAAAAATTCAACTCGATAGCTTTAAAACTCTGCCCTCCAAGTTGGACACCGTTTTGAAAAATGCTGTTTCGAGAAAAACGCGTTCAAAGTTTCGCTGTAGCTGTAGCGCTCCGTTGCCTTCTTCCAAGAAATGCTGTACAGTAACCGAAATAATCTGAATTTCGGCATGAAAATTTCAGGGAATATTCGGAAGAGTGTATACTATTCGATAAAGCAAAAAAAAATCGATTTTTTGAAAATTTCACACTGGAAAGCTCCCTTAAGGATGTTGAGTCCCTATGAAACATGTTTATGTTAATCGTTCGATAAATAGCTTCTTAATCTTTATGAAATTTTTACACGACCTCCTGAATACTTCATGTAAAAACATACCAAATTTTCAGAATTCTATCATCATTACTTCAACCTCCTTAAGGGTTGAAATAAAAAATGATAAGAAAATTCGGAAAATTTGGTATGTTTTTGTATGAAGTATTTAAGAGGTCGTGTTAAAATTTCACGACGATTAGGAAGCTCGTTATTAAAAAATTAACATTTCGTTAAGAACAATTTTTAAAAGAAATAAAAAAACATTTGTCAATAAACTTCGTTTTGTTTCCGTTGCTTTCAGTATATTGTAGATATTACAAAATTGAGAGGTTAAAAAAAACTTATTGCAAAGTTACATCAGTTTCCATAAGACAGCATTTAATTTGTGAATGTTAATTGTTCAATAACGAGCTTCCTAATTGTCGTGAAATGTTTACACTACCTCTGAAATACTTCATACAAAAACATACCAAATTTTCAGAATTTTATCATCATTTGCGATTTGGGACTCAACATCCTTAATGCAACGAAAGTCAACGGGCTACATCTACCTAGGTGAGTCAGAAAATTGCAGGGTCGAAAAATAATTTCATTCTATAGTATCAACTTTTACCTATTTTCCCGGCAAATTTTATTCAAATATTCGTAAAATTGGACCAGCTACGGCTTATAATTTTAAACGCTGTCATTTTATACACGTTTTTATCGAAACACTGTTTTCAAAGTCGGTGGACATAATGCCTGGAGAGCCACTTGATGGATTGGTTACAAATTGACCGGAGATAGGATGAGAAGCATTTAAAGGTCATTGACGATCTCACTTTGTTAAAACGATCTTCATTTTTTTAGTTACGTAAAAATTATGACTTTTGTCATAGATTTTGTATACTCGGGTTTCAACGCGTCGTCATGTTGTTAAGGCCTTAGGCCACAGTAACGGGTCATCATGAGCGAATTTAATATCTTTTTTTCGTATGAAAAAGTGATTCACTTATAAAATTAATTACACATCCATTTAGTATGAATATCAAGCTGTTAGAAAAAATATATTTTTTTCTCGATGTACAAAATGGCCGATTACTAATATTTTCTTTTGTTATCTTTTTTTTTAGGCGCTCCGCGGCGTGACCTTTAGCACCGACAATTTTTTACCAAGAACAGAAAACAAAAATTCTCGTCAATCTAAATTAGAATACCTAGAGAAGTACGTACGGAATTCAAGAAGTATTGATTTTTTTTAAATTGTGGGTATTTGAACTTAAGAAATGAATTTTCAGTGAAAAAGTTCGTTATGACTGCTCATAAACTGCTCATAAAATGAAAACTTTTCGATTAATCAGAAATAGGAACATAACGTTTAAATTTGAAGTAAATCGAGTGAAAATTGTTGAATTTATTTGCCAAGCCTAATTGGAAAAAAGCTGTTTCGAGAAGTTTCGAGTAGTCGGCCATTTCGTACGTCGAAAAAAGAATATATTTTCTAACAGCTCGATATTCATACTAAATAGATGTGTAATTAATTTTATGAGCGAATCACTTTTTCATACGAAAAAAAATGGTTAATTTCGCACATGATTTTATACCCGTTCCTGCGGCCTAAGGCATTGATACAAATGATTTTAACAATCAACGATCGTCAACTCCACGCATTTATTGTTAGCTTGAACACCCCGTTTGGTTTTTAGTTTTTTGATGGACCGTCTAAGTTGGAGAGAAAAATTATTCCATCATCTGCTGGCAGTAACGTTTTTGTTGTTTTTCTGTATTTTTTTCGTGATTTTATTTAAAGGCCCTCAATACATGTGCCTTTGTGTTAAAAAAAATGCGTCTCTTTGTCCCCAACCGTTTCCAAGAAAAGAAATCGGAATTTGGCCATTTTTTTCGGGCTTCTAGGTAGATGTGACCCCTTAACTTTTCTTCTATCGTTCTCGTTGTTTCTTCGCCGATTTACGGTACGAAAGGCGTTCAATAGGTTTTTCTTGTGGCCATAAGAGATCCACGATCTTAATTTACGCCAAAAATGATAGATTGTAACGAAAATGGAAAATAAAGGAAAAACTAAAACACGCTTTCCAGAATGGAAAGCTCTTGGATTGCAACGATGCAAACTTCAGCACCATCCTGATCCATAGTAGCTCATAAATGTCAATTCCGCGGAATAGCATGGTGAAATTTGCCCCGATAGCCCCCATGCTACGGGCTCTCATCCGATGGACGAGACCTCAACGAAGCAATAATTACCTGTTATATGAAAGCGTATATCACACGGGCTCAAACTCGAGTCCTATCTTTTGGATTATGCGTTCGTCGAGCGCGCTTCTCTTCATCGAATCAATCCTCATTTTCAACAATACGCGTTTGATCGCGCGACCTGTCAAGTCAAGTTTGACCGTGCCTCCGTTCCGACACTCGCACGTCCTCTCGAACGCCTCATCGAGAGCGGCTCATTTGCTCCAGGCAAATTCTCTCGCCCGCTAAGCTTCGATGACCCGAGCCTCGAACGCGAGTACGCCATTTTTGTTTTTGTTTACTTGAGCGAGTTTTCTTGTTTTAGAATTAGTCGAGAAATAGCCGTAGGAAAATTCCCGGAAGTATCCAACTGGAGTGCCATACTTGTATCTACTTTCTGATAGGCATCGAATTAACGTGCCATACTTGTAACTACATACATCCTGATAGGGATCCAATGCGATGCCCCATTGAATCTCTGTACTTAAACGTCACGCTTGTACATTGGATTCTGATAGGGATTCGTTTTATTGAAGTTTCCATCGTTGGATTGCAGAGAATTATTTATTGATTGTCCTTTTTCCTCCATTGCTTTTGTTATCTAAAATCATTCTCGATAGATTTAGAGTGTAGGTCTCTCAGGAGAATCTTAAGAAGAGTTTTCCGTAGATTTGTTCTGCCAAAGAAAATTGGCATTGGAAAAAAATTATTTCCATTGCGTTCCAAGGACGCAAGCTTTGATATCATGGGAATTTCCCATTGGAATCCAATGTGGAATCCGATTTGAATCCTTATGGATTCTCACATTATTGCACAGAATCCGATACGATTCTCCATAGATCCCATCGCATACTGTACGTTGAATTTCCTCAAGAAATAATGTAGATATACAAAATAAGTAGATCTTAATCCACTTATATTTGGCTACGATTTCGGCACACTGGGTCAATTTAACCCAGACAGTACTTAATCCGCACCTGCCATTAACAACGCTTCAGTCGGGTTTTATTGAAAAAAATCAGGCATACATTTAAAACATTTCTTAACGCCTTAGGCCACAGTCACGGGTATAAAATCATTTGCAAATTTAACCATTCTTTTCGTATGAAAAAGCGATTCACTCGTAAAATTAATGACACATCCATTTAGTATGAATATCAAGCTGTTTGAAATTTGTTTTTTTTCTTCGATGTACACAATGGCCGACTGCTCGAAACTTATCGAAACAGCTTTTTTCCAATTGGAGTGACAAATAACTTCAACAATTTTCACTCGATTTACTTCAAATTTAAAAGTTATGTTCCTCATGAATCAGAGATGTGTGCGGCCGTGTGGATGACAAGATAGTCTTTGAGGATTCGGCTTCGATCCGGCCAGTGAAGGTTATTCCAAAGTCAACAGTGGAATTAGAGGATGTTTACGTTTCGGCCCTCTGGTTCGGGTCCTCTTCAGAAATTTTATTTTTCTGTATACAATATGATACACATTTTTCCATAATAATGTTTGACAAAGGTATGAATACGAGCGTTTTTGGTCATAATTCAGTTTAAGTCATTTAGTATAATAATTCTGTTTGTTCCGTTTGGGTTATAATTATGTTAATGTAGTGTGAATAATTTAGTCTATTGCGTTATTTATTATTTTTGTTTTTGGTGAGTTCGCATTTGTAATATATGATGTGTAATATGAAGGGTTATTCAATTATGGAATAATAAAGAGATGAAATGTAAGAAACGACAAACCTCGATGTTGTTGGTATTTCAAATTTGTGCTGATATTAGGAAGGATGTTTCGAAGACCATCATTTATGGGTGTAAACAATTGTGGGTGAGAGAATACTCAATCAATAGAGATCTTATCGTTTATCGGCGATTTTTCATGTCTGTAACGGATAAAAAAAGAAAAAGGAAAAAAGAAATTGTGTGTTTTTTTGTGGGTCTAAAGACTATGATAGTTACCTATTGAGCTAGTTTTTTTTTTTAACTTTGTTTGCTCATTTGCTCATCTTGGAAGGATAAACAAAGTTTTAAAAAAACTAGCTTAATAGGTAACTATCATAGTCTTTAGACCCACAAAAAAACACACAATTTCTTTTTTCCTTTTTCTTTTTTAATCCGTTACAGACATGAAAAATCGCCGATAAACGGTAAGATCTCTATTGATTGAGTATTCTCTCACCCACCATTATTTACATCCATAAATAATGGTCTTCGAAACATCCTTCCTAATATCAGCACAAATGTGAAATACCAACAACATCGAGGTTTGTCGTTTCTTACATTTCATCTCTTTATTATTCCATAATTGAATAACCCTTCATATTACACATCATATATTACAAATGCGAACTCACCAAAAACAAAAATAATAAATAGCGCAATAGACTAAATTATTCACACTACATTAACATAATTATTACCCAAACGGAACAAACAGAATTATTATACTAAATGACTTAAACTGAATTATGACCAAAAACGCTCGTATTCATACCTTTGTCAAACATTATTATGGAAAAATGTGTATCATATTGTATACAGAAAAATAAAATTTCTGAAGAGGCCCCGAACCAGAGGGCCGAAACGTAAACATCCTCTAATTCCACTGTTGACTTTGGAATAACCTTTACTGGCCGGATCGAAGCCGAATCCTCAAAGACTATCTTGTTATGTTCCTCATTGCATTTCGCAGAGAAGTACGTACGGAATTTCTGATAAATCGAAAACTTTTCATTTTATGAGCAGTTATAACGAAATTTTTCACTGAAAATTCGTTTCTTAAGTTCAAATACTTACAACTTTTGAATGAAACAATATTTTTTAAATTCCGCACGTACTTCTCTAGGTATTCTAATGTAGATTGACGAGAATTTTTGTTTTTTGTTCTAGGTAAAAAATTGTGGATGCTAAATGTCACGCCGCGGAGCGCCTAAAAAAAGACAACAAAAGCAAATATTAGTAGTCGGCCATTTTGTACATCGAAAAAAAAATACATATATATATTCTAACAGCTTGATATTCATACTAAATAGATGTGTAATTAATTTTATGAGTGAATCACTTTTTCATACGAAAATAATAGTTAAATTCGCACATGATTTTATACCCGTTACGCAATTGAAATAAAATGCCCACTTGAAATAAAATGCCTGAGGCCTTAATATGTCTGCATTGTTGAAATTCGGAGCATATAAAATTGAATTGTTGCAAAAAATTATTGGAAATCTTCACTTTCGGGAAAGTGGGCATTTTATTTCAATTGCGTCCGGCTGAAAATAACCCAGTAATATTATGACAAAGTGCGGTAAAATACGTAACAAACGATAATTCCAGTAGATATTCAGTGATGTGATTCAAATTTCTAAGATATACTTTTTTAAACGATTTATACTTTTTTGACATAAGATTTATTATTTGTTAATCCTACGTTCGTACAAATCGTGTGTCAAAAACGTATAAAAGGCTTAAAAAAGAATTTCTAAAAAATTAATTCGAATCACATAACCGAAAATCTACTATAATTATCGTTTGTTATGCATTTTCCTGCACTCTGACATAATATGACCACACGCGTCCACACTCACGAAAGGTGCAGGTAATGTTACACCAGACCGAGATTTTTTTCCCGTGGCTTTTCTCATATTTTCGTTTGGAAAATGGCAATAATTATCAAACGTCATTCATCGGGGACCAGTGCAGAATCCAATTAGATCACAACAAGGACTTTCTATGTGCGGTGTCCCTAACGAATCCCTACAGAGCCATGGGTGCATCTTCGGACTCCCCACCCCATGTGTCCACGGGATCGCGAGAAGATATTTTTTGGGAGATCCAACAAACGCCGGTTGTCAATATCGAATAAAAAATTGTCAAACGACGTCAATTTGGAAATAGCGCGTAATCCACTTGGATCCCAAAGTGGTCTCCCTATGTCTGGACAAATGTCTGCACGATGCGTTGATCCAACGAATTGTAGGGCGCGCAGCCAGGGCGGCTTTGCCACGTCAAAGCGAACGATCGGACAGTTTCGATAGCACAACCTGCCCAGACAAAGCCATCTACTGAATATTCGTTATTCGCAGCGTTCCATAAAGCGAACACGACAGTTCGATGCGAAAGGTACCCATCAACGATGAGGTATACATTTTATCCGCGAGTCGCCGTTTTCCATTTTTTGACCTGACTCGTTACTTTTAGTAACTTTTAGTTAACGAGGTTTTAGTAAGCTTTTAGTAAGCTTACTAAACCTTTACTACTAATAGCTTACTAAATAGTAAGCTTACTAAAGCTTACTAAAGCTTACAAAAATAGTAAGCTTACTAAAGCTTACTAAAGCTTACTAAAGCTTACAAAAATAGTAAGCTTACTAAAGCTTACAAAAATAGTAAGCTTACTAAAGCTTACAAAAATAGTAAGCTTACTAAAGCTTACAAAAATAGTAAGCTTACTAAAGCTTACTATTTACTTACTTACTTACTTTTTTTACTTTTACTTACTTACTTTACTTTTACTTTTACTTACTTGCTTGCTTTTACTTACTTACTTACTTTTACTTACTTTTACTTACTTTACTTACTTACTTACTTACTTACTTACTTACTTACTTACTTACTTACTTACTTACTTACTTACTTACTTACTTACTTACTTACTTACTTACTTACTTACTTACTTACTTACTTACTTACTTACTTACTTACTTACTTACTTACTTACTTACTAAAAAATAGTAAGCTTACTAAAGCTTACTAAAGCTTACTAAAACTAAAGCTTTTAGTAAGCTTTAGTTAACGAGGTTTGACACCTCATTAACTAAACTTCGCAGCGGGCATCGCAATCTATTGGACGAACTGGCGATAGCTCATGCCTGACAGAGGACGACCCGAGGGTAGACCCAGACTTGGTTGAGTGGAAAAGTGCGTTCGAAAATTCAGCACAGCGCTGTCGCAAAAGCAAAGACCCTTGTCGCACGTAAAGGGTTCACGTAAGAAGGGGGCGGGGGGGGGGGGGGCTTCGTCGGCCAACGACTGCTGAGCAGGTTGCTTCGGTGCGGCAGCAAGGGAAGCAACGCGGCGAGGGGCGGTTCGAGCTCGATGCGATGGCGCGAGAGCAACAACATACCTGTACAGATGAGGGTAACAGCGGCGGTGGCCTCGAGCTCACCGTGCTATAACCGACACGAGAGAGAGAGAGAGAGAGAGAGAGAGAGAGAGAGAGAGAAGGCTGCAGCGAGCCTACCTATAGATGTAAACCTTCTCCCGGTTCGATTTTCCCTCGTGGCTTGGCCTAGCGCTCATAACCCAGATTTTAACGGATACCAGCGGGAACACGCCAAGGCCCCGCTCCACGTGCCTACGCCGGATCGGCGACAAACCTGCTCTTCTATCCCTATTTTATTTTTTATCTCTCTTCCGGACATGGCTTCGGACTTGATACCCGAGAGAGCCTTGCTGCGAGACACTCTCGTGCGGCAAATTCTCTCTCCGTTGCAAGTAACGACGAAGGCCTCCCTCCCAAACCATCTCCTTAGGTCAAAAATAATAAATAAACCGCCACGGGCCATTTGTTCAATTGCTCTTTCTTGAAAGAGAAGAACAAAAGCAATTTGATTTTCATAGTTTTGTTACTGGCGATCGTCGGGCATTACTCGAGGGCTGCCGAATAAAAGCAAACGATTGTTATTCACTCGATCGATCATTTCGTCACGTTGCGACCACATTCTTGAACCTGCACTTAAGCTTCAAGAGCATGGTGTTTCCAACCATTTTTTTTCTGTATTTTATATTTCCCTGAGGGAACAGTAGTATTTTATAGCCATAGTAACTGCCAAAAGTTACCTACTGCTTGTTGATATTTTAGCAGTTGCATAAATGATGCAACATTTAACCGCAACCACCAATCTTACAAGCATCGATTGATTGGTCAATGCTATATGATGTAACAGGTTTTCATAAAATGCATTTCCCCTATCACTATACAAGCACTATAAAAAATAGCACTCTAGAATATAACGCCCCCAAGATCGTAATAGAGAACGAGACTAAAATATATATACATTGATGAAAAATCATGATCGGAGATGCGACGATGTTTATAGTGATTTCCATATTATAAGATACAACCGGCTGAGTGCGTGTGCGGTGTGTTAATCGATCCTTTTTTATGCACCACATACGTGTCGGTTCCAGGCATGAATGCCCGTCTATGCATTTAGTAAAATGCGTGGAACATTTCCTACATTCAATATAAAATGAAATACTCAACTTAGTATTTTCTACCTGAACTTCTACTTTTTCTACAATTTTCTACAATTTTCTACCTCAACTACTTTTCCTACAATTTTATACTCGACTACCTCGATGATTTTTTATTGTAATTCGTCATTCCCTGTCCTCCTGTAATGATTTATTTCGACGTATCTCGCCCACACATGGAAGGCACCCTGCAACCTACCTGCCTATCTTCTGCCTATGCTGCGCACGCTGCTACTACGCTATAGAGTGCTCGGGGCATTTTTATCGCAGATATGTCATAACGGGCAAAAGTCATCTTGGCTGTACTTCCGCATAGGTCACTGCTTAAACGAATTTTTGGCGCATCGCAATGGTTGTGTACCGCGCAATAGTGATTTGTATCGTATTAAATGATACGACCTACTATATGCGTAGTAATGTGTGTCCTACAAGAACCGAAAGTGAACTACATGAAGAAGTGTTGAACGGATATTCGAATTTCGCAATGCAACAAATATACTAAGTAATAGTTTGCGAGACACGCGAAGTTCTTGAAACTACTAAGCCGTGGTTGCTCCAACTGCAAATGCTTTACGTCTTCTCTATAAGTGAATATTACCATATTTCTTTTTCTTTCGAAAAGTCACTTTTCATAAGGTCTTCTAATGAGTTCTACTCGACAAACATTGAAGTTGACCATAATGAATTGTTTTAACTTGAGTAGAATAGTAGAAGTTTGGCCTCAACAAAACCTAACGCACAGTTTGTATACATCATTAATATTTGTGCGCCGATTTTGTGATAGCACTGAATTGACCATATCTATATTATCAAGCACTCAACAATAGTTACTCATTATTTCGAGGATAATAAATAATCAAACACGCAACCCAAATCGCATGTTTATATATACTTTTCGCTTATATATAGTTATAGGTAGTTGTCTTAACCACATTATGATTGCGGTTTCAATAAGTTTAACGACACCGCAGTCATAATGCGGTTCTAATCGTACTATAGGTATATACGGTCGAACCTCGATATAACGTAGCTGTAGGGAAGTTCGTTATATCGAATCTTCCTTGTATTGAGGTTTCGTTATATCGATCGAGATCATGTTCCTTGAAATGTTCTTTTAAAAATATATATTATCACTAAAAACAAAGGGATATTTTTTTAAGAAAAAAAGGTTTAAATTGGCGCAATTTTTACAAGTAATTAGCATCCAGAGAATAATGTATATTATTATGTCGTTGTACGAAGGTTTGGGGTGTCTATCGGAAGGGAATGGACAAATCTTCATTATGTCGAAGTTCGACTGTATAATACTATAGGTATATAAATAAGGAGCTCCCGAACAAAACTAGACTTGTCCACACTACGTCAAATTTTGTTTATTTTTCGTCTTTTTCAAGCACACCTTCATTACCTCCCGAAATATTTTGTATCAAATCCGGCTCTGAGAATCTCAAAATTGGTTAAAAACTGTCTTTTTGCCCGAAATGGCAGTTTTTAGTCAAAAAAATTATTAAAATGTAAATGAAAATTGAAGTTAACGCAGTGTGGACAGCTGGCGAACAAAACTGGACAAGTCCGTTTTCTCGTCAGCTCTTCAACTATAGTTATCTATACTATGGGTGCATAACTATATGTATATAAGCATACTATAGGGAATTTGACCATCCCCTCTTATTCCATAAGCGTTTTTTGCAAATACCATGAACTTTTTTCTCAGTTTGCTCTTTGTTTTTTCTACCTTTCACCCGAGCTCTCTTCGAAATTCATCTCAATTTGTACTTTGTTGGAAATATCGCTTCTCTTCCACCCCTAGTCCTCGTTCCCCTTTCCGTCATTCAATTCTCAATGGCTCGATCGAAACTTTGATAACCACGGGACATTGGGAGCAACCGTTGAGGGCGTTTTCTTTTTTTCTTCAAACTCGCCGAAGTTGGCGCGACCACGAGATATTTGAAAATTTCGTTGAAACGACACTCGTATCGAGGCTGTGGTATGGGGTGGTTCAAGCGGCAGAGCGATATTCGCACTTTTCTACCGAGACAGCAGCGATACACCTACACGTCTCGTTACCTCACAAAAGCCACGAGACAAAGTAATCCTACGCCGCGGGCGCGTGTGTGTGTCGGCCGGTTGCCAAATATCCTCCCTCGCTCCATGAACGAACAACCAAAGGCGGAGCATTATTTTCATCCGACGTATCCTTTCGTCCGCACATATCAAAGCGCGACGAAGGAAGAATTCAGCCAAGTACTCGTTCTCCTTTCGGAACGGTGGGCGCGTCTTTGTCGCGTAATTAATCTCGTCTTTCTCGTTTTATCGCGTGGGATGGGGGGAGGAAAACAAAAATTAACGACGTTCGCCCTGCAGCGAGAGCGGTCGTAATAAATGTCTCCTGCTTGAGCGAATATACTTCTTATCCCGAATAACACCGTTTTCCGACGGTAAAAATTAAAATATCGACACGTGTCGATGTCTGGAAGGGTACGCCGATCAGGAAATGGACGAATAACGACACTAGGATTCAGATGGACTGCAAAATGGCATTATTATGAAAACTAATTTCTTTTATTGCTATATGTAACAAAAAATATTATTCTGCTAGTAGAGCAAAAATATTCGAATTGCAATAAATAATGTTCGAGGAATTGATTGATGAATAACGAACTAACTAAATCGTCAGTGAATGGACGAAATTACGTTAGTTGACACTCGACCGCCGGCAAATGGAGGTCTGTACACTGCTAAAAAAATTTTTCATTTAAATAGGATCTATTTCAATGAAATAGGTTTTTTCCTTGTCTCACGGCCTACTACGATCATCTTTGTGTCAAATATATTTTTTTCTATTTTTTTCACCTATTCTTTTTAGATATTAAATAAATTCAAATTCAATAAACAAAGATTCGATTGAAATAAATCTTTAGTTGCTTACAACGTACGCTGTAAATCTACTGTATGCATAAAATATTTCATAAATAAAAAATAAAATGCATCAATTAATCCTGGATTTTACCACAACGGTTTTTTTATAATGATTTTTTTTTAATTTTCCTTTGTTGAAAAAATCGTAAAATATTGGTTCTACGAAAAATCGGGTTAATTCGAATAAAAAAAGGAGTCAAATAGACGCGGTAAGTTAATATCAATAGAATTTTTCTGTCAGTGTAGTGTGGACGGACGCTGTGAAGAATTTATTCATCTTTATTAAATGCTAGATTCGGAGATCACGCAAGATTTATAATATTCTTATACATATGAGTATTACATTTTTTACTTCGACTGCGTAGATAATACACAAAGCGTTGTCTTAACGTGACATTCTCAAAAAACTACCAAATTTTGTTTCGACTGAGAAATAGAATATTAAATATTGCCAAAATTTAAAAAACGAATCAACGTATTTTATGACAAGATTAGATGAAATGAGCATTGCCATCTCTCAACATCAATGAATTTTGCAACTGTCAGCACACGAGCTGAATTTTTTACTCTGCTTTGGAAATGATCAAAGCAGAGCCCTTATGTCCATTCACTGGAAGAGGTTAGAATACAGCAGCAGTAAATAAACATGACTAATTCTTACCTTATATTAACAATTTATTGCAAAATTTTGCAAATAATCAAAGATTGATTCTATGTCAAGTAATAAAAGTTACACTTACCCTCGAAACTCACAAAAAATATTGTTTTCGCTTTTAAAGCACTGACTGTGCACACTACAAAATTCGATATTAAACTGAGAAGTCGGCTTTAACACCTGAAATATTTTACTAAACCATAGTGATTCGCGTTTTTATCGACAGTATAGATTGTTCACTTATGTTGAATATAAATCAGCTTTCGTTCATTGATTGGGCGGTTTACCCTATCTTGGTGACAATTCTGTTCTTTTATTTCTCACAAGGAACATCCCTCAAGTGACACCCTTCAATTTTGTTGAAACTTGGATATGTTATAAAGCACCGAAACGTAAGCGATACGTATTTTTTTTTATCGGCGGAAAAACGGTTTTAAGGGGTGAAACCACCCCTCGAAAAAAGGCATCTCTAGGGGCAATATAGCAGTTTCACACACAAGGAGTCCACCGATTTTGATGAAACAAAAACGAAAATTCTTCTAATCCGAAGCAATGAAAAATTCACTATAGTGAAATTGCAAAAAAAAATTAAGGGGTAAACCACCCTAGAGATGCCTGTTTTCTAGGGGTGGTTTCAACCCTTAAAACTTTTCGGTGCTTTATAACATATCCAAATTTCAACAAAATCAAAGGGTGTCACCTGAGGGACGTTCCTTGTCAGCCCTTTTTGTACATTAGTAAAACGAGAAGGCGCGATCGCGTTTGCAAAGCTCCCACGGGCTTTCTACCGAAGGCAATGGGCTGCTTTACACGGCAAGATGAAAACGAACGATACACAGCAGGAATAGTACAGGCTGTGAGGCTCGCGACTGACGCAATATAGGAAACGTATCCTACGATCCGACGGATGGATGACAAAGCTATCACAGGCTAGCATTGATGAAAATCACGTAACCCGCAAACGCACAAACTGTCCCGAGATCCCTTTGACGAGGGCTAGGAACGTCCGAGTAGCGTTCCGAGAGCGAAACAACGATGACGATGCACCAACGTGCATTACGCGACAAGACGTTTAATTAGTTTCAGAAGGGCTGCGCGCGTTTTTAATCGCGTTCAAACATTTTTATTAAACGGTCGTTAAAGCTCCTCGCGTTAGGCCCCCGAGCAAATTTTCAACGACGAGCATCGCGGCCGTTGGGAAAAGTGCAATCGCGAGGGATTAACGGACGCTTTGGCCTCGAGCCACGGATTTTTAAAGGGGAGCGGGACTCCACTGCGGTCGCGAAAACCATCGGGATTAAGGCTATTAGCCGCCCGCAATGTTCTCGAAAACCTGATTACTCGTGTGGCTCGTGCGTGCGTTTGTGCGCTCGGATTGAGACCCAAAAACTCGAGAAAAAAATACCTAGCCGAGTTGAGGGAACAAGGAAATGAGAACAGGAGGTAACGCTGAAATCGAGGCTAACCCGGTCAGAAAGTTGTTGGGGAGTCCCCAGATCCCACCACATACCTATGAAGATTTGATAGGGACACCGCACCCAGGGAGTCCACATTGGAATCCAAGTCGATTTCACGCTATTTTCCTATTGACCGCGTTTGAGAATATTTTATTTGACATTCTTAATCGGAATTTGTTGGATCTCCGAAAAAGAATTTTTTTTTTCGTGATCCCGTGCCCTAATTTATTGGAAAGCTCCAAGATGCAACCACATAACGATCTTGAAGTTTGCGTCGTTGGAATGCAACGAAAATTCTTTCTTATACTTTGAATTCCTCCTTTTCACTATTTCAAGGAATCTCTTTTTGTATAGTAATTTTAGGTAATAGATTTCTGAATAAGCGAATAAAAAAATTGTCGAGACACTTTCGTAGCTAGGATCTGGCAAAAAAAAATATTGAGGACATAAAAAACAATCATTTTCGTTGCATTCCAGCGATGGCAATTGCAACATAGTTCTGTGTAAGTGATTTATACTTCTTTGAGATAAGATTTCGACTTTTTTAACATCCACTCATTTTGTATGTCTATAATTTTTTATCAGCAAATTCGCCGTTCCAAATGCGATGGGATCCATCAAGAATCCATAAGGTTGAAGTTCGCATCGGTTTGAATGCAACGAAAATGAATATTTCCGAATTCCTGTAACTTCTTCTGACAGATTTTACTTACGAAAATCCTTCAGCCACTTCTTAAGACGTTAGGCCACAGTAACGGGGATAAAATCATGTGCGCATTTAACAATTTTTTTTCGTATGAAAAAGTGATTCACTCATCAAATTAATTACACATCTATTTAGTATGAATATCAAGCTGTTGGAATTTTTTTTTCTTTCGATGTACAAAATGGCCGACTACTCGAAAACTTCTCGAAACAGCTTTTTTCCAATTAGCGTGACAAACAATTTCAACAATTTTCACTCGATTTACTTCAAATTTAAAAGTTATGTTCCTAATTGCACTTCGCAGAGAGTTATAACGAAATTTTTCAGTAAAAATTCATTTCTCAAGTTCAAATACCTACAAGTTTCGAATAAAACAATATTTTTTTTATTCCGTACGTACTTCTTTAGGTATTCTAATGTAGAATAACAAGAATTTTTGTTTTTTGTTCTAAGTCAAAAATTATGGATGCTAAATGTCACGCCGCGGAGCGTCTAAAAAAAGATAACAAAAGAAAATATTAGTAGTCGGCCATTTTGTACATAGAAAAAAAAATTATATTTTCTAACAGCTTGATATTCATATTAAAAAGATGTGTAATTAATTTTATGAGTGAATCACTTTATCATACGGAAAAAATGGTTAAATTCGCACATGATTTTGTACCCGTTACTGTGGCCTAAGGCCTTAACATATCTATTCACAGATCTACAATATAAATCTATAAAAAAAAAGATCCTTACAATAATAATAATATGGAAGGTAAACTGTAAAGAAAGAACTTTCGTTGCATTCCAACAATGCAAATTTCACCACCATCAAGAATCGTATCGGCGTCTCTTCGATAATGTGGGAATACTTAAGGATGTTGAGTCCCTATGAAACATGTTAATGTTAATTGTTCAATAAATAGCTTCTTAATCGTCATGAAATTTTTACACGACCTCCTGAATACTTCATGTAAAAACATACCAAATTTTAAGAATTCTATCATCATTACTTCACCCTCCTTAAGGGTTGAAATAAAAAATGATAAGAAAATTCTGAAAATTTGGTATGTTTTTGTATGAAGTATTTAAGAGGTCGTGTTAAAATTTCACGACGATTAGGAAGCTCGTTATTAAAAAATTAACATTTTGTTAAGAACAATTTTTAAAAGAAATAAAAAAAAATGTATCAATAAACTTCGTTTTGTTTCCGTTGCTTTCAGTATATTGTAGATATTATAAAATTGAGAGGTCAAAAAAAAAAACTTATTGCAAAGTTACACCAGTTTCCAAAAAACAACATTTAATTTGTGAATTTTAATTGTTCAATAACGAGCTTCCTAATTGTCGTGAAATTTTTACACGACCTCTGAAATACTTCATACAAAAACATACCAAATTTTCAGAATTTTATCATCATTTGCGATTTGGGACTCAACATCCTTAAGGATTCAATTTGGATTCGTACATTGGATTCCAAAGGGTAATTCCGATTAGAATCCAATGTACGAGCGTGACGTTTTAAAACAGACCTCCAATGAGATGACCCATTGGCATCAGCAAGTACGGACAAATATGGCGATCCAATCGGATCTCTACGAAAATGTCTGCACGGGAAATCCCGCAGACAAGAGGGACTCCCGTACGAGTGAACTGCTTTGGAAATATTGACTCTACTGCTAAATCCAAATAACAAGAATGCTAATTGACAGTGACAAACAGTTGTTTGCTGTGCGGTTAATACACGTTGGCCTCCCGCGCTCATCACGATGCTCACTCGCGAGCATCCCTCTCGTTTCTCCCCGACAAGATAATAATTTCAGCCCACCGCGCGCGTTCTCTTGATTCCTCGCGATGCGGTTCGTTCGTATAACTCGTGAAATACGAGCTTGGCTCGTGTTCATTCTTCTCCACCCTTCTTATTACCAGACTCGTCGCACTTTGGCCAAAACGATACAACGAAGGAATCCTCCGTGTTTCGTGTCCCCGCGCGGTAGGCTCTGCGCTTTTCCGCCTCGGCCACGGCGCGCTTTCCCTTTCATTTATCTTCCGAGCTTCCATCGTATATCCAACAACCCCTGCTCTCCCGCTTTTCCACCCCAACTATTTTCCACGCAACGTCGCCTCGGAGATATTACGATTTTCGAATTGGATCCTTGACGGATCCTCCGCCCCGACCATCTTGCGCCCGCCGATCAATCTTTCCTAACGCGAACTTATTCGTTATTACGAATCCTCCATTCCAATGACAAAAGCTTCATTTTCCCGGCCACTTAAGTTTCCCCGCTTACTCCACGGGGACCAAACGCGTTACGCATTCGTTCGTATACGCAAATTGGACTTTATGCATTCGGAATATTGACAAGTGCGGGGGCGGCAATGAAAATATGGAGAATTGCGAGCTCGTATATTACGTAAATCATCCATTCTCTCAAACGATTTGATGCACGCGCGTTCGATACAACGCGTAACAATTTATTAAAATAGACCCGCCCCCCTCGCCCCTCTGCGCTTTTCGGTCCGCTCAGAGGTGAAACGTACTGAATTTTCATGACAAACGGACAAAATAAAGTGTACCGCGGTGGCGATGATTATAATGCGAGACACGTTACAACGGATGTAGCACATATGCATTTGTATGGAGCACCAGCTATTACAGTTATTATTTATGTGCGTCCAACCTTGCGGCTGCTTTTCCTCTTTCTCTCTCTCTCCCTCTCCCTCTCTCTCTCTCTCTCTCTCAGCTCTCTGCCTCTACGAGGTGATATTTGGTTCGAACGTCCCTACACAAATACAGGCTCAATGGAAATCAATGAATCTGTCGTTCTCATTCAATTGGTTGGATCGCGTCGACCGTTGAACAAACAACAATTGTTATATCTCCATTCGTATGTACCCCCCCCCCCCGGCCCCTGTTTCATCGGAGCCTATTGTCAGGAGAGTTCCAAAAGCTAAACTTTCCCACGGGCCTTTTGCAGGTCTCGCGCTTCTTTCCATACCTCCCTCTTAAGGATGTTGAGTCCCTATGAAACATGTTAATGTTAATTGTTCAATAAATAGCTTCTTAATCGTCATGAAATTTTTACACGACCTCCCGAATACTTCATGTAAAAACATACAAAATGTTCAGAATTCTATCATCATTACTTCAACCTCCTTAAGGGGTGAAATAAAAAATGATGAGAAAATTCTCAAAATTTGGTATGTTTTTGTATGAAGTATTTAAGAGGTCGTGTTAAAATTTCACGACGATTAGGAAGCTCGTTATTAAAAAATTAACATTTTGTTAAGAACAATTTTTAAAAGAAATAAAAAAAAATTTATCAATAAACTTCGTTTTGTTTCCGTTCCTTTCAGTATATTGTAGATATCACAAAATTGAGAGGTCAAAAAAAAAACTTATTGCAAAGTTACATCAGTTTCCATAAGACAGCATTTAATTTGTAAATGTTAATTGTTCAATAAAGAGCTTCCTAATTGTCGTGAAATTTTTACACGACCTCTGAAATACTTCATACAAAAACATACCAAATTTTCAGAATTTTATCATCATTTGCGATTTGGGACTCAACATCCTTAACTTCTTAACTCGCTCTGATTTGAAGTCGTAGCCTCACTCGGGGTTTTTGGGCTCGCTGAATCGAATTCTCTCTGCCAACGAAGGGGTTAAGGTAGTCGTAAGAAAAATGTGTATAAATAATGCGGAAACTTTTTGTAAAAAACTTGTAAAGCGAGCTGTGCAAATAAAACTTGACTATTATTATTATATTATGGTAGTACACTTCCGATTTAATTGTGGAATTGTCTGGTAAAAGCTCGGGAAAACAATGCCCCTAAAATCCTACCAAATTGCGAGCAGCACTTTTTTATATGAATATTCGCGAGCGAGTTTTGGCGCTAGCGTTCCGTCGACACGTCTTCTCCATACACGTCACAAAATCTTATTCTTGCTTGAACAGCATTCTCCAAGCAAGCGTCGTTGCATTTTCCCGAAAAGCATTCTTACCTTTTCGCTAATAAAAAAGCAAAATATGCCGAAAATGATGCTTGTGATTTTCCATAGTTGACAGAACACAAAAAAACTGTGCAGAATCAAAAAAACATTTTTTTACAAGTCTTAAAATCTCAGCTGTCGCAATATACGATGAAAATACGATTTAGAATGCAGTCGGTTGGTTTTAAGGGGTTACCCCCACTTGCGATTATGAAAAATCGATTTTTTTTATTGCATTTTTTTGAAGTATAAGTATCTGAGAATATGTCCTGAAAATTTCAAGTCGATCCGAACAAAATTGACTGCGATATGAGCGTTGAAAGAGAAGAATCCGTGAATTGAAGAACTGAAATTGAAACTTTAAACGCGTTTTTCTCTAAACGGCATTTCTGAAGTCGGTGACCAAGATTACTCGAACACTAATGAACCGATCTCCTTGAAATTTTGCAGGCTTATTTAATACATAAAAATGTAGTCTTTAATCGTTCGATTTTTTTTCGTTAAAATCGAACCATTAACTTTGGCTGTCCGCCATTTTGTGAAAAATGAATATTTTTTAAAATCCTTCGATCAAAGACTAGTTTATACTTATATTTGACTAAATCCATCCGCATTTTTTTTTCAGATGATCCACTTCGCCGCAATGTTGGTCACCGCAAACCGTGTATATAAAAACATTATTTCATTGACGGCCATTTGCCACTAAACAATGTAATATTTTTCAATAAAAAAATTACTGAAAGTTCTTCAAGATGTGTTCTTTAAGATGGTATACTGATCGATTAAAAATTTTTTTGTAGTTTTCTTTAAAAAAATTCATGAAAAAGGCCTTTTTTGCGCTACAAGTGGGAGGTAACGCCTTAAATACAACTATTATTTCGTTTGGGAAAAAAAACGAAATTATTTTCCGACGAACCCAATTATTTAGAAACAATCGTGCCGTTTCTCGCCGCGACTTTGATCACGCGCGCGCATACACGAAGCAAATCCACGTGTATCGAATATCGGACTGTAAGCCCTCAATATCTGTTTTCGTTTGTTTTTGAATGCTCTATATTTGGCGGCACAATACTCTTACGGAATAGATTTTATTCTCTTTCACACTCGTCTCCATCGCGCTCACTCGTCAATGCCGAAGATAGATTCCTGCAGCCGGAGCTGGTGATCGATTGACGCGTGCAGGCATTTACGAATTTTTACTTTTCGATCGAATGCCGATCTCGATCTAGCGATTTGGGTCTAGATTTGGGTCAACTACACCGTATACGGGGGAAAAGTTTCGCCAGCCTAGACGAGTGGTTGAGACGCGGCCCGCGCGAGCAAGCCGATACAGATTTACCAAGTTCGAGAACCTCGCGCACATAAATTTCTGTATATATATATATATATATATATATATATATATATATATATATATATATATATATATATATATATACATATATATATGTAACGCGAGACGAGCATCATGTTCTCCGAGCTTACAACTAATCCGAAAGCAATTTCAACAAGGCAAGAATTTTAATTATCGTGAGCCTAGTCTCCTTCTGCTTCCCTCTCCAATCTGCTTCACCGTTGACAAGCTTCGGACGCGAGTGTGAAATTGCAGGAAAGAAATTAAAAAAAAAAGAAGCGATACTCGGGGAGCTCGACTAGCCTAATTATTCAACGTCGGTCCGTCTTCTTTCATCTTATTCAAGAGTACGTGCATCGCCGTCGTAATCTTTGAGTCCCCGTGCAGAACTTGTCGTAGGGATGTAATTGGATTGACATACTTGTCCCTACTTAGTGATAGGGATCCCTAAGTAGGGATCACTAAGAATGGCTCATAGCGTTGGATCCCTGTACTAAAACGTCACGCTCGTACGTTGATTTCTAATCGGGATTCCCCATTGAAATCAAATGTACGAATCCAATTTGAATCCTAAAGGATTTCCACATTATGGAATAGAATCCGACGCGATTCTAGATGGATCCCATCTCGCATTCTGTACGTTAAATTTTCCAAACAAAAGGTATAGTTATACATAACGAGTAGATCTTTAAAAAGCATAAATCGCTTAAAAAAGTATATTAGAATGTGATGTTGAGGGGTCAGGTGACAAGAAGTAGATTAAAAATCAACTTGAATCACATTCGTGAAAATGAATGCTTTGTTTAAAAAAAAAAACATTTCTAATGCTTTCAACCGTTTCGAAACTGTGTGATGATCTTCTAATGATTCTGCAAGTTCTAAAGATTCGTCGAGTGATGTCCAATTCAACGCGTCAAAATAATTAATTTGAAGCGTCCAAATGAATCTCTGCATGTTGGTTCCGACAGAGCATGGTCGCCGTAAGTCTGAACAAGAATTCTGTGTGCTTCAGCTGAAGATTTTTTTGCATAAAGTCATGCAGTAAAATTCTCTGCAAATACTCTTTTTGGCACGAAATTTCGACATGTTTAGTACTATGGAAAAAAAAAGTGTTTTCCACCCATGAAGCTATTTGTAAAAAAAAAAACCTTTTCCAAGATGGGGTCCGTCGCCGCCATTTTGTATGAAAATTATACTAAATTTTTTTTATACTTTAATATGTGTTAAACCTTCTCAAAAGAAATCCTATTCCTTCTTTCATACTCCCAAAGTAACAAAGTTAGGCCTTGTTTTCTGCCGCTAGAGTGGTGTCATCGCTTAAACCAGATGTAACGCCATCTGTTGGAATACAGCGAGAACTTATTCAACGTTCTAATAACTTTACTGCGCTTTGGCATATCACACACGTGCCCGCTCACGAAACTTGTAGGTTATGTTTGCGACACGCCGGGCTTTTTCTCCTGACTTTTCGCATATTTTAGATTCGAACGTGGTAAAAAAATTGTCAAACGGCGTTCATCGGGGAGCAGTGCAAAATTCAATCGGCTCCCAATGAGGCTGCCCTATGTGCGGTGTCCCTAAGAAATCTCTATAGAGATGTCGGTGCATTTTGGGACCCCCCAACAAATTTGTGCACAGGATCACGGAAGGATATTCCTTTTTCGGAGATCCAACAAATTCCTGTTGGTATTTCAAATAAAATATTCTCAAACGACGTTAATCGGGAAATAGCGCGGAAATCACTTGGATTCCAATGGGAATCCGTACGTGCGGCGTCTATCAAATCCCTATAGGAATGTGGTAGGATCTGCGGACTCCCCAATAAATTTCTGCACAGGACCTCTCGGAATTTTAGTGCAGACGGGAAAAGAAAGGCAGCACAAAAGAATCGAATTTCAATCGGCCGGAAGAGTCAGACTCTTACGGGGGATAATCGAGATCAATCATCGGTAGACCTCTCTCTGTCTCAGAGCGTCCACTACTCGGCTTTCCGACTAGCCCGCAAAAGCAACGATTTCCGAGAAAGTCGATTTAATTAGAAAAAGCGATGGAAAAAGAAACAGCGAACTCCTAATCCGTATCAAAGAAGGAGAGACCCGATCGATTAAGGTAGCACTAGCGGATTGACTAATCAACAGAAAATCTATAAATGATCGAATCTGAAAAGGATAAAATATAATACATTTGGGTATAATAATAATAAACATGATAAGGAAAATAATTATTTGAGAAGTGTATGTGATAACTGTGTATCATATTATGAAAATATGGTGTTAAAATAGCAATCAGATTTGACTTCAGTTGTCACAGGCCGCCATTTCATAATTCTGGCAATATCCGTGGCAACTATGAAGACTAGATACCAGGAGACCAAACTCCCGTGCAAAGCCGCCGAAAAAAGCGTCCCCAAAAATGGCTCCAGCATAGATGCCGCTGGGGTGGCGCGGGCCCTATGTATAGTAATATCATGGAGGCTAGCCTCTCTGATCGAACCCATGCTTGCATATACATGCGGTCCGGAGCACCCCAGCGCCATCTATCGTGATCCCGTTTTGGGAACGAGTTGAAAGGCCGAGTGTGGCCTCTTTCACTCTAGTCCAGCCCCCTGGCACTGCTGGGTCTACCGTGTCTCGTTATTGTCGCCACGTAAACTAACCCACCATGCGGCGCTAGTAGTCACCAGCATGACATGACCCCCACTCCAGTCGCGTAGCGTCTGCATAATTTGCATTCGACGCGTCTGGAAAATTCATTGTTTAGGATAGAATTTAAAAGTATATGTGTATATAGGAAGGGATGCAATATTTACACTTGTTGCAATATTATGTATTTAAAAATATTTATTGAACGAAATAAACGGATAACATTAATATTTTCTAAATAATGGATTAGTCACGTTGTACAATGTTTTGCGATTTTTTTCTTGTCGAGATTGCTTTTTTTTGTTCTGCGCTGAGACGTGCAGAATATTGCTGCATACGCATCAATACGTAATATTGTATTATGTGTAAAAGAACACTATCGGCGTGTTCTATACACGGAAAAGAGAGCTTTTCATAGTTATACACGTCGTCCAATATAGACTCGAAAACACGTGTTGAATTGCGATGAGCCACAAATCGCTCTTCTAATGTGATAAAATAATTACGATTTTACCACACTACGATTTTTTTTATTCGAAAACAATGACAGATCGAAAAAAAATGACGAAATAATACGGCGAGGTGCTTTGCGGAGTGGGGGTCATGCGGGTGACTACTAGCGCCGCATGGTGGGTTAGTTACGTGGCGACAATACGGAGACACGTTACTGTTAAGAGAATTTATCCCAGTGTCAGCCCGCTGCTCTAGTCTCCATGGTGGCAGCCATGGAGACTAGAGCGAAGGAGTGGACACAGCGTGCCTTAGAAGTGGACACGAAATCGGTACCTCTTGTGGCGGCGCTCTGGTCGAAAACGTCCAAGTCATATATATATATATATATATATGTAGATTCATTTTTCATGCGTGTATATACGCTCCAAAGATGTTTTCGTAACTGTTGATACGGACTCACAGGTATATATACGAAAGAATAAAATGAATGATTTATCTTGCTTATTGAAGGAAACGTTGAATAACGAAATCCACCAAGTCTAAAGAATAAAGAGATTATCGACACGTTATAAACGCAAAACAATACTGAACGCGCGTAAGCTTAACAGAGCACAATATCGCGATTGTGACACGAGGCAGGAGGCCACGATGGAAATGGGAAAGAGCTTTGTGCTGCGCAAGCGCTGAACGATATTGTACTGCTATTGGTGGATGTTTCAGATCTTTGCGACGCTTGTGGCAGAACACAGAACTATTGAAAGAACGGATTTCCAATACGCTAGTACTACGTATTCTCCTATACTGTGTCCACTCCTTTACTCGAGTCCCCATGGTGGCAACGATGTACTCAGGTGCTTTGGATAAATGTCAAGTGTGTGTTTGCTTACCGTATGTTTAAGCGTGTGTTTGTAGTGTGTGTGAAATGTACATATTGTAAAGGGGGAGAAGACAGGTGCGGCTAGCGAGCGCAAAAATTAGTCGATTCAATCGATAATATCTGCTCGAAATGTGCCATAACCTCTATTTTTCACGGAGCATACGTGACCGCGACAGTTTTCTTGTTATTTATCGCTTTTTGCATAGCTCCGATCTAATCGCGAACTGTTATTGTTTCCGTTCCAATGTTTAATCCGCACGGGTTCTCTATAAATGCACATACTATGTTAAGGATGTTGGAGCGTTTAAGTTGAGTCAGACGATGCTTTATGCATTTTTTTTCAATAAACCTTAAAAACTATAATACATACGAGGTACAGATTTATTCTGTAGATGCAATTTTTTAATAATCTACTAAATCAAAGGGTAACATTATGCATTGATGATTCTATTACGTGAAAAAAAAACTTTTCTGTTACTACTAACTTCAAAAGGTATAATATTATCGACGATTATTATGAAAAAAAACTGCGTTAGTGAATGTTTCATACAACTCAGCATTAAAGTTTGAGTAATTTATAAATGTGCCTATTTATATATATCTCACGAGATTATTTATTATTACTATCAATGAATATTAAGTTTTGCCGAGGTACGACAACGTCGCGGACATTGAGGTTGGCAGCAATGCCCTTCATTCGCCAGCCAAGATTCGTAATCTTTCATCAAATCTTCATCGTTTAATATCGAATATATATACATCGTTTCCGATGGGTCAATTGGGTTCTCCTACTTCTAAATATTTACAAAGCTTTAGTTTACGTTAATCCGTTGTTAGAAATGGTTTATTTTGGTGCCAAATAACCGAAAAATTGCTTCACTCGTAACGTGAACGGACATTCAACCGTATGTAAAATTACGTACATTAACCGATTTTTATCTCTAATGTGTCGTGAACATTTTTTTAAATATGTAGTCTCAGCACTGATTACACAATTATATATATATATATATATATATATATATATATATATATATATATTGTGGGTAACGTTTGAACCTCCCTAACGAGAGAGGATGATGAAAATCAAAGGAATAAAGAGAGCACTGCCTGAGCTGTAAAGAGCTTCGATACATAAAAGACTCTCCCTCGCTCCGCAAGGGAGCGAATTGGGAAAAGTGCACCTCTGCGGAACTCACGGTATTGGTAATAATGAAATTTATGCTCGCCTAATAGCAGCGCAGCTGCAGCCTCGCGCTCTCGATGTGGTCCCTCACAGTCCATCCCCAGTGACCTCGTATAGAATCGAAGTTAATACAATATCGATCGCATTTGATGAAAAAAAAAATTGAAAAAAGAAACCGAGCCTCGTTCGCTCAGTGCTCGAGCTCGGGAAAGCGTATCGTCTCTGTGAGAAAAAGGAGGACGCCACCGTTGCGGGTCTCCCGAAGAGTTACCAACGGTTCCCCGCACGAGGGCGTCCGCGATCGCACTCCGCGCCTTTTCTTCTTAAACCGAATTTCCCCTAGTTGTTCGATATCACGATCTGTCTACGACGCAACGGTACACGTTCGTTCTATCGTCTGCCGAATTATTACACTATTTCGCTTTGTTCCGCGTTTTTTCGCTATCGAGGAGGAAAGTTCGTTTCCGACGATCGCCGGGACGCAGCGCTTACCTTGATGAACGAGTTGGCTCGTCTGCCTTCGCGAGTAAGACGGGTAAACACCGTGACTCCGAGTTGCGGAAATAATTCTGCTGCTGCTGCGAGGAATCTAAATGATCGAGACGGCTGTTAAAACTGTACACCCCGATGGTAAGTACTTTCATCGTCGATTGTTTACGACGAATGCATCATCCCGATGGAGTAACAAGCACTGGATCGGTTAGGCGGCGCGTCGGTCTTATTACTTGCGGTACACGTGCTCGCCCTCCACACTCTGATAAATTTCGTCATTTTTTGTTTTTTTTTGTTCTGCGGCACTAGAAAGATTCAATCGTTTCAAGTTGATTCAAATAGATATGCGTGTATACACACTTAATTACGCTCAGTTGCTGCTGTATTTATCAGGACGTCTCGCGCAATCCCTGATGGGGAGGATGCGAGCCGCGCAACGACATCGCTGGTGTCCGCGGAGATACTACGCTTCTCGGATGTTAAATCCTTTTGTACCGACCCCCCCCGCTTCCGAACATCCCCTCTTTGTAGCTGCCCGCCGCGGCTGCTGCCGCCGCCGCCGCTAGCCAACGAGCGCGCCACTCCACCCTTTCGCGCTCGCGACTACCTCCGTCTGTGACACGCGATCCCGCTTGAGTATTTGCGAAATCGCTGCCAACGAGAAGCTACCTTGAAATAAAATTTGACTTCAACCAACCCGAATATTTAACAATTGGTTGATTTTCGTCTATAATGAAGTACAAATACATCCCAGTATACCGGTAAAATTTCAAGTCGAGCTAGGGAACTTTCAACGAAAAATTACGACTCTAAAAATTGTCCTATTATACAGCGCTTTATGAAGATGACACGGTGGCCACCAAAGCATGGCAGAAAAACATTAATTCGTGCATCGTTAGTAAACGAAGTTAACATATTGCTTAACGATTTAACTTTTAAGTTACATTCGAATACTATTAACGGTCTCATTAACTTCCGTTAATTTAAGTCCGTTACTGTCTTCGCGATGCGCGCCATGCTCGTGTGGCGGGCGGTGATCAAATTAAGTGCGCGGCGCAAGGCGAGTGGGAAGAGAAGCACGCATAGCGTGCGTGAGGCGAGGACCCTGTGGCGCGTTCGGGGAGGGAACGACACACTTCTGAACGGAAATTCATCCGGTGCGGTCAGATTCAGCCTCTCTGCTTAATTTTTTTAAATTTATTTTCCTAACCTAGCCTAACTACATTAGGACTACATTAGGTAGATATGGAGCTATTATACTCAATATCTACCTAATGTAGTCCTATGTTCCCATGCTGTTAAAAAAGTATTTATGTATTAATTTGACTATAAAATCCTTATTTGATTGGTTAATTTTAAAAATAGGTGTTAGGCTTTAGGCCACAGTAACGGGTACAAAATCATGTGCGCATTTAACAATTTTTTTCGTATGAAAAAGTGATTCACTCAAAATTAATTTCACATCTATTTAGTATGAATATCAAGCTGTCGAAATTTTTGTCACGCCAATTGGAAAAAAGGTGTTTCGAGAAATTTCGAGTAGGCGGCCATTTTGTACATCGAAAAAACATATATATATATTTTTTTCTTCCAACAGCTTGATATTCATACTAGACGTGTAATTAAATTTATGATTAAATCACTTGTTCATACGAAAAAAAATTGTCAAATTCGCACATGATTTTATACATGATACACCGTAAGTTCTCGTCGTTTTCAAACAGATGGCGTTACCAGAACCGTGTGCGTGTAGTGTATGATGGGAACGCATCTATATAGAAGTACTATAAGCAAGCTTGAAATTCAGTGTATGTCACTTTGCCGAAGTGCATACAATTTTTTTGTATCATAATGTTGAACATGTCAAATTTCGTGCCAAAAAAGAGTATTTGCGGGGAATTTTACTGCACCGCATTATTTAAAAAAATCTCCAGCTGAAGCATACATAGAATTCTTGTTAAGACTTACGGCGACTATGCTCTGTCGGAAACAGCAAGGAGAGATTGATTTAGACGCTTAAAGAATAACGATTTCGATGTTTTTAATTGAAGGCATTACATCATGAAGACTCTTGTCATATGGGTCCAAACAAGGACGTCGCCAACTAACGGGCCAGGGGGGGGCAAGATGGGAAGGGAGGGTGGGGGAAATTTAGACATTTTAGACCCTCATATACATGCTTTCCAATATCTAGGGGGGGCACCTGCCCCCTCTGCCCCCCCACCCCTTGGCGACGCCCTTGGGTCCAAATTACACCACAAATGTTGGCTGAACTTGGACAATCTTTCCATCGCCGAACAAACAAGTGCTCACACGTCGAGGGTCATCATTCCGAGCATGTTCCGTACGTTACCGCAAACCACGGTTTGTAGATCGTTGCAAAATGATTAATACGATTTGATACGTTTTTTCGACTATTGTCATACTTTGCGTGACTCGAATGACCTTGTATTGTAGATCACTGCACTCGTCGCAATTTCAGTAATAATGTCGTGAGAAAAAAAACATGCTTCGATTACTAAAAATGGAGTTGACCTTGACGTAGCTTTGGCGCCTCCACCGAAGAAAAATTACGATGGTCCCATATTGCGTCCTTTTCGAGCAATACAACTGTCATCAGAAACTTTTTTAGATATCCCCAATAGCTTGAGTGCTATAACTCTGCAACCCTTTGAATGCCCAGAACTGTGTATGCTTACCGGTCAAAAGTTTTCGATCACTTTGCATAATTTCGAACGTATATTAGACCAAGATAATTCATTTTATCGAGCTATATAGTGTCTTCGTGAATTGAGGTATGCAATGAATTATTTTATTCTCATATTATTTTGCAATTATCCAAAGTGATCGAAAACTTTTGACCGGTGCTCTATAATACGAAAGATTTGAATTTGCCGGATGAGTCGGTAATTTTTCCATGGAGGATATAGTTCGGGTCTTCCTTCCCTGTAGGCCTATTCTGCAACTCGATAGCGACAGTTTTCGCTATCGTTAGCTAGCGACAGCCAATCGTACGCATGATCACCGAAGAAAGGGCGCCTCTTATTGGCTGTCGTTAGCTAACGACAACTTTCGTTATCGTTAGCTAGCGATAGCCAATAAGAAGCTCCCTTTCTTCTGTAAACGTGCATGCGATTGGCTGTCGCTATCGTTAGCTAGTGACAGCCAATCGCATGCACGATCACAGAAGAAACTCCCGTTCTTCTGTGATCATGTATGGGATTGGCTGTCGCTAGCTAACGATAGCGAAAACTGTCGCTACCGAGTTGCAAAATAGGCCTACTCCAACTCTCGCAAACGTTTTTTTTTATATTTACAAAACTGAAATGGAAATGCATCTTCCAAATGCAAATCAGAATTCGCATTAGTCAATGTGATCAAGCTCTTCTCCTTGGTCCGAACGGGGTCGCCGATTCGGTCGCGGTATCTACCGTTATACAGAACTGTGCAAAGTTGCGAACGGGGGATGTTTGAGAGCGAGCGTACGGACGACGAGAGAGAGAGAGAGAGAGAGAGAGAGAGGCGAGGCTGCGCCCCGGCTTTGGAGGCTAGATTTTTCGGATACGATAGCGCTTGCCTGACGAAGCCGGTACGTGACCACTCGTACATGGCTGGCTGCATCTTTGGCTACACCGTGTCGTCGGCTCCGATCGACACCGCCGCATCGTAACGTCGTCGGTGTCTCGCACGCTCACGTGCACCTTGAGATAAGAACGAAAGCAAGGTCTCGTCGGGTGGCCTTTAAGTAGCCACGCGATAGGACCTGACAGCGAGCGTTGCACACCACCGCCTCCGTGTACGAACCATTTCCTTCTGCTGTTATTGAGGAAAAATCATTTAAAACAAATCTAGATCGTCGGATATACGAGCGGTGGGAAATAAAAAACCGATCGTATTTTCAGAGGCTTCCACGCGGCTTCAAAGTCATATTCGAGATGCGATAAATGGGAGAAATAATTGAGGCGTTCCGGTGAAGCGGCATTTGAGTTTAAAAGTGCGCGCGCACGGCTGTGTAACACACTCGAGGGTGCGCTTATTAGTGGAAGGTCGTGCCAAAGTACCACTGTTCGGTGTACCTGTGCAACTTCGTACACGGCCTACCGTGCATAGGCGCCAATTTAGCAGGACCTAGGCAACGTCCCACGATGGTTCTCACCTCTGGGCCGTAGTAGCTCGACGAGTGCGACGCGGACGAAGAGACACTCCGTATTTAAAAAAATAAATCAAGCTAAAACGCTGCTGAGATTTTGATATGCGCCAGTTGTGCCACCTTAGGAGCAACCTTGTTTTTTCAATACTCATTTACAAACAAGATACACTTGTTTTTTTAATTATTTTTATTTATTTGCCATTACTGCCTGAATTTACTTGCTCTAGCTGCTTAAAAGGTATAGTGAAATACACGTTAAGACTTTCCGACCACCGAGACTCACCCTCATCTGGGGTTGGAAGGTGAAAAATGGTGACTTTGCATCGATAAAAGTGTCGGGAAATTTATTAGAACACCTGATTGTAATTGGTACTAATCGATGGGATGCAAGACCAGAAAATGGATTTTTTTTTGTTTCAAGCTAAAGTGGATTGGGCAGGTTATTATTCGACGTTACATCGTTTGGTAGTCACGAATTTTCAAGTCCCATCCTCGCCCAAACCGCATTCAGCCCAGGAGATTGACATTCATTGGATTTACATGGCTGTTCCGGTTTGTGGATCACTCTTAAGGCCGCTGAAGAAGATGTCAATTTTTTATTCTTTTCGAACGAATTCCTGGTTCATAGTATCCAAAGATGGATACTGAATCTTTGTGTGATTGAATCAAGAGAATTCAAATTTCTGCCTTTTCAATACCTACAGTTCTGAGAATTTCCCATTGCTTAAGTTTAATGCAAGAAATATCCTATTTGTAGCCTCTCCATCTCTACGAACGAGCTAACAAATCCATAGATTCGACTTCGCGATGCCTAAAGTCATTCTTCATTCGTTGCGCTTTATGCGAGGCAATTTCATATTTTTTACCCCTTGCTACCTATATACATACATTTTTACTTTTTTCGTTGTCTTCGAGCAGTGGAAAGTTCATATTTCTCAGTTTCGAGTACCTGAAAATATATGTTTTTCGTAACTTATGTTCGATGAAAGAGAATTCCATATTTTGTGGCCTTTTATTCTGTCTAGTGCAAAGTTTTATGTAGACGAGCGCAATATTCCACTTTTCGTCCTATTTACAATTTCGAGGATCTTTTAAAGTTACAATTTGCGACGCGAAGAACCCACGTCAAATTTACTCTTGGGCCCTATAAAGGGCCGTTTGTTTTACATATACGAAGAACTTTTTGAGGTTAGAATTTGCGACACGGAGAACCTTCATCAAGTTTGTTTGCGGCCCCAAAAAAAAAAGCCATTGGTTTTACGTTTGCACTTATAAATGCACTAACCGTGTTTAGAGGTTAGAGCTGCCAAACCCACATATGTATAACACGTTATACATATGTACGTATAGGAAGCGAGGTAACAGTCAGCTATCGAGAAGTGCGAGAGAGGCCGAGCTATGCCCGGGCTACGTCACGAGGCTGCGCACAGCGGGTCTAAAACATGTCGCTCGGTGCGTGTGTAAGGAAAGTGCTATTTAACTCTCAAAAGGACAAATGTACTATATTTACATGACTTTATTCGATTGAACGACCATTTCGGTCGTTGAATCGAATAAAGTCAAGGACAATTTCGGTGTTCATAAAAACGCTCGAAAATTGTGAGATCTCAGGATTGTGTGGACGGATCTAAAAATAAACTAATCGGGAGGAGAAAATCACATTACATTGTGATATGAGATTAGATTTTCGATTCGTTGGTGCGTTTTCGCGTGACATCGATTCAAAGTTCAAAAGCGACAAAGGCCAACGTACTACAGAAAGAACACGCGACGTGTTCGTCAGTTCGTCCGTGGCGTCGAACTTTTGTTGTTTTTATTACTTGGCTTCAAGCCGCAGCGGCATCTCTTGGTTAGTTTGAGGATTCAGAAAGCTGAGTTTCTCACTAAAGTATCACATTTTTTATACAATGAGTCAGCGGCCGTGTAGATGAAAAATCGTTATTTTGAAAATTCGGCTTGGCTCCGGCCAGTAGAGTATTCCCAAGGTCAACGATGGAAATAAGCGATGTTTACGTTTCGACCCTTTGGTTAGGGTCCTCGTCAGAAGTTTTATTTTTTTCTTTTTCTTCTAATAGACGCACCCATTTTTATTTCTCTTGACACGGCACTGCCATAAGGATCATTCTCCCCCGATTCACAAAATAAAGTCTCTAATAAGCTTCACGAGATTAAGACACCACTCAGTTTCCCTCGAACGCTCTGTGATCACACATCGCAACATGTAACGGAGAACTTCAATATTTCGAGTTTTGTTTATTCTGGAAGAATCAAAATCTCAAACCCAAGAAGTAACCATCACAGTCATTTAATACCTCATCAAAATTAATCACGCACATCAAACTTTCACGAATAAAATACAAATCTTTCACACAATTATTAATCCCTTACAGATGACAAAAAATCGCTAAAAAACGATGAAAATTCTCCATCATTTGGGCTCATTCTAACAAAACAGTATTGACCTCCATCAATACTGTCTTTTGAAATGATCTTCCAAATATTAACAAAAGCTTAAAATACCAACAGTATCGAGGTTAGTCATTTCTCATATATCAGTTCTTAATAACGCCACGACAAAAAAACCACATTCTCACACATTATTCATTTGAAACACTGACAAATAATAAGAACCAACGCAATACAAGAACTCACTCACATCAAAGGAAGATTGTCACAACAAAAACATAATTAACATAACAATTATACAAAACGACGCAATAATTGTATAACAAAAGCATAATATAAAACATTCATGTATTTATTCTTACAAACTGATTTGTAAAATTTGTGTATAAATATTTATGGTGCGAAGAAAAAAATAAAACTTCTGAAGAGGACTAACCAAAGGGTCGAAACGTAAATATCGCTTATTTCCATCGTTGACCTTGGGAATACTCTACTGGCCGGATCGAAGCCGAATTTTCAAAATAACGATTTTTTATACAATGCTCAACTATTCCGTATCCGCTACTTTCTATAATAAAAGAAAAAGTGGTGACTCTAATGGGACGAAAAATAATAATAATTCGCCGACATTATGTGTATCAGCTGTATGTGCAAATATTTGAGAATGCGATTGCAGAAATGCTTTTTTCTCACAATACCAAGTGATATTGGCGGTGAAGGTAGCCAGGACAAGCCCAAGGATTACCAATATATAAAGTGTTTATCAAATATAAAATTGATAAACATAAAAGTAAGGGCAACGATTCGACGCGTACCCGCAAGCCGACGATTAGACGAGATGCCTTCGCAAAAATGTCTCTCCACGCTCTCCACTACGTTGCTGATGTGTCGGTAAGGAGGTTTCCGTTGTTGTCATCAGCCGCCACTTGTTACCTGCGCTCTTCAAACGTCATGCCGTGTGTGTGCACACAGCAAACCCGACGCTTTGCGTACATCCACGGAACTACCATATCGAGCGGAAAGCATCATACAACACTGGATGTATGTAATGTGTGCAAACAGGAAAACTTCCTGGCACCGTAAAGTATAAACAATCATCGAGTTTGGCTAAACTTTTCGATAAACACCGAGCAGATGTAAGCTGTTGTCACTGTGACAATATTATCCAAAGTGAATGGAATATATCGCCTAATAATCAGAGGTAAAATTATCTCTCCGTTTGTAATTATAATTCATATATATTCTGCAAACGCGAAAATATTTTTGACTTTCTTTTATATATTTCTATAGAAAAAATAAAATAACAATGTCAACTCCACCGACCGCGAAAATACCACGTCGATCGGAACCTCAGGATCCTGCGAAAGACAACGACGAAAGCACACAGAGCACAAAAGATCAGTCTGTCAATTCCCATATCGAACTCACTTATGACGAACTGACGATTATCTTTAAGAATCTGAATGCAGAGGATTTGTGCAGCGCGGCGAGGGTCTGCAGGTATGACTAACTTTGAAAAGGTTCTCATCACTCGATACTCGGCGTGTCGAATATGCAATGTCGAATGCTGCCTTCCAGATGTTGGTACGAAGTAGCCAACAATGAGAAAAAAGTACGACGACTGGCTCCGTTCACGTTCACAGACATCTTTGACTACCGCTCGTACGGTCCGCTTCGAGGCAAGGCTCTGATCCGTAATTTCAAGATGAAGCCGGCGCTGAGCATAGCGTTTACGCGACTCACGTTCACTACAGAAATTCCTCTTCCAGAGGAGGACAATGCCAGTAAGCATATACGGGAAGTATTGATCTATCTACAAGTATCAATGTAACGTACAAGTTACAGCTACCATTGGTGAAACAAATGTTTACCAATATTGCCAAAGCCACAAATATATTATGTACTATACTAGAAATTGGCTTCACCGAAATTGTAATCCAATTTGCTTTCTTGAAGAGTTGGAGCTACAGGATGACCCGAAAATCGGGGTTTGCAAAAAATCATTTTGAAGGAACGTTGATTCTTAATTTAAAGGATTTTATTTCTATCTATTTGAGGAGCTGGCGAACAAAACTGGACTTGTCCACACTACGTCAAAATCCAAAAAAATTTCACTTTTATTTCTTTTTGTCTCGAAAAATTGCCTCTGCGCTTGAAAAGGCGGATTTTAAGAAATTTTGAGGTGTTTAGAGCCAGACTTGATTCAAAATATTTTAGGAGCTAATGAAAGAGTGTTGGAAACACACGAAGAATAAAAAATAATTAACGTAGAGTGGACAAGTCCGGTTCTGTTTTCCAGCTTCTCATTTTCCTTTTACTTTATTTCAATTTAACATTCTGTCTGGAAACGTTTTGCTGGTACTTTCTGTCGGTAAACCTGGGTTTGTCAAGTCGTGCCGTCTGTTCACCCAGTTGATACCGAAACATGGTGAAAAAATCATGATTGTGTTCGAAACATTCAATTTAATATATCAATCATGAAATTATAGGCAAGTAATTTTTTTTCATGTGTTTTTTGTTAAATAAATGAAGCAACTGGGTAGAAAAAAGTTTTGGCTCGGAAAGAAATATCCAGGTTTACAGACGAAGTGTTAAAGGAAAGAAAATACATTTTCCAGGTTTTAAACAATCAATTTTGAACGAAAGGAAGATGAACGAAACATCCTTTGGACGTTTATTTGTATGTACTAGAACAAAGTTGCATGCCAAATTTCATTTAAAAAAAATATTAATGATTAGAGAATTCATAAACAATCTTGTAAAAGACCTTTGAACGTGAGAGGCTCAACGGTGTACTTGTTTTCGGCCACCCATCTGATCAGAAACAAAATAGCCGTTTTTTCTTCAAATTGTTAATATTTACTGAGATTTGACCAAGCTTTCTATTGTTATCGTGTTTCAATAATCAAAAAAGAAGTTAATATTTTTTTTCGATTTTTGAGCAAAAATTACATCATCGGAATTAAATAACTAATAAAAAAAAACATGTTAAGAAGAAAAATGTCAGTCAAGACTGTTGCAATGAATGAGTGTACCAAATTTCAACGAAATCCATTCATAAGATGTCGAGAACTCGTGTACAGCGTTTTGAAAAACGTAGTTTCGAGAAAAACGCCTCCAAAGTTTTACTAGCAGTTATATCGTTGTAATCATAATTTCAGCTTCAACCTGCGATTTCTGCAGCACATGTTGGACCTTCCTCTTCAATGTTAGCAAGCGACGAACGATTTGTTGCAATTTTCACAGTAGCCTAACGCCTGAATCTTTCTACAAGTATCAATGTATCCTACAATCCACAGCTACCATCGGGGAAAAAAATGTTTACGAAAATTGCTATCCGGTTACCCGCTCTATGACCCTCCTGCCGGTCACATTTATTTTCTGCACTACTAGATATTGTTTTTACCGGAATTGTGATCCAATTTTTTTTTCCTTTTCCCTCAACCTTTCACGCCTTTAATTATTTTTGTAATGCCGCCTCGAAGCTTGTATTTTGCTTCACAAATTACACGTTTTTTTTCGCTATGCACATTCAACAAAATGATTAAACGCCAATTCTTCTTACGTTCGTAAATGATTGCGAAGATGAAAGATGGGCTTCAAAACGCTTACTGGTTATAAAATCATAGTGTTTATTGAGTAAATGAGTTTTCGTCGCGATTGAATGATGTCAAGACACACAGAAGTACAGGAAGCTTTATAAAGAACCCATGTATTACGTTTGAATTTTTTACGTTTCATACAGACTGTCTCTGCAAAACATTGCCGACGAGTTCTCTCTACATAAGAGTCGGCAATAGCGGAATCGTGAAAGATCAGCTTGAATCCCAGCATCTGGAGGCCATTGCGCTTTTGCTCCTACCGAGGGATAACGACGTCTCCATAGACACAGTTTACTGTCCCATCGACGAAGGTTATATTCCTACGAGTCAGGGCTACTCTCCTCCCTGCCCAAAGAGTTGTCGCAAAAAATTGGAAAAATTTGCCAATGCGAAAAACAAAGTCAAATGCTTCGTAATGTTGTCGAGCGAGGAATGCAAGTGTGACGCGTCCATTTTACGATGCATGCCGAGGTATTGAAAAATCCGTGAATATCACAAGACCGAAGTTACCTATGGGAAAAAGGGCAATTGTTTTTTTTTTCGTCTTTCAGAAATAACGAGCGGACTGTATCGGGAAGTGTAGTGGGCGGTTTGGGGCTCTGCAAGAACAGCAAAAAGGAAAGATTTTGCAGTCAACAAATGGAGTGGATCGTTTTAATGATATCGGGTCCGAGTGTACAAAGTTGGTCGGTGGTTTTGCAGAGAACGATAGACACTAAGGAAAAGATTGAGGAGAAACTGAGGAAGTTAAAAAAAGTGGTACACCTGAAGAAAAAGTGTATCGCTTTTATGTTCGCGTGTCATGGACGAGGTGAATACAAGTTCCATGAACCCGACGTAGAGTCGACGATCTTCAAGAAAGTATTTCCAGAGGTACCGTTAGTCGGTTGTTCCGGAGGTGGCGAGTACGGCGATAGTTCCATCGGTAGGTCCCCGATAAGTATGCTAAACGAAACCCACAAGATTTATGTACACTCAAGTTAAAGCAGATATTTGCTAATCTTTTTTTTTGGTGACTAATTATGTGATACTTTTTGTGCGTGTGTGATGCAAATTCGACTAATGGCTGCATATCATCGAAACAATTTTAAGAACTTTTGTGCTATTTTCAGATCATTTGACGGAACGCATCCACCAATATTCCACCGTATTTATGATTGTGACTTACGGACAATCGTAAATCTCGCACGATCAAGTATGTTAATGTAAAAACTTAAGTTTACATACATACATACATATATATATATATATATATGTGTGTGTGTGTGTGTGTGTCTGTGTGTGTGTGTGTGTGTGTGTGTGTGTGTGTGTGTGTGTGTGTGTGTGTGTGTGTGTGTGTGTGTGTGTGTGTGTGTGTGTGTGTGTGTGTGTGTGTGTGTGTGTGTGTGTGTGTGTGTGTGTGTGTGTGTGTGTGTGTGTGTGTGTGTGTGTGTGTGTGTGTGTGTGTGTGTGTGTGTGTATGTATGTAAACTATTGAATAAATCGTCGGAATGTTACATCCCAAATGTATAGTTCGACGAATAATCGTTAAATGTAAGTAAGTAACTCATACAATAGACGTAAATGAAGAAATATGTATGTTCTATCAATAAAAGGCAATTATACGTGCAGGTGCTTCTTTAGGTGTTCACGTTTAATTTCTTTTTATAAATGTACAGAAACTCTTGTCACTTTCTCCGAGACGCCAGGAAATGGATGTATTATGCGTGGAACGTAGTAGTGCAATCTTGAGGGGGAAAAAGCAGAATTGCAGCGACAGGAAAATATCAAGTACAAGCCTACTTGAAGATGCTCAGCTTGTACACTCACTTGCAAACATCTTGATACCAGAAGAATTTTATTTAAAGGCTTTGGCTACGGTGACACAGCGAAAAACGAAGTTATGTTTAAAAAAATTGAAAGAATAACATTTGAAAGAATACATTAACAGAGTTGATAAATTTGATTAAAAAATATTCATAATCAAAGAAGTTATAACCATTCTCGTGGAGGGCCTTTCAACGTACACGCCATATATTTTGTATTTTTGGATTTATTAATATTTTTGGAACAAACTGCTTCTAGTTAAAGTGCGTTCATAAAGGCTGATCAGAAAGAATTTATATTCTGTAAAAAAAAATGTCGACCTTTATTATAAATTTTCTAACTAGTCGAAACAAAATTGTAAATTTTAGACAAACAGTAAGTCAATATTTACTTTCTCCATGAAAACTATACTTAAACTGTATGCATCAATGGCTCGCTTCCTAAAAATCCAAACGATATTATCCAGGGATGACTAAGTGCAATGGGCTCTCTTTGAATCAGAGAATTTCTTGAAAAAGACTGTACGTTCATTACTAATTAGGCAGTAAGTTTGCCTCTCAGGTGGGTGATTACAAGCTGTGATATTGCTCGTTACCGCTGCTTAACAGTATTTCCGCATGTGACGATAAATCCATCCAAGATAAACACAAACTGGGCCACCAAAAGAGACAGCACGCGAGCTTGGATTTCTCGTCGATACGTCGAGTATTTATAAAAAGGTCTCGTTACCTCACTTGGGCTCAGTAATTCCCCCGAACCTTGTTAGATCGCCAACCTTTCTGACAGGGCAGAATTTTATTTTCGCATTAAGGGTTTTTCTCGATTTCAAAGCACGATTTTCCGAAAGGCATTGAGAATAGAAATTGAATGAATAAAAATCGAAGTATAATGCAGGTTTTGCATTGTCTGTTAAGCTTGGCTGTTGTGATGTTTCTGCTAGAATTCCAGCAAGTCCATTCAATAACGCAAAGTGCATTGAAAGATCGTTACGACGGATATGGCGAGGATTGGATCTTCATGCCCGACGGAGACGAGAAACCGCAAGTTGCTGTCCTCAAAGGACATGAAACCGAAGCTCGTAGTATACTGGATGATCAAGCGATCCACTTCCTTCTCTTTACAAGGTGATACGGAAAATTATTTCAAAGTGCATTCAAATGTCCAAATGTACAATGCAGCTTCACTTTTTTTTTCTTCAATTTACCAACAATCCACAAATGTGTGAAATTATTGTAAATATTCCGCATACAATTTCTCATTGTTAATGCTCTTTTTTACTTTTAAGGCAATCTTTCTACTCAGGTGTAAAAAAAAATGTGCTATCACGTTACAGCGATAAAACATGAAATATCAACACGTCCGTTTCCACTGGTCGTTAGCAGAGCCTTTATCACCGAGATGCTAATTAGTTGTGTCTAACATACTATGTAAGTTGCAATTTCTCACTGTCCACGTCCGTAGGTCGGGCCCGGAGAATGGGACAGCGCTGTACACGAATTCGACGGATTCAGTGAAGAATTCTGACTTTTCACCATCTCGAAAAACGAAGTTCATAACTCACGGGTGGAAGTCCAGCGCGAGTGGCAGAGGCTTGATTAACATGAAGACAGGTGATGAATTCAAAGCAGACGTTATCAAAAATACAGTTTCTTGTGACTAAGCTCATTGTTGATTGTCATATACTTGTAAGAAATGACATTGAGCTTCAATTCATTGCAAATGCAGGGCAATAATGCTAAATTTTTACGAAAACAATCTTTTCCGAGTTAAAAACTTGCGCATATTCCTTGTCATTTTATTTCACTCCCCAGGAACATTACTTTGGTGTCCGCTTTCGATTTTGTTGAAACTCGTATATACGGAGCATCAAAAAATATTACAAAAGCTTTTTTCGTCGACAAAACGGTGCTAAGGGGTAAAACTAGCCCTTAGAACGAAGCATGGCAGGATCTCATTTTGCGATTTCACCCGCAAGCACCCGATTGCGTATGAAAACACGTTATTCCCGGTTAGCCAGTCTAGTGGAGAGATTTTGACAAAAACTCCCTGATATTCGTAATTGGCGGGAAATTTCCCATTCGATGGATACTTAACATGGTGTAAAAGTGGAAAAAACAATGTTTCGACTTTTTGGGCTACTTTAATCAAATCGCCAAGATTTTAAAGAGTCGTAGCCCCGATAATATGTGAGGGATATAAGCTTAATGGGGGGGTCTTCAACAAGGATTTTCTTAGTCCTAGAGAATGCGGCTCGGTTCATACTGGTATCTTCATTAATTTTCCTGGAGAGTACGCGTGAAAAAATGCCGAAAAAGAGGCAAAGGGCTGGGTGGGGAGAAACCCGAGAAAATTGATGGACCTACTTTGAAATTGCGTCAAAAATTTAAAAAAAGGGATCCATCGATCAATGAGTATTTTAAAGAATTTAAGATCACGAAAAGAGTCAGCGTAGAGTGAAATTTCAAATCAAAACGGAAAATAAATTAACGGTGATTCAGTGGGAAAACCTTATTTGACCTTGAGAAAACAATTTGGATGTTTGTTTTTTTTACAAGTCCCTTTTGATGTATATTTATCCCCTGAAATCTTCCATTTTTATAAATTTTTCTGTTCAATATAACCATAGTAGATTTTTTATCGTTTTGCATCAAAAGAATGTTCGCTTCTGCTTGATTGAAATCGATGGACTGTTGGTGAAGCTGCAAAACCAGCCCT
Source organism: Ophion costatus (assembly GCA_951751655.1). Taxonomy (NCBI): domain Eukaryota; kingdom Metazoa; phylum Arthropoda; class Insecta; order Hymenoptera; family Ichneumonidae; genus Ophion; species Ophion costatus. Next base: position 24,890,824 of record OX632357.1, on the reverse strand, counting down.
TGACATGCTTCACTGTGAGGGGTGGTTCCACTCCTTAGAACCTTTTTTCCCCCCATTAAACATATTACGTATTTGGTAGTTTTTAATGCTCTACCATATTTCGGTTTCAACAAAACCGACGGCGGATACCATCGTCTCGGCTATGTCGCAATTAGTGTTTTTTTTCTTTCATTGCAGCTTATCTGAATCATGGCGATTACAACGTTATTCTGGTGGACTGGGAGCCCCTGGCATCGAGTACTTTTTATCTAGGGCCTATGCGTAATACCGGAAGAGTCGGCTCCGAAGCTGGCCGTTTCATCGATTATTTGGTTGAAGAAACCGGCTTGAAAACCGAAGATGTTCATTTCATCGGTAAAAGTGTATTGATTACGGTATTCCTTTCGCGGGGACGGTATTTTATGAGAGCATAAGCAGGGTCCTTCTTAATCCTTGGTAAATAACAATGGCGCTTAATAAAAATAAGTCACAATTATGATATCCAACGATAGATTCACACATTTTCTCTAAAAAGCCGCTGCTACGAAAATTCTTCTGCTTATTTGAGTTATTTAGTGCATAAATTATTATATGACGAAGTCTGCATCGTTGGAATGCAACGAAAATGATTTTTCATATTTTTCCAATTTCCTCAGACAGATTTGACTGCGAAAATCACGCAAACATTTTTCAGCCTCCTATTTAGCTATCTGCGAACTTAATATGCCAAATCGAACTTCAGATAATAATGAAAACAAGAATGTTGAAAAGAATTTTCGTTGAATTCTAACGATGCATACTTGATCCCCATGCATAAAAATACATAGAAATAAATAGAAATATGGTGTATCATCTCCATAAAGTGTCGTATAAATGAGACGATTTTTAGAATTGTAATTTTTCGACAAAAGTAGGCTAACTTGGCTTTAAATGTTACCAGTATACTGGGATTGATTTTTACTTGAATATAGACGGTAATCAGTTAATTGTTAAATATTCGGCCTCGTGAAAGGAGTACCTTAAGATAACTAGACGAAAATTGTAAGGTGTTTATGCGAAATTCATGACAATACCAGGTGAATCCGGAAATTATGTGAACAGGTCATTCATTGGGTGCCCACGTGGCCGGAAATACCGGTGCTTCCGTGAAATCCGGAAAGTTGGCTCGCATCACTGGATTGGATCCGGCTTTACCGGGTTTCCACGTTATCGCGGCGGCCAGCGGCCGTCTGGACCGCACGGATGCCGACTTCGTCGACGTCATACATTCCTGCGGCGGGATACTTGGCTGGCTGCAGCCCCTGGGGGACGCTGATTTCTATCCGAACGGGGGAGTCGCCGTGCAACCTGGCTGCTGTTGCATCGCGGAAGTCACTGGTACGTCCCGTACAAATTCGCAGCATTGCGTCTCGCGATATTTTCACTTTTAATCCATTTCGTCGTGTTGAAAGAAGATATTTAAAAATCATTAGTATTTATGCATTAACCTGACTATAAAATCCTGATTTGACTGGATAACTTTTGAGATAAGTGTTACGTAAAACGATACTAGGACGTTGAATAAGTTCTCACTGTTTTCCAACAGATGGCGTTACCAGAACTGCGTGCGTGTAGTTTAAGATGGTAACGCGTGTACACGATACCAAATATTAAAGGAACAGAAAAGTTGTCAAATTTTTTTAAGTATTTCTTGAAGCCCTGTATCCGTGCGAAAAATGGTCGTATCGAGATGAAAAAAAAAGAATTTTGAAGCTTTAAGTTTCTAGTTTTGAAATCTTTTAGTAACAAATTTTTGTGAGCTACGGTTATCGTGCAATCATTAAAAATAGCGCGAGACAAATATTTTTCAATTTTTTTGTTTTTCTTTCACGGTTCCACGGGCGCGGTATTTTATTTTTTCATTTCAATCAAGGCATATGTCAGTGAGCCTGTTTATTCAGCTTCAATTTGGTTTTTTGTCTCTCTACGTACATTTCTTTCTAAGATATCCGACTATGAATCAAAAAGGATACTTTAGTATATGATCATCGATATGTCAGCAACCAATGATCGCACAGGGAATCAAAAGGCAGCTTTGAAAACTCAAATGAATTTCCGACAAGACCGTTTCATTGTTTTTTGAGAATTTTTTTTTTCATCTTCAACATTGATATGAAAAAAGTACAAAAAATGACTTTTTGTGGTTTTTTAGTAAACCTACCACTACTTCACAAATATTGAGGGGAAGATTAATGGTAACAGGTTTTTTTCAGCTTAATGTGCCCTTAATACGTACCGTTTTTCCCCGACAGATTGATCAAAGTTTTACAAAACAATTGCAGGAACTAATGCAACATTCCTAAACATCGCGTAATCATAATCAAAATGAAAAGACCAACCTTTTTCACAATTTTGCAATTCGTTGAATTTGAGGGAAAAAAAATTCCGAAAGCTTTGTAAAACATTTCAGGAAACAATACTAACAAAACATACAAACACACGTACTGACAGTCAAAAATGAGTCAGTATTGTTTCCTGAAATGTTTTACAAATTTAAAAAAAATATATCTTTTTTAATTCTAAAATTTATGTCGTGAAGTCTCGTGTCAGCCGCTAGCCGAACTTGCAGAATTATTAGAAGTTGATCACACATCAGTTTCAAAACGTTTGAAAGTATTAGGAATGAGTTTTTTCTTAATAAAGCATTAATTTCCACAAAAAACAGCGAGAACTTATTCAACATCCCGATAAAAGATAACCTGGCTCCTCGAATATTGAGAGCAACGGGGCACAGGGCGAATAATTGTCTTGTAAATTGCGCAGAGGCCTGCAGTCACGGGCGTGCGTACGCTTACTTCACGGAAAGCATCGATTCCGGCACCGGGTTACAGGCTACGAAGTGCGACACGTGGACGAACTTTGCGAACGACGCGTGTGCGGACCAAGAGACTGTGATCATGGGAGAACACCTCGCGAGATCAGCGAATGGAACGTACTTCTTGAAAACGAGATCCGAACCGCCCTACGCGTATACGACTCCGGCGACCTTCATGTCGTCTGACGATTGTGGCGAGCCCGGTGGCTGGAGCGTCGATGAAGAAGGGTCACCCATTTGCGGCCATAATGAAATTTGAATTCCGCGTCTTGTGCACACTTCGCCGAGGAAAATGTTCCCCGCTGGTATTTTTACGATTCCAATCGCTTGGTATTGTCGAGGTTGGAATGCAACGAAAGCAGTATTATTTTTCGATGTAAGTAGTTCGGATTGTTAAATTTGCAATAAGACGTTTGTAAGGAAATTAAAACAGTATCGATTGAATAATCGACGAAAGTTTATATTACAGTACCTTAAGGCATTGCCTTGCATTCTTACGACTACAAACGTTGTTCACATCCGCAAAATCATCATTCCATCCCGAGAGCCCCTATTTTTAAAAGTAATAATGTGTGTTCGTGTGTGTGTAATGTATATATATATATATATAAATATAAAACCGCTGAAATACATAAAAACACAAATTGCATTTCCAATCGGCGCTAGCGGTTAAATGGGTTTGTAGAGAAGTGTCGTGACGTATTTCTTGCGGTAACGATGCGTTGCCGAGAGCACCATAACGCTGTCTTTGATGCTCAGGGCGTACAGATGGTTCAACATCACGTGATTCGGTTCGGGCAGCAATGTTGGCTCGCACTGTAAAAGTGACACGAACACGTAAGACTTCGTTCGCAACCAGTTCCGCTAATTACTTTGGGTGGGAAAATAATTTGCGGTAATGAGGGACTATCCATTTGAAGTGAATCGTTAGGGGGTTGAAAGAGCCTTGAAAATGAGAAAAGATGACATTTGACCATCTTAGTTACTACGATGCGTTAACGGGCTACATCTGGGTGGGTAAAAAAATACATTCTACCAAAAATATTTGTTTCGACAGTATCACCTTTTCGCTGGTGGAGGAAAAAATGTCACTCCTTTTTGGTGTTTTTTAATGCTCTCAATATGTGTACACTTTGTGTTGAAAAAATGGATTTCTTTTTCACCAACTGTTTTCCAGAAAAAAAATCGGAATTTGGCCATTTTTTTCGGGCCTCCAGATAGATGTAGCGACTTCGTGCTTTTATGATAACATATCGACGGTTCGTGTGAGCCATGAAAAAACGTCTTATCGACTCACTGATAAAGGCGTATCCTTGTTGAGAATAACTTGCAACAAGTGAGGCGGCAAGATCGGCGGCCCGGCTACTTTGTCCCACGGTTTCTGCGGCGGTATGTCCTGACCGTACTCGGTTTGCGCACTGCTCGTGACGCCCTCGCTGTCCTTTGCCAGAGCTTGAAACACCTCAAAATCCGATTTCTTCACCGATACCATATTGTTCTTAGCACCGAGGCCATTATCGACGATTTTCTGTTTACGAAAACATATTTTCAGTTATGTGTTATCGACGTGCACGGAAATTCGTATCTTCGATCATCGTTATCACTTTTTCTGTTTTTGTCTTTTCATTACGCGAAACAATAAGAAACGTAAACACGGCTCCTTACTAGTCCAGGATCGTGTCTCCATTCCCCATCGACGTAGAACTTGTACTGATGTTCGCCCTCTGGTAAATCTATTATTGTGACGAAATCGCCATGACTCTTGACCATTGGCAGTGTCTTCCAGCCGGAGAACGTTCCGCTTATATAAACTTGCTTGCCGCCGCCTTCCCATTTGAAAACCGTCGGTAGTACCTTGCTGTCCGGCACCTTCGTACCCTCGGACACCGTATTGGAACGTGGACGCGGAGGTCCGAAGTTATCTCCATCCTGTGGAATGATTCAACTCGCGTTCAATTTCTCGTTATGGACAAAACAAATGAGTGCTGGATTCTTAGAACCACGCGGAAAAAAACGCCCGAAAATCAAAAGTGATGAGAAAAATCACTAAGAGGGAAGATGCTGCAAGAGTTTTGCGAATATCTGAAAGCTCATAGCAGGATTAGAGAAAAACAGAGAATTAGAGAAAAAGAGAATTGGAGATGAGAGAAAAATATAAGATTAGAGTAAAATTAGAGGATGGTTGGTATGGAATTGATATTAACAAACGAATGAATAGAAGAAAAGAATGTAAAAGCAGAAAACTATGCAAAAATAGACTAACGAAGTAATTGAGGGGTTAGGCTACTGCGAAGGTGACGAAAACCCGTTCGTCATTTGAGGAAACTCGAATTGAAGAGGAAGGTCCAACATATGGTGCAAGAATCGCAGATTGAAGGTGAATTCATTATCACAACGATAGTATTGCTGGTAAAACAATATACGCGTTTGACTTGAAATTTGGTACACTTATTCAGTGCAGCAGCTGTTAAGTCTTGACCGACTTTATTCTTCTTAACATTCGAAAAAATTATTTATTAAAAATAATATAATTTTTCCTTCAAAAGTCGAAAAAAATGCAAAATTTTTTTTCTCGTATGATTGAAAAACAATAAGAAAAAAAAGCACGGTTAAGTCTTAGTCAATGTTGTCTATTTTAAGAAAAACCTCGTTCTCTTACCTCAGATCAACCGGGTGGCCAAAATCAAGTACACCATTGAGCCCCTCACTTTGATTAGTAATATTTTTGACGGGATTCGGTACACAATGGTTCATGTACGTAAAAATCAATGTCCAAACGATTTCGTAATCATGTTACTTATTCCTCCGAAATAAACGTTTTCAAACAACCCTGACTTCCGGATGGTCACAGTAACCTAACCCCTTAAGCATTTTGTAGATATCGAAGCAAACTGATGGATCCGATGGATCAATCTCCCAATAATCCGTGCAAAATGAAGTCTCCCTTATTTTCGTGCAACAGAAGCCATAAGTTAAGAAATATCATCTGTACAAAATAAAATGGCAGGGAGTTTGTTATGTAACTCGATCTATCGCTCTGCTCGGAGCGATTATCTATCTTTCGTGTTAAACCTTGGCGAAGTAGGGTTCCTCCTCCTCGTGCGAAGACTGGAAGACGAGCTTCTGGCTCGGTTTTTTAGCAAAAACGAAGGCTTGACCGTCTTTGCTGGGCGACGGAGGAGGATGATCTTTGCCGTGTCTGTTGCTGTCCCTCGCTACCGTACTGCCGTGATGTTGATTGACCGGTTGATTACTTCCGGCGTTGCCCATGTCGCTCCTCACTCCCTTCGCAGCTGGTCTCTCGATTGATAACTTAAAATAGAGATATGCCAAAAGTTCTGACGGATCGACAAGTCTCTAACGCAACGGGGTGGGGGCAATGTGAATCTCTGCTCTTTCTTTGACTACCACGACTCTACAATACGGAAACGAAAAACTCGTATGCCTTTATTATCATTATCGACGGTCCTAGCTTGCTAACGAATCCGCCAGAAATGTAATTATAGTTTTTACGCCTATCGTTCGGCGGGACGGGCGTCGTCCGCGAAAATATTACTTTTACGTGGATCGGGTAATGGACCTTTTGATAGCAAAGCTATAAATTTTCGCTCTTAATATTTTCGGGAAATTCTGCATCATGAGATCGATGTTTACATGAAGAGAAAAAAAAGAAGCAAATGAAACAACGTTATCGCATTGGCAAACAAACGTTGAGGAAGTAAAAGCTCACCGATAATACAAAACGGTGCCAAGATCACATTAAGAACGATGAGCCATGTACTCCATAGTCGATTGTCGTGTTGACGTGTGTCAGCAAAATATTTATTCCCACTTCGTTTATCATCAGCTGATTCGACGAGGACTAACCGATACAAAGTTCTCCGCGCTTCGCCACTGTCAGCTTTTGCCACTACGCGATTGGCAACGCGACGCGGGCAAAATGGTGCAGTGCGTAGACCGAAACTCATGAATAAATTCGACGAACGCGTGAGGGAGGGGTACCTATTCCAACGTACAGTCGAGACATTTTTTAAAATACAAGTCAAGTTTATTTCTCTTTACAATAATTTTCCGTGGAAAAAAGCGAATTATTTCACTTGCGCTCGACGTCGCCTGGTCGGCGGGAGAAAGCTTATTGCGCAAGTCGAATTAGTGATGGGAGACATGAAGAGCAAAGCTGGTCCTCTTGGTCCCAAACAATGACAGTAAAAAAATATCCGCTGAATCGTATCAGGGAAATTTATCCGTTCGTAATAGTTCCTTCCTTATCAACCTCCACGTGTATTTCCTTTTGGACGTGTGTCACACACCCGGTCGGTAAAAAACCCACGGTCAAATTTTCTCCTAACCGGATTGCATTTCAGGCACGTTCGTCTTTTGACAAAGCGCGCTCCTCTTACCTCTTTTCAGCAGACAAGCTGCCTCTCTCGCACTCGTGGCCAGTGCAGCCAGATCGCGCGCAAAAGTTACTCCCTCTTTAGTCTCTTACGTGCCCATCACACAATCATAGTAGCGCGTGTCCGCGAGCGAGCGACGCTCGGACATCTTCGGAAAAAGCCGAGTGCGGTCGAACTGTCCCGACCGCCCCTTCGGCAGCTACACCAGCGCATGGACACGCTGAGCACGTTCATGTGCGGCCAAGCCGAACGAAGGCTTCAAGAGAAAAAACAATCTGACATGAGCACGACTCGCGCGTGACGTCACCCGACGGTACGCGCGAGGCTTTTAGATGATTTCAATGCTTATTTAGCTCTTGATTCTCTACGTTATTAATGTATACAAAAAAATGTGTCGCGCACTCTGAACGCTTATTTTTTTAGTTTATACGTTAATTTAAATATAATAATAAATCTAAATTACAACTTATTTATCTTCTAAAAAATTGTTTACGCTTTACTCACATCCGTCCTTATGCCAAATAAATTATAATTAAAAAAAGTAAGCGAAAATATATTTATATTCGTATTATTATATTAATTCTCATACTTTTATCAAGCGATAAAGCATTATCCCCAAAAACAAGTCAATCGTCCATCCGGCCGCCAATCGTAACTGACAGGAAGTGCATTTTTAAGACAAGTGATAGGATGGTCCCGTTGGTAGCGTTCCTGGTTTCGGTCTGCAGGGGCGCAGGATCGTTCCTCACGCTCAGCGCTTTTTTTTTTAAATCATGATTACTGTTAATTCTTATTTGATTAGTTATTTTAATTAGTTATCATATTTATTTTAATTAGTTATCTTTTAGTGTCGAAAAATTTATCACGCACTCTGACCGCTTATTTTATTATTTTTTACGTTAATTTAAATATAATAATAAATCTAAAATACGACTTATTTATCTTGTAAAAAATTGTTTGCGCTTTACTCACACCCGTCCCATGCCAAATAAATTGTAATTCATAAAAGTAAGCGGAAATATATTTATCTTCGTATTCATTCTCATATACTTTCATCAAGCGATAAAGTATTATCCCCAAAAACAATCATCCATCCGGCCGCGAATCGTAAGTACCAGAAAGTGAACATACATTGACACAAAAAATTTAAGGAGCAAGAAAAGTTGAACTTCGTCAAAAATGGTCGTACAAAAAAAAAAGGATTTTGAAGCTTCCAGTTTCTAGTTTCAGTTCCGACAATGATTTTTTTTTGTTGAGAATCACTGATTGCGCGGTCGAAAGAAATATCACGGCAAAAGAAATTTTGAAAATTTTTACGTTTTTCAAAGTTCTGTACGGGTTTTGGCGATTTTTTTCGGACTTGACCAATATCAAGGTCATTGAGCCCATTCAATTCACTTCAATTTTTTTTTTTTATCTCCTTCGACCATTTTTCGCGAAGATATCGGCCTGTTCCGTAGGAAGTTGAGACATATGACTCAAAAGAAACCGCAATATATATACGTACAGTCCGCGAGAAACCCCTGTCAACATCAAGTGAGGGCGCATAAGCATTGGAAAAATAACGAATCGTTTGTTTCGGAAAAAAGGGAAGATTTTATTATAGCAACCGAAAAATATCAATCGATCTCGAGACGTCTCGCGCATTAGACGTGTATTAGAGTATTCCGCAACTAAATATTCATAATGAATCACGAATTACCGCGTATTCTCTCCTTCAATTACATATTGAAGTCGAGACAGATTCAACCAGAAAATCACGACAAAAAACGGTAGCGATCGGTCTGGCCAACCGATCCACATACCCGAGGTCTGACCCTCGCTATATTGCGACGGATTAAATAAATCCGTCCGTATAGGAGTCGAGCTCTGTCTCCTCCTGTCTACACACGCACCGTTCAACACAACATAATTGATTCACACCTCATCATTCCATACGATCTTGTTCTTGTTCCTGTTCCTCTTGAATATTCTTTCGCAAATAAATTGGGTTTTTTATGCCTCACGGCTTTTTCCCAAACAAACTCCTGTCTTTCATTTAATTATTCACTTTAGTCCACAGCTTTCGCCGGAAAGATAAATTGTCAGAAAATAAACCGTTGCGACAAAACACGGCCTTTGAATGAAAAGACGTCCTGTTGTCTTCAGTCATCGATATCTCAGGAACTAATGGTCGCAGGGGAATTCGACCGGCAGTTTTGGAAACGTGAATACATACTCTACAAGCTCTGATTATTATTGTAGGTTAAAAAAAATTATTTTTGCCATCAGTTTTAAAAAAGTAAAAAAAACGATGTTTTCTTGGTTTTTATAAAATCCACCGCTACTTTGCAAATATTGCGATAAACACTAATGTTTATGGACGGTCATTCAGCTCAATATGTCCCCAAGAGCCATGCAAAATTCCAAATTGATCCGTTCATCGGTCTTTCTTGCCCGATTGACCAAAATATGAAAAAAAATTAAAGGAGTAAGTTTCCTCCTTCTCAGACATCATTTCATGATTATTAAGAATGTTGAGTCCCTATGAAACTGTTAATGTTAATTATTCAATAAATAGCTTCTTAATCGTCATGACATTTTTACACGACCTCCTGAATACTTCATAGAAAAGCATACCAAATCTTCGGAATTCTATCATTACTTCAACCTCCTCAAGGGTTGAAATAAAAAATGATAAGAAAATTCTGAAAATTTGGTATGTTTTTGTATGAAGTATTTAAGAGGTCGTGTTAAAATTTCACGACGATTAGGAAGCTCGTTATTAAAAAATTAACATTTTGTTAAGAGCAATTTTTAAAAGCAATTAAAAAAAATTATCAATAAACTTCGTTTTGTTTCCGTTGCTTTCAGTATATTGTAGATATTATAAAATTGAGAGGTCAAAAAAAACTTATTGCAAAGTTACATCCGTTTCCATAAGACAACATTTAATCTGTGAATGTTAATTGTTCAATAACGAGCTTCCTGATTGTCATGAAATTTTTAAGAGGAAAAAAAACTTTTCACCTCTTCTCGTACAATTGGGTATTGAGTACGCATTAAATGTTGTAAAAGAACCCTGAAAATCATATTGACTAAAAATTTTCGATTTTTTTTAAATAACAAAAGTGTTGAAATTATTTTTTTTTTTTTAAATCTATTTCGATTTTTTTCATTTTTTTAATGTTGACATTTTTTTTCGATTCAACATTGTACCGCCAGCATTAGAATTACCCAAAGCGTACCTCCACGTGGTACGCTTTGGGTAATTCTAATGCTGGCGGTACAATGTTGACTTGAAAAAAATGTCAACATTAAAAAAAAAAAGTTCGAAAGTGATTTTTTTATAAAAAAAAAAATTTCAACATTTTTTTATTAAAAAAATTTTTTTCGAAAATTTTTAGTCAATATGATTTTCAAGGTTTTTTTCCAACATTTAATGCGTACTCAATACCCAGTTGTACGAAAAGGAATGAAAAGTTTTTTTTCCTCTTAATAATCATGAAATGATGTCTGAAAAGGAGGAAACTTGCTCCTTTAATTTTTTTTCAAATTTTGGTCAATCGGGCAAGAAAGACCGATAATCGGATCAACTTGGAATTTTGCATGGCCCTTGGGGACATATTGAGCTGAATGATCGTCCATCAACATTAGTGTTTATCGCAATATTTGCAAAGTAGCGGTGGATTTCATAAAAACAAAGAAAACATCGTTTTTTTCTACTTTTCTAAAACTAATAGCAAAAATAAAAAATAAACGTTTCACTACAATAATAATCAGAGCTTGTAGAGTATGTATTCACGTTTCCAAAACTACCGATCGAATTCCCGTACGACCATTAGTTCCTGACATATCTCAGCGAAAAATGGTCGACGGAGAAAAAAAGCAAATTAAAGTGCATTGAATGGGCTCAATGACCTTGATATTGGTCAAGTCCGAAAAAAATCTCCAAAACCCGTGCAGAATTTTGAAAAACGTAAAAATTTGCAAAATTTTTTTTGCCGTGATATTTCTTCCGACCGCGCAATCAGTGATTCTCAAAAAAAAATAATTGTCGGAACTAAAACTAGAAACTTGAAGCTTCAAAATCCTTTTTTTTTGTACGATCATTTTTGACGAAGTTCAACTTTTCTTGCTCCTTTAATTTTTTGTGTCAATGTATGTTCACTTTCTGGTACTTACGATTCGCGGCCGGATGAATGATTGTTTTTGGGGATAATACTTTATCGCTTGATGAAAGTATATGAGAATGAATACGAAGATAAATATATTTCCGCTTACTTTTATGAATTACAATTTATTTGGCATGGGACGGGTGTGAGTAAAGCGCAAACAATTTTTTACAAGATAAATAAGTCGTATTTTAGATTTATTATTATATTTAAATTAACGTAAAAAATAATAAAATAAGCGGTCAGAGTGCGCGATAAATTTTTTGACACTAAAAGATAACTAATTAAAATAAATATGATAACTAATAAAAATAACTAATCAAATAAGAATTAATAGTAATCATGATTAAAAAAGAAAAGCGCTGAGCGTGAGGAACGATCCTGCGCCCTTGCAGACCGAAGCCAGGAGCGCTACCAACCGGACTATCCTGTCGCTTATGTTGAAAATGCACTTTCTGGCAGTTACGATTGGCGGCCGGATGGATGGTTGACTTGTTTTCGGGGATAATGCTTTATCGCTTGAGGAAAATATGAGCATTAATATAATAATACGAATATAAATATATTTTCGCTTACTTTTCTGAATTATAATTTATTTGGCATAAGGACGGGTGTGAGTAAAGCGTAAACAATTTTTTAGAAGATAAATAAGTTGTAATTTAGATTTATTATTATATTTTAATTAACGTATAAGCTAAAAAAATGAGCGTTCAGAGTGCGCGATACATTTTTTTGTATACATTAATAACGCAGAGAATCAAGAGCTGAATAAGCATTGAAATCATTTAAAAGCCTCGCGCGTGCCGTTGGGTGACGTCACGCGTGAGTCGTGCTCAGATTTCTTTTTCCCTCGAAGCCTTCGTTCGGCTTGGCCGCACATGAACGTGCTCAGCGTGTCCATGCGCTCGTGTAGCTGCCGAAGGCGCGGTCGGGACAGTTCGACCGCACTCGGCTCTTTCCGAAGATGTCCGAGCGTCGCTCGACACGGACACGGGCTACTATGATTGGCATAGGCGCGTAAGAGACTAAAGAGGGGGTAACGGTCACGCGCGATCTGGCTGCACTGCTCGTGGCCGCTCGGTCCACGTGCGTATGGCTCGCGAACGGAGCTTACGACAAATTTATATTTTTTTCAGTGAGACGAGGTAGTGACGGGAGTAATGTGACAGTAGTTTCCACTTAGAACCGCAACGAAAGAAGGAAATAAATGAAAAACGATCGCTGATAATCGCATTTTGCTACGATGGCGCAAATAAAAACATTACCTCTATTTCCGGGAGCGAAATTCATTGTCATCGATGACGGTAGGTTAAGGCGAAGTAGATGCTGTACCACGTGACATGAGTGCGAGAGAGATAGCTGAAATTTTTTAACCGAGATTTCTCAAAGATTAATATTGGAGGCAAAATAAAATCGTCAAGCTCTGCGTCGGTGAATTCTACCAAGTCTCGTACTTTGTTATCCCTCAAAAAACTCATCCACCTTTGAAACAACTGGAATCGAAAATTTCTGAGGTTATGTTGATCTTGTACGTCCCTTAAGGACGATGCATTACGTAGATACGTTTGTTTCGAATACTTTTCATAGTTTAAGTAGTTTTGTATATACACATGTTTTTGTAAAAATCATCGAACTGCGGAACATTGCTAAAGTTATATTTTTCATGCTCCCTCCATTGTATTAATACGAAATCATCCATAAACGTCTCGACGTTCACTAATTGCCCGTTCCGAAATTCAGGACAAGAAGTGATGCGCTCGCAGAGCCTGATCTTGGGTTGGCTGCAAATGTGGAACGACAAAGGTCTCGGAAACACTGTTGAATTTTTACTATTTTCCGGATCCAAGTCAGTCTACGAGAGATTCACGGGCAACATTAAAAACATCGATCTGAAGTTTCACGATTATTACACGGTGTTCGTCGAGGACGAGAATAAGGACGACGCGACAAGACTGAAGCGTATAGTTAACGGCAACGTGCTCCAGGTCAATTCCGTAGTGATAATAGACTGTCTGAGCACGCTAGTTCTGTGCGTCGGCTTGTCCAGGGCATTGAGTTTCGTAGAAAAGCTGAGCTCCCGTTGCGCCCAAATGATTTGCATCTACAGACGAGATTTTGGTCAGAGTAAAATACCGCGCGTGGAAACTCTCGGTACTACGTACGTTCGCTTGGAAAAGTCGCTCTGTCACGCGGTACAGCGCGACACGGTGCAGTACGAAGTATCTCTGAATCATCGTAAGCAAGGAGGCGGTATCCTGAGTCACCGAGCCGAAATATTTCAAGAAGTCACGTCGGATACATACGAGATTGTGAAAGAGAGCGCGACGAGTGCGACACGGCTTCACACTACGTTGGATACCGGCCCGGTGACGAACCACGCACCCGGTAAACCTCAGGCGAGCTTCAGAATCGAGATGAACGCTCGTGAGCAGGAGCAGAGGAAAAACACACCTTTGCCTTACAGTCTCGGCGCGACGACGCAAAACGAGTCGCAGATACTCTACGAACCGGACAGCATAGACGACCTGGACGAGGAAGATCCCGACGACGATTTACCATTCTGATTGACTGCCTCCGCCGGCGAGCATTCTCGATAATCTGGTTCATTTTTTTCTCCCGCATAAAAAACGGCGTCACTCCCCTTTTTTTACTGTCGCGTATTTATTGTTGGATTCTTTGGCGAAAATACACATAACGCGAGTGGCCAATATAGCTTACGACTAAAAAATAAAATGTACATTTCTTTCACAATTATTCGTCATACCGATCATGCCATTATCGTTGATAAGAAACGTCAACGTTTCTCATCTCTTACCGAAAAATAGTCTGTATTGTCCTATGTTTGTTTTCATGGGATGAAAATTGAAACGTTGACAACTGCGCGGATAAAATTGCAAAACAAGGGACCATTGCGATGGCTCGCAATTCCAATTTATCGATGCGCGTACTCGTTCCGCTTCAATCTTCATCTCGATACTTTCGAACCTGCCACGTTGATCACGAATTTTAATTACTCGAATAATACTAGAAGTATGCGCTTCGACAAATTATCACATGCAGTTTCGAGATTATCTTGTTCATTTGGGTGTAGCTGTTCGAGACTGTCAACTCTCGTCGGGCGTTACATGTTCGCATTCGAAAGAGCCCGCCAAATGACATGTTCGTTAAACTAAATATAGCGTCTCTAAAAACGAGCAAATAATCGATTCGCTAACACAGCCATTATCATAGTACGAAGTACGCGCGAAGGATACATTCTTCGTTGATTACTCGTTACCGCACGACTTCGGTAAAGTGGACAACCGATTTTATCCTTCTGCATACAACCATAGTCAATCTTCGGGTAGATAAAAATCTGTAAACTTATTACACGTAGAAAAATTATCGGGATTTCACCATCGACATGTCTAGGAAAAATCTTCCACATCGTCTTAGAATCGACGAGAGAGAACTATTACTTTAAATTACTCGATTCATGGGTAGCTTGAGCGGGGAAAACTAATATTTCCGCAATATGGGAGTCTGATACGATCGTGCATTTCTACCTATAGAACGTGTCAACTTAACCATTCGAGTAAATTTGTTTGAATGAAAATATGATAGAATCTTTAGAGCAATTGCTTATCATATCAAGTTTTATCTAAGATTCCATCTTTTTTCGTACGATTTATAGACTCGTTGTACCTGATGGAGGATATTGAACGTTATCTGCAAATCTACCTACCCTAAATCCCATTTTGTTTCAGTTTTCGTGCAAGGCACGATAAAATCAACGTAAAATTCTTCGTAATGAAACTTGTGCATTTTCTCAATACCTTGTCGGATGTAAGAATTAGCCTTCACGCTCGTTCGCCCTCATTCGAATATTCCCAGTAACTAAATATATGCGAAATATTAGTTTTCACCTTGCCAGGCGTACAAATGGACAATCAATTGCTGCAGCTAAGCTGAAGGGTTCTTCGTGATAACTGTAAGAACTGTGATTAATACATTACTTTGACGATTCAATTTGTATGCGTTTCGCAAGATTTGTCAAAATGAGATCGTTCGTAGATCATTCACAGGCGAAAATTCGCTACAGCACGAACGGAGTAGTATTTTGTTGTTGTAAAATATCGTTAAATCGCGTGACTCTCAAGCGCTGAAGGTGTACAAGAGGCTTCGATCTTGAAAGTGTTGATTCCCATCGATATGATTCAATACTCGACTCTCGAGAAGACATCGACCATAACGGACCGCTTCCTCCCGACTTTGGGCGATACCTGCCTCGATAAGATAATCCACCAAGTCAGTGCCGGCAAATGTTCCTGGATAAACCTTCAACATTCGCCTGCGACACATCGCTATTCGATTTCGGCATTCGATCAAGTGGCATTGCTTGAACTGGTCGCGAATGAATCGCGCCTCGGTGCTCAAAGCATCTTCATCCGGAAGTTTAAATTCTCGTGCTGGAATAAACAAACAGTTAAGTAGATACAATTTATTTTACGACGAACACGTGGAATGAGAATCCTTTGCAAATATGATGACGCAAACATTAGGCATATTGAAAATAGCAAGCATGTTTTATTAAAGATTCTTGCATTGTATTATTATTCCAAAAAATTCTCTAAAATAAAGTGACTCATTCTATGATTTTTAAGACTAGTCTCATGGTGGGCCCATTTGTGCTTCTATTTTTTTCGAATTAATCATATTTTTCTTAGAAGATTTTTATCGTTTCAATGGCCAATAATATTATTGATGATTTTGTGATTTCCAGTTCGGCTTCGACAAGCCTGAAACGATTTATTTTTAATTTGTGCTAAATATAACAAATTCCTTTTTTAATTCAAAATCATTTTTCGTTCTGATTTTTTTTCAGTTCTAAACTATGTTTAATGTTTAAAGTTTCAAGTCTCTAGCTCATTCGGAAGTTAGTTTAAAATCTATTGCAGAATTTGTACCGAACAGACAAGAAAACGATTTAATAAAAACGTGGTAATAAAATCAATTACCTTCTCGCCATTCGCGACAGGTCCTCTTCATCCACTTGCCGATTCGACCCAATCCCGGATCGAGGCCAAATATCGCAAAAGCGATAAGAGCTTGGCCGATATTGAGGGCCACGTCCACAAAAGCCAGTTCGGCGTAGATTCCGGTCAATTGTTCCATTATCAAGGTTCCAATACTCAAGGTCAGACCCTGCGGATAGTGTTCATTTTACGAAATGCATCGCGAAAGCCCGCAGCCTTCCAGAATGCGCTGTGCGAAAATCTTTTCGTAACTCACGGTGAACATGGAGCACAAGATCAGTATTAAAAATACAATGTGCCGAAGAATCTGTGGATCGTCCATATCGATGACGTTCGTGCTGTTGTCGGATAGCAGGTTTTGTTCCGATTCCGCAATTCCGTCAGCCGCACACAAGCCCCGTGGAAATCGGCACGTTCCGCCGTCGAAGCCGCAATTTCCACTGAACGTTTGGACGATTTATTATAACTTTTATTCGGCCAAAGATACCTTCAATGCGAAATTGATCTTTCGATCTTGACAGCATAGGCTTACCTTGCTACACTCGTGGCCGGTGATACGAGGTCCTCAACGTCAATGATATCGCCGTTATCAGTCGCGTTCCTACCGTCGATGACCGTTTGCTCCGAATGCACTGTGCGCGCTGCAAGATCCGCGTAAATACCGTGGCGTCTCTGATATCTTTGATGAAGGATCAAGCAGCCCAATGTTACTGTGATATTGAAAAAAGAATGTTAGATGAATAAAAATTCATTTTTCAAGATAACCCTGATTTTCAGTTCATCACAGTAGCCTAACCCCTGAACTTGTGTCGATAAAGTAATAATTACTGGTCAAGATTTATTGCTATGACTGGATGATGTAGTAAACCACAAAAATACCCAAACAAATCAAAACTATTGTTACAAAAAAGTTTATACGTTCTTTTCTGCAAAAACATAAAAATGATAATGTTTCAATTATCATATTCAAATGTTATCGACATTGCAATCTCTGTATTATAAAGCTGCAGAATTACGCTTACCAATAAAGCAGAATAGTAAAATAAATATCGACATGGCCGCCTGCACTCTGCCCATTTGAAAATTGGGATTCCTCAGGTCAAGATCTGCCGGTTGTTTCGGCGTTTCGAGGAAGCACAGCATCGCCACGATCATAAGAGGAAATCTGTATTGGCAAACGGTTATTAATAAGTATTGAGCATGAACAAACAAATAAAAGAGTGTGAAGAAAATACTCACGTCCATGCCATAGGAATGAGTAATTTCTGTAAACCCTCAACGAACGATTGCGAACGTGAGGTCAGAAAAAGAAGCGAACCAGCCAGTGCAGCTGTCAATGCACGACTCACGTAAACACCGCCGGTTATGAGCACGAATTGTATATACCTTTCATTAAACAGATAAATATTTTGTACAATCGATTCGTCTAAATAAAAGCACGATGAATATCGAAGATTTTATTGAAGAGCGCTTTCTTTCGTACCAGACAACAGACCCGGTGCTACTCGGAACCAGTTGCGTCCATATTATTACGCCAATCGAGACAGCAAGCTGAAACCCAAACAACGTTCATTGAAGAAGAAAGAAAATGTTGCCAACGCAGTTGGCTCAAGAGATGAATAGTTGTTCTTTGCAAGAAATTCGTCTCGGAATCCAAACTTTACTTGTCCATACACAAAGCTCGGTATAAACTTCCTCGCAGAAGATTGAGAATTGGAAAAAAATCACTCATCCATGGACTTTATGAACTTTTAAAGAATAACTCCCAATAATAGAATGTAAGAGTTTTGGATAAAAGATTATTGAAACTTAAGAAAATCGATTTCTGGCGCCAGATTAAGTATTTGTCGAAAAGCAGAATGCTTCAAGGCGTTAGGCTACTGTGAAAATGACGAACACAAGTTTGTCGCTTGAGGCAACTCAAATTGAAGAGGAAGATCCAATATATGATGCAGAAATAGCAGATTGAAGGTAAACTTATGATTTCAGCCGGAGGAGTGCTAGTAAAATATTTAAAGGCGTTTTTCTCGAAACGATGGCTTTCAAGACGGTGTACACGATTTCTCAACATCTAATGAACAGATTGACTTGACATTTGGTGCACTTATTCAGTGTAATAATGGTTTTTCTTCTTGGAGTCCTTTTTCTTTAATTGTTAACAATAATGAAGTCATTTATCCTCGAAAATTGAAAAAAGATCAGAATTTTTTTTAACGATTGCAACGCAGCAACAGCAAAGCTCAGTCAAGTCTGTTGAAATGACATACACTAAATTTCAAGCTCGTTTATAGTACTTCTTCATAGGCGCGTTGCCATTTTAAACTATACGCACGCAGTTCTGGTAACGCCACGTGTTCAAAAACAGCGAGAACTTATGGCAAACTATGGCAATCGATCTTCAATGTTGTTTCTCTGTTTTACAATCATACAATGTACTTGGAGAAGTTCCATGTTTTAAAGAAACACATTCTACCGATTCACTTGGAATTCAAATAATAAAAAAGCGGTTTCCCGGAGTTTCAATAGTCCTGTACTCTCTCAAAAGAGCCAAAGCTTTCGTCAAGTGGGCAAGTTGTAATACGAAACGAACCTGGGCAACGACGATGCCAAGAGTGCATCTGTGCAATACTCTCTTGTATTTCTTTCCTTCCAGTAAGACGAAACAGATGATCAGCCACACGCAGGCGGCTGTCGAGGCTGCGCTAATGTCGAACGAGAAGGCGTTCAACTCTCGTGCATATTTGGTCGGACTTACGCCGTCGTAAACGGCGGTTATGAGTTTCGCCGAGACGAACATCAACGGGGCCGAGATAAAGGTGCAAGCGACCATTGACGACGCGATGAGATCGATGTCCAGATTGTAACGCATGGTGAATATAAAAAGTGCCGGTGCCGTTGGTATCGTGCCGTAGAGGAAACCGTACGTGCTCAGATCCCTCGTGTCCGTCTCGTTCGTACCGGCGTCGAGTAAAATCACCGATTCTCTTATGACCAACGGCAGAACGAGCAATTTTACGCATATCAGTATACCCGGTATCACGAGTGCTGCACCCTTGAGAGTGTGCACTTTTCCAACCATCATCAGACCGAGAAGGAACAGAGCACTCGCCGAGAACGCGTTGCCAAAAACGTCGAGTATGGATTCCAGCATTTTTGGTACTTGATGACTGAACGCGAGATTGCCGACGATACCAAGTACGGTCATGAATAATATTGGATTCAGGGCGATCCCCTTGATTATCGAAAGAACGAGGGAAAATCTACCAGCAGCTTGCTCGCTCGTACGACGTTTACCAATTTCGAGAAGTACGAAACCGATTGGATTCAATATGGCGAGGGATATCGGCGCCATCAGGTAAAGATATGCCGCGTACTCGGGATGAGTATCGCCGTAGAGCGCAGCGACTGCAAAGAAAAAAATACGATACAGTGTTATAGTCACTTGCCGGTGTGTAATTCTGAAGACTTCGACGTTTTTTTTCGTGCATAGAGTTTCCACTGGGCCAATAAATGTAGGAGATTCACTTAAGGCCGGAGGATGAATTAGAAGGTTCGAAAAATCTTTTCTTTTATTGCTTAAATCGATAGATAAACTGTCCAAGAATATATTTACAGTTACAGAGGCCAGTTGTAAATATTTTCGAAGATCCAAGGCCAAAAGCAGAAAAGCGATTGATATTTGATATTGATATTTCCTCTTATTGAAAACTTCGAAGCGCGGTTTGTCCAGTTTTCATTTTCACGATTTTTCCCAATTGGCGGGCGTAGTAGCAAAAAAAACTGAACGACCTATTAAATGAAACCAAAGTTTACTAAGTATACTGGTAAAATTTAAGGCGGAATATACATTTACAACGATCAAAAGAACGATCTCTTTTTTTTAAACGATAGTACTGTGTGTGCAGAATATTTTCCCGAAATTCCAAAGCGACGTTCGAAAAACTTCAAGCGTTACAGCCTGTCAATGCTGCGCCTCACCGCTCGGATTGGGAGCCCGCGCCGCAGGTAGAAGCGAGGGCGCAGAGGGGCAGGCAGAGGTGGGCAGAAAGTAATTAAGTAATATTAGTACTTAAGTAATTAGTTACCACAAGCACCTAGTGCAATTGAATTCAAATTCTATGTAAACTTCAATCGCGTTTTTCTCAAAACTGCATTTTCAAAATTGGCGTGCAAGGTTACTCAAAAACTATTAAGCTGATTGAGGTTTAAACGTGGAACACATATTCATAATATTGCTACCTTCTACTTGACGAGAATTATTTTTGGAAAAAAAACGACTTTTCAATGCCAATTTTACCGAAATTTGGCGTTAAATGTTGATTTTCTTTTTAATGCGTGCCATTCCGTTAAATTTGCGTTCTCTTCATTTTAATTACGATCAAATGGAAACTATACATGTTCTGACTGAAAAAAAGTTTGAATTTTTTTGCATATCGAAGTCTAAGGGAAGCTGGACTGCACGCCCAGTTGCAACTCCCGTGGTAACCTTGCTGTATTAATTAATTAATGAATTAATGAATAAAGTTAAAGAAATGTTTTCTATACTTAAATATACCATCAAAGCACAGTTTGACAAATGTAGAATAATTATTTCTTAGTTCACAAAAGCCCTCAAAATTGCTACATTTTTCCTCGTCTACATGTATATCCCGCCTTTAATCCGAGCTACCGAAGTTTTAACGAAAAATTGCGGCTCTAAAGATCGTCTCATTTATACGGCACTTTATAGAGATGGCATGCTGGCCACATTGCAATTTCACAATTTGTACACTAAATAACTAGATTGACCCTTATATTAACTGCTCAACGAGTGTGAAAAAATCTAGAGGTACCTTAACGACAATAAGAACAAGAACTCGCCGAATGTTTAATGAAAATATTAACGATAAAACTTGGAAACATGCGACTAGCAAAAGAATTTTCGTAGCGACGACTTTCAGAGAAAATATACAAATGTCTGGACCTACAAAATTTGTACGAAATTTTTAATTCCAGCTCATTGTTGGGGATAATAATCGATTGTCACAATATTTAAACGTAAGATAAGGTCCTCCACGAATGGAGTACCATAAGGTTCGAGCATTCAAATGGAACTTGGCATAGAGCATATAGAATTCCGATGAAAACTGTACAATGGTATAGTTGCAAATACAAATATAAAAAGTGACGCCTATAGTGGCCGTCACCCAAAAGATGCGCCACTCCAATGGCCTCCTGTGTCAAGCAGCACTGGCCTAGGATCCTACTCAGATGGGTTCGACGCGATATACTCACTCATAGGATAGCCGATAGCAAAATCGTTGCTCTGCGTTGCAAAAATAGCAAACAGGGCCGCTCGCCCAGGATTTGACGCTTTGTTCGTTATCATCGAGACTGCGAGAACGACGAAGAATATGGTGCTTTTAGCCAGCAGCACAGCCAAGAGGAATCTCCAATTGACCAGGGAAAAATCGAGTTTGGCCAGCGACAGAAATATCAAAGACGGCAAAGCGAAAGTTCCTACGAACGTATTCAAACCGTTCGCCTCCGACTTCGTAATAATATCTAAACGTCCGGCTGCATACCTGTAAAAAACAAATGCGTTTTTTAACAGGCCACATCTCTCTAGTAATGGGTAAAAAAATTGCATTTTTTAACCATATTTTTATTCTATAGCATCATCGTTTAGCTATATTCCCTGAAAATTTCATTGAAATATTCGTAAAATTGAATGAGCTTCAAACTTTAAACGTGTTTCTCTCGAAACACTGGTTTCAATGATATCTCGAGAACCACTTGATGGATTGTTTCGAAATTTACAGCAGATACGATGAAAAAGATTTAAAGGTCGTTCGCAATCTCACTTTTTAAACGGCGATCTTCATTTTTTTATAGTTACGTCAAAATGACACATTTTTTCATAGATTTTGTATGCTCGAGTTTCAATTCATCGCCACGTTGTTAAAAATATTATTTAAAAAATCGAGTATTCGCCGGTGGCCATGTTTTTGTTATTTTTCTGTTGTTTATGGTGATTTTTTTGTAGGCTGTAAATATATGTACCTTCGTGTTTAAAAAAGGTTAGGATGTGGGAAATTTGTTCGGGCCTTTATGTAGACTTTGCCCCTTAAACTACGCAAGATCATTGATGATCCGGAGGATCCTCGTCGTGAACACGTGTGAAGCGTACTCACCCGCATAATATAACAGCGAAGCATTGCACCAATGCAAGATAGATATTGTCGGTCGGAGTATCCCCCATGGTCATAGAATCGCTCATCGTCGTTTACAAGACGCTTATCACTTTGATACTTTCCCAGAAGTTCCTGAATAATTGTCGAACGAACAAATCTTTAGGTTATCATTTTGTTGGTCTTTAACAACGATATTTTGTGTCTTTATCATACAAAATAACGTTAATCGAAAATCATTACTTTTTTTCAATGTCAATTTCATCCCGTCAATTTTAAGGGTGTTGAAATTTGCATCGTTGGAATGCAATAAAAATATTAATTTATTTTTTCATTTCTTTAGTTTTATTACAATCTAAACTCTTCCTTGGCATTTTTAGGTTATGGATCCTCAATAAGGATATTGAAAAATATTTTAATGATATTTTTAGCCTGAATGTGGCGAAAAAATTGGACGGAAGGGAAATAAAATAATTTCGTTGCAAACTTCAATAGCATCCACTTTTAATTTCGTTTCAAACGAATTGTTCATTTTATTTCTCCTAAATTATGTAAATATGTAGACATTTTATTGTTATTATTATTGCTATTGCAAGCATTTTTTTCAATAACGAAATGCTGAAGTGGATGAAGTGCGGAAGATCTAAAAAAAGATCCTCAGAAAAGGACGATACGTAGAAGTTTGATCACCAAAAAATATGCTGACTTTTCATATACGTGTTTGTCGCGCCCGATGATGAGTCATTTTGCAATTCAAATGTAAGACTCCGAATTAGCGCAATTTATTGTCTGTCACGATCCCTCGTTGATGCTCGAAAAGTCGTTCTTTTTTGTCGGTGCACTATACGTACATATCGATATACTTAAACTTATCGTCAGCTGACTAGAGACGTGCTTTTAGATTAGTTATTTTATGATAATTAGTTACGAATCGTCACCGTATTGTGCGATCTCCGTGACTACTTTTAGAATACGACTTTCGAGGAATATAATTTTCGGCTGACAATTGCTACTTCAACGTTAATTAACGTTGATCAATCCCGCTTTGTCGCGCCGCGACGTTGAAAGCGAAACTGTATATAGAAATACACGCCGTGAAATCGACTGACATCGATCTCGGTGCGTGCACGGTCATACATACAGGCTTGCAACCAGTCAGCCAGATCGCGCGTAAACGTTAGCCCCTCTCTAGTCTCTTTCGCGCCCATCACACACCATAGTAGCGCGTGTCCGTGAGCGAGCGACGCTCGACTCTTCGGAAAGAGCCGAGTGCGGTCGAACTGTCCCGATCGCGCCTTCGCCAGCTACACCAATCCATGGACGCTGAGCACGTTCATGTGCGGCCAAGCCGAACGAAGGCTTCAAGAGAAAAAACAATCTGAGCACGACTCGCGCGTGACGTCACCCGACGGCACACGCGAGGCTTTTAGATTATTTCAATGCTTATTTAACTCTTGATTCTCTACGTTATTAATGTATACAAAAAAATGTGTCGCGCACTCTGAACGCTTATTTTTTTAGTTTATACGCTAATTTAAATATAATAATAAATCTAAATTACAACTTATTTATCTTCTAAAAAATTGTTTACGCTTTACTCACATCCGTCCTTATGCCAAATAAATTATAATTCAAAAAAGTAAGCGAAAATATATTTATATTCGTATTATTATATTAATTCTCATACTTTCATCAAGCGATAAAGCATGATGAAGCAAGTCAATCATCCATCCGGCCGCCAATCGTAAGTGCCAGAAAGTGCATTTTTAACACAAGCAATAGGGTGGTCCCGTTGGTAGCGTTCCTGGCTTCGGTCGGCAGGGGCGCAGGATCATTCTTCACGCCCCGCGCTTTCTTTTTTTAATCATGATTACTATTGATTCTTATTTGATTAGTTATTTTTATTAGTTATCATATTTATTTTAATTAGTTATCTTTTAGTGTCGAAAAATGTATCGCGCACTCTGACCGCTTATTTTATTAGTTTTTACGTTAATTTATATATAATAATAAATCTAAAATACAACTTATTGATCTTCTAAAAAATTGTTTGCGCTTTACTCACACCCGTCCCTATGCCAAATACATTGTAATTCATAAAAGTAAGCGGAAATATATTTATCTTCGTATTTATTATATTCATTCTCATATACTTTCATTAAGCGATAAAGTATTACCCCCAAAAACAATCATCCATCCGGCCGCGAATCGTAAGTACCTGAAAGTGAACATACATTGACACAAAAAATTAAGGGAGCAAGAAAAGTTGAACTTCGTCAAAAATGGTTGTACAAAAAAAAGGATTTTGAAGCTTCAAGTTTCTAGTTTTAGTTCCGACAATGATTTTTTTTTTTGAGAATCACTGATTGCGCGGTCGGAAGAAATATCACGGAAAAAAAAGTTTGCAAATTTTTACGTTTTTCAAAGTTCTGGATGGGTTTTGGAGATTTTTTTCGGACTTGACCAATATCAAGGTTATTGAACCCATTCAATTCAATTTGTTTTTTTTTATTTCCTTACGACCATTTTTCGCTGAGATATCGGCCTTTGAATGAAAAAACGTCCTTTTGTCTTCAGTCATCGATATCTCGGGAACTAATGGTCGTACGGGAATTCGACCGGCAGTTTTGGAAACGTGAATACATACTCTACAAGCTCAGATTATTATTGTAGGTTAAAAAAAATTATTTTTGCCATCAGTTTAAAAAAAGTACAAAAAACGATGTTTTCTTGGTTTTTATAAAATCCACCGCTACTTTGCAAATATTGCGATAAACACTAATGTTTATGGACGGTCATTCAGCTCAATATGTCCCCAAGAGCCATGCAAAATTCCAAATTGATCCGTTCATCGGTCTTTCTTGGCCGATTGAGCAAAATATGAAAAAAAAAATTAAAGGAGCAAGTTTCCTCCTTCTCAGACATCATTTCATGATTATTAAGAGGAAAAAAAACTTTTCACTACTTTTCGTACAATTGGGTATTGAGTACGCATCAAATGTTGGAAAAGAACCCTGAAAATCATATTGACTAAACATTTTCGAATTTTTTTTTTTAATAACAAAAATGTTGGAATTTTTTTTTTATAAAAAAAATCTATTTCGATTTTTTTTATTTTTTTAATTTTGACATTTTTTTTCGATTCAACATTGTACTGTCAGCATTAGAATTACCCAAAGCGTACGTAGAATTACCCAAAGCGTACCTCCCCGTGGTACGCTTTGGGTAATTCTAATGCTGGCGCTACAATGGTGAATTGAAAAAAATGTCAACATTAAAAAAAAAAAATTCGGAATTGATTTTTTTATAAAAAAAAAAGTGTTCAACATTTTTTTTTTATTAAAAAAATTTTTTTTCGAAAATTTTTAGTCAATACGATTTTCAGGGTTTTTTTCAACATTTAATGCGTACTCAATACCCAATTGTACGAAAAGTAATGAAAAGTTTTCTTTCCGCTTAATAATCATTAAATGATGTCTGAAAAGGAGGAAACTTGCTCCTTTAATTTTTTTTCAAATTTTGGTCAATCGGGCAAGAAAGACCGATAATTGGTTCAACTTGGAATTTTGCATGGCTCTTGGGGACATATTGAGCTGAATGACCGTCCATAAACATTAGTGTTTATCGCAATATTTGCAAAGTAGCGGTGGATTTCATAAAAACCAAGAAAACATCGTTTTTTTGTACGTTTCTAAAACTAATGGCAAAAATAAAAAATAAAAGTTTCACTACAATAATAATCAGAGCTTGTAGAGTATGTATTCACGTTTCCTAGTCTACCGATCGAATTCCCGTACGACCATTAGTTCCTGAGATATCTCAGCGAAAAATGGTCGTACGGAGAAAAAAAAGCAAATTGAAGTTAATTGAATAGGCTCAATGACCTTGATATTGGTCAAGTCCGAAAAAAATCTCCAAAACCCGTGCAAAAATTTAAAAAACGTAAAAATTTGCAAAATTTTTTTTGCCGTGATATTTTTTCCGACCGCGCAATCAGTGATTCTCAGAAAAAAAATCATTGTCGGAACTAAAACTAGAAACTTGAAGCTTCAAAATCCTTTTTTTTTGTATGTCCATTTTTGACGAAGTTCAACTTTTCTTGCTCCCTTAATTTTTTGGGTCAATGTATGTTCACTTTCTGGTACTTACGATTCGCGGCCGGATCGATGATAGTTTTTGGGGATAATACTTTATCGCTTGATGAAAGTATATGACAATTAATATAATAATACGAATATAAATATATTTTCGCTTACTTTTCTGAATTATCATTTATTTGGCATAAGGCCGGGTGTGAGTAAAGCGTAAACAATTTTTTAGAAGATAAATAAGTTGTAATTTAGATTTATTATTATATTTAAATTAACGTATAAACTAAAAAAATAAGCGTTCAGAGTGCGCGATACATTTTTTTGTATACATTAATAACGCAGAGAATCAAGAGCCAAATAAGCATTGAAATAATCTAAAAGCCTCGCGCGTGACGTCACCCGACGTCACGCGCGAGCCGTGCTCAGATTGCTTTTTCCCTCGAAGCCTTCGTTCGGCTTGGCCGCACATGAACGTGCTCAGCGTCCATGGATTGGTGTAGCTGCCGAAGGCGCGGTCGGGACAGTTCGACCGCACTCGGCTCTTTCCGAAGATGTTCGAGCGTCGCTCGCTCACGCACCGCGCTACTATGATCGTGTGATGGGCGCGAAAGAGACTAGAGAGGGGGTAACTTTTTCGCGCGATCTGGCTGCACTGCTTGCAACTCTAGTGGTGGGAGATGGTTCTCTTGGCGGAGTCGTCCGCTAGTCACTGTAATCGTGGGATGTTTTGTTCGACAAGGACATAATCATAAGTTTACCTTCAATCTGCGATTTCTACACCATGTGTTAAGACTTGCTCTTCAATTTGAGTTGCCCAAAGCGACGAACGAGTTTTCGTTTCACAGTAGTCTAGCCCCTTAAGTAAGGACACCACTGCAACTGCCCATTTTCGATCATTTTGTCCGAATTTTTTTTAAAGAAATGCATAAAATACACCTGAACTTTTAGGTTTTATTAAGTGTATATTAAAGTAGTTAAAATAAAATTATTCGTAAAAAAAAAATACCAAATGGCGGGGCACGAATTGCTATAGAACTACTGGTTTCAGCCAACCCGCTTCGCGGCACGCATTAGAACTGTCATCAATTTAAGCCTGGAACTAAGGAGTGAAATATTTTCGTTAATTATATTAGTTGGCTAAACTTTCGAAAAGTGAAAATCGGATTTCGATCTGAAATTTGGTATAAATCTTCCTTTTAATATTTTGAGAGATCTCCTAAATGGATTTTTGGCGACACGCCATAGTTTTCGAGACAGCGATTTTTGAAAGTTATTTTTTTACCGCGCTCTTATTATATCTATAGCTGACGGGCTCAGCTCTGACGATGTTATCGCGCTCTCCGCTTTGTGTGGATCTTCGTCAAGTTTGGGCGGTACATTCGCACAAAGCGGACAGCGCGATAATATATATATTGGTATAGCCAGAGCTGAGCCGGTCAGCTATAGATATAGTAGGAGCACGCTAAAAAAATAACTTTCATAAGTGGATATCTCGAGAACTATGGCGCGTCGCCAAAAATCCTTTAATGGTATCTCTTGAAATATTAAAGAGAAAGTGTACGCCAAATTTCAGATCGAAATTCGGTTTCCGCTTTTCGGAAGTTTATCCTCGCGCTCACCGCTTCGTTGGAATCTTCGCCTAGCCAATACGGGTGTTCTCCCCCACCATACGTTACGACACCCCACGATTCCACTCACTCATCCGCGGTCCTTTGCGCCGCCACCCCGGTATTTTACGCACCCCTCGATTCCACATACCCGAGTTTGTTTCGGTTTGTTGGTGGGCGTTGTTTATTTAGGTGTTTTAGGTTTATTTTGGGTACCTCCGCCCCTCTCGTGACGTCATCGTCACGGGCGCGAAGGAAGCTACCGCATAGGCGGGATGAAGATCCGCACAAAGAGGAGAGCCCGATAACGTATATATAGGTATAGCCAGAACTGCACCTACCAGATAGACATATAGTCGGTACACGATAAAATAAATAACTTAAAAATTCAATATCTCGAAAACTATTGCGAGTAGGGAAGAATCTTTTTAGGGATTGTCTTAAAATAATAAAAAGAAGGTCTGTGCAAAATTTCAGCTCGATCGGAGGGGTTTGGCTTTGGGAACTTTATCCTAAAATAAAGTTATTTTTAGTCGGTAACTTTTTCCCCAAAGATAGTAGCTTTACAAGAGTCTACCGGCGTACATTGGATTTTCAGCGCTCGGAGACTCCCCTTCAAAATAGCTCGAAAACCATTTAAAAACTTTTTTCAGCTATAAACGAATAAACATTATATTTTTGAAGGTTTAAGAAATTTTTTGAGTGTTAAAAAAAAAAGATTTTTTGCAAACTTTACAGCGGTGGAAAATAAAAACTGCATCTCCCGTTCGAAGCGCGGAATTAATTTTTTCCCCCTCATTGATGGAAGCGCTGCAGTTGCCGCTGCGGCTGTCGCGCCGCCCCGCGGCGCTTTTCGTCGATTTGGGGTAGACCGCCACACCGCTATACTCCGTGACTTCAGTCGTAAGATCCGGGACGACGGTAGGTCCGGTAGTTGCTGGGGTACATCCGTACATCCTTCTGTCAAATATCTATCTTTTCAATCGTTGCACCTATAGATAATCGCCTGAAAACATCAGTGAATTAAAATTTAATTCACCTACATTTTAATTCATAAGAATTTCGATCGTTCGTGTTTGTAAACGACGAAAACCCACACTTTTTGGGCCTAACGAGGAAAAGAACGACGAACGAGGATGTGAGTAAAAGAATCTTCGTACTCGTAATATTTTGACATTTTTCATGTTTTCATCGCGTTTGGTCGGGTTAATTTATGTACTCGGTAGCCCAAACAAAATTCACCGATGAGGAAAGTCTAGTTACGTCATCCTTTTTTCGTGGATCCTCCGATTTTTCAATCAACAATTTGAATTTCACCTGCTTTTGCTCAAATGATTTGAAAACGCTTGGTTATCTTTTTTTATCGACAAAATTCTCATTTCCAATTACTTCAAAATACTCAACTAAGTAGCTTTCGAAAATACATGCCTAAAAAATGTTCGTGCAGTAGTAATTTTCATATTCAGCAGTAGACTCATTCAAGCCTGCTGAAAATCTTGTGGTCTTATATCAATCGAATGGCATTAAAACACTGCAGTATTGCATATAATCGATAACAAAATGGAATTATTTGCAAAGTAATTGGGCTGTTTCAAAGCATTGCGTGACAAATTCGTTACCTAGGCAGAACATTCGAGTTTCGGAAATGTAAAACATCACCTTTCGAATGGAAATATCTTGCACACCTGTATTACTCATCCTATGTTCTCATCCTTGAAAAATGTGCAGAGTTATGTAACGGATTTTTATCAAGGTCATGAGCGAGCTGTCGTCTTCGTATTCAGCTCAAACTCGACTTAGGATTCTAAAGAATTTGCCTCTGCTTTATCAACTCGAATAGATAAAGGAACACGATTGAAGTTGTGTGTTTACATGGGCCCTATAAATCATTTCCAGAGCCTACAAGTTTTGTTATCGAAGAAAATATGCGCTTTCATCCGGTTAATAAATTCACTGTGCAAACCATTGCATTGACCAACAGATTTGATTGTTCGTAGAAAATACGTTTAGCAATACTCGTTTGTTTTGTGAGGCATAGGTGAAGGTAGCCTCCGACTTCCGATAAATAATCCTCGCCGGCTCATGAAACTTGTAGCACAGTGATTATGACGTCACTACTGACTGCTATCAATCTGAATCATCCGTACCTCTTGAGATACATATACCTTATGAACGTGTGCTCATTTACAAAATTAAGCAACATCGTATGAACTTTGTTCAATGATTACTTGGAGTTGCGCGGCAAATTATTATTTTACATCTAACAGAACAATTTATTTATAAGTGTACAAGTATCAACATTTGTGGTACGATATTCCATTTCTTCCGAGGGGCTGTGATAGTTGTCGATGAAGTTAAGGGGTTAGGTTACTGTGACGACCCAAAAATGCAAGTTATTCGAATGAGATAATCTTGGAAGAATTAGTAAGATGATTGAAAAACCGATTGGACACTTATTCGTATGTACGTTAACAAAGTTGTGTATCAAATTTTATCAAAAAATAATAATTAAAGAAGTTATGAATAAACGCTTGAAGAACCTATGAATATGAGGGGCAAAACAGTATACTTGATTCTGGCTGCCTGGATGATCTGAAACAGAAAACACCAGTTTTTTCTTCAAGTAGATAATATTGGCTAGGAGCTTTTTTGCTTATTATTTTGCAATCATTGAAAAACAAGTTTCCAATTTTTTTTCGATTTCTACGATCAAATGTCATCATTTCATTACAATGCTTTCCAGGTACACTATTTGCTCAAATTGAAAGTTAGCACACTCAACGTTAGATCCATAGAGACCCACTCAACCACCATAGGTGACATTTGTACGGGACTATATATTTTAGTTGTGCTCACAATAGCAACGCTGTCTGCTCCAATCGCCTTTCACTGAACCAGATCGGCGATTCGCTACCGGACGACTATCTTTTCTTGCACTCAAACACACGCGATTTCATATGGAACCACCTAATAGACTTTCAAATCTGTTCTGTCACGACTGTTCAATCGATTTTCATAAAAAGTTTGTTTGATAATCAGGGTTTATCAATAATTCGAATATTAACGTGTTTTCACAGATAATTTTATTTTACTCTCAGGGACCTGCGATGGCTGTGAACACAATTTTCCATCCGTATTGAGCATCGAAATGCAAAGGACCAAGACGAAAGATTAAATGTCACCGAAATGTTGCCAAAGCAAAGTACGAGTAGTGGAATGGACTCGGAGAATGTATCGAACGGGCACACAAGCGAATCTTTGCGACCAAAGACGTTGTCCGATACCGCATGCTCATCCGAGCATTGCGGCCGAGCGATGCTTGAGAACGGAGTACAGTCGATTTCGCCGGACGATAGCAGCGTGTTGCAATTGTCGGAATGTTCCGTAGCTGAAAATGGAATTGCACGAGTCTCTGAGAGTAATCGTGGTCGGGGAAAGAGGAAGATGAAGACGACAAATTCTTCAGCTCCGGAAGCCGAGCAGTTCGACGAGAGAGACTACTCGGATGAAGACGAAACGGACAATTGCGGTAACTCGAGATACCCATATCCGAACGGCGAGACCAAAGATTTAAACGGCACACCATCGTTCTCCAGCTATCGCGAGGAAGAGTCGAGGGTTGACGGCCTCGAGAGGGCAAAACTCGTGCTAACATCGCGCAAGAATATAATCGGGAACTTGATTCGTTCCACCGAAAATTCTCACGCTGGTAATTCGAACGAAGAATCGCCGCGTTACTCGCAATCGTTCGACTCACCTGGCAGATTTTCGTCGTCGAGTAAAACCGGCATAAGGAAGAAAGAATCGTTGCGAAACAGTCGGCAATGCAACAGCGTCGAGTATAGATCGGAGAACGACAAGGAAGCCAATCATTTACGTGGGAACAATGCACTTTCGTTGTCGCTCGAAGATCCTCACAGTTCGACGGAAAGCGTCGACGGCGATAGATCCAACGTCGCGTTTTACGAATTGGCTGCGAGATGCGAGAGTAGAAGCGGGAAAAACGACGAGGCTGATATCAGTATGCCGTCCTCGTCCAACTTTATGAACAACGAAGATATGCCTGGAAATTCGCGGGACGAATGCGCCTCGTTGAATGCGAAAAAACCGTTCAAATTGCCGAGTCTCGTGAATTTGCTTCAGGCTGCGAAAGCTCAGCAGCGAATAGATCTTGCGGAAAATGCGTCCGCGATGGTGGAAGGCTTGTCCATCAATGATCACGATATGGATGAGTCGACGGGTTTGGAGATGGAGCCAGGATCGTCCTACAGCAGCGAAGGTAGCAATTCCGATACGGAATCTCAAAGAGTCTCGAGGCCTCATCACAATACTGCCCCAAAAACTGTACGTTTTCGACTATACGCTTTTTTCAATGTAAAATGCTCCTGATTAGGGGTGGAAGGTTACCACTCGACTAATGTTTGATTGATGAATTTTCAGAAAAGCAAAGTAGTCCTACGTCGCGGGCCACAGGAACGAGTAGAGTACTATCAGTTGTGGCGAAGTACAGGTGGTCCCTCGGCTCCCGAATCCGTTTACGATACTTTATACCCGAATCCTCCGCCGCCTCTGCCACCGAGAACATCTCACAAAGTTTTGCAACGGCGCAACGCGGGGATAAACGCTCTTCCCGAATTGCCAACGCGACATCAGCAAATGCATCCGGCCCCTTGTCGGCCCGAGGATTGTTTTGGCTTTGAGATCGTTGACGTCGACGAGACCGCAGCTCTGAAGGTATCGCAAACAATGGACAATCGTGCACCTGTACCATTAGCTTGCGATATATAACTACTCGAATTATTCGTCGTAAGAAAATGGAAAATCGCCTATGCTGAGTGACGATCCTAATTTGGTAGTAAGCCACTGCTGATTTTATGATGGAAACGTGCTTAGGAAGCTCGATGAAATGGGATGAGTTCACCGTTTTTGCATTCTGGAGCGCGATTTCACCCTTGGGGTGAAAAAAAACAAATTCAGAGATTTAAATAACTAAAATGATGTCCACGAACTAATGATAAAAGTAATTCGTTCCTGACTCTTTTGACATTATTAAGGAACTAGGCTAGTCTGTCAACCCAAAGTTCATATGTGCGATGTTTAAAAAATCGTTTGGACATTTACTTGTGTGTACATTAACAAAGTTCTGTACCGAATTTCATTAAAGTTACAAACATCCGCGTTAAGGACCCTTGAACGTGAGGGGCTCTACGGTGTACTTGATTTTGGCCACCCGCTTGATCTGAAACAAAGAAAACGAGTATTTTCTTAAAATATATCATATTGGCTAAGACTTGACCAAGCTTTTTTATGTTATCGTGTTTCAAGCGTAAAAAAAATCGATTTTCTTTTTTGATTTATCGAAGAGAAACGACATTATTGTTAATAACTAATGAAAAAATGTTGAGAAGAAAAACGTCGTTGAAGACTAAACTACTGTTACACTGAATAATTGTATCAAATTTCAAGTCAATCCGTCCGTTAGATGTCGAGAAATCGTGTACACCGTTTGGAAAACATAGTTTCGGGAGGAAATTTATACGTATAAGAAATATTTTTAAAAAAAACAGGATTTTATTTAATGTACTAAAAGGTAGTAAATCATTTTTTTTACCTAGTCACCTATATGTGACTATAAATAAAAGCTTAGGGCGTTCAACTTTTCAAATGTTTAAATTTGCTTAATACAGTTTCATTAACCGTATTTAATTTGGCACAATAGTTATCGGAGAAATTATTATCATACGTTTATATTCCGTTTCAGGATTTTTATATACGAAATCTAAGGTTGTTTTACAGTAAATTAAATACAGTCGATATGTTAACGGATTGATGTAAATTTAAGATTATACACACATATGGGTGACTTGGTAAAAAAAATGATTTTCTACTTTTTAGTACATTAAATAAAGGCTTGTTTTTATAAATATTTTTTTTACATATAAACTAGTTTCTACTTTAGTAGATAGTCTTTAACTGATTTTACTAGATAAGTGTTACTAGTAGTTTACTAGTTTACGAGTTTGTACGTGAGGAACAAGGAATGCTTGTAAAAAATAACATAGACTAATTGGGATTGAACTTACGACTGATCGCTGCATATAAACTTTTCCCGTGGAAACACAGTCGGCTACGAATTTGTACGCGTTGGTGAGACTTTATATGGGTGATGAGGTATCGCTAATTTGACATGAAAATATTAAAATTTTATGGATATTTTTGTTTTTAAGTTAAATGACGCATTGTCACTTTCTGGATGCATGTTTGCAAAATTTGAGGCCAAAGAAGTCGGGAAGTGGATGAAATATCGATTTCCCGTTTTGCATCTCGCAGAAAGTCAAGTTGAATAAAATCTAAAAGGTTAAAAGTTTTACTAGCATTTTCATCGCTGTAATCATGAGTTTATTACCTTCAATCTGCTATTCCTGGACTCTTCAATTCCAGTTGTCTAAAGTGGCTAACGAATGTGTGTCATTTTCACAGTAGCCTAACCCTTAACCTCGATGATTTTACCTTGCTATTAAAATATTAGGTATAGTAAAAAAGAGTCCATTATTTTTGCATGAAATTGAAGGCAAAAATAATGGATTTCTTTTTACTGCACCTAATATTTAGAAACAACACATCGAAATATAAAATGTATCTTTCGGTCTAGTACTATGTTTCGTGTGTCGAATAATTTATAACTCTTCGAATTACCAGGCACGAACGGCCATAACGAAAAGCATCGCACTCCTGAGTTCGCCGAGATCGCACAAGCCTCTAATGAGGCCGGAAACGACTCTGACAAATCAAGGCGAATGTCCGCCGACACCGACCCATCGTCCGAGACCGTTGCCAGCGTGTGCATCATCCAACGCGTCACTCACCGCCGAAGAACCTCTTCCTCCGTGTAAGATTACCAAATTTCTGCGAAATCGAGCGCTAAGTAACGATAAGAGAGAAAATTCGGCAGCGTATTTTGCGTTTATTGTGCGTAATTTTCCAACAGCCTGGGAAGCAAGGATAGACAGTCACGGTCGGGTTTTTTACATCGATCACGTGAATCGTACGACAACATGGCAACGTCCAGGTCTGGCGCCGCGCAACGCAGGATGCGAAATGAGACGACAGCAGCTCGATCGACGATACCAGAGTGTTCGTCGCACGATATCGCGCTCGGACAATATAGATCGGGATACCGCGACCGCGGGCAACACGAGCCAGGCGGATAACGGCGAGGGCACGAGCGAAAGAGTCGGTGCCAGTAACGAGCCTTTTGACATCGCCAATATCAGTCCTGTGCTGTTCTTGTCGAGGCCGGATTTCTTCACCGTTCTTCACACCAACATAGAGGCTCTTGAACTTTACAATCGTAATCCGAGCCTGAAACACATGATCGGACGTATCCGTCGCGATCCTATGGTCTTTCCGAGATACGAGCACAACCGAGATTTAGTCGCGTTGGTGAACTTCTTTGCCGATCCTAACAAGGAACTTCCACGCGGATACGAGTCAAAGCTCGATCGCACCGGAAAGGTACTTGAAAATCTTCGTAGCGTTACGGGCCTATCTTGCCGAAACGAAGTTTACGCGCCATAACTTTTTCCACGTTTGAGGGACTACATCTACCGAGAGGGCCGAAAAAAATCGCCGTATAGCGATTTTTTAAAATTGGGAAACGGTTGGTGATAAAGAAACGCATTTTTTTATGGCAAAGGTACATATGTTGACAGCGGTTAAAAATAAATCACCAAAAAATACAGAAAAATAAGAAAAACATGGCCGCTGGCAGATGATGAAATTTTTTTTCGCGACGTTTGGCGGTGGATTCGCCTCAAGAGGTAATATACCTTGTGGGGGCAAAATCAAGCGTTATTTTCTCCAATTTCTTTAAGAAAAACGAGGAGATGGTTTTAAATCCAGTTTTCAATACATATTTATACAAGTCTTGAAGTACAAGAACATTTTTATAAAACTATTCAAAAACAAAGTGACGGCGCAGTGGCTGATGAAAGGAAACTCCTTTTTTTAATTACCTCCGTGGGCGGAAATCTACAGGGCAAAGATTTTGAAAAAAATGTCAAAATCTAGTAAAGTATGTAGGATTTTTGAGAAATATTGATTTTTACAAAAATGGCGTCAATGGGAAGAAAAACATTTATTTTCATTAAAAAATCGGTCGTGATATTGTTAAATTTTAATTGTTCGAAAAATCCTGCATACTTTGTTAGAAAATGTTACTAGGAAGCTACAGTTAAAATTGGAGTCGGTCGGTTGAAAATTGAAGGCGCTAGTTTTCCGCCCGACTAAAAAAGAGGAGTTTCCTTTCATTAGCCAGTGCGCCGCCATTTTGTTTTTAAAATAATTAAGAATTTTCTTTCTTGTATGCTTCAATACTTATATAAGTATTGAAGATAAGTTACAGTCACAAGTTTACAATAAATACGAGTCGTCGACGACAGTCGATGTTTAAATCATTATCTTAAACAACATGGCGACGAATCTAAACTCGAGCGTACAAAATCTATTTAAACAGTCGTCATTTCACGTAAGTATTAAAAACTGAAGATCGATTGAAAAAAAGTCAGATCCACCGACTTTGTACTGCTAACGCTTGCCCGGCCGAGTGTTGGAAGCTGTAGCTCATTTAAATGCTATTTCTGACCCTTCTTGGTAGATGTACCGCGTTCATTTTCTTTATCCCAATTATGAGAGATTCGGAAGAAAGAGCCCAAGAATATGCTCACGGATAGAAATTCTTTTAAATTTCAGTACTAATGTGACAACGAGAATTATCCATTTGATTGGGTGCAATAGGAAAGAGCTGCTGACACTCTCACGGTAACTCTAAGGCACTGGAAATAGTAAAGTGACGGGGGGGGGGGGGGGGGGGGGGTAGTAACGCAAGAGAATACGGAAGAACATCCTCAATAAAATTTTCAAAATATATCAGCGAAAAAGCGAATACAAACATCGGGTTTCATAAACTGTCGCTTTTTTGCAGAAATTTTTTATTTGTCACGCCCGCAAAACAACGTCTTTCATCGATCCGAGATTACCAACCGAGGCAACTCATCCTCGGACTCACGTCGACGAAGCGCCTATACCGCCACCGAGACCTCAACAGTCCGGCGTCACAACAACAACGGAAATACCCATCGCCTACAATGACAAAGTCGTGGCTTTCTTGAGGCAGCCAAACATAATGGACATACTGAAAGAACGCCACGGTGCACTTGGGCAGAATATTGCGCTCAGAGAAAAAGTCAATACGATCAGAGTTGAGGGATCCGCAGCATTGCAACGTTTGGGTCATGATGTACCTCTAGCGCTTCTACTGAGGTAAGAATTCGTATTTCTGCCATACCAAAATTCCAGACTTTATTGAAGCCGTATTATCCGATTATTACATAACAAATACGATCAAGTGATTTATTGTCATTTCCATGACATAATATATTAGGACGTTGAATAAATTCTCGCTGCGTTCCAACAGATGGCGTTGCGAGAACTGCGTGAGTGTAGTTGAACATGGTAACGCATCTACGAAGAAGTACTACCATAAGCAAGCTCGAAATTTGGTGCCTGTCATTTCGCCAAAGAGCAAACAACTTTCGTGCAAAAAAAAAATAATATTTGAGGGGGATTTTATTGCATTACCCTATTTTTCAAAAATCTGCAGCTAAAATATAGAATTCTTGGATTGAGAAAACTGCATGTCGGAAACACCATGCAGTTTTTTTTAGATTTTGCAGCGTTTGTAGATTTTTGCGTGTTAAATTGGAGGCGATAGTTCACGAAGACTCATGTCATCCTAGCTGAACTTGCAGAATCATTAGGAGTCGATTACCCAACAGTTTCGAAACATTTGAAAGCACTAGGAGTGATTAAAAAAAAGAAAGCCTTAATTTTCACGAAAAACTGCGAGAATTCATCCAACATCCATTGACAAAACGATGAGTGTTGAAAAACAATCTGTTACAGCTTGTTCGAGCAGGAAATCATGTCGTACATTCCGGGAAATATTGGGAGATCTCCGCTCGGAAGTCCTCACGCCTCGCCCGGTCTCTCAAGAGCATCCGCCAGGGCCCCGGCCCCTTACAGGCGAGATTTCGAGGCGAAACTTCGTACGTTTTACCGTAAGCTAGAGAGCAAGGGCTTCGGTCAAGGACCCGGAAAATTGAAGTGAGTTTCGTGTCTATAAGTTTCGAAGCAAACAAACAAAACACCATTGAGTGTGGACGTAACGACTCGTGCTATGTAATTGGCCAACAGGTTGCACATAAGACGGGAGCATCTTTTGGAGGACGCGTTCACGCGGATAATGGCGGCGTCGAAGAAGGATCTTCAGAAGGGAAAGCTCGTTGTGATATTCGATCACGAAGAGGGTCTCGATTACGGTGGACCATCCCGTGAATTCTTCTTTCATTTGTCCCGCGAATTGTTCAATCCTTATTACGGTCTATTCGAGTATTCGGCGAACGACACTTACACCGTTCAAGTCTCGCCAATGTCAGCTTTCGTCGACAATTATCACGATTGGTTCAGATTTTCCGGTCGCGTGTTGGGCCTCGCTCTCGTGCATCAGTACCTCCTGGACGCTTTCTTCACCCGGCCATTCTATAAAGCGCTCCTCAGAGTACCGGCGAGCCTCAGTGACCTGGAGAGCTTGGATCAGGAATTCCATCAGAGCTTGATGTGGATAAAGGAGCGCGACATAAGCATCGAGCCGTTGGAACTGACATTCTCCGTTACCGAGGAACTCTTGGGTCGCGTCGCCGAGCGTGATCTCAAGCCCGGCGGTCGCAATATCACCGTGACGGAAAAAAATAAGAAGGAGTACATCGAGCGCGTCGTTAGATGGCGTCTCGAGCGCGGTGTTTCCGAACAAACGGAATCCCTCGTGCGGGGCTTCTACGAAGTCGTCGATCCACGCTTGGTCTCGGTTTTCGATGCACGCGAGCTCGAACTGGTGATCGCCGGCGCGGCCGAGATCGATCTCAACGATTGGAGGGCTCACACGGAATATCGCAGTGGCTATCACGACGGGCATCCTGTTGTGGAATGGTTCTGGAGCAGCATAAGCCGCTTCACCAACGAACAGAGGCTACGACTTTTGCAATTCGTCACGGGCACGTCCAGCATTCCTTACGAGGGCTTCGCAGCTCTGCGAGGCTCGACCGGCCCGAGGAAATTTTGCATCGAAAAATGGGGCCGGCCCAATAGCCTGCCGAGGTAAGAAAAGTATATCGCCGTAAGTATTCGCTGCTCAAATATGAATTAGGCGTCTATCTACTATCACCGATGATCTTCGTCTTCTTCAATTGCTGTTTCTTCCATCGGAGAACAGACAGCGCCATTGCGCAGATCGAAGGTTGAGGAAGGGAGACGATTTAAAAATTACGCTCGCAGCTTATTCCATATACGGTTCAGGCATCGAGAGTAAAATAATACGACGATGAATGACGTCTCGCAGACGGATCGCGATGGCGATTGTCTTAAAAATCATCATTTCCGCGGATATGAATATAGTATATGGAACAAACGTGAAAATGATGAAAGAAGAGTTGTGCTCTCAAAGCGATCGGCGTGATATTTCAATCGCCGGAAATGACAGTCACCCTGTTGCGATTGTTAATATTCTCTTAGCTACGTCTTAATCTCGACGGCTTATTTTTCATTGCAGAGCTCACACCTGTTTCAACAGACTGGATTTGCCACCGTACCCAACACCGGAAATCTTATATGAGAAACTTCTCCTGGCGGTCGAGGAAACAAATACCTTCGGGATAGAGTAAGATAGCTGTGATTTTTATTATCTTCGCTGAGTATACAATAACATTCGTTCGAATGCTCCAAGCAGGTTTACAGCTAGTCGACAAATTATAAGGCGTAGGTGAGCATGTGTAAATAGTTGTTTCGTTTCATCGAGCGTTTTGGAGATTGCGTTTTATGGGAGAGGATATTCTAGAAATAACCATCCAAGAAAAAAGGGTTCGCATTGAAATATATACATATACATATAGATATTTATTTAATTTAAAGTATATCTTTATTAATATTTATTTAATTTCAAAGCACGGAAATGTTTGGCAATTGAAAACTTCATTTCCGACACCATGACATTCGCGTAAAAACGTTTATTCGTTTATTCGTAAAAATGTGAATTTATTCGATGTCCATTCCCCCACGTACGCAGCATGCATTTATATGGAAACAAAGGAAACGCAATGGATTTTTTTTTCGTCGCATTTTTGCCACGCACTTATTTTATACGAGAAGTTCGCAAGGATATGCATATGAGAAGAGCACTGTATTACGTGTATCGCATACCGTGCGTGTGCGTCACTTGTACTCGAAAGTGCCACTGGATCGAAATTGTGAATATTGATCTGTTACTTAAGGTGATATATTACTCGCGGAGTATTCACTCACTGTGAAACGGTTAGCTCCAATAGTGGGGCTCGATGGAGAATTCTGTCCAAAAAGGCGTATACGAATAGGCAGGATATAGATATATAAGTAGTGGTATGTCACTTCGACTACGATTTTTTCGCCTCCCACTGTCTAAAAATACAGAGCTGGTTCCAATATTCGTACCGAGAGGCGCGACTTTCACGAAACCACCAGGAATGTTCTGTCGCGAATTTTGCGACGACAAAATTTAATTGCAGAACTTTGATGGCTTACGCATCATACCTTATTTTGTTAACTGTTGGGTATTTATGTGCAATCAAGGCGTACGTTGATTGATAGTTCACGAAGGATGAAACATTTGGGAACACAATGTTTAGTATTCTGAGAGAGCTATGCAAAGGCCAAAGCACTAACACCTACTTTAGTAGATCCAAGGTTGGAAAGATGCAGCTTTGATTCTTTTGAGACCAGGTCATTGGCAATGGAAATGAGACGTGAGACGGAAGCAATCGAGAAATAGGCGTCGAAAAAATATGGGTTATGGTAAAAGGGCACGACAACTGTTGTTCGTGGTTATTACCAACTCATTTTGAACTTTGATCCTGTTGGTTGGATGTGTAGAAAAAGAAAATTGGGATTTATTCAAACACACAAGCTATAAAGGCGTACACAATATTACATAAAATATCGTATTATGTACGGTGGTAGAGAAGTCTCAAAAAATCCCTTTGCACCTTATGAAACTAGAGTTTGACTACAATGAAGAATCAGAAATGCTTCGCTCGAAATCGAATGAAAATCTGTATTTTTAGACAGCGAGTATCGCAAAAAAATGAAAATTACCCACCTCAAAATACGCATATATATACGTGCGTGCTCTTGTGTGTGGATAATGACGAGGAAAAGCGCCGAGATGTGTAAGCCTTTTTTTGTCACTTTACAATCATAGATCCTCTTTTAATGTTTATGCGTCGAATGCCGTTCAGAGAAACACAAAAAAATGTACAACTGAAGGGTCTACGCTCGTCTTATATTCATAGAAATTCACAGAGAATTGTTGCTCATTTATTTATCGACGTTTATTTATCAAGAACATTTCGAAATATCATGTTTCAATTGTATATATATATATATATATATATATATACATGTTACAGTTAAAACCCGTTTTCAGTTTAAACAGGTTTTACCTAGTAAAAACTAGTTCTGACCGAACGCCTTCGTTACAGCTAGTTTTTCCTAGTGAAGACTTGAATTTGCTGATAAGTTAATTTGAATGTTAGTTAAAACTAGTTTTAACTAGGAGAAACTAGTTGGAAAGAATTGAATCGGTTGAAACTGTTCTACTACTAGGGTGAACTCATTTTTACTGAGAAAAACCAGGTTTTCCTAGGACTGCGTACTAGTTATTGCTAAGAAAAACTATCTACTATGAAAAACTAGCTTTTGCTAGGGTTACGTACTAATTTTTCCTAACCTTTTCTAGGAGAAACGAGTTATTAGGGAAAAAACTAGTTTTTACTAGAAAAGGCTATTTTTACTAGAAGAGGCTAGCTTTTACTAGGAAAAATTTGTTTCTACTAGAAAAGGCTAGCTTTTACTAGGAAAAACTAGTTTTTACTAGAAAAGGCTAGTTTTTACTAGAAAAGACTAGTTTTTACTTGGACTGCGTACTAGTTTTTACGAGTTGGCTAAAACGATTTATCTACTATGAAAAACTAGCTTTTGCTTGGAAAAACGAGTTATATACTAGGATTACGTACTCGTTTTTACTAACTTTTGTTAGGAAAAACTAGTTTTTACTAGAAAAGATTAACTGTTACTAGGAAAAACTAGTTTGAACTAGGAAAGAGTAGCGTTTACTAGGAAAAACTAGTTTTTACTAGAAAAGGCTAGCTTTTACTAGGAAACACTAGTTTTTACTAGAAAATGCTAGCTTTTACTAGGAAGAACAAGCTTTTACCAGGACTCCACACAAGTTTTTGAAAACTCACTTTTGCTAGGAAAAACTACTTCTTTCTACTGAGAACTAGCCACGGCTAGGAAAAACTACTTTTTCCTAGTGAAAACTAGATTTGGCTTAAAAAAACGACTTTTTACTAGAAAAAAAATTGTTTGCTAGTGAAAACTAGTTGTCCACTGAAAACGGTTTCTGACTGCATCATATATATATATATATATTATTTCGACGCTTCATCCAGAAGGATCTTGTCACCGATTCATCACAATATAATTCGCTATTATTTGCTCCAGAATATTTGCCGAATAATATATCCATCGATGCCGGACAGACAGTAGCTCTGCAATACGTTATTGACATTCCGTTTGAAACATTTGTCTCGTTGATTTGTCGCCAGCACCGTTGCATGAACGGCCAAAATTAGCGCTGTGGGTAATATGCCTTGAATATACGCGCTGTCTCAAGTTCGATAAACGACAAAATCTAGGTCGTACAATAATAGCTGTAATTTTTCCTTCGACGCTGATTTGCCAGTTTCGATTAATCGATCAATCATAATTTTTCGGCCGCAAACATCGAGAAGAAACAATGTCCTTGCGCGTTCACGCATCATAAGCACAATTGCGAAAACAGTAGAATAGCAATAGCAAACTAATCGAGCAACAAGCTTCGTCGATTTTTCGGATACTCTTGTCGTAGGTATGTTTTTTTTTCTCTTTCGGAAATGCATTCAACGATGCTCCAGACTGCCACAAACGAGTACGCGTACGTACATCGATATTTGTAAGATGTTCGGCACATCCGGACTCGTTTTTATTGCTAAAAGGGCACACATATGCGTATGAACATTTATACATGATAAATATCCACTACAAATATTGTAATTGAAATCATTGTAATTTTCGACTCGTAGATGAGACACCGACTCTAACCAGCTACAGAAATATTCAAACACTTCGAACAGATCGCAAAGCTAC
The DNA here is from genome assembly GCA_951751655.1 of Ophion costatus. NCBI lineage: Eukaryota > Metazoa > Arthropoda > Insecta > Hymenoptera > Ichneumonidae > Ophion > Ophion costatus. The sequence continues at coordinate 24,847,224 of OX632357.1, read as the reverse complement.
AAGGAAAACTGCAGAAGAAAGAAGCAACGCATACAATAATACGTTTTTCGACTACGCAGATGACTTTGGGCGTAATTAAAACGTCGTAGACATTTCTTTCCGACCCGAAGCTTTAATATTACAAGACTTTGGGTTGGTGAAAACAAAGTATGAAGAAAGCGAGCTGAAAATTCACTCCTTTACATAAAAAAAACTTTATTGATTATTTTTAACAGTTTCGAACGAAATAAATATTCGAAAGCGTAAAATAAGGGCACGTTGCCAGCCGAAATTATTGTTACGAAAAACAAACTCGGATAGTATACTCAGTATTGAACAAACGAAAGAAAAAAGAAATGCTGTACGTATCGAGATCACCATTCCATACTTTTTGTACGATGAATCGAACGCGTGAAAATTGTCGACGAATTTTTCCGAGCACGACATTTCTTTCCGTCTTCGTTTTCCAGCCATTCGAATGTTGCTCCGTCATTGTCGATTATTCGTGATCCGCACGCTTCATCAAGATCATTGTGTTATCGAGTATTTCGATAGTGCTATTTCCGACCGATATGGAGAAGCAAATGCACCGCGTACTTTGGATTTGAAGAAAACAATTGAGTGAATCGAAAGTACCGTGTAATTTGCGATTCAGTCTTAAGCCTAGTCATGTTTAGCTTGTAGAAAATCTCTGAAATCTAATATATATATATTATTATTATTCACAACGAAGTGAACGGTTAAACGAACTTACCTGTAAAAGTGACGTTCTATCGTAATTGCATGGCAACGTCTCTTCCGAAGGGATCATCCGATACTACTCATATTCGTGCCGTCTTCACTTTCAGTCATGTAATATTCGGAACTTGATTCCCGCCATCACCATAACAGCGCACTGCGACTTATTGTTCGCTGCTTGTCTACTCGCCGAATAAGCCACATGCGCTTACTTTTTTTTTCACCAAAAGATTTTGTCGAAAATGGGAAATTGTTGGAAGAAGCGATTGAGACATTTGGAAAGTCGAAGTACGGAAGGGGTTTTTGGGACGTTTGGATCGTGGTAAGTACACGATGTTTCAGGTGTTAGACATGTGAAAATTCGCTTTGCGGAAAGTTTCTCGAAAACCAATTGCCCAAGTGGCAATTTACAAAATACAATTTCTCGATAACAATTGCCCGAATAAACAATTTCTCAAATACAATATCCCGAATGGACAATTTCCCGAACAAACGATTCCCAAGCAAGCTCAAAGAAACCCAATTTTAATTTAATAATGAATTGAATAATTGAATAATTTTATAATAGTTTCATTATTTAGTTATCATTACATTACTCCTCAAGCAAGAGAAATCTTCGTTGGTAAAAAAAATATAATCGGGCCGGAAGTTGTATCGATCCGCCAAAGTTAAATCTGGAAAGTAGAGGCATCTGTTCAGGCACCAGTTTGTGACAGAGATTCTCGCTTGTTGTAAGCAAACGGAAAAACGTGGAGATTAGATTGCAGTTTTGTAAAAAAAAATGTAGATGTGTTGAGAGAACAAAGGCTTGTTAACATAACGTGTTACTAGGAAGATTAAATGACACGGACAGGTAAACCTGCGGTTATGACGGCATGAAGAGGGTTACTAGCAGGTGATCTTGAGGAAGAGCCGCCAGATACAATGTTGAGTAGATCATCGTAAATCTGCTCAAAATATACGGTATACACAATTGTTCCAAAAAAATGTTTATTCGTTTCAAATATGGTATTGTTACAATGAATAAATGCATTTTGTTACACAGAACGTAGAAAAAGTATTTTCGCCGAACTGACCGTATCTCTACGTCCAATATATCTGTGAGGGATAATGTGTCTCATTTTTTAAATGAATTTTCTTCAATTTCGTCTGCATTTTTTAAAATGTATTTTCTTTTATTTCGCGTGTACTAAAAAAAGATTCTGTCCAATTTTTTTGTCCAAAATTTCTTAACAGATCTTTCATATTATCGAAAACGAGTCGAAAAATCGAATTTGAAAAAATAAAAAATAGTCCGTCCGTCCATTTTTCCGCCAATGACTCGAGAACTATTGAATCGATTTTGATGAATTCTTCACCGAAGAAGAATTTAAAGTCTTGAATAGGACTTAGGCTACTGATTGTAAGCCTTGACCGAGCATTTTCTTGTTGTCGTGTTTCAAGCATAAAAAATTGATTTAATTCGATCTTTCGAGAGAAAAAATGACATGATTATTATTAATAAGTAATTTTTAAAAAATGTTAAAAAGAAAAACGTCGGTCAAGACTGAATAATTGTACCGAATTTAAAGTCAATCCGTTGTGAAAAACAGTTTCGAGAAAAAAGGCGTTTGAAGTTTTGCTAGCAGTATTATTGTAATCATGAGTTTACCTGCGATATCCGATTCGTGCACCATATGTCGGACCTTCCCCTCCAATTTGAGTTGCCTCGAGCGACGAACGACTGTTTCTTATCTTTCACACTAGCCTAACCCCATAGCGACTGTAAATCGCGATAACAGCAAACACCAAGATTACGAGTGCCTGTAGTATGGAAATTCGACTATGTTTCTATTTAAATCGACCGCCAAAATGCAAGAGTGGCGGAAATATAAGAGACAGGATGTGGTAAGTGCAGCGCTGTCGTAGGCTGGTTGTGAAGAACAATTCAGCCTCGCAGCGAGCGTTACCGACTCCGCTACAGATCCCAGGCACGTGAAGAGAGAATGGTGGGTAAGGACCCCAAAATACTGAGGTAGACCTTGCCCAGTGTCATGTGTGAACTTTACGACAATGCCTACGAAAAATAAGCTGAGACAGCTGGCCCACATTTGTTATACCTCGCGGGCTATTCATTGTAATTCACACGCATCATCATTCGGCCCTGGTTGGTTCGGAGATAACTTCGCGAACGTAACGTTGATATTTCGGCTTTTTGACAACAGCTTCATAATATTCAAAACTAAATAACTTGAAAAGGGGGAGATAAGAAAATTGATGTGTCCTCAAGACAGCGTGCTGGAGCGCGAAAACCTAATGAACGTTTTACCTCCTTATTCCTTATTCCTTATAGAAAGTAATTGGACGGTGAGAAAAAGGGAAAAGAAACAAAGCTGAAAATTGTGCCACCCTAATGTATATCAAGTATATCCGTTTATTAGATGTCGAGAAATCGTTTAAATCGTTTTGAAAAACCTAGTTTCGAGAAAAACGCGTAAAAAGCGATTTTTTGACATTTTTACAGTAGCCTTAAGGACATGACCTCGTGACCTTGCGTTTCGTGACGGGCGCAACGCGGCTCATCAAACTTGCAGTTCAAGAACGAGCCGGTTTATATAAAGCTGCTGGACGCGCCAGCACGAACGTACGTAAGGAAAATGTAACTCCTGAGTCCTGCTGTAAGGTTATAAAGCCGTCATTCGAAGGACAAGGGAAAAAGACACAATTCGTGCACACGGTTCATTAGTGCGGAAATTGAAAACAGCAAACATCGAAGGATTGTACTGACAAAAATCTTACACACGCCGAAACGTTAGGAAGAAAATATTTTCGCTCTGTTATTTTTTAACTGTACGTATACCGTATGCGTTCTTTGGAACGTAAACGTACACGGAACGTTAATGCACGAGATACCCAAAGAAATATAGACAATAGCGACGAATCTTTAAAAAAAAGTATTTCGCCAAACTGGACAAAGAAAATCTAACACAAGAATTTTGTTTTTGAACAATTGTATAATAACTCGTACTTGTGTGTAATATACAAATACGAAGGAGGGGGGGGGGTTGATTCAGCCATGAGCCGCGGCAGATTCGTGGCGCCAACGAAACGCCTAACCATAAAGCCATAGCAAAATATAACACAACCATAGAAATCGATAATCGAATATGAAGGAGCGTACGTGAAATTGGCGTGCCACTCTCGGAATATTCAAAACTCGATAAAGATCGAACCATGGCATGTAAACATCTCTCAGATCGCAATGATTAAAAAAAACGCATTATTAATTTATATCTCTATCCCAAATTCCCTTTGTCACATTTTTCTCAAATTAGTTAATAACTTTAAAAAAAAAAAAAGTATTAACAAGCGGACAAATGATCTGCGCGTGATTGAAATAAATTCGACGCGAAAAGTAGATCACGAAACGTTTTACAAATCCACGAGATCGAAATAGAAGCAATAATTATCCGGAGCCTGAAAATGCCCACAATCATCATGATCCGAAACCGAAAAGTCAAGAATTCGCGGTAATCAATAATTTTGCAGGAGTGCGAAGGTCACGGTGTGAGGAGAATGCGAGAGGAGTGGGGATGAGGAAATATATCGCAGTGCGTCTCGTGATTAAAACTATATGTTTGCATGTATATAGAATAGTTACACGAGCGTAAAACACGGGCGCGTAGTAGTGCGGAAAGGACCGGCGCCCTGAGAGCGTCGACATTGGAAACAAAGACGGGAAGGGAGAAAAGACCGAGACAGATAGGAAAGAAATAAGAACTTGGGCCGCCACCCCGAGGAGAAAGAAATCGAGGCGAAGAGACCTTGAAAGCGTATACAGAGATTTACAAAACAGCGATTTGAGCCTGAAGTCTACAAAACTAAATACGTTTAGATGGAAAGAGTTGAAAGAGAGAGAGAGAGAGAGAGAGAGAGAGAGAGCGAGACCGAAGATAGCCCATCACGTTGCGCATGGCTGCCGACGCGTTCGTGCGAGGTTCTCTCTCTAGTCTGTCCCGTTTCGTTTCTTTTTTTTCTTCAAATTTCCCCAACGAAACGTACAAAAACTACCGTATCCATGCGAGCGAGATGCCTATTCTCGCAAGCTTTCGAGATAAGAAAATTTCCATTGAACTAATAAAACGTTAAACGTATACGGGATGAATATACATTTTGACGTTTGCGTATAAATGCAAGCGTGGGCGAATCGTAAGCCTCTCGCAGCTCCCACACGAGGAGAATGACTCGAGTATGCGTATAAAAAAGATTTTGGGTTAGACCAATTGCACATATACGATTCTAAAAGGCTCAGCTCGCCCCCACCCGCGATTCCCTCGCCCACCCTGAGCGCCCCCTCTCTCTTGGTCATACGTGAAAGCAGCGGCCATCTTGGTGTTGGTTCGAACCACAGAGGCCTCTCCGACTGGCTTGACAGTAGGTAGAGAACTTGATGCGGTACTATCGCGTTTTTCTCTCTACCTCCCATTGGCCCACCTTCGTTTCAACGATTATTCATAACCGATATTCGTTATATCATCCCTTACCCCCTCCGCGGGTCACGCTTCTCAAGTTCGCCGAAACGTCCGATCGCCCACGGTCTTCGGAAAACCTCGTATTTCCACGAAATTGAGAGGAAAGGAAAGAAAAAAAACCTACAGACCGTTGGGCAAATTCGTGAAACGCATGAGTGCGCGTATGTGTGTGCGTGTGTGCGCGCGTGCCTGTGTTTAGTGTGAGGTAACGAAGAAAAAAGGCGTACCTTTTTTTGTTCTGCCTCAACGTGAGCGTGAGCCGAAAAAGAAATGATGGAGACGCCGCGGGAACGTGAAATAGCCGCCGAAGACAGCATAAGAGTCGTTTGTCGGTTTCGTCCACTCAACGATTCCGAGGAGCGGGCCGGCTCCAAATTCGTCGTTAAGTTTCCATCGGGCGGAGAGGAGAATTGTATCTCCATCGGGGTGAGTGATTAAACCAATCGTATGAAATTCGAAGAAAAAGATGTCCCTTCACGCTTCCTGTCCCTGAATCGCCCTCACACGCATTCACCGCATCAACCGACCCGTCTCCTCACCTCTCTTACTTAATCGCTCGAAGAGGAAAAAAGACGATGAGCACAGCTGACAGCTGCTTTTTCCACGAATATCGTGAGGCTCTTATCGTTCCGCTCATCCGAATCCACGCTTTCTTCACCTTCTTCCTGACTTCCGCTCGATTTTCTCGTTGCACGGCTTCACGTCATGGACTAGGATCTACTCGTATTTACAGCCGATATTTTTAAATGTACAATCCAGCATGCACTCGGTTATTTTTGCTTTTATTTTTTCGCAAAGCGTCACGCCTCGTGCGGAGACGTTAGCTCGAAGCTTGTACAAGCGGAGAGAACAGAATGTAAGATTCTCTCCTGGATGAGTCATCGAGCTATATTGGAGGATGCATGTGGAGTTTGACGAGAACGCTCCGATACGTTTCCTTCGAGATCTGAATCCCGTAGGAAGCCGACGCGCCACAGCAGGCCTTTTTTCAGCCGACTCTCACGACGACTCGAATTTTAGTCAGATTCCGGGGACTGAGTACCAAACTTGCGTGCCCGCCTGATTCCGCTTTGGAGTAGGCTCGGTAGCGTTGGACGGTCTTGCGCGAGTGATCTGGCTGGACGACGTTGAAGTTTGCGTCGGTGGAGAGCAATGAGAATTAATATTTCGGAATTCCTTTGATTTAGGTTGGCATATTTTGCCTACAATTTTTTGAAGATCCTTATATAACGCTCCACTATATAAATCTGTAAAGAAATAGATCTTGTGTAATAATGAAAGTGAGGAAATTAAAATGGAAAGGAGAACTTTCGTTGCGTTCCAACGATGGGAATTTCAGTACCATCTGGCTGGGGTAGACGCATTCGTGAATGACTGATACATCGGTAGTTATATTTTTATGAGAGCTGCCAGAGCACAGAGAACAAGAACCCCCCAAATTATATGGTATCGAGTTTGCAAGGTGAGGGTGCAACAAAATAAATTTATTTGTACCACCCAATTTTTTTTCACGAGATTGAAGCTACACAAAGCTTTGAAATATTTTTGAACGTCCCTTTTGGGGATCTACGAACTTAATCAGGAAAGAAAGAGTTTAGACGGTAAAAAGATTACAGAATAAAGAAATCTAGAAGAATTTTCGTTGCATGCCAAAGTGGCAAACTTCAGCACCATAAAATTATATTTTCCGTGCTGTCTTCTACCAGGATCTTGCGATTTTCCAGATTATTGAATTATGCGGAATGACCAACGCAAATGAAACGGAGTTGTTATCAAAGTTTGGAGTATGAATCCAGACAGGCGAGAACTTATTATGATACTTCGTATCACGGAAAAGACGGCTTTGGGATACAATTAATGAACGAGTAAACGAGCCGGAACAATTATGTTCCGTTAAGGGGGAAGATGTACCAGGGAATTGTCATTTTAGGAATTTTAGTCGAAAAGTGAAGAGAAATGGATTAATGAAATCTTTTCATAGATCATATGAAGTGAGCTAAGTTAGGTATTCATAATACTCTAAGGCAAGATGAGTCTAGCGTTTTTCATTAACATGCTGTTTTTCAATGAAAAGATGGAAGAAAGAGAATGTAAGGAAATCACTGCACAACTTTGGTTTCCATCTAAAAATTATTGGATGCTACGGGTGCAATGCAACGACATTGGAATTTCTCAAAAAGAGGACCGATCTACAACAAATTTGCAAAATATGATTTTGAACAATAAAGAAAACGAAATTGAGAGGAATTTTCGTTTCCTTCGTTCAATTTCCATTTCATCCATCAAAATTTTTTTTCCCATACTAGTCGATTTGGGCAAACATTTACAAAAAAAGATAATAATTCTTGCCACTTGAGATCTTTTATTTCTGCGATTATGAGAATTTTGGGCATGCATTTTTTGGAAGTGATCATTCATTTGTCAGCGTTCAGAAAAGTATCAATGAGTGCCCACAGTGGGTTAGTTTTTTTACAATCATTTGTTTTTGGTAATAAGTCTAAAAATGTCTGAAAAATCTCACAGCCCCATAACTCGGAAACCACTCATTTTCGATCCCCAGTTGACAGGGGCTATTTTCTTCCAAACGACCTTTAGTATAACGCCTTTCAAGGAATAGGCCGAATTACCAATCATCCTGAATGATGCTGTAATCCTATATTCTTGTCTCTAGAAAGTTCAAAGATAAACTTTCTTCTCTCAACTGAAGAAACTACTCACCATATCCACATTCAGTGTCAGCGGGATTTTCTCTCATTGCTTCCACCCTACTGCGGTACATGTCTGAATCACTATTATCGTCGAATTACGAATACAATTTCAACGGAAAGTGCACGATGTTGAAGTGCAATCATACAATTGACTATTTTTCAAGGGCCAAATTTCTTTAGCCAACTTGCGATGATCATGAAGTCTGCATCGTTGGAACGCAACGAAAGTTAATTCTTTTTTCATCGATAATATTGTTTTCTGGCCGATGGAGGCTATGAAAATCATTCGAACATCTTTATGTATTTTCATTGCAGATTTACGACCTCAAGTTGTAAAAAAAAAGTTTCGAATAATAATTAAAATGACGAAGTTAAGAAAAATCTTTGCATTTCAACGATGCAGACTTCAAAGTCATAACTTGGGCTATGCATTTTACCCAAACGTTGTTCACGATAACGCCGTTAATCGCGAAAAGTAGATTTTGATAATGACGAAATCATAGCCGAAAGGCAAAAATGTAAATCAATATCTTCAAATAAACATAAACCACTATCCCATAAGTGTATGGAAACGTTAGGGGTAATCATCTCAAATATCTTTCATCTATATATTATTCATATCCCAATATGAATAGGAAAATACAATGGAAAAACAAACTATCATAATAATGACGAAAACAAAGAAACACAGAAGAATTTTTGTAGCAACGATGAAAATTTCAACACCATAAAAGTGCAGTTTTACTGTGAGGAAATTTTATCGCGTTATTCCGTTCTCAATCGCACGATGTTGAAGTTTGCATTGCTGAAGTGCAACGTAAATTCTCTCCCAATTTTTATTTCGCCATTTTCTTCACCATGCAAAATCTTATCCTGCAAATATGGGCTGTGGATTTCCGAGCAGGATCCTAAAAATCGTTTGAGTGCTTTTCGTTGCCCAAATTTGTGGAAAAAAGTTCGGACTTCTTTCGTTGCGTTCCAACGATGCAAACGTCAATATCATCCTAATCGCGAATGACTGTTGTTACGCAAGTGATTGCGCCAGTTGTTAGAGTTGAGCAGTACGGGTTCGATAAAGAAATGGAGGATTTTGTGAATATAAAAGTAATACTAGCACGAAATGTCCATCTTTTTTAACGTATGTTGAGTGGCAAAAACAAGCACGGGAATGAAATTCTTACATTTCTGGCTCACCATTCTAAAAAATGATCCACAGCTTTCTCTCCCGGAGATCTCTTGGCGTTCTAGAATTATAAACGAGCAGTGTGCCAAATTTTCTCCACAAGCTTCTATAATTAACAGAATCGAGAGAATTTCCCCAAATATAGCCAAGACTCGGGCTCTCAAGACTTTGAAGTTTGACGATGTTGAAGTTCGTATCGTTGGAATGGAACGAAAATGAACTGTTCTTCTATCACTCTCTTTTTTTTCGCCAATATAGGGTACGAAATACACTCAAACGGTTTTTTCGATCTTCATAAAAGATGCGCCCTCTTAATCCATGATAAAAATTATAGATTGCAATAAAAATGAAGAAATGAAATAAAGACATAAAAAAACTTGTTGGAACGCAACGATTCTTTTCTTCTTTCGTCATTTTTATTATTATTCGAAAGCCTTGTTTTTCGCAACTTCAGCTTCATAGCCTAAATCGGCCTAAAATAAATGTTACCGGTGAAAAAATGAATTTCCGTTGTGTTCCAACTATGCAAACTTCAAGATCATTGAGGTCTCACCGTCGATCTCACATCTCATTTTTTTCCCCTATCGTTCAAGTAAAATTATTCGCTCGAAATGAGTTCCTGCAAATTAAGGGGAGAGATACCTTTAGGTGAAGAAACAATGGCTGATTTCGAGATTTTTTTTAAGGAACGATTCCTTCACCGTTTTTTAAGACATAGGGTATATTTTATTCCTACTTTTGGCTGTGACATAGTTTTTTTTGTCAACCTTTAAAAATGGCGGCGATATGGCGCGATCCTACACGGGTTGTAGCGAACGCGGAATTAATCTGAAAAAACAAAAACCAACGAACATTTTTCTTTCGTTAGCACTCGCACGCAGAATCTGAACCAAGAAAACGTAAGGAATTTTGGATATCGTCAAAATGGTACGCTTTTAAACAGAGAGATTGAATTTTTCGAAAAAAATAGCCACATTTTGCAATAAAAAGATACTTAAAAAAATTCAAGAACATTTAGGGTCATGTTGTAGACTGTAAGGTTAGAAAGATTTATACCAAATGAATGGGGTTGAAGTTTGCATCGTTGGAATGCAACGAAGATTCTTTTTAATTACTGATTTTCATCATTATCCAAAATTATGTTCTGCAGATTTGTTGTAGTTCGCTGTATAAGAATCCCGAAAAGGTCATTGGATCTAAGGAAATTCGCGAAATTAAAAAAAATCTTTTTCAATCAAAAATGACTTTTTCAAAAAAAGTCATTTTTGAAGATTAATTTTGAAAAACTACCATGAAACGGCCAAAAGTAGTAATAAAGCATACCCTAATCGCAAAAAGGCAAAGAAATCTTACCTTTTGAAAACAATTATAAAAATATATAAAATATACTCGCCCTTCAAACGATTTCACGTAACACAAGAAAATTATACAACTGTACTCGTGCTCTATTGCGTTTATCTGGGCAAACATTAATTGCATTTAACTATTCACCGAGGTTTTCACAAATAAGCTAAGAGCAAAATTTACAGTCTAACTATGCCGCACGACCCTCACTGATAAATTCATCTCGTGGCTTTTGATCTTAAACGTCTCTCGTGCCCTCTAGAGAACCGTGCACATTCGAGAATCTCATGGAACAAAGCCTCTCGTCAGAGGTTGCCCTAATTTTTTTTTGCCCACTATTGTTCCCAGGGCTGAGAATGAAAAAGTTTGCCTCAAGGGTTTTCATGTAACGCGTTATTAAATGAGATTTTTTTTCACGAACCCACAGTGCATGCGAAAAAAAATACAATGTGGAATTTTTTTCGCCGAAGTCATAATTAGGCAGGAAGGTTTATTTCAGCGTTCGTATGCTCGAGTTAACAACGTCGTAGATTACGAGCGATGCTCGCGAGACTGGAGAAGAATGCCTCCCATATGACCGATTCAATGATGATTGAAATATTCAAGTGCATTCCGGTCTTTGACGTTAATTGGCTCATGGACGTTACCATGCTAATTTTCTGTCTTCGTAATTTTTCAATCAATCGTTATCGTTTTTTTTTAATATTTCGATGTTGTGCAAATAGACCCAAATTTTGCACCACTCCTGCGAAGATCCACATTGTCGATTTATCTTTCCAAAACTTTGAAACAAACAATTGATATATTTCAAAACTAATTTTTGAACCTTTTTATACTTTTTTGTGCGAAAAACTTCTTGAGATCTACGTTTGGTTATGATGGTGTTGAAGTTTGCATCGTTGGAATGCAATGAACGTTCCTTTTTACATTTTATTTTCCATATTTTTAGTATTATAGATCTTTTTGCAGATTTATATTGTAGATCCCTGAATAAATGGCTGAAGAATTTTGATAAGCAAAATCTGTCAAGATAAATTGAAGGAATAGAAAAATATTGATCTTCGTTCCGTTCCAACGATGCAAAACTTCAACCTCATTATTTATGGATGCCGAGCAATTCAAATGCTTGCAAAGTTTGGAGCATTTTTGTATGTCTTCGGTCAGGCCTTACACCCAGATTTTTCTCGCCTTTGTAGCAACACAGAATTCTCCGAAGAATTGTGAATCTGTCAACTCAGACATAAACGATCTCATATTGTGATTGAGTTAACGAAACGTGTATTATTTATTTCAGGGAAAGGTATATCTATTCGACAAAGTATTCAAACCAAATGCAACCCAAGACAAGGTGTACAATGAAGCGGCAAGGTCCATCGTCACGGACGTGCTGGCGGGCTACAATGGCACTATTTTTGCCTATGGGCAAACCTCGTCTGGTAATTTATCTTCATTTTTTCGATTCTTCACCTATTTTAATTTTTTCTCCGACTCGTAATCGTTTCATTTCTCTTGCAGGTAAAACGCACACGATGGAAGGTGTGATAGGCGATCCTAACAAACAGGGAATCATACCAAGAATCGTCAATGATATTTTCAATCACATTTACGGTATGGAAGAGAATTTGGAATTTCACATCAAAGTATCGTACTTTGAAATCTATATGGACAAAATCAGAGATTTACTTGACGGTAAGATCATATTTGTGTCACTGTTACCTTTGAACCAACTGCGGCATTATTTAAGTAGTGGGAAAAAAAAATTCTAAATTTTTCACCATTTGTCTTTGTTTGTAGTAAGCATCGGATGTAAAAAACATTGCAACACTGCACAATAGAATGAGTTCGTCATTGACTCATTCGTATGTATTTAAAGAGAATGCATTGTTGATCAATTTTCCGAAAATAACTTCACAGTATGTTTGAGTCGCTCTGCGGTTAAATAAAAACTTGCCCATTGCTTCCCCGCCTGATTTCGCTCGTAATACACGAGCAAGTCGGTTTTTCAAAATTGGCTTCCTCGTAATGGAAGCTTTGTGAACGAAGCAATGTGCAAGTTCACAATTTGTGCAATTTTTTTCCGAAGCTTTATTTCAATAATGCGATGTCAAATATGCCAAATATAAATCTTGTATCATGACTTAGGATTTACGGAAATTTCTCCAAATATCTTGAAATTCAAGAACGTTATGGCACAAAGCGATTAAAAAAAATTTTTAACTCTGTTGAGATGAAAACTTTGCAACGATTTTATAAAAATTGAATGCTGACATGTTTTATTGTGCATTAGTTTAATAAATGTTTCTGAGACCTATAACTAGTGGTAATGAGATGAGCATGTGAGCTAATTGAACTAAGCGGGGTATTTGAAATATTGAAAAAGTAATAGCGTGACAAAAGATTTCCGCTAAATTCAAACAAAAACTTTATTTTCTTACAAAAATTTCACCAAATATCTCAAAATTATTCAACTTATTAAAAATTCAAACCTCTAAAATCTCAAACGTTTCACCGATTTTGACAAAATTATGTGTACGAGTACGTACACGCATACACTTTTTCTAAACATAATTTTCCGCTGCTTCGAAACATGTTCAACAGATTTTCATTAAACTCTCAAACGACAACAAAGTGGCCTCCGTTCGGAAGCGATATATTTTCCGCAGAGTCAAACGCTCGAATGATTTGATAATTTGTTAATACGTTCCAATTGACAGTATCGAAGATAAATCTGAGCGTGCACGAGGACAAAAATCGCGTGCCCTTCGTGAAGGGTGCGACCGAGAGATTCGTCTCGAGTCCCGAGGAGGTGTTCGAGGTGATAGAAGAGGGAAAGTCGAATCGTCACATAGCGGTCACAAACATGAACGAGCACAGTTCACGATCGCATTCAGTATTTCTGATAAACGTTAAGCAGGAGAATTTAGAAAATCAGAAGAAACTCTCAGGAAAATTGTATCTCGTTGATTTGGCTGGTTCGGAGAAAGTAAGTGACGTTGTGAATTCTTCGTTGTGTGAATTCTTTGTTATATCGATCAATTTCGGATCGACCGTTATTCACGTTGATTGTAATTTCAGGTCTCGAAGACTGGAGCCGAGGGAACGGTATTGGACGAAGCGAAGAACATTAACAAGTCGCTTTCGGCCCTTGGTAACGTGATTTCGGCGCTTGCAGATGGCAACAAGACTCACATACCGTATCGCGACTCGAAACTAACGAGAATCTTGCAAGAGTCTTTGGGTGGCAACGCTCGTACGACCATTATCATTTGCTGCTCACCGGCAAGCTTCAACGAGTCGGAAACAAAGTCCACGTTGGATTTCGGTAATGCTCCCTTCTGCTGTACATTGGACAAGTCTCGCCATCGGAACGACACTAGCCAACGAACAATACGCTCGGACCGACGTGTCGCATTTTTCTATTTCTTCATTGTTCTCCACTACGGCCATGTATCGCACACTGCGAAATTTCGACGCGGTCACAACGGTATTGCAAGATTCGTAGTTTTCGGCTACGAGCTGCCGCAAACTACCGCTAGATGTCGCGGGAACCGTCTGCTACTCACACGCAAAGAGCACAGCCCCAATAGGCTACGGTTGCTGCAAGTCCGTGTGAGATGCGTGTACATGTGTTCACGTTCACCACATTCGCAAAAACTTCGACCATCAGTCTCTTTCTGCAACGATATCGCATGTACACAATAAATTCCGTTCAATCGATTGTATCGTTCGGTCGAAATTAGGGTTCAAACTTTCGAAATGGTCGAAGTGTGTGATACGTGGCCTTAAAATTATGAGTAACGCGAGTTACGCGCGTTCCTCTGAAAGTCTGCAAATGATATCCACTAATTATCAAAACGCAAGTTGTATTTCCACGTTATCGCATCCCATTATTGATCTTCGATAGCAAATGATATTCATCGTTGATAAATTCATTAATCTGCCGTTTGTTCTTGGCTCTTTTTACTCATTTCGCTTTCTTATCGCGAGAAAGCGCAGTTAACTGAACAAAGTTGCCCGGGAGTTTCTCAACGAATACTCGAAAAACGTCCAATATTTTCGTTTTGTTGCACGATCATTACGGAATGTCGGCAATTGTGAAGCGTCTTTGTGTATAGAGGCCTCCGTAGCGTTCGAATGTAGCGAAGGCTATTTGAACTTTCTTGAAGGTTCGCCATTGACGAACCGGAGCAAAAATTGATCGTCTGGTGCTTAGTAATTCGGAATGAAACTTGATTCAATTTCGCAGGTAAACGTGCAAAGACGATCAAGAACGTAGTTTGCGTGAACGAGGAGTTAACGGCCGAGGAGTGGAAGCGCCGTTACGAGCGTGAGAAAGAAAAAGCAGCGAGATTTAAAGGGAAGGTCGAGAAGCTCGAGGCAGAATTGGCGCGTTGGCGTCAAGGCGAAACCGTCAATCCCGAGGAACAAGTCAATCTTGTCGAGGCTCCGGAAGTCATCACGCCTGTCGTGCCCGTCACGGAAGGTATTGCGTTTGTTTCTACAAAAAGATTGTTGCCCAAGCAATATCAGCGTTACCAAAAAAGTATCCCACGATGTGTCGATCTATGCTTTATAAAAAAAAATTACGCGGAACTTCAACAAAATGTTCTTTTCAAATTAACTCGATGAACTCGCTTTACTCAAGGCGCGATCGAGGAGGGACCGATGCCGGCCATTCCCGGCGGCGGCCTAATGGTCGGTTCACTCTCGAACGAGGAACGACAGAAGTTGGAAGAGGAACGCGAGCGTTTGTTCCAACAGCTGGACGACAAGGACGAGGAAATCAACCAGCAGTCGCAATACCTCGAGAAGCTCAAGGAACAACTCGAGGAACAGGAGGAACTCATTGCCGGGGCGCGAAGGGATTACGAGCAATTGCAGCAGGAAATGAACACGATAAATCAGGAGACCGAGAGCGCGAAGGAAGAGGTCAAAGAAGTTTTACAGGCCCTTGAAGAATTGGCTGTCAATTATGATCAAAAATCGCAAGAGGTGTGTGGCTAATTTATACCAGTTGATCGTTCATATCTTTATCTCCACGCCCTTTTTAAACCGGCAACGCCAATGGCGTTTCCATCGTTGGAATGCAACGATTTTTTTTCGTCTAATTTCTCCATTTTTTAAGCCTATTTGCGATGTGGAAATCGCCCAAACGTTTCTACGCATTCTTATTAGAAACGCCCAATATCAATTTAGAATAACGGACTGGATAATGATAAAAATAAAGAAATAAAAAATGAAGTCATAGTTGCAAACTTCAGCGTCGCCAACGCCACTAGTGTGATTCAACTATGAAACATCACTGAACTTTAATTTTCGCGCGAAAACGCTCGTTCGTTTACGCGTTTTTCGTGCCGAATGAGTTTTGTCCGCGTAGTCGTTGTCTATAGCATTCTAACGATTTCGTCTCGTCAAAACCAAGGTGGAAATAAAGAACAAAGAGCACGAGGCATTGATGGAGGAATTGCTGACGAAGCAAGCGGCGTTCAACGCGACTTCGTCGGAATTGCAACAGCTGCGAGATATGTCGGCTCACCAACGCAAAAGGACGGCCGAAATGCTCGCAAATTTGCTCAAAGATTTGGGCGAAATCGGAGTCGCGATTGGTGGTGACGAAAATCTCAAGGTAATTATTGTTTCCATAGCCGCAGCCACATCGAGGAGAATAATTTTATTTGCGTCGTTGGCTCATCGAACATCAATTTGCCGCCAATTCTTTGATATTATATTCGTGGTCATTTTTACACGTGTTTTTCGTACTTATGTCTCGGGCCGCTCGTATTTCAGGTGGCACTTGACGCTAACGGTAAACTCGAGGAAGAATTCACGGTCGCTAGGCTTTACATAAGTAAAATGAAATCTGAAATCAAGAATCTCGTGCAGCACTGCTCGGGATTGGAGACTTTGCAGGCCGACTGCAATAAAAAAGTGAGTTATCCTCGTCGAACAACGTAAGGGCATTGTTCGAACGATCTTTTCTTTGTCAATTTCAATCAAATGATAAGTCATGTCATGAACATCTGAAAAATTACGTCGCCTCCTTTCCGCCCACGCTTCTTCTTTCGTTGTGCCCATTGAAAATGGTTTTATTTTTCATCGAACGAGGTGTCGGAGTACGAGAAGGATCTCGCTGACTGCAGATTATTGATATCGCAACACGAGGCGCGCATGCAAACGCTCTCGGAATCGATGAAAGAAGCCGAGGCACGGAAACGAACGCTCGAGGAGGACGTTGACGCTCTGCGCGAGGAGTGCGCCAAGTTGAAAGCCGCCGAGCAGGTACAAGCCGTTACGAACAAGGAAAAGGCCGAGGAGGAAGAAGCCGCCACGAAGATGCGAGTAGCGTTGGAAGAACAGATGGACCAGTTGCGCGACGTTCATCAAAAACAAGTACGAGAAAGCGTTTTTCAATCACACTTAACCCTTCGACTGCACACTTCCGCCGGAAACCTCTCACTGCATGTGGGGTCGATCGATTTTCGGATCGTTGTATTTCTGTAAACATGCATTTTTTTTATAGAGACGTTTTTTTTAGTCAATGGTCCTTGTTTTACGGCCTGAAATGTATTTTTCAAGAAAAACAAAAATTAAGTGTCCAAACATTCGTTCAAAGTGGGAGATGCTTGGAAACTATAGAGACAGTTGAAAAAATGGCGTCAAAACGACCCCGTGTGCAGATTTTCGTTTATAATCAAGCAAAAATACATCCCAAAATTTCAAGCCAAGTTACCGAACTTTTAACGAAAAGTTACGAGTAAAAATCGTCTCGTTTATACGGCGTTTTAGGGAGATGGCCACATTTCTATCTAATAATTTATACACTAAATAACTCTTGATGCCTGATACAAACTGCTCACGCGTGTAAGAAGTCTAAAGATTCCGTAACGACAATAAAAATTGGGGTTCACCGAATGTTTAAAGAAAATACTACCATAAAACTTAGAAGAATGCGACTAGCAGAAGAATTTTCCAGTTTATCGTTGGGTATGATAATTGATACTAACTTATTTTAATTAAGTGTCACTATAATTTACCAAGGATTCAGAAGGGCCCTCCATATAGATCCACAAAATACGGCCGTCCACGAAAAAAAAATACCTTGAACTCAACAAGACGATAATACGTGCGGTGCTCGATTTCGATTCGTTTACAGGTTGCTGCACTGCGAGACGAAATTTCGGAAAAACAGGAGGCGATTAATGAGCTCAAGGATTTGAATCAGAAGTTCACACTCGCGCATCAACAGATGCAAGCCGACTACGAGCGTCTGAAGCAAGACGAGGCCGATAAATCGGTCAAGCTCCAAGACCTCATTTTGATGAACGAGCGTCGCGAACAGGTACCAAAGTTGACTAAATATTATCTCGCTATTCCGGACTACGGAAGACGAAGCAAATTTTTCCCAATGTAATTGCACAACGAAATGTATTTTTCGATGAAAACAGGCAAGAAAGGATCTCAAGGGGCTCGAAGATACCGTCGCCAAGGAACTTCAGACTCTGCACAATCTGCGCAAATTGTTCGTTCAAGATCTTCAGGTCAGGATCAAAAAGTCGATAAATTCGGAGGACAACGAGGACGACGGTGGTTCGCTCGCGCAAAAACAGAAGATTTCATTCCTCGAGAATAACTTGGACCAACTCACTAAGGCACGTGAAGATATCAGATTGTCATTGTTTATGATCAGTGGAGACTTTTCCTCAATTTCCTTTCCTCGTCAACATCGTCGACGACTGTAGAGTTATACAAAATTGGGAACTGCTTTAAGGGGCTACGTCTACCTAGAGGCCCGGAAAAGATGGCCGAATTCCGATTTCTTTTCTAGTAAACGTTCGGTGAAAAAGAAACGCATTCTTTTAACACAAAGGTTAAAATATCGAGAGCCTTAAAAAACGCCAAAAAATACAGAAAACCATGTTTTTGTTGTTTTTCTGTATTTTTCTGGTAGCTGTAATTTTAGGAATATTCAAATTAAATTTTCAGCGAATATAGCTAAAAGGTGATACTATCGAATAAAAATATTTCTAGATCATGCAATTTTGCCAGCCACCTAGGTAGAGGTAGCTCGTTAACTTACAGGCCGAAATGTTTCCCAACGTTCGTTTTCATGACAAATTCAGTTGACGCGTATTATTTTTCGGCCCGAACGCACGAAACGAACGTTATGACATTTTCATGGAAGAAATTATTAATCGATGAAACGCAACTGACAAAAAGAATTCCAATCGACCAACAGGTTCACAAACAGCTGGTTCGCGACAATGCAGATCTAAGATGTGAATTGCCGAAGCTCGAGAAAAGATTACGCGCTACGATGGAACGTGTGAAAGCTCTCGAGACTGCTTTGCGAGATGCCAAAGAAGGTGCAATGCGTGATCGCAAACGTTACCAATACGAAGTTGATAGAATTAAGGAAGCTGTGAGGCAGAAGAATATGGTACGACGCGGTCCTAGCGCTCAAATTGCGAAGCCAATTCGTGCTGGCCAACACAACGTGAGCGGAGTCAATGCTATAAGGACTGGAAATCGAGGTGAGTTCTGAAGTCTCATCTTTCTAGTACTTTTTTTCTTAATCGGGATGCCATATTTGTTTTGTAATTTTTTTAAAACTCGACGAAGTAACTGATATATAGCTCTTTTTTCAATTATTTTTTTTCGGCTTTTTTATCGAGGTTGCTTAGCGTTACAGGCCCATCTGGAAAGTGTATTCGATCAATGTATTTCCGAAATTTGAATAATTATAGTACCGTTGAAATAACATATATTGCCTGGTACTTTCCGACGGAACTTGCAACGCTAAGCCTTCGTTGAAAATCATTGATATCGGTGATCGGCAATTACCGTATCGCCGATCTCCGGTAACGTCAAAATTATCGTTTTATATTTATTTCTTGTTTTTTCTCTTTTTTATGTTTCCGAATAGATGTGGATTGTCAGGTTCCGCGGTCGTGAACGTAAACCGAAAACAAACAAACAAAATACTCTTCATCCCCCCTTTTTTTACAGAAAACGAACGGAAGAGCGCTTTTGCCGACGAAAAAAAAAGAATTCCAGAGACGAATTTAATTTATCACTCTTTGATATAAACGAAAAGGGATAAGTCCACGAGAGAAAAAAAACAAAACAATACGGTATCTGCGTAAGGGTAATAGACGTATTATTATATATTCGCAAACGATGCACCATCCGTTCTCTTTTTATTGGAAGCAAAAAGAAAGCAATCATGTGCTTAGGTAAACGGCTAAGATTCAATATAAATATTATACCGTGTAATGCTGCATGTCCCATCGATTTGTAAATAGTTGATTTTTATAAATTATTTAATTTAAAAGAAAAAGGAAAGCACGATGAAAAAAGCAAGAATCGAGGAACTGAAAAAGCAGCACAGCCACCCCCCTTTCCTCTCCCCGCCACTCTGTCACTGACTCCCAACACGTTTACTTATCGTTTAAATGTACGAGGTATCTCTGGGAAGCTAATTATTCCTAAATCGAAGGTGACAGTGGGAATGGACAGCGTACATCCACGAATAATTTCAATGACAACAGACATTATTGGAATTGGAAAATCACGAGAGAATTTATTGTTCGGTCCTACAGAGATTGTTCTGTATGTGTTATATTTGCGATACTTTATCGGCGATAAAATATTGTAGAATTGATTTCGTGATCCGAGCAACAAACACAGAAGAGCCTAAAACGTCCGTTTAGTTGCAACATAGCAGTAACGCCAGCGGAAACAAGTCCTCAGTGATAACGTTTTCGTTGACACATACGAAAAAGTAACAGATGAAAAGAAAACATCCTGTAGACGTATTTCTGATGATCATTGAAGGCGAAAAAATATATACGATTGGACATGCAGTTAATGAGAGATTGTACGTATGATTGTGGCTTGTGAGTACTTATTGTAATGTCGCCAACGTTGAAGAAGCTAAGGGAGGCGAATAATGAATATTCCCTCGACCACCAGGCAATTGGCGTTTTTCTCAGTCACACAAAAGCGACAAACTGGACAAGAACGTGTTCGAATTCCGCGTCGATTTGGAGGGCTCGCTTGACGTATAAAAAAAAGGTTCAAGTGCTCTAGCCTTTCCTCTGTGATTAAAAAGATTGCGAATTCGCGCGCGTCCGTGCCAGTTTTGATAATCATAAAATTCGAGTGTCGAAGCTTCGCTTGTTGAAGAAAATGGAAAAAATCATGCTCTCGGTATCGTCACAATAGTCGAATTGTGATCACCCGCGTCTTTCTCATACCTTCTCGTGTTATTATTATTTATGTTATCGTTCGTCTATTGAGATATCGTAGAATGTTTTTCTCCCTTTTTTTTCGTCTGTTTTCCATTTTTTTTTCCGTTGATCGGGCACAGTTGGAGCTTTATTGGAGTACTCGTGACTCAGTTATTAACGCGTGGCCTTAAATTATTCGTCGCTTGACTCTTCCCACCAGCTTCACCAGCGAATGTGTCCTCGCTTCATTCAGGGTACGAGACCGTTCGTTTTTTTAATATATATATTTTTTTTGTATAGGCTTAAGTTCCTCAAAGTGGTGCGTACTGCGTGGATGGCATAGAGATATGCTAGAACGAAAGAAAAAAAACGTAAAATTATTTTGTAATCGATTCTAACTCTGACCTTGGAACATTAAGTAATCTTGCACCCGAATGTAATAACGGCACATTGTGAAGATGTGCCCACGTGCGCACGCATACATATATACATATATAAACATATTTATACGACTTTTTTTCCCTCTTCGACGTGAAAATGCGTCGCGGAAAACTTTGTTATTTGGCTATTTGTATTTGCGAACGGAAGGAATGGAACGGGTTTTATACTGCGATTCGATAGTTTTGATCGCATCGATATTTCTATTTTCCTTCAGGATGCATTTATTTAGGCAGCGAATAGCTGCGATTGTAGGTAGAAACGGATTAAAAGCTATTTTCCTTTTTGTACAAGCCCGATCCGCTCGTATGAAAAATTTAGTTATGTATTACGAGGAAGAAAAAAAACCATTGTTTACATGGCTGCACGGTATTTCCTTACTTTCCACGTTATTATCTGTCTATTTTGATCCTTAGTTTGTATATTTTTTTTTTTCGTTCAATTAACTTATGCGATTCGGTCGATACTCGAATATTCTCGTCAATGTCCTATTACTACTAATACGCGAGATGTTAATCAACGAAATATTGCCGCTTGTCGTCGATGATTTGTGATTCGATAATTGTATGGGCGGTTCTGTTTTGTTCGTCCACGCGTTATCGTTAGATTCCGTTGTCTCGATTGACTATTATTACAAATAACGCATGCGAATGAATTATTCTTAATTATTATAATAGAATAACGATTATTAATTTATTTTCATCATTATCGCAATGATGAGAGGTTATGAATAATTTGCGAGCCAAGTATCGCTCCTTTGGCCAAACGCTGCTAAAGGCAAAGTGGATACTTGTTGGGATCGTATATCCGATAAACAGTGCAGTTTGTTCCGTCAAGGAACGTCGGTATCCTCCTAAACGAATCAGTCCATACTCCAGTTTAATATTTATTTCATCGTTTAATCAGACCAGACGGCATTATCGATAGGACTTCATTGTGCTCATCTCGTTTTCATTTTCCAGACAAATATATATTTGCTAAAAGTCTCTGTGAATGCTTGCGAGAGAATGAAGAAGAAAAATGTAATTGCAAGACGAGTCACGAGTTGTTGTACATTTATGGTCGCCGGCTTTCCGGGCATTACACGCGAAACACGTAAAGGCACACGTTCGTTCACACTCGCGCGAAGGACGCGAAAAAAAACATAAACAGCGTAGAGAAAAATACATTGCGACAGCCCATCCGATTTGCAAAGATCTTCGAGACGAAAAGTAAACAAGAGGCCGCTAAATTGAACAACTCAAGCAACAGCCTTGCTCTAAAGGTTATAGTGCTGCTAATAATAATAATAATAAAAGTAATTCATAGTACTAAATTACTCTCGTATATAACCGCGTTCCCTAATCGGCTGATCGTATTCAGGGAACGATATTCAACGTTACAGAACTTTGAGTGAAATCGAAAAGAGTTTCGATTATTTTTCATAATACAAAGGAAAATGAGAATAAATAAGTGAAACAGAAGCAAATGAAATACATCTAAAATACTAATGAGAAACATAGAAAATTCACCATTATTTGTGCACACGAGGAGAAAAAGAAAATATATATATATATACGGATAGCTGGTGAGGACGTTGATCTCAAACCGCCGTCTGAAGAGGACACTCTTGGATTAATTTGTTTTTCTTCAATTGACAATTATATTTAAAATAACAACATTCACTTATAGCGGCGAACCTCGGCCGAACTTTCGATCTAACGAGAGCGTATATTATCCACTCAATGTAGATAGATGTGGTATTCACAATAAACAAAGAAAAAAAAACAGAAAAACGTCTCAATGCTGTCTGTTAAATTGTGTACCTTGGTTTACGCAACTACGGCACTTTTAACACTGTTTTAGCGATTTTGTATTTTTGACGCTTCTGGTTATGAATTTACCCTACGCTTTGACGCTTGACAAAAAATTAACTCGAAATTGGTCGGCTTGTAGTTTTCTAAGGAATATTGTTGGATGATAGAGGTCGCCTAACGATATGTTTCGTATAAATGTGCCAGTTCTCGAGATTAGTTTTATGCTGAGATTTGCTCTGGCACAAGGACGTAACGGTTAACGAATTGGGGAGTTAGGCTACTTTAACGACCCGCAAAGCAGGGTTATTTGAAGGAATAAGTAAGATGATTGGAATATCGTTTGGACAGTTATTTGTCGGAAATTTTCATGGAAATGGAATTCAATGGAAACTTCATGGAAATATTAGTAATTAAAAAAGTTATAAGCAATGTCGAGGACCTTTGAAATTTAAAAAACGAGATTTTCGTCATTTTCACAGTAGCCGGACCCCTCAAGGTATTCCTTTCGCGGAGGGCCGTATTTTGTGGGTGCATAAGCAGGGCCTTTCTAATCATCGGTAAATTACAGTACTGCTTAGACATCCAGAGATATTTAGCATATGAATGACTAGATAGACACGTGGTCAGCATGTCGCCTGCACAAAGTGCCGTACAACGTAGACGATTTCTAAAGGCGTAATTTTTCCCTAAATACCGCGATGTATTTTTGCTTGATTGTAAACGAAAATCAGTTAATTGTTGAATATTCGGGCACGTTAAAGGAATACCTTAATCGTTATATTTGTTTTTCCAGCAAAATAAAAAGTTAAAAATTGTTTGGTCGGAAAATCTAACCAAAAACGTTTCGAATTCGATCTTCGATTATTCGCGTGTTCTCTATAGTATGAATCAAAAATGTTCGTCTGAAAAAAAAAGATCTAACTTCACGCAAATTCGACAGACTTTTTTTACTTCCCGGGTATAAAATCCTGGATGTCAATGACTGGATACGTCTCCATCGAGCATTGCTTCAAAATGACACGACAATCGTCACACGAAACAATTCGCAACACTTTCCCAATTTCACGTGGGTGAAACGTGTCGAATATCGCAAATCGCTGATTTCCATTGATGCCATTGTGTGAAATATTGTCGATATATGCGTGATGAACAGTATGTGATCGTTACGGCTCGTCCTCGTGAAAATGGATATTTTGTTTACCGGTGGAGCTTTCCCAGAGGCTAAATCGATACAGCCGTTGAATTTGTTCCATTTGCAAACAAAATGTCTCGGACGCAATGACTTTGACAAACGGTCGTCGGGAACGACAACGCCAAGATATTCTGAAAAAGTATTAGTTGGGAATTGGTACGAGGAACGAGCTGTTCGTCCGGCTAATCCAAGAAACGAATGGACTACCGACTACGGCGCGAGTTATAAAACTCACGACGTCAAGGACCTGAGGGAGGATATTTACAATATTTGGAAAAATAAGCAAAAGACCCAGGTAATTCAAGGTAAATCACATTTCCGTCGTATCGCCGAGGGCGAAATGTGCCCTTTTGGAATTTCCTTCGTAAAGCGGCGATTTAACCTCTAAGGGTAGCGGACAAAAACTTGCCACCGACGGCGAATCCTACATCGATAACATGACGTCAAGTTACGACCTGAACTTTCGAATTCTTTCGAAAGGACTCTGCGGTCCGCGAGTGCGCATTTACAATCCAAGGTACAATTTCGACTGATCATCCCAAACTTGATTGGCCCAATTTCGATCGAATTTGAAAGTGGATTTTGCAAACTTTCGGCATTGACAAAAAATCGAAGGAGACACGCGTGGGAACCGGAAGCGGACTTGACTCTCAGCTACGGAAATGCGACTAAGTACGGCCTTGCAGATGTCGCGAAAGCAAAGCAACGAGACGAAGGATCGCACTCGCCCCTGAAATCAATATATCAATTTGATTACGTCGAAAAATCGAATCAGAGAGATCCAAACGATAAACGGTATACAGTCTTACTGCGATTTTCAATTGTGCTATTGACCCCTTCGTTGGCAGAGAGAATTCGACAAAAAGTGCCCAAAATAGCAGGAAATTTTTTTATCCTGAAAACTTGTACTCTTGCGTTTTTGAGGGTGCCGATTACGAATCTGAACTCAAAATTCAGAAATTCACAATGACGAACAAATATGGCGATTGAAAATACAAATAATACAGATTGATTTAGATGAAACTCGGTACTCAAGCTTCATATATTTCCACCTATTTATTGTACTATGCTCCATGTTATGGAATTCACCATGAAAAACTCCTTCATTTTCAGTTAAGCATCACAATCAGCGTCCGCGAAAACCCCCGAGTACCAAGATTTATCCAAATCGAGCTGTTTTTTGCACTTTTGTCCGTCATAAAACATTTTTGAATTTTGTGTTCAGATTCGTAATGAGCGACCTCGAAAATCCCAGAGTACCAATTTTTATCTAAATCGAGTAAAATTTTCAATTTCGCTCCGCCATTTTGAATTCTCAAATTTAAAGTTCAGATTCGTAATAAGCGACCTCAAAAATCCCGGAGTACTAATTTTCATCTAAATCGAGTAAAGTTTTTGATTTTTGTCCGCCATTTTGAATTTCCAAATGTTGACTTCAAATTTGGATTCAGCGAGCCCAAAAACCCCCGAGTGAGGCTCCGATTTCAAATCAGAGCAAGTTAAATAGGGAAATAAAGGTTGACGCACCATTGGGTCAATGCCACACAGGGCACGGAATTATTTGACGCACTATTGCGTCAATGCCAACGGAGGGATTAAGAGGCTACCTTAAGCTAGTCGCTTAAGAGCTAGGCTACCGTGATCATTTGAAGATCAGGGTCTAAAAACATTTGTGTTTCACTTTTCAAAACGTCGTTATTTATTTTTGGATGATTCGAGGAAGATTGACATTATTGTTGATAAGAAAAGAAAAAATGTTAAGAACAAAAACGTCGGTCAAGACTAAACTACTATCACACTGAATAAGTGTACCAAATTTCAAGTCAATCCGTTCATTAAATGTCCAGAAATTGTGTCCACCGTTTTGAAAAACATAGTTTCGAGAAAAACGCGTTTAAAGGTTTACCAGCAATTCTTTCGTAATCAAAAGTTTACGTTCAATCTGCGATTCCTACACCATATGTTGGACCTTCCTCTTCAATTCGAGGTGCCTCAAGCGACGAACGAGTGTTCGTCATTTTCACAGTAGCCCAAGCCCCTAATCATTCTCGACCCTGTATTCCACATTGCCAATTGAACCCGTCTTTACGTCCCCCTGCCCCAAGATTTCTAAAAGCCCGCGGCGATATGAACACACCGGATTTGCGACATCTGGGAATAGACTTATCGTTGCATTCGAGGCCGATGATTCGCGAACCGCAAAAACGCAATTCACGTTGCGAAAAAGTTTGCACGTGGCTATAGCGGCAATGCCACAAACAGTTTACAACGAAGAATCATTCCGACGAACACGTGTATCACATCGGATAGAAAATAATAAATCGCACGTGAGATTTGGTTTCAATTTTATTCTCAGGCATATTAAACATCTGTGTAAGTCTCGATTGTTCAATTTACCCTTCACAATTATCCTCACCCGTGAGCTCGTAACAAAATTCATGAATATAAAGTAACTAAAACCGTTTGAGTAACGGAAACATTGTACAGTCTTATTACTTTGTGTTAAAAAAAAGGCATGTATACGTGTATAACGGTGAATATGGAAGCCTTATCGTAAATAGTTTTATGGTATAAAAAGAACAATTACACCAAAAAATTTCAATGGGTATCCCGACTCAAGGTCTTTTCGACGTTACGATTTTCTTTTTATCACATTTTTGTGTCTGGCACATCGATTTCAGCGAGTACTTCGTAGACATCACTCGAGATTTGTTAATTGATCGTGAAATATATATTCGATAGTAATAGCGATTGTTATTATTATTTTCCTAATTTGCATTGTTAGTTGCAAACGCTCGATGGAATAAATCACAGAATATCCAGTAAGCTGGTTTGTCCATCGGTGAAATAAAAAGAAAAAAAACTCTCGTTTGCAGTTCCTCAATTCTATGATACAGCAAAAAAACATTTAGAACGCTTGTTAGTTCCTCCTTCAGGCTCTCCTGAAGAATAATTAAATAACCCTTATAACCTTTGATATATTTACACGTCTAACGAACTCTTCTCGCTGATCTTGCACGAAAATGTCGTAAAATCACTTAAAAATTAGTTTGCATCAACGGTTCGTATATTCGTTGATAATTCGGATACACGATATTCGAATTTTTGGAAATCCCGATCGGTTTCGACGAAAAACGAAACGACGCAACAAGCTTCACCCTGGATGTTGATGTGCAGCCGAAACCGATTCGCGGATCGAACACACTGTGGAGTTGAACGAGAGATCTATTTTTTTTTCGTATAGCGGCGTATTAAGAATTATAATGGCAGTAAATTACCCGAGTACCTGTTTACTCCAGGTTTCAATAGGTCGAGAATTCACATATGCTATCGAACTTTCTGCACAAGTTATTTTAATGAGGTACGAAAAGAAAAAAAATTATCTTAATATTGATAAACCGAAGAAAGGATATCATCTTAGTATCGATGCGAAATTCGTTAAGATTCTTTGAAATCTTATTTCGCCCTTTCTGTTGGGTATAAGAGTATGTGCTCGAAAGAATAATTTATGTAATCTTTCCACAGTCCGCAAAACATCTGTCGAATGGACATGTGGAGAAAAAAATTGTTAATCGAGATAAACTCGTGTTTTGCAGTTGCACAGTAAATAGATTTGTCTTCCATTTTCGGTTGTTGAAAAAGTCGAAGGAATCATTCGATCAAGAAGCATAATAGCCAAGATGAACATTTTTCAAGTGCCTGTTGGAAGAAAAGTTTGAGAGGCACCTGCAACGCCCTCTGTGAATCGTTATTTATCTTTTTGTGACAGTGGAATTATATTGGCAGGACCAAACAGCCTGATAAAAAAATGTTCCATCCAAGAATGGACGACTCAAGATGATTTTATGACGAAATTATTCATGTAATATCGTGGCAAATGACAAAACTCATCAATGATCTATTGAGAATAATTTTACATGGTTATTCTCTGGAAAGCACTATTTTCTTCATCCTTCCTCAGTTACACTGAGAATCTGGGTAAAATAGTTTTTCTCATTGTGGCAATAATTTCGATTCCCGTTCTCCAAAATGTACCACTTTTTCGACCCGATTAAAAACAAGGTACGGTCATTTGTGAGGATTATCAGCCGCCCCTACTCGATAATTCGTTTTCTCTTTCACGTTCCGTAGAAATGAGAGACGTTGAGGTTTTTAACCCGTCTCATTAGCGATCATGAGAAAAAAAATGTACAGTGTTGATAAAGCGCAAGTATCGCGGCGCATCACGAATGAAACAAACTCAACGTAGAATTACCGTACAAAAAATCGCTATGTTAAAAACAAGTGACCCGCTGAGCAAAATAGTCAGCCATAGGGTGCTGTTTTGAACAGCCGGACAATTGCTAGGCGACGGTTGGCTCGGATCGATCGTGTTTCCATTTTGCGACGAGAAGCAACGTTCGTAATAAGCGTTCGTTTCCGGGTGTACCGGCGAAACGTGTGACGACGTGTTTTGCAAGAATCCCGAATTACGCGCAATTTTGAGCGGTTGACTGTACGACGGGCTGTCGCATCTCGTCGATTGCATGGCCGCGGCGTGGTGGCAGCACGAGTTCACGGAATTAGCGCTGCTCGGTCGAGGCGGACGATAAAATTGTACGTTGTCCGACGTAACGGAACATTTGTCGATATCCTTGGTGACCGACGGCTCCCTCGAGGGTCCAAAGTTCGAGCCGGCCGAACCAAAACCCGAGCTCTGACTCGACGAACGCGACAAGCTCGGCGAGTCGACACCGACCTGCCAATATCCTCCGGCGACCCAGGACGTTTGTGCAAACGATTTTAACTTCGGCGGCGCGAGCGTGAACTTTCTTCTTGATTTACTGGCGCGCTGGAACAAATCCGGGCTCGTCGAACCGTACACCTTCGTTCGGAATATACTCGGTACCGTCGACGTTCGTCCCGCTCGCGATTCACCAAGACTCAGCGTCTTCAGTGTACTGAGGCTCTCGTTCAACGAGTATTGCTCACAATTACCGTCGAATTTCAGAATGTGCCGACTCCCTGGCACCGAATAATCGTTGCGAACGTCTGCAGTCGACGGTCTCGTTGGGCCGATTTGTTTATCTTCGCATTTTCTGATAATGGGAACAAAACAATCGTGTTTTAATATCGAAGGGATTCCATACGGGAAGAACATTTATAGCAACTTGTACGACGTGGATTATTGCAGTTTCCTAGAAGAGAAATATTTGGTTAGAGTTGTCAACCGTATTAGTGGGCACAGCCATTTTTTCCGCTCGTACATAGTTGTTACGCATTATTGAATCAGAAAATCCTTGACTTCTTCAGGTTTCCCAGGCAGGTTTTGCAAATATTCCAGACAAATCGGGGTCAAATAAAGAATATAATTTTTGGGCGTAGTTTCGAAACGCCTACACCGCCGATCATTTGGAATTTCCTGTACCCATGTATATTGACTCGCTGATCACGAACATGATAGTGAAAATACCCGCACGTTTTATTTTCAAGGTCAAATCTCACAAAATCGGATTTTTTAAAGGTTTTTCTACTTTATTTCAATAAATGTTGGTCTTAGAGAAAAATGTTTTTCACAACAATTGCAGCCTATAAAGAGATTGATCTTTTATGTTCTATACAGTTTTTGTGTAAAACCATTCTGTTTTGACGAAAATGGGATAATGTTCCAAGTACATTTTGCTAAACTCTATTAGTTTCGATATTAGCTACTTGCGCACTTTACCGCGGGAAGGTTGGAGTTTAGCCTTTAAATTGCATGTTCATTTTTTGCTTTTTTTGTATTTTATTCTATTTTTTTACTTTTTGTTTGGGTTTGTTTGAGTTTAAGGACTAAACTGCACTTTAGAGACTCCACTTCAATCTTCCCGCGATAACGTGCGTGAGTAGATAATATCGAAGCTAATAGAGTTTAGTAAAATGTACTTATTGGAGCATTACCCCATTGCTCGCAGAACAGAATGGTTTTAGACAAAACCTGTAGAGAACATAAAAGATCAATCTTTTTATAGGCAACATCTTTGGTAGGATACATTTTTCTCCAAGAGCAACATTTATTGAAATAAAATAGAAAACCTCTTGAAAAATGAGTTTTTGTGAGTTTTGACCTCGAAAATCAAATTTGCGGATATTTTACTATCATATTCGTGATCAACGAGTCAAAATACACGGGTACACAAAATTCCAAATTAATCGGCGTTATGGGTTTTTCGGAACTTTATCCTAATTTTTTTACGATCAGATATATGAAAATGTTAAATATTGAAATTAAAAATTTCAGAAAAAACTGAAGCTTGAAAAATAATCTTAACACTGTAAAGTAACAAAAATACATTAAAAGGTAACGCAGAACCTTTTAATGTATCTTCTTGCTCTTCATTATAAACAAATTGTTCTTCATTATAAACGTTCTTCATTATAAACGTTCTTCATTATAAACAAAATTTCCATGTCGGTGCCAATAGGTTAAAAATATATATAAACCCTTATCTGCAGGAATAACTGTGTGGTTGCGTATCGACAAATCGAATGCAAATGTACAGACCTTTAGAGTAAATTAGTTTGTGGTTTAAAATTTTTTTTTTTGTCTAGCACTGAGATAAGGGTGTTTGTATATAATGAAGAATAATATAAATATTAAAAATATACAATAATACTTATTTTTATACTTTTCAGTTTTTTTTAAATCAGCTTTGTTTTCGTAATTCTTGCAAAAAGTAAATTGTGGAAAAACTCCAGAGAATTTTCCCTGATTATTGCAGAAGAAATTAAATTCCCTGAGTTCTCCCTGCTTTCCATATGCATAACAGCTATTTCCCATAGGCCGAAGATTTTCTATAATATTTAAGTTCCGTTCGTGTTACTTGCCTCTCGATGGGCGATTTATCCGACAACGCGGTTTCTCGCTCATTCGTAGCTGACTGTTGATAATTCGAATACGTTTGCGACTCGGCGAAGTGGTCGGTGGAGTCCAAGTCACTGAAACCGTCGTCGACTTCGGGAAACGATTGTTTGTTACCACTGGGTGATTCCAATTTCTTGAACGTCGCCTTTATATGGCGAGTATTCCTGTATCTCGAAGTCATATTCCCAAGACCAATAATGAGCGTCAAAATAGTTACCTGTAAAAGTACATTCGTCGCGATTGGTAGATTTCTGTTTTCTTGCAATACAAGTTTGATTCCATTCGGAAACTCACAAAGTGATGGCGAGTAACGTTCTCCAAAGATGGCCACTCATTATTTTCATACAGCTCGAATAATTGTATCTCGTTCAGCGGCCCGCCAAGACCGACGCAAATCCAGAGAAACGTGAATAGCGCATCGGAACTTCTATGCACCGGATTTATGACGAAGGCACTCGATTGCAGGAATGCGCCGACGAACGATAAGGCCCGATAGTTTGTGCAACACACGATTCCACATGTCAGCATGGTCAAGAGCACTCGAATTATCTTGTCCAACTTCTTAGCGTTCTTTTGACAGAAATACATCGATTTAGGATATTGCAAATTTTTTAAGGGGTTAGGCTAGTGAGAAAATTATGAACACTCGTTTGTCGCTTGAGGCAAGTAAAATTGAATCGCAGATTTAAAGTAAACTTATGATTACAACGATGGAACTGCTAGTAAAACTTTAAATGCGTTTTTCTCGAAACTACTTCACATAATTGCAAAACTTTCGATCGCTGGATAATTGCTGAATAATGTTAGAATAATATAGTTCATTTCATTTATTATTTTACGAAGGTATGATATAGCTTTGTATAGTGAATAATATTATTCTAATATAGTTTCGCAATTATCCGAACTGATCGAAAGTATTGCAATTATCCAAAGTGTCCAGAAACTTTTGGCCAGTAATGTATGTTTTTCACCACGGTATACACGACTTCTCCACATCTAACGAACGGATTGCCTTGAACTTTGGTACACTTTGACAGTGTAATAGTATTTTAGTCTTGACCGACGATTTTCTTCTTAACATTTTCTTCATTACTTATTAAGTATAATAATGTGAATTTTCCTTGATACAGCAGATAGAAAAAAAAATCCAACATTTTTATTTGGTCATTGAAACACGATAACAAAAAATAACTCGGTCAAGTCTTAGCCAATATTAGCTATTTAGAGAAAAAAAGTTGTTTTTTTGTTTCGAATTAAACGGGTGGCCAAAATCGAGATTCACGAGATTGTTTATAACTTCTTTAATTATTATTTGTTTGACATGTACTACATAACTTTGTGATCGTACATACAGATAAATGTCCAAACGATTTTTTAACCATCTTATTCGTTCAAAACAAATTTTTTTTAAATAACCCCGATTTTTAGGTTGTCGCAGTAATCTAGCCCCTTAACGACAGCTTAATCATTAGGGATCCTTGAGACCTTCTGACGATTCTTTTATGACAAATCGTATTGAGCAAGCTTGAAATAACGCGAATGATACAATTTACAAATAGAAACTGAAAATTGAGATAAACGCAGACAGTGAATTTTGCAACGTTCTCACCGGAATCATCTTACCGCAGGATTTTCGCATACTTACATTAATCACTGCGCTAACGGATTTCTGTTTGTAAAACAGCATTTTGTACCGTGTCAGCCACAGCGACTGCTTTCGCAGAACATGCTGAACCAAAATTTTGCAGTCGTCGCATAGTGGATATTTCACCTCGAGCTGCTCTTTAAAGTGTTCGAAACCCTTACTGAAGAATCTCTTTGGCTCGAACATTCGCAGCTCCAACATCTTGAGCTCTTCGTTCTCATTGCATCTTTCGCAAAGGTTTTTCTTAGTGTCACCGCCGTTTTGTTGCCTATGTATCGGATGTAATTTTGCGAACATTCTAGGCAACTGTATGCTCTGCTCTGGTATTTCGTGTACATAGTCACCATCCTGCAACGATAATGAGAATGATTTTTAAGTTTGTATCTTTAGAATGCGAGTAAATTTTTTTTCTCAGATTCCCAAACTTCTTTCGGCAAGTGCACAGTACAAAAATCACTCGAACGTGTTTTAGGAATCTGATGACACATCTACAACCTGGGTTAGCGGAAGAGATTTTGGATCAAAGAACAGGAATGAAGAAAATAAAAAAGAATCATTGTGGTTCAATGATGCAGACTTCAATAATGTTAATAAATTTTCAATAAATTCGCAAAAACATAGCGATGCTTTGTTGCTTTGTAAACTTTGAACGTATAAAATTGAACGCTCCGTTAACGATAAAGACTTGTTGAAATTATGGTAAATTGCTAGATAGTTATTGGATTTGTCACACCTTTTTTGTACACAAATGAAAAAAATAATTCCTATGCAGAATATCCCGGAATTACTTCAAAGGACTTTCATAATGAATGAATATAAACGAAATTTTAAAGAAGCCAGTAAAATCTCGATTGAGGAATGTTGAATTTTAACTAACTGAAATGTTCTATACCTGGAATGGAATGCGTGGAAAATGTAAAGTGATGTAAACACAGATGTGTCTTGTGACGCAACGAACTGTCTAAACTCCGATATACAAAGCCGAATATCGATCAGATAAGAAATATACGCTTACCTTCGTGAATCCGTTATACTGATCGCAACTGGGACATTTCCACCAATGCATACGAGAGCGATAAATTTTTGTATCATTATTGCAAAACCAGCAATTCACTTTGACAGGCCACCTCATTCTAAACATCGAGGAGAAAGAAAAAAGGACATGTTCATTCTTGGACGATAATAATTTTCGAGCCTATCAAAGTGAATGTTCAGAATAATTTTTCCATTAAAACCGTACGTTATTGTGCACTCACCGGAGACCGCGAAAAATCGTGATGCCAGCGGCGCTCAAGAAAAGAAACGTCACAATTATCGACGCACAGTTGAATACAAAATTCTGATCGAACTCCATTTTGTTTTTTTACACTACATTAAACGCGACAAATCGATGGTTAAATACGCGAGAATTTTATTCCGCAACTTCCAACGAAATTCATATTACCCTATACGATTACTGGCCTCCAAAGTTAAAAAAAAAAATGCCTCCCGCCAAGCGCAATTTTTACCGCTATAACGTATACGTTACGTGACGACATAACCTATATTGTAAAAACCGCGCACGATTTCCGTCGAAACGAATCTCTCCTGGTGTTTATAATGGTAGACTGTTGCTACTTTTGTTTAAACGACAAGTGCTCTTTTCCGACGCTTTATTGTTAACGTGGCTTTACAAATATACCGATAAATCTATTATTACCACGTTTAACAATTATGCAATTTATAGGGCGCGAAAAATTTATCTCACGTGCCTAGGCGCACGATGGACACCGGCGTGCGGTCAGCGACTGCAGCCGAACTACCGGGCCGCGGAATACAGCGCCCCCTCCGTTGATTCGGCCGTTCGCCGCTGGCAGCACCATCGGTCGAGAGTTCGAACTCCAAAGAAATTAATACTCCTATTTATTGATCTACAAGTGCATCCTCGTCCCGATACTTATAGAACTTCATAATGATATACGTCCATTGCTCTCGTTATTACAATCATAGCGAAATTTAGTAAAACGCGAATGTCAAAAACATCGAAATTTTGTTCAGCAACGTAGCAGGAGACAAGGACATGTCACTTCCGTTTTCACTCCGGTGTTTTAGCTCGACGAAACAATTGTTACCACGTCTCGTCACTCGTGGCAAATTTGTCGGTGTGCTTTATCGAGAAAAACGGGTAGCACAATGGCCACTGCAAATATATTAATATGTTTTCTCTGCATTTTCACCGTCGCGAATGCCGGTGGTCCTACTCTAGTGTTACTCGATAATCTGGCAATAAAAGAGACACATTCTATATTCTTCAAGTCTTTGCAAGGTTCGTAAATACACGATTCCCCAATTGTCACGCCGATATAGCCTCTCGAGGCGTTTTTTGACATTTACTTTTAGCACGATGATTCTATGTTTTCGTTTCCAAATTATACCGGATTGCGATCGAAAACTTCCGAATACATCGATAAAACAATTGCAATGAGTTGTCGAGGTCAAAAGAGTGTAAAACGCTCAACATTTCGTTTGTTAGGCTTGCCAGAACGGGTTGGTAGTTCACTGGGTACAAGGGATACTCCTTTTCATGATTGCAATATTATCATTCGTATGCCGATTGTCAATAATATGCAATATGTTGCATCGTTTTGATTGAACTATTTAGCTAGCTTTGATTTAACTAAATTCATTTGATTTAATTTTATTAATTTTATTTATTTGAATTAATCTAATTTATTTGGCTCGATTCAATTAATTTTATTATTATTTAATTTGTATTAATTTTAATAAGTTTTTCGAGTATCTCGTTTAGTAAAACTTATTGTCAAGAGACACAACTTTCTTCTGGTTTCCAATATTTCAACATTAAAAACATTTTGGCAATACTAAAATAGCAACAAAAGCAATACTGGAATTAGTCCATTAGATTTGTAACGTTGAATAACACTTTTTTATTGAAAATGCTGGTTGAAAATAGACTTTAACGATATCAATCATTAATTCACCGAATTGGTGACATATCCGATGCACGTTTCAGACAGCGATTACTCGTTGACGTTCAAATTGGCGGATGATGCCAATCTCGTACTCTCCAAATACGGCGAATCTTTGTACAAGCATTTGATAATATTCGCGCCGGGAGTTGAGGAATTTGGCGGTGCGTTGAATGTCGAGACTGTGACAAATTTCATCGACAACGGCGGCAATGTTCTCATCGCCGCCTCGTCTCAATGCGGAGAGGTACTGCGGGAGCTGGCTTCGGAGTGCGGTTTCGAAATCGACAGCGAGGGTGCAACGGTCATCGATCACATGAATTACGACGTTAGCGACGCCGGACAACACACTACGATAGTTGCCGATCCCTCAAATCTGATAGACGCACCTGTCATCGTGGGTGACAAGAAAGTCGCTCCGCTTCTGTATCGCAGCGCAGGATTGATAGCCGACGCCGACAATCCTCTCGTGCTGAGGCTCCTGAGCGCATCCAGTACGGCTTATTCCTACAATCCGGATCATCCCATCAAAGATTACCCGCACGCTGTTGGCAAAAATACGCTCATCATAGCGGCATTGCAGGCACGCAACAACGCCAGAGTATTGTTTTCCGGATCGCTGTACTTCTTCAGCGACGAAGCTTTCACCAGCCCTGTACAGAAAGCTCAAGGTAGAAGCGTTTTTGCATTCGTCCAAAATCATTCAATTTACGTATCCACAGGGTGCAGGATGACCTAAACAAACCCAAGCACATCCAAACCGTTCGATAGTTTGTTTGCTTGGCTTTGTTTTGTATCCACGTAAAATTGAGCGATTACGAAAAGAATATGTTCGTTTCCACAGGTGGCCAACGTTTCGAAAAGTCCGGTAACGAGCAGGTTGCAAAAGCCATGGCTCAATGGACTTTCAAGGAGAACGGCGTGATCCGCGTATCCTCGGTGCATCATCACAAAATTGGCGAGCCACAGCCACCACCGGCGTACACCATAATAGACGATGTCGTTTTTACGATCGAGGTCGAGCAACTATCAGGCGACAAGTGGATTCCGTACGAGGCGAATGATTTGCAACTTGAATTCGTGCGTATCGATCCTTTCGTACGCATGACGATGAAACACGTCAAGGACGGACGTTACGAGGCACAGTTCAAGATTCCCGACGTATACGGGGTTTATCAATTCAAAGTCGATTACACGAGGATCGGACTTACTCACTTGTACAGCTCTACTCAAGTATCCGTGCGCCCGGTTGAACACACGCAATACGAGAGATTCATACCGAGCGCTTATCCCTATTACGTCAGTGCGTTCTCCATGATGGGCGGTGTATTTATGTTCTCTCTCGTATTCCTCCACTACAAGGACAATACAAAATCCAAATCCGAGTAAATCCTTTCAGTGATACGATAAAAAAAACACGACTCACAACTCGTTTTGAACTTTCAGTAAACATTTTTTATGATAAGACCTTTGGCCCTTTTCCCAGCAGTGAAAGCGTAAATGTGTGAAAGATGAATCCGAACGCGTGCGAGAAACTTTAAGTGGATGTAACAGTCATAGGGTTTATTGTATGTACACAGAAATACATTTTGAACACTTAATCAGATTTTTAAGAATCATCGATACAACGTAAGCGTTTTCTTGTAAATAAAAGATAAACGTCTTTGAACAGACAGCGCCATGATTCATTCATTTTTAATACCTATCAATCTCATGTAGAGCAGTACAAGACCCAGAAAAATATATTTTGCATTCGCAGTAAACTGTGAATGATCATATGTTTATTTGTACTGAGATCGTAGCGCAATTATTCGTGACTTCGATTTATCAATGGTCCTTATATTTTATCGGGTACTGCATTGCACTGTAGAGTGGGAAATTTGTATTTTCGGCAACGCTGGAGTGTTAAACGCAATTCGTGTTAAAAATAATATATGCAGCACTAACATTCTTTTGTTACCCCAAACTCAAACCAAAATTTGTCAATTGTTAATAGGATATTAAAGTCATATATTATTTTCAATACAAATATTATAATATTGCATTTCAACAATCTAACGTTCCCGAAAATACGAATATACTAAAAATAGTATATTCATATTTGTCATTTTTTTCGTATCGTCATTTCAAGACTCTATTGATATAACTTGGCAAAATAATCGTGGCCAATCTCGAACTCTCACTTTTGGAATACCGTATTGTAAAATACGAATGGCCCTCGACCAAAGCTGATCGATTCCAGTCTACTGCACTCTCACTTTTACCCTTTAAGATTCGCTCCGAATACTTTTCTTCTCTTGTCCACGGACTAGCTGGGTTTTTCAGCTATTACATCGATGGAAAGAAATTGAGGATAATTTCGTACTCTTCATATGAAATTTGCCTGGGCGAGTTTTTTCTTTGGAAAAACGACGAATAATGCTAGTTGAAATCCAGACAGGAGGCAACCCAAGAGATTTGGCAATTTTATGAACGGATCATCCAGGAGTACACCGTACGTATACCACAAGGTGGACGCTACGAGAGTAGACAGTATTATCGGGAATGGCAAGCTCTCCGCGCTCCTCGCCCTGATTACATGAGCCTGTAGAA
The DNA here is from genome assembly GCA_951751655.1 of Ophion costatus. Lineage (NCBI taxonomy): Eukaryota > Metazoa > Arthropoda > Insecta > Hymenoptera > Ichneumonidae > Ophion > Ophion costatus. Next base: position 24,809,017 of record OX632357.1, on the reverse strand, counting down.
TACAAAACGACGAATTGCAATTTTTCACCGAGGCTGTCGAGGATATCGAGATCGATGGGATATTCCATATTACCAGCATTATCAGCGGCGAGGCGAAAAATAGTATCGTCAGGCTGCAACTCCAAAAGCCAACGACCCTCGTTGCCAATTTTCCATCGAACTCCATTATGCTGTAAGCGCTTATCATCACTACGAAAAAGATTCCTGCGCTCCATTGCCTGACTATCGTTGTTTTTTTCGCAGTGAAGTAGAGGTATACGAGTATGTACGACACTTGAAGTATCACACCCACGAGATTAACGAGGATAACGTGCTCGTCCGCTATAAGTTGGCCGTATCGCAACCAGAGGCAGCATCTGAATTGCGATAATGTTTAATTCCCGACATTTTTAGAATTCATTTTGTACACGCGCAATATTCGATTTATTCAAGTTGTCAGTCTCTCGGCTTTCACGCATAAACGGTGCGCTTCATTTTGCACGGGTTATACGAAGCAGGGATGTTGATAAACTTGTTGAATGATAAATAAAATACTTACGACATAAAACACGTTACAAATGGCAGTCCGGATGCATCACCGGTACCTTTGTTGATAATGAATTTTCTACACACGAGTCTGAAAATCGAAAACAATACATATGCAAAATGTCTGAAGTTTATTAAATTTCCATGCGACTTCTTTTGTATTTCTTGTCTTTTTACAATAATGACGTCTGATAAATATAAAGATAGTGGGCCTCTCCACATTGAGTTAATGACAGAATCCGCTCTAAATTTTGTTATTTTTGTTAATTTTGTCATTTTTGTTAATTTGGACATTTTTATAAATTTTATCATGTTTGTTAACTTTCGATAGCTTCGTAAGTTTTGGAATTTTCGTTCATTCAGTCATTTTCGTTAATTTCATAATTTTTGATAACTTTTATTACTTTTTGTTAATTCTGTAGTTCTGCTTAGTTTTGTAATTTTTACTAAATTTGTAATTTTTGTTGACTTGATTTTGTTACTTTTGTAATTATTGTTAATTGTTGTTATTTCTGTAAAAATTTTAATTTTGTAGTTAATGTTGTAATTTTTGTGGGTTTTGTGATTTCTTGTTAATTTTGTCATTTTTTTAGAGTATACGTTTTTAAAAGCCCTGCAGAAGCTGTGAGATACTTCATATTTTTTTAAAACAGAAAGATTGCATGCATAAAAAATAGTTGCTGTAAGTTCGTATTTGTGCAAACCTACAATTCGAATTAAGAAGTGGATTTTTTAATGGTAATTTCTCAGTTGCAATTCTTTCTTCCACTTTCAAATTTCGTTTTGCGCTTGTCCGAGTCAATTATAAAACAAATCGAAATGAAACCAGGCAAGAATACATGATCGAAATATGAAGATATCGGTTCAATTTGGTGCGTCCGAAAAATCGGCGGAAAATCGAAATGATTCGTATCAATAAATCAAAACAAAAGTACACGATTCATGGAAAGATAAGCCACAGAGGAGGTAGCATGAAAAAAGAAAAGTTTTGTCAAAAACAAAAATAAAATGTGATTTTGAGTCCAACCGGAATTTGATAGTTTCGCGAATCGCCGCGCAATTTATATTTGATAAATGTCCAAAGTTTGAATGTGAGCTCGCATTTTCCGGGTTCTGGTGCACTTCGCAAAACATGAGAAAACATCGACACGCATCTATGTAACAACGTTTTTACTTCGATAATAAAATGATAACTATTTTTTATCGCTTATCGGCATAATTATCCCAAGTCGTCATCAAACTTCTGGGCTAATAAGTATACGCGCCGTTCAGCTGACACGCACTCTGCGGAGAGGTGAAAAAAAAATACTTACATACCGGCCAGAAACTGCGAGACTGTACAAATCGAGGCTGCCGTCGCAAGAATTTCTTTAAAATCTGTCGTGCCCATGTTTCTCAAGCTATTCAGCCCATGTATAATCCAACTGGAGTAAATTGAAGAACGGCGTTTGTTTACTTCGACGTCTGACACATGGAGGCTAGAGTTGGAGGATCCGACCTGTGCATTTCGACGTGGCTACAAAAACATGCTCAAACAGGAATGGCGCCACTATCTCTAAGATCTCGAGAAGTAAGCCCAGTAATGATGTCATGTAAGAGAGATTAAAGAGGATAGAATGGACCTATGTGAACTTGGCACCCGAGTATCTCCGATCTGAATTTTTTTTGGTGATTTCGGAAGGTTTTCGTTTGTAGTTGATTGTAGTAAAGTTAATTTCGTTTGTAGTAGCGCAGAAAAAAAATTACGACCACCAAAAAAAACGGCATCCCCCGGAATAAAAATAAAAAACTTTTAGCAATTTATTTTCATTCAAAATCGTTTGTAGTTGATTGTAGTAAACTTTTTTCGTTTGTAGTTGAAGGGTTTTTTTTTATTTTCCAAAAAAACGGACTCCAAAAAATGAAACGACCTGTAACAATTTTTTGAGTGAATCCTAAATGCTAATTAACATATATCTGCCATAAAAGATAAAAATTAAAACAAAGGCATTACGGAAATGCAATATTTCACGATTTATCTCAGCAGCTTATCGGTTGCATACACCGCAGAAGCAGGAAAACGATCTATCTTATCGTACGGTAGGATAGATCATTTGTAGTAGTAAACTAGATAACTACAAACGACGCCCGCCCTTCTAAAACGTTTGTAGTTGTTTGTAGTTCCGTCTTAATCGTTTGTAGTTGCAGAGAAAGTAACTACAAACGAGGAAATCACCTGTAAATGATTTTTCAATTATTTTAGGAGGATATGTTGGTTTGTAGTAGTAAACTAGGTAACTACAAACGACGGCGGCGGTTTTCAAACGTTTGTAGTAGTTCGTAGTTTCGTATCTATCGTTTGTAGTTGCAGAGAAAGTAACTACAAACGATGAAATCACCTGAAAATTATGTTTTCACGATTTTGGAAGGAAATGTTCGTTTGTAGTAATGGAGTAAGTAACTACAAACGCTGCCCGCGCTTCTAAAACGCTTGTAGGTGTTCGTAGTTCCGCATTTATCGTTTGTAGTTATAGAGAAAGTAACTACAAACGAGCTAATCACCTGAAACTGATTTTTTTCACGGATTTGGAAGGATATGTTCGTTTGTAGTAAAGGAGCAAGTAACTACAAACGACGCACGCGCTTCTAAAACGTTTGTAAGTGTTTGTAGTTTCGTATTTATCGTTTGTAGTAACAGAGAAAGTAACTACAAACGAGGAAATCACCTGAAAATGATTTTTCCACGATTTTGGAAGGATATGTTCGTTTGGAGTAATAAAGTAGGCTACTACAAATGACGCCCGCGATTCTAAATCGTTTGTAGTTGTTTGTAGATCTGTATTTATCGTTTGTAGTAGTACTACAAACGACGCCGGTGGTTTTAAAAGGTTTGTAGTAGTTCGTAGTTTCGTATTTATCAATTGTAGTTGCAGAGAAAGTAACTACAAACGATAAAATCTTTTGTAGTTATAATATATAATTTAACTTAATTTATATTATAACTTATATTTATATTAATATATATTATAATATATATTAATATATATAATTTGTAGTTACTTTCTCTGCAACTACAAACGATAAATACGAAACTACGAACTACTACAAACGTTTACAAACCACCGCCGTCGTTTGTAGTTACCTAGTTTACTACTACAAACCAACATATCCTTCTAAAATAATTGAAAAATCATTAACAGGTGATTTCCTCGTTTGTAGTTACTTTCTCTGTAACTACAAACGATTAAGTCGGAACTACAAACAACTACAAACGTTTTAGAAGGGCGGGCGTCGTTTGTAGTTATCTAGTTTACTACTACAAATGATCTATCCTACCGTACGATAGGATAGATCGTTTTCCTGCTTCTGCGGTGTATGCAACGGATAAGCTGCTGAGATAAATCGTGAAATATTGCATTTCCGTAATGCCTTCGTTTTAATTTTTATCTTTTATGGCAGATATATGTTAATTAGCATTTAGGATTCACTCAAAAAATTGTTACAGGTCGTTTTATTTTTTGGAGTCCGTTTTTTTGGAAAATAAAAAAAACCCTTCAACTACAAACGAAAAAAAGTTTACTACAATCAACTACAAACGATTTTGAATGAAAATAAATTGCTAAAAGTTTGTTTTTTATTCCGGGGGATGCCGTTTTTTTTGGTGGTCGTAATTTTTTTTCTGCGCTACTACAAACGAAATTACCTTTACTACAATCAACTACAAACGAAAACCTTCCGAAATCACCAAAAAAAATTCAGATCGGAGATACTCGGGTGCCAAGTTCACATAGGTATCGAATGAGCATCCTAGGCTCTATGGCAAATACCAGCAAATACGATAATCGGCATTGTTCGGCATCTAAATTGAATTTGAAAGTACGATAATTGCAAAAAAGTTTTCAACGAATGATTCCACCGAGAAATGTTTCTTATTAATCCAGAGGATTAATTTTTGAGGTACAAGCCAGCCTTGATGTTGACAAATGACCACTGATATTTTATCTTTGAAACATTTAAGCATCTTCTTATCTTGAAAACATTGAAGCAAACAATATCGCTTCGACTTTGTCTTGTTATTACGGCGTTTCTTTTCAAATAAAAAAAATAAATAGTGGACGTTTTTTTAAATTTCTTGCCCCAATGAGTAATTGGAATTTCTTTTATGTGATTTTCTATTTCTTTTCATTCAAATATCGTTATCCTAAGAATTATGGCGTTACCGGTTCGCTGATCGTGGGTTTTAATATAAACAGATTGCAAGGCAATGTTCTTTAACTTGGAGAAATTTACTATCATATTGAATTGAGTACAAAAATTGATTCAAGAATAAAAACATTTTTTAAGACGTTTTCCACCGTTCGCTGTACAAGAAGCAATACACAACAATTTTTTAAGTTCTCCTCACGGCGATAAGTAATCGCAATTTCTTTTGTGTCATTTTTTCGATTTTACTCAAAAATCGTTATCGTAAGAATTATCGCGTTACCGGTTCGCTGTTTGCGAGTTTTAATATAAACAGATCGCAAAGCATTGTTCGTTAACAGCGTGGATTAATGTACCGTCGTATTTACCTAAGAAAATAAAAATAGATCCAAGAAAAATTGCATTAGTATTATTTAAGACATTTTCTACCGTTCGTTGTACGATTAAGCATTGTTATAATAAAAATATTTTTCTGTCACTGCGTATGCACATTTTTCATGGTGCACTGCTGTATTAAAAATATTTTTCTATCACTATGCATTGACGGGGTCTCTCTGGCATATATCGTTTTACATCTCTCTCGCACGCAGCCTACTTCTCAAGTACCATTCTGCCTCATGATTTATTTGTTTCGTCTCCATCACACGCAGCACTCTTCTCGAGATCTTAGCAACAATGGCGTTTTCCCTGTTTGCCCATGATTTTGTAGTAACTTTTTTGAAATCTCTCCATAACAGTTCGGAGATTTGAAGCAAGAAAGCTTGAATTACAAGGCAAGCTTTCACCTCAATGCTCAGATGTCACTAGCGGCGCCGCGGTGTGGCGGTCCTGCTAGTTCCACCATCTCACCGCTACGCGGCTGCACATCGTTCCAGCGTTTCATAAGCGGCGGCAGGGACCACACCAAAGTTAGCCCCCCCACTTTGACTAATCGAACTTTTTTTTTACGAATCGTTTGGTAGTCGTTTGGTAGTCCATTCAAATCGTTTGGTAGTTTCCCGTTCTTTCGGAAAATCAAAAAGAAAATTCCGATCCACGAGATAGGACGATAGGTGGCAGAAAAAGACTCGATAACCAACGCCATCTATGGCAAAACGTCGTATATTATCGCAACCAATCACAGCCTTCCATTTCGGATATGCGTAATTTCTTTCGGTTCGGTTGGAGTTTATTAAAAAATTAAATTCGAAAATGTTGATTCGCTTGCATTTCGTTTAATTCATTTTCCAGCGACTTCTCCGTACTATCGTTCTTGCATTTAGTTGACTTTGGAGTCTAACTATGAAAATGACACATCGTTCTACCCCTGCCGCTTTTGGCGACCAACCACAGCCCTCTATTCCTGATACGCACATATTTTGTGTTATCGTATTTGAATGATCGACTACCAAACGTCCCGAATAGAATACCAAACGCTACCGGATGTTTTCGTATCGATCGCGACCCTTTTGAACGTAATATATATTTCCAAATAAAAGAATATTTTTCTCTCGAGTTTTTTAATAAATAATTTATCGTGAAACCAAGTAGTTTCTCTTAGCATTTAACAAACATATATAAATATAATCGTAAACGAGAATGATCTGAAATCAAATTTTAGTGTTAACGAGCGGAACCTTCCGAGCTTTTTTCGCCGAAAAATCGTTGATCATTTCGCTGAAACCCAGTTTCCGAAGTAAATCACTTTCAATGCTTAGGAGCGATAGCATTGATAGCCGGTTTTGTCCCATCGTGCTTCGCAGCCTATTTTTTATAATTTTCATTTTTGAAAATAAGCGCTCTCCAGTGCAATTCGACACCATCACAACCAAATACATTCTCAATGCAATTTCGAGGTTTGGGAATGTAGCTCTGAAATTTTGGTCTTCGAGAATTTGGTAGTAAAATAGCTCCGGAGTTCCATAGCTCCGGTCTTTTCCATAGTTCTTTTTCTACACGTCGATCAAGGATACAAATTGAGCCAACTCATTACCAAGACTAGGTTCTCAATCATCCTTGTACACTTTCACCAATGCCTTTGCTGCAGCGTGCAAATTTTCAGCATCCATCTTCTCAATGTGATTAAGAAATCCAAATCTCGAACGTACAGCTTCATATGCGTGCAATCTTTCAGTCAGAGAAACACACAGCCATTGGGATACTCGCTCAAGATGGGGCGTAAATTGCAAGACCTTATCAGGGCCATTTGAGATTTTGATATTTTACTGATTACCTGATTGAAGTGAACAAATATAGATGAATCGTTTTTTTTATAGTTAAGAACAATGTAATCCTGTTTGTACAAAGTACTATAGGTGAAGGTAAAACACCGAAAAAAGATATCAAAGGTAAAGTTGTTTACTAGTGTTTACTAGTTTACTCGTCGGAATTTGAAAGATTTTTTTTCCGAAGTCTTTATTGTGGGGGGCCCCTTTTGTGGAGGCCCTGGGGCTGTAGCCCCGGATGCCCTCCCCTAAATCCGGCCCTGGCCGCCGCAACTACAGCTAGATGTTACAGCAACTATCTGCTACTCACAAAACTGCTATTGGACCAGGGGGCTGACACTGGGATAAATTCTCTTAACAGTAACGTGTCCCCGTATTGTCGCCACGTAACTAACCCACCGTGCGGCGCTAGTAGTCACCCGCATGACCCCCCACTCCGCAAAGCACTTTGCCGTATTATTTCGTCATTTTTTCTCGATCTGTCATTGTTCTCGAATAAAAAACATCGTAGTGTGGTAAAATCGTAATTATTTTATCACATTAGAAGAGCGATTTGTGGCTCATCGCAATTCAACACGTGTTTCGAGTCTATATTGGACAACGTGTATAACTATGAAAAGCTCTCTTTTCCGTGTATAGAACACGCCGATAGTGTTCTTTTACACATAATACAATATTACGTATTGATGCGGATGCAGCAATATTCTGCACGTCTCAACGCAGAACAAAAAAAAGCAATCTCGACAAGAAAAAAATCGCAAAACATTGTACAACGTGACTAATCCATTATTTAAAAAATATTAATGTTATCTGATTATTTCGTTCATTAAATATTTTTAAATACATAATATTGCAACAAGTGTAAATATTGCATCCCTTCCTATATACACATATACTTTTAAATTCTATTCTAAACAATGAATTTTCCAGACGCGTCGAATGCAAATTATGCAGACGCTGCGCGACTGGAGTGGGGGTCATGCTGGTGACTACTAACACCGCATGGTGGGTTAGTTTACGTGGCGACAATAACGAGATACGGTAGACCCAGCAGTGCCAGGGGGCTGATGTAGGACCGTGTTCACGATGTGGGATCGCCAGCAGTGGCAAAACTGATGCACTAGATTTTCAGGACTGTCGATAAAATTCTAAGCTTCGTCGGTACTATTGCCCGTGTTTTATGTAAAAAAAACTCTAAACCGTAATTTCTCCGTAATTTTTCCATAAAATCAATTGAAACAAGGCTCAAAATGTGAATGTGTTTTCACCGTCGAGAGCCTAAGTCATGAAATATATGCACGAATTCGGTGCATCAGTTAGTAATTCACAACAGTTCATCCTATGATAACTGCGATCTGTAAATTATTTTTGAAAATTTGGAAAAATGTCAACCGTCAGGCTGTTTCTACAGCAATATCGCTTGTACACGACAAATTCCATCTCAATTGTATCGTTCGGCCAAAACTAGGGTTCAAAAGTTCGAAGTGGTCGGCAATATTAATTATCTTGTGATGATACCGACCGAGCAACCGTGAGTGTAAGAGAGACAGTCGATTTTCAGATTCCCAGTTTTCTCCGAGACGGCTGATATTTCGGAAAAAAGAAAACAAATACTTTCTCCCTGTTAACTCGGCCTTGTTACACTTATATTCAGCCAGGATTTTGACACACTGGGTCAATTTCACCCGGAAAGTACATCATCCATTTGCCCTCAATAACGCTTCAGTCGGCTTTTATTGAGAAAAAAAATCCGGGATACACTAAACATTTGTAATATGTCTGCATAGTTAAAATTCGGAAAGTATAAAATTGAATTGTTGTAAAAACTGATTGAAATCTTTCAATGTTGGGAAAGTACGCGTTTTATTACAAAATCGTCCGGGTACGAACAACCGCTATCTCTTAGTTTGCTCGATATAAAATTCATCTACGAGAAACCTTGGCGTAGAATGTCTATCGGCCGAGCGTGTGACACGTCAAGGTCACATCCAAATTATGCAAAACACCGCAATGCTTGAAAAAGTCCAGAGCACGTCCTTTTATACTCAGCAAAACGTTCGAACTGCTCCATCGGCTGAGCAGACCGGACGAAATTGGCACCTTCTCGAGTCGGCCGCCACGAACAAGCGCCACATTGGCCACCGGGCGTCATCGCAGATCTTCGTACTCATCTCTGTATAGTATTAACGTGCGTGGCCTTCCTGCGATCATGATGCGCTCCTACTCCTGGATGGCTTATACGTGTACACCGCACCTACACACGCAAACACGACGGCTTACAAACAAAAGGGTGTAACGCCTACGACATTGCACGCAAAATCAACGTGGGTTACGCCATTTTGTTTTCCTATTACGAGCCAATACACGTACATTATTAGATTGGGTTATCTACCAGTTTGGTAATTTACGTACATGTTCCTACCTACGTAGACAGTAGGTGGTGTACTTCGTTTTGTCGCTCGTGTGCCGTGTTCCGTGCGTACACGTACTTGCACAGCAAAGCCACACTGTAGTCCCGTCCTCAGAGGGTTACTCGATCAAAAAATGGGCCTTGGTGACGCGCGTTCGTGTACGACTTCACGAGATTTGATTGTGAATAAACGCGTGTGCGCGTCGCACGTAATCCAATTCGTATAACGGTGAACTTGTTGAACGAGTATTACGTTGGTACGGGACGAGCAAAAGAATAACATTTTATCGAGTACACACGCATATATATATATATATATATGTGTGTGTATATATATATATATCGATAAATGGAACACGAGAGTGTGCGTTTCTCACACTGTTTAATTCTACAGATGGTCATCGGCGAGCCGCAGTCATCTAATTTCCATTGACTGTATTTATAGTTGTCGCATGCTACCCGGTTTATCTTCGCGTTACGAAAGATTTCTAGTATATTTTTTCGTCACCTTTTTTTCTTTCTCATTCGAACAATCGTTCGAACGACAGAAATCGCTTGCAGGTTCATTAACGCAAAAGTGCGATTTGGTAAAATTTAACGTTACCGTACATTTGTACGTGATTCATGGTGTATGGGTGTCTGTCTCTTTTCTCTTTTTCTCTCTCGCTCTCGCTCTCTCTCTCTCTCTCTCTCTCTCTCTCTCTCTCTCTCTCTCTCTCTCTCTCTCTCTCTCTCACTCTCTCCCTCTCACTCTCTTGCCTGTCCGGTTTCGTGGAGTTTTGGGTATATGGTGCGCGTGAACAAGAAAGATTACACTTGTGTTACTTTTTTTTTATAGCTGTGCAACTTTGGATATTTTTTGTTTCACGTGTGCGCTCGTCCGGGTATTCTTTTTTTTGTGATGCAAAAATGTCCAACGCACTAACACTCGTAAATTGGTGGGTTTCGGGAGAAAGACGTTTTCTAGGATTTTTTTCGTTTCTTTTCGTCTCTCTTCGTGCGTTACGTGTTTTACATGACAAATTCTTGCCTCCCAGGTATCCTTTTTTTTCTTCCATGTAGCGCACACGCCTCCTACTGTTACCTTACTCGTTTTCACTCGTGCGAATTTACAGTTAAGCGATCTTTGCATTCTCTCTTGTTTCAACGAACGTCGAGCGTGAGCCTGGGAAATTTTTTTTTCCCGTGCATACTTTTCTACTGACTTGAAAATATAGTTAAGCTTCATTGTGCGAAAAAAACGAATTTTCATTTCAATGCCTCCGTTGCGGCGATTATGTTCCATAAGATGATTCCATGCGGGCAGCATACTCGACGTTGCGAATCCGTATACTCTTAGTTGTCCACGAATCCGGTGGATGGGACATTGGTTTTTGTTTGCGTTTGTCAGGGTCGGTAACGCTCAATGTTACGAATTCCAATACTCTTGGTTGTCCGCAAATATGGTGGATGGAAAAGTGTTTTTGGCATTAGGCGGATCCGCCGTAACGCCTATGTAATTTGTGCTGTCCTTAGTGCGGTGTTTATCGTACGCTGTGCGCTGAAGGAAACTCGCGTTTGACAAAGTCATCGTCCCTTTGAACAAGCGACGGCTGACCAAGCTGAAGCACAATTTTGAGACGTAAAGACAAAGATATAGTAATAATAATGGAGTCGACTATAGCGGGAAGAAGGCGTAACGCTACGAGGCATTCTGCCGAGGATCAGGCACTCGACCAGATAGCCAAAGAGGTATAGCATGCTCATTTCAGTAACGGCCAAACGAATCGTAATATTATCATCCCTCGAGTGCGACCGCTTGCCACAATTAGATGGGAAAGTCGATCGACTGGGGGGGTGATCCGTCAAAATGTATTTGGAAATGTTTGGGCGACGATTCGTGGATTGTCCTGACGATGCTTGTTTTCCTTTCACTGTTCCGGGATACAATGAGTGTTTGTGATGTATATTTGTTTACTTGGGTAATGATCAACTGTGGGATAATACTCTGGGCAGGAGTATCGACGAGCAGATCAAAACGATATTGCGCCATTGGGAACCAAGTCCATCAATCCAATTCTAATGTTATATGTTTGTCTGTGGCGTTAACTATTGAGTTTTGATAAGATTGGGTACTACTCTTGCAATGATTAACAGCTGTATGTAATATTTAAGGGGTTACGCTACTATGGTGATCTGAAAATCTGAGTTGAAAAAATTGATTTTGAAGGAAGAAGTACATGAAGAAAGTGGTGTACAATATTTTATTAAAAAGTATTAATAATTGAAGAAGTTATAAACAATCTTGCAAAGGACCGTTGAACGCTGTAAGAGCTTTGAAGGACTCGACAGTGTACTCAATTTTGACCACACGATTGATCCTCAACAAAAAAACGAGTTGCTTTTCTTAAAATGGATAATATTGGTTAGGCCTTGACAGGGTTTTCTGCGTTTTCGTATTTCAGTCATAAAAAAAAGTTTTTGAACTTATTTTTTCCATTTTTCGAGGACGAATAACCATTATCGTTAATAACTATTGAAAAAAAATGGTAAGAAAAACGGCGGTCAAGACAAAACTACTATTATACTGAACAAATGGACCAAATTTCGAATCAATCCGTTCGATAGATGTCGATAAATCGTGTACACCGTTTTGAAAGTCATAGTTTCGAGAAAAGCCCGTTCAAAGTTTCACTAGCAGTTCTATCGTTGTTTACCTTCAATCATCAATTTCTGGACTATATGTTGGACCTTCCTCTTCTCAATTTGGGTTGCATCAAACAGCGATCGATTTGTTGAAATTTTCACAGTAGCCTAACCCCTTAAGGTTGAAAACGTATAGACAAACGATATACGTATAGTCAAAGTTTCTGGAATGAACCTGGCTTGTGCGTTTTATTCCAGTGTTCGGCGAGAAAGTTTGATACTGGTAATTAAGATTGCAATGCATAAAAGGCTCCGATGACATTATAAGTATGATTAATTGATAACTGTATGGAGTAAAGATTTGCACGGAAGTAAGCCTACTTGTAGCGTATTTCAAAGTACAAAAAGAGCAGTTTAATTGTTTGATTGAAAAAGACAGTGCCCATTTGACTATAAACAATTTAGCATGCAAGTAGGAGACGTCAATCGTCTCATTTAAAAGTATGCTCTGTAAATTGAGCCATTCGTTTTACTTATATTTACATTATGCCCAAGTCCTAGTTTCAAATTGCGCATGGAAAAACATCTTGCAAACACGAATACAGTGAACAATGATTGCTTTTATGTATTATTTGTCATCCATTAATGATATTTTTACAAACTCAACAGCTTGACGTAGCAGGTTGATTTCCAAGCTGAAACAAATTAGCACTATCCGTTCGGCATAAAGTATGACGGAAAGGTGAATCTTTTCAGGCAGAGGCGAGACTCGCCGCACGGAGACAGGCCCGCGCCGAAGCGCGTGAAATTCGGATGCGCGAATTGGAGAGACAACAAAAAGAGGCGGAGGAGAATGCGGATAGGGTTTACGATATGTGCTCGGGTGAGAAAAACACGTTCTTATACGCTTTTTTAAGTTGTCATTCATTTTCTTCGGTTATTATATTATCCGAAAAACATGGAATTTTTTTTATCACGTACGAATACGTTTGATTGCCCATTTTTTGTAGAACAATAATTTAAAGTTGGATACTTTACTCTAGAAAATTATTCATTTTTTTTGCCCTAAGTGACTATGGTTTTCATCAATTCTGCTACAGCGGAAAATATTTTAAACCGTGCAACTAACATTGCACAAGCCACATTTTGGTATTTCTCCTAGATGCTCAGATAAATAAAACTCTTGAAAGATTTCTTCTGTAATAAAGTGTAGTAAAAGTAGTTTTACGTAGAATTTGTCCCTACCCATCGTGATGATTCCCAATACGAAAGATTTGTTCACCTACTTCTGTTTTTCTCGATGTGCGAGTTACACTTAGAAAGTTGGAATAAAAAATGTCAATATTCGCAGAATTGGAAATTAGTCAATTGAATTCATAAAATGTTTTGCGTGTCGGTTTGTAACGGAGCCATTGAAAAGCCGAAAAGTAATTCGAGTGTGATATTAACAATGACGTTTAAATTAACGTAATAGGTGTTAAGTAGCGTTTAATTTGTTGTGACAGCAGACGGCAACAGAACGATGAGAGTGACGCCAGATCCAGTGAGAACATCACGTATACTCGCGAATGCGAATAATTTTCAGTCGAGTAGAAGATCGTCGGAAGATTCGTTGGAGGATGCAGGACTAAGCAGAGATCTGAGAGTGAGTACAAACAAATTTTTGAAAAACGACTTTTTTTGGCACACAATTTATTTTTAATGCACAGTTTTTTTCTCGTATACCTGGACAATAATAACTGCTGTGTCAAATTTTAGTTAGAACTGAAAGAATTCGAGGAGAAGTTTAGAAAAGCGATGATAGCGAACGCCCAACTGGACAACGAAAAGTCATCGTACGCGTATCAAGTCGATTTGTTGAAGGACAAGCTCGAAGAGCTGGACGAGACAACAGCTCAACTGAGACGCGAGCTGAGGGAAAAGAATAGAGAAGCGGAACAGTTAAAACGTATAAGTCAACGACTAAAGGAAGATTTCGATGTATGCAGAGTTCAACTGTTGGAAAGAGACACTCTTATTCAGGTAAAATGCTAAAGCGATTCGACTAATAATCAAAAGATATTCATTTCTTTTTAATATAAAATTTAAATGAAAAAAAAAAAAAAATAATTACGCAATCGTCACAGTGTAACGACGTGAAAAATAGCTAATTTTTGCGACTTTTTTAATGGTTAAAATACACTAATGAGTCTGATTTTGGGTATGTCAAATCAAAGCCCTTATGAAGAACAGAAAAGCAATTTTTAAATGTAAATTTTTTTCTTACATTTTTTAACGGCTAAAAATGTCTTCGAAAAAAAGAGGTCCTCACGGTGCACACGGTTATGGCCGTAAATATTATCTGAAACAAACTTTGTAAGATTATCAATCAGTATGAACGCCGCTATTTTGCTACGGAGGTTTTTGTAAAATAAAAATTGACAAAATGGCGGTGGGTACAAAACAGTACCGAATTTAGCATATTTTTCGACAGTTTATCGTTTAAAAAAATATGAAGATCAAAAAAGCTTCCATAGCAAGATAAAGAATGGCGTGAAGAAAGAGTGTCGTGTCAACATTTGAGACGGATAGCTTGAAAACTCTTCCTTCGAGAGTGTACACCGTTTTGAAAATCGACATTTCGCGAAAAACGCGTTCAAAGTTTCGAATGCAGAATTTTCATATAAATTGTCTACTTACGATTAATCGGCGATGCCACGTCTATGTTCATAACCGTTCATAACCGTCTATACTATCTGATAATGCCAAAAAAATCGAATTTAAAAAAATTTCACACTAGTGATCGCTTAAATAAAAGATAAAACTTTAGTTGATTTGAAAAATTTAACATAAAATAATATCTTGCAGAAGACATGAATTTCTTTTTCCAAAGTTTCAAAACTCAATTTTTGTCATTTGGCATTGCAGTTTAATTGTCATTACTTGAAAGTGATAACCATCTGTGGTTGATCATTCCATTTCTGTTCTAACGTCACCCAGCGTTTTGGATCGTGCGTGATATTTTCTTTCATTTATCAAAGTTCGTGTTAAAATAACTACTTTTGAAAAAAGTAGTTTAAATATTTAAATATTGAACAGAGCTCTTGAATATATTCAATTTGGCAGGAAAATGGACTGGTCATAGTAGACGATGAAGGTAGCGGAGACGAAGATCCTGAGGGGCTAAACGGATCTTGTTACAGGAAACGAGTACTAGTCAGCACAGAAGCTGCCGAGTTATTACAAAATGCTGGCGAAGGTTCGCTAGGTAAACGGCTTCGATATTATTGACTCAAATTTTTGTACACTAATTCATCACTGAACCGACGACCTCGCACTTTTGGTCAATTGTTTTCGTACGACAAATTAATGTTGGAAATGCGCGTTTTTATCAGACGTTCGATTGAGGAAATTTGCTTCCGAAAAGAAGGAACTGCAAGATGAAATTGGACACTTGAGGTTGGAGCTGGAGGAGGCGAAGAGTCGTTTGAGATCGGAAAAATCGCCAGGTTCCGTATTAGGTATCTTTGTCGTAAGCGAGCAACGATTTCCGTCACTCATTGCTCTTACGCGTGGATTTTTCTTCACTCTTCCCAGGTGGACTTTCCGATTCCGAGGACGTTCAGAGAGAAACGAACAAACTATTGGCGGATTATAAATTTAAGATGCAAAAAGCTGAACAAGACATGTCCACGTTGCAGGCGACCGTTGCTAGGCTAGAGAGTCAAGTTATACGTTACAAATCCGCAGCCGAAGCATCGGAAAAGGCGGAAGATGAACTCAAAGTTGAGAAGAGGAAATTACAAAGAGAAGTATGCTTACACATTTTTTCCGTGTGAATTAAATTTAACTTTTTTTAAATTCCATTAAAATATAAATTAACCCAAAAGGAAAATTAATTCGAAAAAATGTACTTAAAATAACAATTAATTTTTTTTATTATTGAAGAAGAAATTTAATATTTTCTGATATGCGTGTTGGGATGACAAGGTCGGGATTTCACGTACAATTAATACGTAGTCCTGCTAAGTTTGCATTCCTTTCATAATTGAAAAATATCGATATACAATAAAGTTATAATTAAAACAAATCGTCGTCGTTGTTGCATGGCCAATCAGTGTAGCTGCTTCTGGCAAGTAAGCTGATTCGAAATCATAAATTACAAAATGTACTTTCAATCGCTTATTATGAACAAACTGATAAATATATAAGAAAAAAAATCATCCGGTCATATGATAGAAAATATTATAAACTATACTCGGCCGAGTTTGAAGCGAATCGAACCAATAGACTTTGAGATACGACTTGCACACCGTTTCGTAGATTAGTTTTGAGAAAATCGCCAAAAAAAGGGCAAATCGCAGTAGGCGGTCTTTACAATTGTCACAACTCCGTCAATTTTTGGAATTCTCACAAAATCTTTATTGCAAATGAAATTTTATGTCGAGATTCGCCGTTAGCTGTAAACTGTAAAGTCGGTACGTTGAGTATGCTGAGTCGTGAAACGTTAGGCCATGCAAAGTAATTATTAAAGGCTGCCACTCGAGATAAGCTATCGTGTTCTTCGCGTAATCTGACCACAAGCCGGCGAATTTTATACCTCGGGCAGTCGAGATAACGCGAAATCATTGCTGATACGGCCGAGTGTTAAACAGCCCTGTTTCTTTTTCGTAAAACAATCGCATTCGCGATACAATTGGGACTTCAGTTCGAAAAATCTGCCGAGATCTTCCACCTAATCGAGGCAAAGAAGATTCTAAAAAAGGGCAAAATGATGTCTCGGAAAATATGAAAGTTGAATGTTTTAAGATAGTTAAGGAGGCTGGAGCCTTAGCCACAATTCAAGATTAATTTTTTTTTAATATGTGTTATTCTCTAGACTACACTGAGACGACAAATTAAAAAAAATGTTTCACCACCAAACATCAAAAACACCAAATAGTTTAATGTACGTAGTTCAATGCTACGGGTGATGTAATCTTGTTTGGCTATTAAGCACCAAGATAAACCATTTCTAAAAACGGATTGACGCAAAATAAAAGTGTGTGAACATTTAGGAAACACAACCCCCATCTTGCCGATCGTAAACCATATATATTCAATATTGAACCATCAAGGTTTGATAAAAGATTACAATTGTTGGCGTGCGAATGAAAAGCATTGCTCCTATTCCGGGCGAACTGGGCAATACGCGAAGTTGCCGTATTTCAGCAACGTTTAATATTTATTAGGGGTAATAATAAATAATCACGTGACATAAATGTAAATAAGCATAATTACAAATGACTCCCATTTTTATTCTGACGTGTATAAAATATTCGCTGACGCAGTTTTTTCCACAATAATCATGGATAATGTATGCTTTTCCAAGTTGGTAGAAACCCTAAGGTTTTTTTTTTTATTTACGTGATAGAAATATAAAAATGAATAATTTCGCCCTTTAGTTATAATAATAATCGAGTTTTATTTGCACAACTTGCTTTCCAAGTTTTTTACAAAAATTTTCCGCCTTAATTTCGCCCTTTAGTTATATTTTTTATGAAAAATTAGCATATACAGAATAAATCTATACCTCGTATGCATTTTTTAGGTTCATTTCATGAGGTATCGGGACAAATAACAAAATGTTACCATTTGCTTCGTATTTGTACAGTAAATTCGTTGCCATATGCTGAATGCACTCTCCAAATTTTAATTCGATTTTCGACACCGTTTCTATAAAATTTACCATTGAAAAAACACTTTTTAACATCGGGAGATGCCTATGATCAAATAACATAACAAGTACATTACGACACTGATGACAAAATGATCATAATGTACTGAGCGATACGACGATTTTGCATAACATTTTTTACATTTTTTCACACTTTTTCATGCATGAAACTGCCATTCGGCGATAAGCGTAGGCATCACCCTGTGTTGAAAAGTGTTTTTTCAATTATAAATTGTATGGAGACAGTGTAGATGATCGATTTAAAATTTGGAGGGTACATTCATCAAATGACAAATAATTTACTCTATAAATTGAAATCAAATGTTAATATTTTGTCCCGAAACCCCTTAATGAATGCTTATTTTTTCGAAAGTATAATATAAATATACGAATGGTTTGAACACGCCGAATCGAATGACGTTCAAATTTAGTTCTTCTAATTTGTAGCGAAGCAAGAATTCTCAATTGATTATTTTTTTGCAGGTTCGCGAATCGCAAGGTCGCGTTGAGGAACTGGAAACGGCAAATTCCCACTTGCAGAGACGATTGGACAAACTTAAAAATGCTAAATCCGCGCTACTCAAAGATGCCTCTCAAAGATAAAGAGGGCCGCGAAGTGTCGAATCGCCTGGATGTACAGGATAACCGTTGCATTTGTGTCGCGTACGATAAAACGAAATAGGGTAACCCTCCGTGTGGTTATTAAAGTGAAATAGCGCGCGCGCGCACACACACACACACACACACACACACACACACACACACACACACACACACACACACAAATAAGCGAGTATATTTAAATTTCATCATCTGATTTACGTCTTCCTCCGTGTGCAACATTTTTTTTTCGTTTTTTTTCTGGTTCAACGACAAAGGTAGGGCGGATCGAAGACATCTCAAATGCATTTACGCGCGACTAGTTGGATGTTGACAGAAGAAAAATGACTTGTCAATATTTGGTCGGTCCGTGAAACTTGAGCTTGCGTGATCGGGATTTATCGATTTTTCCCTTTTTCTTCATTTTGTTGCGGCTTTTCTTGCGCCCGAACGACTTATCCCCATTCAAATTCGCCCCCGTTGTTTTTAATCGCAACAATCGTGAAGCTCCGTGATTTTATGATAATGTATTATTGACGAATAATGTTTTCTTATCGCTTCATTGAGAATTATATTCCAATGAAACTCTTTTTCATCTTTTCCCCTATGCGTTCGAACTTTTCACGCAGGTTTTCGATACAATGGCCAGTGTGTTGATGAAGCGGGAGAAATTTGTACGAAGTTTTTACCATCGACGAATAATTGATAACGAATACTGTGAACGCGGATCAAATTCACCGACGAACCTTTTTGTTTTGTTTTGCCGGTAAAAAAACGTCCCAGTGATCGCGTGTGTCGGTTGACGGAGAATGAATTCTGTCCGAAGACTCCCTTGCGCATTGAATATATATATATTTAAAAAGAGAGAGAGAAACCCGTTTGTTGGGTCCTCGTGTGGTGAATTACTTAATTCGGTACAGTACGGCACCAAGAGATATCATTTATGGTCGTATATAAAATTTATGATACACTGTGGAGCGTGAGAAGCGTTTAATGTTAACGATGGTATATAAATAACAAACTGGCTCAGTCACGATGTGAGTGTCTGATTTAGATTGCAATTTGTATTTATTATCACAGAATGGTCCATCCAATGACCAGTAAGTACATGATAATGCTTCAAAATCTAATATGGAAAATGAAGAGAAAAAAAATCAATTGCCTAATGTAATGTTTGTAATTATTATCAATATTATCACGATTAACGAATTTTCAAATATTTTACTTTTCCCATTTCAGTTCCTTCTTCCTGTTGCTTACGTAATTTTTTGTACATTGACCAATTGGTCGATAACATTGATTAAGGGGTCAGGCTACAATGGAAATTTAAAAACAATGTTCATCGCTCGAGGTCACTCAAATCGAAGAGAAGGGTCAGTGATATGGTGCAGGAATCGCAGATTAAAGGTGAACTTATGATTGCAACGATAGAACTGCTTGTCAAACTTTGACCGCGGTTTTTTCAAAACTTACACGATTTCACAAATCGTGGTATTTGGTATTCACAAATAATCCCGACGTTTGGCAATGAGTTCCTTAATTGCGCCGATGGAAAAACCATCTACGTTTAGACGCAGCCGATAGAGGACTGTATTTGGTCGCTGATGGATCTAGCGGAATACGGAGCAGTAATAATTCGATTCCGTATATGTTTTCTTCATCGATCTTGTTCTAATGAGTCTCAAGCGAAAGATAATCATTTGGTAGTGATTAGTTGCGTAATTATAATGTTTGGTAGTAAATTCCTTGTCTTTGTCGAACAGAACATTCCTCGATTACAGCGACTCTAGCGGGCGGTTTCGGCAAGGGAACCATTCCGCACCACTAGTGTTGCAAGTCCTGTATGCAGGGAGGCTAGAGTATATCAATGCCAAGCTAGATAATCAATGGGTCTGTTCGTTTTAGCTACATTTTTCTACACTTCTTACACCTCCAGTGGACTTTCTATCACTGTATCTGGTCAAAGTGTAGAAAGTGTAGCTAGCGCGAACAAACCTAATTTAATACCAAGCAATTGTGTTTAGTTTGAGATGCATTGGAACGACGTAGGTGAAGATAACGTCGAAAAATCGAAATATCGCTGCCGGCGCTTTTTTCTGGTTCTTTTATGCTCGAACGTTACAATTGAATCATTCGTTAGCTATGATTCGTTGAATCATTCGTTAGCTTTTATCACGAACGTTACAATTGAATTATTCGTTAGCTATCAAGAGATGTCACGTCGAAACACTTAATTTCACAAAACGTTTAAGTTTATCTGATAGTCAACCACAAACAAACCCAAACAAACGATTCAAATTTGAAGACATCGAAAAGTCAACGATCGCTCATTCCCCGGTAGTCAGGTCGGTAACTTACCGACCATTTTCGATTCTCATTTTTCAAGTGAAAAACGCTTTCGACCCACAATCGATTAAAAAGAAAAAATACATCGGAAAGTCAAAGTCAATCTGCCAACTTATCACTAATTTTCATTTCTCATTTTTCGACGAAATAAGGGTCTCACAAACGTTTCAATTGATCTCACAATCAACGATAAACGCCCTACAAACGATTTAAATTGAAAAAAAAATCGAAAAGTCAAAGTCGGATCGCTACACGTAGCTTCCCGCCTAGACTTCGAGAGCACCCGTAACGACATCTAGCGGCTAATCCGAGGGTCCCGCGCAAACTGAAATGATAACAGTGTTGCCCCGTACAACCAATGCGATCAAGTGGAGATTGATGTAATCTTTAAAATTTAATATGTATATATATTTAATATGTTCTCCTTTTCGTAGTATGTTCAAAAAATATACCATAATGATTAGTAAAATTTTCATAATATCTATTAACTCCAATATTTTTAAGCACCAACTCTACGGCAATGTGTCACACCGACCGAGCGGCCACGAGCGCGAGAGAGATAGCTGATATTAAGATTCCTAGTGTTCTTCTAAATGGTTGATTTTTTGGGAAAAAGGAAAGAAACACCTTCCGCTCTGTTGAACGACGAACAACGTCTTTCTCTTCGTTTGCCCGGAATGTGATTCGTCTGCGAGAGAACTTAGCACTAGGATTTTTACCGACCGGACGTGTGACCCATGTCCTTAAGACGGGATGATACCTCATCGCGGTCGGTTTGGTAGAACAATTATAGATACCCAACAATCTCTGAAACGGCTCTTCAGATCGCGTCAAAACTTTGCCAAAAGACGTCAAATAGATAGACGAACAGCTTCCAGCCCCTCAAATTTTTTGAATTTGAGAAAAAAAAACGTAGATTGGCTTATCATGCGGAACTCGAGACCGAAAAGATGAAAAATCGGATGTTTGGCTAATGTCGCGACTTAGAGAAAAGCTAGACCGGGTAGCCACATAAAAAACGAACAATTTGAGCTCTCAATCACTGCACTTCGTTGCATTTCTTAGGAGAAAAGTGGTAATCTAGATTTGTCGTGTAATTGTTGATAATTGCGAGCAAATGTCGCCCGAACTTCGACGTGCTCAGTTCACGAGAATTCCGCGCGCGGCGCTCGCCTCGTAGTCTGCAGACGACGCGCATCGAGGTCCGTGGCAGCGCCAATACGTCTCTCCACACCGTAGGTAGACGCGCACCGACACGCACGCACACATGCGTTGCGTAGCGTGTCGAGGCCCGTGGAAGGCGAGACGCAATGTCTCCGCGCGCGCGGCGACGAACGCGCGCAGTGACATCCGTCGGTGGGGCGCAGAAGCTCGATTGAGTTCTGCCCTACCGGTCGGAAGCCGGGGCCGCATCGAAGTTTCGCGTCGGGTGTCATTCCGTCTTAAGCGATGAACAACGTTTTTCTCTTCGTTTGCCCGAAATGTGATTCGTCCAGGAGAAAACGTGTTCGTTGTTTTTTACCGACCGGGCGTGTGACCCTCAACGAAATACAAGATCGTCTCGAGTTTCGTCGCATGGTGCTGCGCGGTCTGCGAGTGTGAGCTACGGCCACGCGCGACACTGCACTCGCGGTTGCGACAATGTTTTTTTCAGAGTCGCGTCTCTCGTATGACGTTGGCCAGAGAAGCACACGCAGTAACGCAGCGGCGGCGGCGGCCACCAGAGTACATAATCACAAGGCTGCGAGAAGAATAATACCCAAATAAATTCGTATTATCTCCTCGTGCGCGTGTATTCAGTGTGATGTTTAGTTTAGGGAAATTCTGCTACTTCCGATCGTTGACAACGACAAATTGATAACACAAGTCGTGCCCGTTTTCCTCGTCGTTTAGTGTTCGCGGTCCATAAATCGAGTAAAGATATAAGCAAAGCGCGAGTGCGTCGAAGAAACAGATCGCGCGAGCATGCTGTTTTACAAGGAAAAGATATTGTCACCGGGTCAGCTGAAGCGACTGTCCGAGCACAAGTACAGCTGCTCGAGCGCGAGCATACTCGATGCTCTTTTGCAGCCTTGGTGGGAATGGCTTGTCAGCAAAGTTCCACTCTGGCTCGCACCGAATCTCATCACGATTCTCGGCCTTATCGTCAATATCGCCACGACGCTCATACTCGTTTGGTACAGTCCCGACGCCAAAGCCGAGGTAGCATCTCTCACACACACACACACACACACACGCGCGCACGCACACACACATAACCTCAAAATCTTTCTCATTCTATATACTACGCTTGTATAGCATCCTCGTCGTCATTGTTCCTTCTATTTATGTATTTATATATTTGCGTAACTTCGTTCATTTGCCCATAAATTATTCAAATTCGTTTGTTTTATACGCTTGCTCGTTTCCTGGCTCGAGATCGCGCGACAATTCGTCGCACGGACGCACAATATTTATCCTGTTTTTTTCCTTCGGACTAATTGGGTAGCAATAAATTACTGGTTATTCGTCCCGTTCATTTGCATAAAACTTATTCTAGTATCGAGAGAAAGAACCCTCTGGTCTCTAAAGTTTAATTTAATAATTCGTCCATAATAATTATAGTTATAATAGTCATAACAACAATAGTAATTCAATCAGAAATGAAATCCTGACTGATGACTCGGCGATATCCTAGGAATTTATCATTGAACTCTTCCTTATTTTTTTCCTTGCATCATTGTGCTTTTTTCATATTGACAGGCAACTCTGCTGTTATATGATATAATGTTTTAGCTAATGGCAAAATAGGTTGCCATAATAAAAAGAGTTCGCAAGAATGTTTCACGGATTTTCGACTAGTTTTATTTTCGGGCACTCAAGTTTTTTTTTCTTATTCCAGTTGATCATTTCTGGGAAATTCGTCTTGTTCGCATATAAAATTTCGTACTGTGAATAAATTGCTACCGAGTCTCATTGAAAAAACTAATTCTGAGAACGTGTGACTGGGTTTCCAGAAATTTTTTTTCGGACACAAAGCATAAGTTCCATCTCCAAAACAATATTTGCTGAAAACCACCACTGGTTTAAAAAAACATTGGCACGAAATATCCGTCGGGCTTTTCAAATGGGACGCAAACTATCGACGGTGGAAAAAACAATTCATTGTCGTGTCGGGATAAGTTTTCCCACTATTACATTCAACAGAATTGAGCGATTGTTTGCCCAATTGCAAGCACAAAAGCATGCACAGCCTTTTCCTGCTCTAGCAGGTTTTGGATGCCCTTGAAAATATTCGAAGGTCAGAGTTATTGGCGCTAGAACGGATTTTGTTTCGTGTGCAGTTTTCTTTCCCCCTCGGCTCTTCCGAGTTTATTTATATGGTTGTTACTTTTCGCGAGACGAAAAACGCTCCATTTTTGGTACCTTTAATTTGTTTGTTGTTCTTTGAAACAAAATAGGCACCCAGATGGGCATGCTTTCTGTGCGCTCTTGGCCTCTTCATTTACCAAAGCTTGGACTCCATAGACGGAAAGCAAGCAAGAAGAACGGGCACTTCGTCTCCACTGGGGGAACTCTTTGATCATGGGTGCGACTCCATATCTACAGGTAAATGAAGCGCTATTGCACCTGCGTAATCGGTGCATAGACACTTTTTCTGCAATTATTGCGTCACAGTTTCATACACGTTCAACAATTTATTTGGTTCTACATCTTGAAACTTATTTTTCTCCGTATTTTTGGAATAATTCGAGAAATTCGTATGTAGAAATATATATATATGCAAGGTGTTTGCCACACGGGCCGACACCATTTTTTGGGGGATTGGGGAGGTCCTTTGATAATTTTTTCACCCTTAGACCCTATGCCCCAAGTGTCACGATAATTGAGATACGATTTTTTTTGTTTTTCAAACACCAAAATTTCGCCTTTAAATCGTCATAAATTTTTTGTTCGTAGTTGTAATAGCACAAAATAACTTTTGTCGTATTTCCAATGTATGTTTATTATGAATAAATCATTATTTGATACAAATGGTTTCAAGAAAATGATTCATGAGCTTCCAAAGTCTTAAAAAGGTGTAAATGTATGAAACATGTCAACATCAAAATGCATCATAAAAAAACTAAAAGCTATTTTGAACTTAGCTTTGTTTTTTAAAATTTCTCTAGTTTATACCCTTTCCGACAAAAGTTATTTCGTGCTAATATTTCGGAATTTTAGGTAATTAAAAAAAACAAGAAAAGTCATATCTCAATTACCGTGACACTTAGGGCTATAGGGTCTAAGGGTGAAAAAATTAGCAAATTACCCCCGCCTCTTAATCCCCCAATGCCCCAAAAAATACCATTACTATACTAAATCCCAAACAAAAACTATTATATTATTTTTTAAATTGTCAATTGCATAAATAACGTCAATAATCGTCATTAATATATCATTTGTGTACGATTTATTATACGTGTTTCGAGTTATTAATTTGGCACATAAAGATTTTCTTGTGGAAGTGGATTTTATAACTCACAGTTATTGAAAAAAAAAGGATCTTGTGTCTTCGAAAACTGGACGATACGTATTTTTGATAAGATACCTTTTTTTTTCTCTCTTTGTAACTGGAAATCGTAACATATATAATAGAAAATTCATTCCTGCATACATGTGTATAGATATAAAACTTGCAAGGAATTTATCTGCCGATCTAACACATACGACACTCCGTGGTATCGTGTTGTGAAAAGAAATGTGATAAGGAGGAAAACAATCGATATTATTGCACAGCAACGACCTAAGGAATCTATCCACAGTTGCAGTCCCTGCTGCTGATTAAATCAGCGATTTTAATATCAAAAACTCAATCTTACAGTTGATTCAGATTTACATAATTTCTTTTCCCCATGGAATTGGAAATAATTATTTTTGCCTCTGCCTATTTTCATCGTCGATTTTTTAATTTTTACAAATTGCACATGAAATAAGGATTAGTTCTTAATCAAACTGGAGAGTGTATGAATAATTTTTTTTTGCTTACTAATTTGTTATTTTTATAACGTAATTGAACTTGACATTAAACGTTTCACGTTCAATTGAAATATTTGATTTTCGCAGTTTTCGTGGCTCTGTCGGCGTGCATCGCGGTACAGTTGGGCTTCTATCCGACGTGGATGTTTTTCCAGTGTTTTTGCGCAATGACTCTGTTCTATTGCGCCCACTGGCAGAGTTACGTCTCAGGTAAGGGAAACGCGACAGTCCGAGACATGGCGTTTCATTGCGCTAATGTTCCACTTGATTCACTCTATCTTCTTGCACTCGGCCTATCTTTCCTTGTTTAGCTATTTTCCTTGTTTCCTCCTAATTTTCTCATATTCCTCAATTCTTCATTGATTTTTTGCCCTCCTTTCACTTACTGCGAGACTAACGCAGCGTTTTTTTTATTCGTGTACAGGCTCGTTGAGATTCGGGAAGATTGACGTGACCGAGGCCCAGTTCACGATAATAACGATTCACCTGATATCCGCGATCTTCGGTCCCACAGTTTGGATGAAGGAGGTTGTATCTATTTCTGTTCCGTGTTTTCCCCTTCTTTTTGTCACTGCGACACACCTTTTACTCACCGAATACTCGTATCAATTTGGCACTCTCCGACAAATCCACGAAGAGAAATCCAACACATTTTCGTTTCGCTTGTTATCATCGAGATCGAGTCCATCGGTCCATGTTTGATTTCGTGAAACTTTTAGCCTCTGCGGAGGAGGGAAAACAGTGAAAACAAAAAAGATAAAAAAAATAAAAGAGGAGAACGGTGTGGGAGTGTAACGAAACGATTTCTTGCAGATACCGTTGATAGAGGGTTTTGAATTAAAGTATTTGATAGGCGTTATGACGATGGTGTGCGCGTTGACAAGCTTTTATTCGATGTTTGCGGTGATATTCACCGGAGGAGTGGGCAAGAACGGTTCGACGGTCGCCGTAAGTTTTTTTTTATCCGTCCCTCCCCCCGCCTCCTCGTCGCCCCTGCCCCCACTCCCCTATGGAGACCCAGGATTGAACGTGTCATGGAAATTTTATTTAGACTAAAGGAAGAGCGAACTGTGCGATATGTTGAAATTATGGGATCCAGCATGGCATGTTGAGGGGCGGTGTTCAAATTCTACTCGTACATATAGATATACACATATGTATATTTATTTCTCTATCTTTATCTCCTTTCTTATCAACATCACTGCAACTTCGTTCACTAATGAAAAACGTCGGTACGAGGACGCGTCACGCATTCTCGCATTTTGTGTCAAGCTCGTCCCGCTTTTTCGGTCTTTCGCTTATACATATTTGCATCTTCGAGGTGTCGTATCATTCTTGATTCTTTTCTCGACCCTTGATTTCTCCCCCCCCCCCCCCCCCTCCTCCAACGGAAAATACGGCCCGTCATGATTTGGAAGATTTTCCTTTTTTCTCTTTTTCTGCTCCCCTCTCTTCTTTCTTCCGGACAATTCTAGAGATTCTCGAACAAATCTGAAAACTCTAGACTGTTCTAGACATTTATAAGCAAATCTAACATCTCTAGACCATTCTAGAGATTTCAAAATAAGTCTAAAAACTAGACGATTCTGCAGATTTTGTTAGACAATTCTAGAGATGTGTGGAGTATTATCGACATTCGTAGACAATTATAATGGTTTTTAGACATTTCTAGGGATTTCTATCCGATTCTGAACACGTACAGACATTTTTGTACCAAGCATAGGGATTTCTACATTATTACATACGTTTCTAGATGATTACGTACCACTCTTGGGATTTATTGATGATTATAGACATTCCTCGAGAGCACGAGAAAATTCGAGAGGATTTTTTAGATATTTCTAGACAATCCCGTATATTTCTAGACATTTTTAGACATATCTTGCTTCTATCCAGAATATCTAGAGTTCCACATAATTTTGGCGATTTATAAATGACCACAGACGTTTCTGGACAATCATTCTCCCGCTCCAGTTCTAGGCATTTGTTATTAATGCCCGAGGTGGATCAATCAGGGACACTGTCCTAGAAATAGCGCAAGCGTAGAAACAAAATTGAGGCGTAAAGACCGAAAGAAATTGCGCTCGCGCGGACCGGTCTCGATGAGGGGGACAATCAATCGGAACTTGATAGTGTTAAGCTAAGGATAAAGCTTTTCCGAAGCATCGATTTTTCGTCGAGATGAGAGAAAACCTCATGGTCCCTCAAATTGTGGGAATCATACACTAGTGTGCTTTTCTTCTTGGCGTATTCCAGTCGTACTGTGGATGAGATCGAAACTGAAGATTTTCCTCAGGGAATACCGATTTTCACGCATTATTTTGATGTTTTTGTTTACTTCGATCATTTATTTATCCATTTTTTTCCGACACATCTTAACCATCACGAATTTTGTGTACGTCTGTTTAGGTCCCTGTCCTCGGGCTTGGCACGGTATCCCAGTGCGTTGCAGCTATCTTTTATACAGGCTACATCCACGTGTTCCTAGAATTCTGTAAATCGTTTGCTTCCGGTGGAATCGGAAAGAATGGTTCTACCATTGCAGTAAGTTATCAAAGGAAGAAGAACAACAGAAAGAAAAAAAACGAAGAAAAACAATTCGAGCAGGGCGGGTTTCGAAGGTTCCAGGTGCATGGAAGCCTTCGGTTGTCGATTCTCTTGTGACAATCGCCGCAACTATATTCTTCAGTCTATCTCTCTCTTGAATTTTTAAATTCTTTTTTCGCCTTTTTCAGTATCGACGTACAAACTGTGTACAGTGCGTACAAATTGAGTGGTATTTCTTGGGTTTCTTCTTTTCCTCTCGGCCCGCGTCGATTCGAGTGCTCGATGAAACGCGACCGGACTTTTTTTTTTTTGCTCGTTTCTCTCTTTATACTTTTTCTTTGGAACTTTGGTGTGTGGCTTCGCGTACTCGAAGCAGGCTCGGGGCTTGTGTCCTCTCTCTCGCTCTTGCTCTCGCTCTCTTTCTCTTTCTCTCGCTCTCTCCCTCTCATTTTTTTCTCTCTCGTGGAAGATTGTTCGTTCTCGAATTCGCAAGCGAGGTCGCGAATGGCAAATCCTCTGGGCGACTCTTCTCAGCTCTTTTTCTCGTGACCAACCCATATCGACGAGGATTCACACGCAGGGTGAGGATGATTCCCCCTCGTCGAGATCGCCTTCCCCTCTCCCTCTTTCTCTTTTATCTTATATTTCGAGTGTAGGTCAAATTTTCGAAAATAGGTGTACTCCGAAGGTGTACTTCCAAAAATAGGTTGCTAAAATAGGTATATAAATTTCCAAAAAATCCGTCGAATAAAGTAGGCGGAAATCGGAATAACATTTTTTTTCGTGTCTCAAAAGACACCACGAAGAAAAAAAAAACACGTAAACAAATCGTAGTTCGTGTCCGAAGCTATATATCGCGTCTGCAAATGACTTTCACGTTTCTGTCGTGTCGAGCTTCGAGCCTGAGACAAAAAGTAAAAGACGTGTCAATTTTTTATTTTATTTTTCGCAAATTGCACTTTGCATATTTTTTCTCGCCTCTGGAACTCGACGTTCCTGTTTTTTTTTTGCGTTGCTTCATTCACTTTGGACAAATTGCTGACGCACAACAGTGGTAATAAAGATGATGATAATAGCGATGAAGTACATCAAAAAGTAATTATTTGTAAAAATAAGGAAAAAATTCTTCAGTCGTGACTAACGAAATCTGTGTGTGTGTTTTGGAATGTGTTGGGCGTTCGCGGATCGCAAATAGGTGCCTTATACCGGCACCGAGGTGAAGGTGTTTCCGTTATGGGGAGCCGTAGGAATCGCTGCTTTGCTCGCCCAGAGCAGTGTGTCCGTCATTCTTGCCGGTGGCGTAGGAAAAAATGGCTCCACCGTGGCCGTAAGTCTCCAGCCCTAAAGCAATTCGTAGGCTCGATGATGTGGTGAAACACTGCACACGGTCTCACGTCCCGCTGCCTCTGTGTTTCCCCTCGACCCGCGATTTAGGCCCCCGTTCTCTCGCAACAGGAGTTACTGCAGCACAGGGTTTTCCGTTCTTTCCTTTTTTGCATTTTTTTGTTCGTCGATAAAAGACTCGGATCTATTTTTGTATCTCCGATTATTTGGTTAGTTATTTCGATTGATTTGTAGATTGAGCGGAGGGAATGTTGAGCCAGGATCAAAATTGCTATTGCAAAGAGGCCAAGTTACATGTGTATACAGGGTGTCTCGAATAAAGTGTCACTAGCTTGTATCCGAGAAAATACGGAATATAATTAAAAATGTTTCAAATGAAAATTGTTTCGCTTCAAGAGGGAAGATAGATGGGAATGTCAAGTCGACCTCGGGCATAACCGCCAGGGTGATGTGAACGTCAATTTCGATTTTTTTCTTAGAAGCCTTTTTGTCCATTTCATATTCTTGTAAGAACTTCTTTATCGAGCACGTTTTCAATCGGGAGCCGTAAAAGTTACAGTATCGTAACTTTCAAGCCTTATAATCCATAAATATACCGAAACCTCGAAAACAAAGCAAACATAACACGTTTAAAAACATATCGAACCACGTGTAGCCCGGAAATGTCTTCAACTGTCAAACGTACTCCGCAAATTTGACCCATTTTTTTTCAACGTCAAGGTGTAGTCCGGAAAAACCTTGTTCATTTAAAAATTGAGTTGAGGCGACTGAGAAACGTCATGTTTTTTTTTGAGACTGCAACAACGCAAAATATAGGAAATATTGTAGCCCGAGTTCAGGTAGATTCAAACCTCAATGAGAATATTTTATGGAGAGTAGAAACGAAAACAAAAAGAAATAACTATTTAAACTGAAACGGAGAAAAAGTAGGTTTAAGAGTCTTAGTTCAAAGCGGTTACAGTCTTGGTGGAAATGAAGCGGGCCTAGATCTTGCACGAAAATCGATTCACCCGATCATCAATTTTTCCAAATTTCACCATTTTCTTTGGCGTGATTTTTGATTTATTTTTATTGTTGCCAATATCCTCGCTCACAGGCTGACTTTCTCTGTCTTACGTAACTCTCTCTCTCTATGCCTACTTATACATATATACATCTTCTTCTGTTCTGCCTCGAGAAATCATTCCTTATCCTCGTCGAACACTGAATCGTCGGAACGTCCAAAAAAAAAAAAGAAAATAGGCCTTCTCCATTTCTTTTTCGAAGATCTCGCTTTCATTGCCTATTAACACGATCGACTCGGCCTAAGTGTAGATAAAGCTTGTAGCTCTTCACGAATAACGGGAGAGATATATGTCGCTTGCATGTGAAGTCGCTAGTCCCGTGTTGAACGGAGATAGTCCTTGCGTTTGAGCTAACAAAAATGAATATTCATCGCTGTTATGATTTATGTACTCGTTCACTTATTCAACCGCTTATTTATTCACTTTACTTTTGCGCGTGTATTTCTCTTAATTTTTAAATATTTTTTCACGTATTTCATTTCTTTGTTTATTTGTTCGTTCAGTCGTACAGTAACTTCCTTTTCCGCATTTTTATCTATTAATGTACTTATTTGTTCATTGTCAACTGACTGTTACTGTCGATGATTTATTTATTCAATTGCTTATTTCGTCCCACAATTAAACTACAAACGTTCAATCGTCACTTCGTTCGAATTTTGTTTCGATTGTCTGTTGAATTTTGTTCGAAACGTGTATATTCTCAATTAATTGCACCGCTGGACCGCTTTCGCAAAATATTACTAACAATAATATTTAATTGTGCATTTTGCAGCTTTTCATGTTCGATTTGTCGTTGTTCGGTTTTCTTAACACAAACCATGCCTGCCAGACACTGATTGGTTCGTTATTCGCGTGGCTTTTGCATTCTGTTGGAAGTGACTAGGTATAGAAGACTGCATGATTAGTGAATTGTTTCGGAGAAGCGCATCCCCCAAGAAATTTCGGTGCGAGACTTACCAGGAAAAAAATCAAGGAACTTCGTCGATATTACTTTTTACGATCAACAATTTTTTTAAATTTGAATTCACCGTGCTATTTCGATCGCCGTCATTATCGTAGCAATCCTCGTTCGTGCTCGGACCGAAATTAATTGATTGTGACAGTCAGTAGATTCGAAACGCAGAAATCCCGAACAATGCTTTGTAAATCACACTTTTAATACGAGAGGCCCGTACGAACAAAGCTGAACATTCATTCTCTTTTTTTCGAGAGGAAAAAATATGTTGACCGTAAAAAAAGGAAATAATTGTTCATCCAAATGAGATGGATCAGGCGAATTCGAAACGAACATTTTTTTCGCTGCCAGCTTTTATCCTTATAGTAAAGATTTCACTTGGCAACGGAAGGAATTATTTGAGTAGAGAAAGAAAAGGAAAGCTGGTTTCTGATGGGCCTTTGAGATTTTGGGTACCTGAGCTTGAGAAACGCGTAAGGATTGGGTTCTGAAAATTCTTTAAATTGTTAACTACATAAGTTGTTGATAACTTTGCATTGTTAACTTTTATGTATATAAATAGTAAAATATATTACGGGGACGCATATGAAACCGTCCGCTGGCAATAGATGGCGTTAAGTATATTATTTTCTCGCGATAGAAGTTGAGAATACAAATTATGGCGGGTCCATCAAGTGCCGCTGAAACGTCATCGGTGACATTTGTGTGACGCGTTAACATCATGGTATTGAACTTAGCATCGTTGGGATGCAACGAAAATACCTTTTTTCGTATTACCCGATTTTTTGACTCATTTAGGCTACGAAAATCACTCGAACATTTTCGGGGATCGTTATTAGGGTTCCATAACCTTGGAAAAAAGGATTTAGATCGCAACAAAAACAAAGAGATGAAAGAATAAAGACGAATTTTCGTTGCCTTCTAACGTAGCATATTTCAACACTATTTCATATCATATAATTTAATTCTGTTTACAGTGATAAATTTTGTTCCATATAAGTTACATTCACGGGAAGATATGTTCATTTATTTCCTAAGAAGGAAATCGCTCCCGGAAACGCATCCTTGCTAGCGGAAGTGTACGCCGAACATGCTCCATCGACAATGGAAAATTAAACATTTTTAATGCACGCTCAAGCTCAGCTAACAAAACGATTGATCGTTAATTTATTTACGGATCGCTGCATAGTTCGTTCTTTTTATTTAATTTCAGGGAACATCGGTTTTGTCGCCAATAATACCGTTCAGTTTCGTCGTCGTGCCGGCCTTCATTATTTATCGAAAGAGCGCTGAGCACGTATACGAAAATCATCCCGCATTGTACATACTTGCTTTCGGGATGGTCGCTGCCAAAGTCACCAATCGTCTTGTCGTAAGTACCTCGCCCGTAATGGTATTCGATGATTTGTAACGATTTGTTCAACGCCGCACGGAGGTCGGATCGATTTTCATTGTTTTCCTCGTAAAGCGGATATCGTTTTTTTTTTAAATCAACAGTGTACGGAGCATTGTTGAAATTTCAGGTAGCCCACATGACGAAAAACGAAATGCAGTATCTCGACAGCGCCTTGATAGGGCCGGCTATGCTCTTCTTGAATCAGTACTTCAATTTCTTCATCAAGGAATATTACGTTCTGTGGTTGTGCCTCGTAAGTCTTCTTGAACGATCACACAATGTTTTTTTTTTCGGGTTTAGCGATCTTGAATATGTGTAATTCGACTATTTATTTAAATTATACGTATACTGAAATTACACGATATATGTGTCAATATGATCGTAAATTTAATTGAATACGTATAAAAGTAAATAAATATCCATTTGTATTATTATACACATTGATACAACGAAGTATCCTGAGAGCGATGCATCTTCGAAAAACAAATTTCTATAAAAAGTCTCATGGTTTTAAAACCAAAATCGTGGCGTTGATTAATTTTTATTTGCTGGCTATTTTTAACGTTATTCTAACTCTAGTTGTAAAAATGGGAATCAATATTTTTTATTTGTGAATAATTTTTTGCGTAGCAAGATAGATGTGACATTTGTCCGAAACTTTTTTCTCCGACTTCAATTTTCGAAGATATTTGAAGTATCTGATCAAAAAGATAGTCAATATATCAAAGGAAAACATTAACTGAATGTTTTATCCACTAAAGAAAGTACCTTAAACAATGGAAGTCCACCATAAATTTTTTTAGACCACAGTTGTCTATTTTGTCACGCAGTAAATGATTCTAAGCTAAAATATATTGTTATCCATTTAAAAAATATAGTTCACCTTGAAACAACTTTCAAACATTGCGACCAAATAAAGAATATCTAACATCATCATTTTTATTCTTCAAAGCTATGAAACTTTTGTTTGAAACATTTTTGCTGTTTAGATTCGTAGAAATATTATTCATACACCATTTATATTATTCGAATTGATGATAAAGACTATACAGGGAGTTTGGGGCATGGACAGCAACCATATTTTAGGAAATGAGGGGGAGTCATTTGCTAGTTTTTTTCACCCTTAGAACATATGACCTACGTGTCACGCCAATTGAGATGTTTCGTTTTATTTCGAGATTTTTTTTCGTTTTTTGTTTGTATTGTTTTCGAGATTTTTGCGACGTTTTTTTTAAATATCCGAAATTTCGCCTTTAAATCGTCACAACTTTTTTGTTTGTGCCAAATTGTAAGATTACGAACAACTTGTAAGATATAAAACCAAAAAATGTGAGGCCCATGCAATAGATGGAGTGTAGGGAGTACCTTTCGATGTGAAAACTCACACAATTCATATCATTTGCAGTGCAATAAAATTGTCACTGACTTAGATGAAATATTCATGCATCAATTATCTATTGCATGCGCCCCCCATTTTCGTTTTGAATCTTCCAAGTATTTTCATAGCTATTAAAAATTCACAACCACAAATTTTCAGGACAATCTTTATGGGGTTAGGAATCTGCATTGGGTTATAAATCTGTATGGGGCTAGGAGACGTTATTTTACACTTTTTAGTCCGTTTTAAAAAAGTGGTTAAAATTATTTTTCAATTTAAATAATTGTTATAATGAATTGAGAAGTTGATATTTTTCATACATATACCCATGTTTGAGACTTTCAAAGCTCAAGGCTCGTTTTCTTGCAACCAATTTTATCAAATTATGATCTTTTCACAAGAAACATACATTGCAGAATACAACGACTGTTATTTCGTTCTATTCCAATCACAAACAAAAAAGTTATGACGACTGAAAGGCGAATTTTTGGGTAATTTAAGAAAAAAATCAAAAAACCATATTTAAATTACCGTGACACTTGGAACGTAAGGCCCAGGGTGGAAAAAGTAGCGAATGAATGCCCCCAAAAATGGTGTGTGTGCACCCTGTGTATATATGTATTGTGTTGTCCGGAAACTGCGTGCCGATTTTCTCTAGGTGTCACGATGCGAAATCGGCACGAACTTTCCAGACAACCCAATGCATGGTCTTGATGCATATTTCATTTGAAACGTCACACTCCGTATCTGCAACCGATAATTATGTATTTTTTGTTCAATCGGTTCATTTGATTCTCAGATATGGGTAACGCTGGACTTTCTGCGGTACAGTACGCAAGTTTGCCTCGAGATCTGCGATCACATGAAGATAATGCTGTTCAGGATACCACCGCCCGGTGCTGAGCGTGGCTACTCGGGGATGGCCGAGAAAAATGGTACTACAAACAGGTCACAGCGTACTAGGTTGTTGAAAAAGCAGCATCACTGAGAGCTCTGTGATAAAACGAGTGTCCCTGTCCGAGTCAATTTCTCTCGTTTTTGCGCTCTTCTTTCCTTCTTCCTCTTCTTCTTCTTCTTCTTCTTCTTCACGAGGTCGGCCCGAAGAGTGAGTGAGTGAGAGAGAGAGAGAGAGAGAGAGAGAGAGAGAGAGAGAGAGAGAGAGAGAGAGAGAGGGAAAGCCAATATTGCTGAGATTACAAATGGCGGAATGTCCGAAGGGACGATACCGATACTAAACGGTATGGAAAAGGTGAGCGAGGGGGGGGGGAGGCTATGGGAAAAAACGACACGCTGCGAAGAGGATTCTAAAAACTCGCGACACAGAAAAAGGGAGAGAGAGCCGCAAAGTCATAGCGCTGCTTGTGTAAATATAGCACCACCACCCATGCAATTAAACACGCATCGTCGCATTGTTTCACCTCGACCCCTCTGCCGTTTATTCGAAATCTCGTGCGATTTCAAACACCCTTTTTATACATACGCGAGCAAACGTGCCCTGTCCAACTATGTCCCAAAGAAACGGAAAAAACAAGAAAAACAATAGGTACGCAAGTCGCGAACGGTCGCGGGCACGAGGCACGAAATTTCTTTCACCGCGCTTCTCTGCGTTGAAGTCTAACGATAAACGTACTGTCGAACCGTACTGTAAAAAATCCGAGCTACTTGGAAGATTCGAAAATAATGAATAACAATAATGATAATATTATTATTGATAATAAAAATCGAGAATAATTACAATTGAGAGGAAAAAAATGAGACGTGGCAGACAAAACGAACAATGGCATCCGGTATTTAATGATATTCTTTCGAAGACAAAAAACGAAAAAACAAGGAAAAATTCAAAATTACGTTTCATGTGTATGTATATACACGTATATACATATATAATCGGTATTTATGTATTTTATATAACGAAAACTACAGCGGAGAACGAGAAAATTCGCAATTAAAAATAAATAATTATGTTACATATTTGCTATAACGTAGGTAAAAGAGTAAAAAGTAAAAGGAAACGGGCAAATGCAGTAAAAGTTCCAAAATGACATTAGGTATTTGATTTCACAAGAAAGTGAGGAAACAATGAAATTGTTGAAGTGACGTTGTGTCTTTGTTGATTCCGAGCTATCCACGGTCGTGTATTTGATGATCTGAGCATAGTGGAAATTTCTATAACGAGTGTCGGCGCGTGCGCGCGCGCGTGGGTGTGTGTGTGTGCGTACATATGCGTTTCTTTCGATCCCAAAGTGAAGCAGTTACGGTACTTGGTATGCCCCTAGTGCTCTGGGATACTATAATTGATGCAGGACATCCGCGCGTCGCGATCCATATCGATGGCGATCTGGATCGGTAAACTTGACCCGCAAGGCTTACGCGCTCTAGTATAGCCGCGAAAGTGAAATTCATGTTATCCGTGTATCGATATTTTCATAATAAAAGTGTTGAAGGGTATTTTTCTGCACCGCGCGCTGTTTTCGATTGCAAGAGCACGGGGCTAAACGATCGAGAGGGTTACGAGATTTGAGGTGCAGTTTCCTTGTAGATGGCGCTGGGTTGTAAACCGGTTGAAAAAAATAGCTTGGTTTGTTTCGGCGCCCTTAATACGGCGCGAGTTTTTTTGCCATTGGTACCTTTGGTGCTCTCGGTTCGGTGGCAATTTTATTTCTGATCTCTTTGGTTTGGTGCCAGCCCTTTTAGCGCTTTTAGTTTGGCGCTCCGAATGCGACGCCATTTTTTTGCCGTCCTTGGCACGGGTTTAGTTCGGACGCTCTCGGCGCACGTTTGGTTCTTCCAGCGGCCGTTGTTCAGCGCCATCATCATGGCGCTCGTGCTGCGTCACCACTACTTTTGGCGCCGGTTTTCTGTCGCCGAACGTTGGTACCGTCTCATTGCGGCGCCAGTTTTTTTGGCGTCTGTAGTGCAGCGCCAATTTTTGGGTGCCCTCACTTCGACGCCTGGCGCTAGTGACAGCTAAGGCGCCAAATTCCACGGCGGCAAAAACTACGGCGCCAAATTACTCATAGGAAAAACTAAGCCGTTGAATTATTAGGCTCCATCGTTTCATTAACCATTTTTTTCAATCCCCGCTGCGTTATTCACACAACATACTCCTGTTTTTCATTCGCTTCGATCTTTTTCTCACTTTTCTTCAGCTTTTCTCGTCTCGACGATCTTTCTTCACGAGACTGGAAATAACGCTCGAATTTACGACGTTCTTTTACATCTGCGTGTCTGTCGCACTGCAAGCTTGCGCTAATTCGCAATCGAAAACATAATTTGCTAAATGCAATCAAGGGTGATCAATCACCATTGCATCGCCAAACAAACACTGATCCGTAAGGAATCTTCGTAGATTAAACCAATTAGATTAATAAAACACAATGTTTAGGAAGTTAAAAAAGTAGTTTAAACAAAAGCCCACGGCTCGATTTCTTTTCCTTTCATTCGCAGAGTTAATTATTTCATTTTAGATTATAATTAGCCGTGGGTGAAATTCTATTTTGTAAATATTGTTTATTTTACCCTCCGCGTATAAATTTAGACTCGATCGGTGAAATTTTTTGTTTGAGAATCAATTTTTCTCAACGTGATTTTGTCTCGAAAAATTGCACCCGATACTCAATTAACTGTATATTAACGTGAAAATGACGCAGTGTCTTTCTTCATCGTCCATCCCTGAGAGTGTATTGTGAAAGTTGTTCTCAGAGTGAGAGTATTTATCCGCGAGTTTCACTCGCGCGAGCAGTTCAGAGCTACTTTACGGAGAGTTACTTTCAGCGGTGTCTGAGACGGCTTCTCACAAACAACGAGTCACCGCAGCGATGACAGTTGCATTGGAAGTTCAAAAGAAAAAGAACGTAATGCCGCTGGGTTATATCTTGGGTATCACGGACACGGCCAATCGACGTTACTAACAATCTTGTACGTAAATTAGAAACAGAGGACGCCTTTCAATTTCACCATTCCATCCGAATAACCGCAGGTCGTTAAGAAAAAGAAGCATTAGTTGGTAAACATACACCTATGAGACGAGCTATTCCAGGTACTCCGATACATTCGAATTTTGATGCAATGTTGGTAATCACTTCGTCTTTCAATTCCCTATTGCCGTATTCGTCACATTTCATATCCCAAGGCATTCGATTTTTTTTCGCCGTGTCATGGTCATACTTCTGAGAGTACCGTCACAATTCGAACTGGGTTTGAATTTTTGCGAGTAACTACCAAATAGCATGTTCGAACTTGTCCACTTGAGAGCAGGCTCTCACGAGTCTCTACTATCGGCGAGTTTGACGGCACTGCCTGCGAGTTACTCTCAGGAGCGTGTCCACTGGCGAGTACTGCTTTCGAGAGTTTCACTCTCAAGTGGACAGGCATCTTTAGGTAGGTCAGAAAATTCTATGATCTGCATGCGTATCTGGCGTTGGAATTATTTTTTCAATACGATCGTTACGTTTCGACGTTCCATCTCGAAAAACGCGTATTCGATCATTTGGATTTTGCATTTTTGGTTTTCGTTTCCTTCTCGTTCTTCTCGCCATTGTGTTTGTTCGGCTTTATGTGCTATTGGTTCGCTTACCTTGTAAAATACATTTGACTGTTTATGTTTTCTATAAAAAGAAGAAAAATTTTGATAGATCTTTCACGCTTGTACGTACCTCATTATACGTTGGAATGCATGAGAATAGTTTTGTTCGCAGTGCGCATGGTGGTGGAACAGGAACCCCTGTTAGATGAGGAACTTCATCGTCCTGGCTCCGACACGTCCCTCGAGATCTGATAAAGAAAAAAGATCGCGAGAAATTTCGAGGACAGACTCGCGGGGATTAACTCTCTTCGACCGGATCTGTGAGGATCCTCCGACGATAGTGTTCCTGATCCGAATGAAAAGAAAACACAAAGAAAGCAACTTGCTTCTTGTACATAAGATTTTCGATGAAAAAAGAATCGAAAATATTAGAAGCCCGTGCGTTACCGTTATTTCCGTTACGGTCTTGTAACTTGAACGAAAGGACATTCGGGAGTCGATAGAGACGAAAATTCCAAAGCGAAAAGTCTGTGCATTTTTTTCTCCGACGCGCCGTTAATCAAATATCGATCAATAAAGAGCAGTCACGCTGCACCGGAGAGAGGTGGGAGTGGCCCACGGCCAGTAAGAGCGCGCGCGCCCCTACTCTCGTCGCTTCAGATAGGCTCGCGACTACCCCCACTCGTTATTTCATTCGACCGGCACGTCGGATTGGCTCTTGCGCGTTCAACAATATTTCATTAACGGCGTATCCTAGAGGAAAATGGATAAGGACTTTCTGGTTCGAAACGTCGTGATCTATCCATTCCACCCAAGATTCGGTGCAATATTTATCAATCCCTCATGCAATTTGCTCTGAACTGTGTTTATTTTCTTTCGGTCGCCTATCGTTCGGGAAATTTATTCAATTCTGTATCGAATGTACATTGATCATCTATTTAATCAAATTCTTCGCGTCCACGTATGAAGAAACTCCCTTCATTGACGTCTCGACAAAATATATAGACTAATGTAGAAATAACGGTTTTGCACTTCATAGTTTAAAAAACGTCTACGCATGTAATAGCGTAAAGCAATAAAACTAAAACAACACAAACGACACATTTCGTCCTTAGACTTTGAATTGTTGTAGAGTTAAACAACCTTAAAACGAACGAGCAAAAAACAACAGAACATCTTTCCCATT
The DNA here is from genome assembly GCA_951751655.1 of Ophion costatus. Taxonomy (NCBI): domain Eukaryota; kingdom Metazoa; phylum Arthropoda; class Insecta; order Hymenoptera; family Ichneumonidae; genus Ophion; species Ophion costatus. Next base: position 24,769,037 of record OX632357.1, on the reverse strand, counting down.
CCATATTTTTTTCGATGTACCCCAATATCTCGCGTATCGTTTGTATCCAATGTAATCATTTGTATTTATTGACTTATTTGGCGCGATCGAGTTATGTTGCCAGATCTGTGTTATGTTTCATTTCGCATGCATGTCTCAAAACAATTAAACTTTCACGATCGAACGACTTTTAATTTCGTCGAATGTCCGATTATCCCTCGAGCATCGCACACGCTGCGAATTACAAAGTGTTACGGTGCTCTCGTATAATTCGCTAATGAAATTAATCTTAGCTCGAGATGGACAATGAGAGGGTGCGATGAACGTTGATGGGCAATATCAGAGTCGTAGAAACATTGAAGCAATAAACCTCCAATCTTGCCCACTTTGGTTCATTGCGTCACTCGATCATCGACGCAACCTTTATGTCCCAATGTGGCAATTTATCATTGGCATCCGGAATGTATAGGCTCACGTCAGAATGAAAATGAATGAACATGGCGTACGTTATATATATATATATATGTATATAACGTACGCCATGTTCATTTATTTTATATATATATATATATATATATATAGAATAAGGTACCAATAATCGTATGATCAGAATCAACTTGATTGTAGATATATAATAGAATTATTTTATTAAAATAATTTCTACCATGGTTGACGTCTGCTCCCCTTTCCCTTCCGAAAGCCCTCATCATTTTTTTTAAACTTGATTATACGCTTGTAAAGAAAATTGCTATTGCATCGAATGAGGCCTAACCCATTTCAGCGATAAATAAAAAAATAGTCCAATTTGAAGTCATGAGGCGCGTCGCTAAGGACTGATTTTGAACATGCGGTCGCATCGTAGAAAGGCAGGGGACACAACTGCAAATCAAAAGTTATACAATCATTCAAGAGGTTAAAGGATCGATTCGAAATTTTGCAAACACGCTTGGAACAAATGAAGTGACAATGCATCGAATTTTCATCGCCATGGTAGCATTTCCGTAAGGCTCCGAAACATACTTAAAACAATTCGCCCGATTCCGAGCAGCTTCCGACGGAACGATCGTCAGCCTAAAACTCAACGAGAAATGGAAAGGCCAAAAGCTGTGAGTACTTCACAAAAACACAGATTCTTGTGAAAAAGCCGTAAAAAATCTTCGAAACAAGACACTGTGTGCTAGCGAAATGAAATTACGAGAAAACACGCATAAGTTTCGAATGTGCGCGATATTTTTTTAATTAACGAAAAACAAGAATCGACGGTTCCTCGAATTTAAAAACACGTTCTATTCGATCGTAGGCTTTCGAGTACGCCGACAAGGAGGGAAGGGGTGAACTGTCCAGGCACCAGTACAAAATTGCTATGACGGTTCTGTTTGGTTATTGTCCTGACAAAGTGAGTTACGCGTGACTCCATCGATTATTGCGAGGAAAAGAAACATCGGCCTATTTTATCCATTCTTCACAACAGTTAGAAACGAGCCAAATCTTTCGGCGCCCCTACAAAAATTCTGTCACTTACGAGGAATTTATCGACTGGGTACGGAAAAAGGGTTTTCCACGTAACGCGGTGACCGACGTAAAAGCTTTGTTCGTGCTTCTCGATAAGGACTGTAAGAAAGTATTATATTTCCGCTTCGTTCGAGGAACCGAAATAAAGAACGATCCATACTAGACTCGTTTTAACCTCGCTGACATGGATTTAACAGTCAAGGGACACGTTGACATACGAGATTTTTATTCGGCTACCGAACTAACCGATCTCAAAGTACGAAGGTCCATATGGCGAAAGGTGTTCAAACAGATGGATCAGCGTAAAAAGGGAATTTTAGATCTCGACGATTTGACTGTCCTCGTGAATGGACAACGCTTATAATTTCTCGAATCCGGAGGTAAAAAATATGTATTTGTAGTTTATTGACAATATCCAATCAAAAAAAGATCGAACAAAAGTGTTTAAATCGTAGAAAAATCAGGGTGAATATTGCTATTACTCTCTCAATCTCTCGCTTATGACATGAGTCGTTCTGCAAAGAATAATCGTTCTTCGTCAATTATATAATCGATGCCTGACAATTAATGTTTAAACGTGATGAAGATATTCAATGACCGTAAGCATATCCTATCTTACGAAAATGTTTCTTCAAACATCTTCCTACTAGTATTCAACTCATTGCCTGTTCCGTGACACGTTGAGTGACACTCACCCGTTATAAATATTTCTCGCTTCGTGACTCCTTTCTATGTACACGTGCGTATATATACATACGTACATGCGTGTATGCGTGTATCTATACACATGTATATATACTTTTTCTTTATCCGTCCGTAAAAAAATATATATATATCACGATTTCGCATTTTTTCTCCTTAAAAGGTATGTTATTCTTTGTCGGAAAATTCTTGACTTGCGAGACGATAAAAATAGGATTCGGTATTCTGTATGAGAAGATTTGGCTCTTCGAACTCAAGCACTTCACCGTCCCCCATGACAATAACTCTGTCGCAGTGCATTATTGTCCTGATGCGATGCGCGATCGTGATGACTGTTGCACTTCTGAAGGAAGACTTGATCGTGGTCTGTATGGCCTTGTCCGTTTCGTTGTCGACGTTCGCCGTAGCCTCGTCGATGCACAATATCTGTTTTTCAAATATTATTCTTATTTCTCAATATATACGAATGTAAAACACGCATAGATTTTTCTTCGGAAGAACAAGGAAGATTTTTTGACATACTTCGCATTTACCTTATAATAATTTCAAGATAACATTAATTTTTTAGCCAAATTGTCAGGTATCTTTCGGATAAATTCAACGAAAAGGTATCAATTTATGGAAACTTGCGTTTGAATTCTGTCAGAATTTGGAATAAGTTGAAAATTTGCAAACGGATGCTGTGGCGAGTGCGGTAAGGGCGAAAAAAAAGTTGCGCTTCAGATATCGATCGAGTCGTTTACAATGCTCACCCTTGCGTTGTGCAATATAGCTCTGACCAAGCAGAACAGCTGTTTTTGCCCGGCACTTAGGTTGTTTCCGTTTTCCTCCAAGCCGGCACCGAGGCCCCCCAGTCGATGGACCAAGGAATGGAGCTTGCATCTTTCCAACGTTTTGTATATTTGTATGTCCGGATATTGATTCAAGGGATCAACGTTTTCGCGGACAGTGCCGGAGAACAAAAATGGATTCTGCGGTATTATCGCAAGACGAGATCTGCAATTGAATCGTTTTCAGACCAATAAAATCACGACATCGCGGAATCGATACGTATTGTTAGCGTTGTAGGATACGATTACCTGAGCGCGTTCAATCGTAGTGTATTCACGTTCACGTTGTCGATCAGTATCTCACCGGACGTTATCTCGACGAGGCGGAAGAGAGTATTGAAAATTGAACTTTTTCCCGCACCCGTGCGTCCTACGATGCCGATCTTCTCGGCTGGTCGCGTGGAGAATGATAATTTTCTCAGTGACGGGGTCAGACCCTCCCTACGATTTAGAGAAGATTCTCACATATGAGCCTTAGATGTGAAGCAAAATATGTCGCGAATGGCACAATATGTGGAGCAAGCCTAAAGTTTCGCGCTAAAAGTGGTTTTTAAAAATAATGATTTCACTTGTATTTGTCAACGTCTAACATTGTCGGGTTGAAACTCTTGAGAGTGAATATGCCGCGCTCTACACAGTAACGAAATAATAACGGCAAAAAAGAAGAGCTATTGTCCATATGACGTATTTCGTTGATCGACGCAAGAGGAATTGAATTTTCACGCTTTTGATCTCTCCTACCAAAATATACTGATAATCCTTGATCTCTGGAGTTAGACATTGTCAAGCGTCGGTCATGACCCGTCGCAACATCAATAGAACAATGGCGAGTGCAGAGAAGTGATGAACGCGATGGGCGTACCTGTACTTGAGCGTGACATCTCGAAATTCGACGACTCCCTGAGTCGGCCATGCGTAAGGAGGATTATCGCCATCCATACTTTCGCTAGGAACATTGTCCAAATACTGTTTGACTCGTTCGACCGCGATGATTTCTCGCTCCGTCTCGGTGAACACATTGACGACGCCGGACATCAATCCGGTTACCGATAGCGCGTAAGTTATCGCTAATCCGATCAAGCCCGGATCGGCTATGTCGAATTGATGCTGCAGCACCGCCATCACGCATACACCGGCAAGCAACACAACGCCGATGAACTGCAGTCGCAACGATAGCCATTGACCGGCCGCGATCGCGGAGAATTGTGCCTTTTGACTGGCTTCCAGAAAAAGCTCGTTCTCGTGCCGGAAACGGGACACGACGCGGAACGCTCGTATGCTGCTCAATCCTTGGAGAGTCTCGTTGAAATGTGTGTACAACGGTGAGAGCGCCGTGCTCGACAATCGCTTCAATTCTCGCGACGTCAATCTGCGGATGAAAAAAATGACGAATCATTGGAACATTGGAAATATCAACAAAATATATATATATATTACTATATATATATATATAATTGGGAGTGCCAACAAAAAAGATGTATATAAAGATAAGATGTATATTAGGACGTTGAGTAAGTTCTCGCTGTTTTCCAACAGATGGCGTTACCAGAACTGCGTGTGTGTAGTTTGAGATGGTAACGCATCTATAAAGAAGTACTATAAGCAAGCTGGAAATTCAGTCAAATAATCGAGATCAAGCAGAGCCAAATCTTTCATCTGAATTTTCAGTCAAGCATTCTGAAGTGCTATCTAAAATTTGAGTAACGTTCAGAGATTCATTTGACCGGAACAAGACAGGGCTCATCAATTTTCAGTACAACTGCTAAAAAAATAACAATTTTTTTCCTCAACGAAACTAGTTTTACGAAAGAACTGCAAGTTGCGAAGATTCGAGGAGTAGCGTTGTCGTTCGAGTGGCGACGCAATTCCGACGATACCTGTAGTGTTGTTGCGCCCAGTGATAAACGGGCGCGAGAGGTGCCAACAACAAAAAGATCCAGGGTAGTCCGTACGCCGTAACGACGATCGATCCCAGCAACGCGAACGACTGCGCCAGTAGAATATTGGCGATAAACGGCAGAGAGTCGTCGACCGTATAAGTGTCGGATGAAAACCTGTTCAATATTCGCCCGAGTGGATGCAAATCGAAGAACGTGGTTCGAGCCTTAGAAAAACACGTCGGAAAAAAATTGCCGTGGATCCAACGCAACAAATGGATACAGAATTTGTCAAGGGATTACCATAGTGTAAAATTTTCACAAAATCGTAATTTTTTGCATTATCCGATAGTATAGACGGTTATGAGCATGGACGTGGGCATCGCCGATGGATCGTAAGTAGACAATTTATATGAAAAATCCGCACTCGAAAGTTTAAACGCGTTTTTCCCAAAATGTCGTTTTTCAAAACGGTGTACGCTCTCAAAGGAAGAGTTTTTAAGCTATCCGTCTCAAATTTTGGCACAAAATTCTTCACGTCGTTCTTTATCTTGCTGCGAAATTTTTTTTTTACATCTTCATATTTTTTTAACGAAAAATGGTCGAAAAATAGGGTAAATTCGATACTTCTTTTCAAATCGCCGCCATTTTGTCAATTTTGATTTGAAAAAATCTCCATAGCAAGATAGCGGCTTCCATACTGATTAATAATCTTTTTACAAATGTTGTTCGTGATAATATTTGCGGCCACAACCGTGTACACCGTGAGGACTCTTTTTTTCAGACATTTTTAACGGTTGAAAAATGTAACAAAATAAAAACAAACTTTTGAACATTTATTTTCTGTTCTTCACGAGTGCTTCGATTTGACATAAAAAAAATCAGACTGATAATCAGCTATTTTTGGACCCGTTACACTGTGATGATCTCTTAAATGTGTTTGCCAGGACAAACATTTTTTACTCACCCTCATAATAATTTTGACGAGCTGTTTGTGCATCGTAACAGCCGCCTGTATGCCACCGTACGCGAACATGAATGCCCTTATGAGAGTAAACACCGAATTGAACAGTCCAAGAATGGCGTAAACTTCGAGATAATATCCGACCCCGTTACCATCGGCGTCGAGGAAAGCCTCGAGTCTCGGTGAGATCGATGAATCGCTCGAGTTGGTCGTATTCGTCGCGTTGCCGCTAGCGTTAGTGACCCAAAACGAGAGCCATACGTCCGTAAAGTTGCGCGAGCACTGCATCATCAGCATGGACAAGAATATCGACATTGCCAGGTATCGGCCGATCGCGCCCATGTAAGAGGCGTAAACGCCAAACCTGACGGTTCCCCTCTCGACGAATTCCTCGTCGAGAAGAGAATCGCTGTCGGCGTTAACGAACTCGTCCCGATTTTGCGCCAATCCGGCGATCGAGGCTACCACGAGCTCCGAATCGGCCAGACCCGAGGACAACAAGTAATCCTCGAGATCCGGTAGAATTTCACTCGGTAAACCTTGCCTCACTACTTTACCCTTGAACATCTCGAGCACGAGATCCGCGTGGACGAGATATTGCGTCTGATGGGTGGACATTATACGCGTCTTGTTGCCCAACAGGCCGAGTATAACGTGCTGGAAAATGTGCTTCGCAACTTTCGTGTCCAAAGTCGCGAGTATGTCGTCTAAGAGATAAATCGGCTTGTCCGCATAGACAGCACGGGCGAGAGATATTCTTGTCCTCTGACCGCCACTCAGCGTGTTCCCCGCCTCGCCCACACCCGTCAAATCTTTCTTCGGCAATTCCATCAAATCGTCCGCCAGGGCGCACGCCGTTAAGACATTTCTGAAAATCCAAACGTAACAATTATACTTGCATGACAATAACCATGGGGTTCGACATTTACTCTGTAAATCTATCGATACTTATCATTTTTCATTTATATTCGATTTGATTAGATCCATATTTGATTAGATCCAAGTCCATATATCGCATCATCGATTTTTTTGGTGACACTTCCCCCTCCCTAAATCATTCTATCCGACTATCGTTACCATCATCCAACGACCAGACCCCCCCCCCTATTTTAAAATGACGTAATTTATGAACGGCCCCGTACCGAATTATATTTAAAAAAAAACATCATGAAAATCGGCAATTTCCCCTTTCCTTTAAGTCCCTTAAAGGAAGGGCGACAGACGTTCAACGCATGCATAGGTTGCATGCACAGTTCGATGGGGAGCTGATCCCCCGTTTCAGATGACTCTTCGACCATCAAAGTTCCTATAAAAATGTATCATAAAAAAATACGCACTTATACTTGTTGTGATCATAAGCTTTGCCGAATAGAATATTGTCTCTAATGGTTCCTCGCTGGAGCCATGGATTTTGCTTGACGTAGCCAAAGCCCTGATCCAAATCGTGCACCGCCACGATTCCCTCCGCTCTCGTTATTTCGGCCAGAATTCCATCCAGAAGTAGTGACTTCCCACCGCCAATTTTTCCCATCACACCGATGAGTTGGCCCTGCAGAGTGGTGGTATCGATGGAATGAGCAATACCATAAATCGTTTCCAATCGTTAATAAAGGGAGTCTCGCCGGAGCACGTACTTTTTGAATTTCGATGTTGAGATTCCTCAATGTAAATACGCGCTCGCCCTCGAAGCTCACATTCTTTTTACCGTTCGATGTTGAAGCAACTGGCGATTCAGCGGGCGTCGTTATTTTCGACTGAACGTCGTGACTGTCACTGACGAAGAAGGACGCATTTTTCAGCATGACATCCATTCCCGGAGGGGGATCCGCGTAATACGTCGAAGTGTCCAAATCCGGCAGCTGCAAATAAAAATGGTGAATATGAATTTTTCCATTCCGCCCGGAAAGCTCCGTTTCGATTGGACAAAGGGAAGAGGCGCAAATCGTCCAACAGATGTGTCCTCACATCCAAAAGCCGTTGAATTCTCTTGACCGAGACCCAGGCCTCGGTGAGGCCATTCAATACCCACGGGAACGCATTGAGTGGCCCGATGAGCATATTCAAGAGTGCCATACTCGTGAAAACCGTTTTTGCGTCGAGGTCATTGCCGAGAAGTACATACGTACCGAACGTCAGTATCGATATCAAAACTGGCGTCGTCGCCCAAAAATATACGCATAACGCGTCCAAGTATTTGCGTCCCTTCAGGTATTTCATTTCGCTTTCTCGAAGCTCTGCAAGGACGCGACGTTCATTAATGCCATGTTGTGGTCAAGCCGTGGCAAACTGATTAAGCATCTCCCGGAAAGAATTTTGCGGTATTATTTCGAACAGTGAATCGGGATTTATGTCTTATCGCAACATCTCATGCTGATTTCATTCCACATTATCGTTCATCGTGTCCCTTTCTTTATCAATGTTCCAAATCTTCGCGCAACTGGTAAACCGCTTGCAAAAGTCACAAAACTGAGATGAAGCGATTATCTGTACTAACTGAAAATGCTGCGAAGAAAATATTCCTCCCAGACATTAAGTTTGATGGTGGTCAGACCGCGAAGTGTTTCTCCCATTAATCGCACTCTCTGATCCTTGTAGTCCATCATTTTCGTGCTCAGGCGGCCGATCTTGTTCGCCAATACTTTGTTTATCGGTATGAGCACAACGGCGAAACCGACACCGGCGAGAAAGGACACGCCGATTTGCACGTACAGCAGGTACAAAGTTACACCGAGCTGAAAAAACATTCATCGTTGTTGCTCACAGAACGTCCCAATCTTTACGCAATCAAAATCTACTCCTCGTTTTCCACTACCTGCAACGGTATACTCCAAAAGCTATGGAAACTTGGACAACTGTTGACGATTCTGTCGCTGTCGGTGCTCATGAAATTAACAATTTCACCGAATGTGAATTGACGGCTCAGCTGAACGTTCGACGAGTGCAGCGTCTTGCGATAGACCAGCGTTATGATCGCTCCACGAATTTTCAATCCGACTATCGACATCCAAAAGGAGAAGTGCGTACTGCAAAAAGCTCCTGCAATGGTAATACATTTGTGCGTATACGTATTCAAAGTCGTCGATTTCTCACAAAAACGTCAATGAAAAATAAAAACACAAACGACCAAAAGATCGCGAATGTTCGTACCGACAAGTGTGCTGGCGAACATGAGTGTCGCGTACATGTAGCCGTAAGAAATCGGCTTGTCTCTGTCCTCGATAAAGCCGACAAGCTTGTTCAACAACAGAGGAGCCACGAAGCCGGTACAATCGGCGATGAACTTGAGTACGCCTACGGCATAAAATTGCCAGCCGAAGCATTGGTGCAACAGTCGCAACAACGATATATTGTTGCTCGACGGAAGTACATCGACCTCTGGAGTTTCGGGTACGGTACCGTTGAAATTGGCCCTTCTTTTTGCACGAGGCTGCTCGTGAGAAACGTAATAGATTGTACATCTGATCCGGGTTCTTGTGAGTTGTTTGAACAATTTAAGAAAATAAGTGACGAGGTAATAAGATCGAACGATACCACACGCACGTAAATTTGGTGCTTCCATAGGTATGTACTTTTCTAATTAAACTTATTCGAGCTATGACTAGTCTCATCCGAGGCGACGCAAGATTATTCGGAATATTCTTCTAATCGACCTCCTCGAAAGACAACAGTAGTATTGTGAAATAGTGTCGTCATTCAACGTGACAAGTACCGAAAATCAGCAATTGCCAAATCTCTCAAATCTCTCAAATCTCTACCTTACAGTCGGAGCAAAATTAAATTATGACCATATCGATAATTTACCATTCTTCTCATGTGCTTGTCAATTCCATAATTGATCGCGGCTACGGTAATGTGGTCGGGCAAGTCGTAAAGGTCATCGGTATGTTTGAGCAATCCTCTAACTCCCTTTTCCATCAACGGCGTCACCCAATGAAACAAAAGTCTCGATAGTACCGTCGAGTTCTCCATAGCGGTGCCGAGATAGCTCGGATCTTGAACTTCCATGAAATGCACGTACGAAGAACTTGGCGAGTTCAAGAGGGACGTTCGCTCGGTCACCTGTGGTACACGCGAGATATATTCGTTATCCAGAGTCTCGACGATAAGCTCTTCCATCCAAATTTTTCAACCTCGAGCGAGTCGATAGAAAAACTGGCTGCGTTTAGTTAAATATTAGGAAAAACGTTATCGTGGTCACCGAGCATCGCTCGAGTTTTCAGATACTGAATTATAATCTTCCACTCATTCTGAGTTAAATGAAAAAAGAGATCGACAATTTTCGCCACATTTCCGTTCGGTGTAACCATCGAGTTCTCATAGCCCGTGTGCCCTTTAAAAGACAATCGCGCAAAGCGATGTTCCGTAATAACTTACTTCTCTGTATCGCGTCGATTGATCCGAACGATAGCCGGGTATGAGTGTTAAGATGTAAAGAGATAAGAACGTAACGACGGCTATGCTGAAGCCAATAGATAAGTGTGGCACAATGTCATCATACGGATCGTGTTTCACGTGCGTTCTTAATAGAAGAGCCGAAACGCCAATAAGCATGAATATCAAAGCTCTTATGGCGACGGGTCCTCGCATATTCAGACTGTTCCTTCTACGCAAGGTCAGAAGGAAGCAAAGATGAACGACCCACGCCAAACCTTCCGTACCGGCGACCAGATAGTCGATAGGTTTGGCAGAAGTGGCTTGATCCTCGTACTTTATGCTCAACAGTGCGTTATTCTCGCTGCTCGCAAGGGTCGCAGAGTTGTTCACCCCGCTGTGATTTTTGTAACTGTAAAACAATAGTTTCGCAATGCTCGAACTGTCGTTCAGTCCGTCCTTAAGCTTTGTGAGTATTCCGTTCCCGTCTACCGCTGTGGTCATCGCCCAGGGCATCCTCGTGATACTCGTAGACGGTTCCATTGTCACGATCGAATCATGCTGGGTCAACCGATGGAGCGGCAATATTGTTGTGTTGGTGAGAATGATGTAAGCCCTAATTATCGGCAGTACGGACAAACAAGCCGTTATAAGCAGTCTCAAGTTAATGGCAATGTGGGAGAATCGCTCATGGGAGTAACTGCGCTTGCCGCAATAATACGCCGACACTACAGCCATCAGGGCAAGCGTCGGAATCTGCAAAGATATATGTCAAACTAGCATTCATTGCGAAACAACTGTAACGAAGCAGATTGAAGTAGCGTGTAGAACGATGAAACAAGAACTCTGGCGTGACATACTTGCAGACAGAGCTGTTGAAAACATAACCCCAGATCGTGCGTTTCGGGATTGAGCGGTGTTATGCTTCCGTGGAATCCGCACAGAGCCGTCCAATTCCACTTCCAACGACCAAAGAAAGACTCCGAATCGGAGTCCTCCATTCTCCCTGAGAGCCCGATCTGCCAATTTGGCGAAACACGCAAAACAATGAAGTTCTTTGTATAATAAAAAAATTCATAACGATGGTACACAATAATAATTGTCGTGAATGTACGATGTTCGAGAAACCAAATACGGATAACGCTGAGAAGGTAAATACTTTTTTTTTGATTAACAAGTTAAACTTAACTTAGGAACGCCCATTGTGACGAATTTTCTACTTGTTTTTTTTTTATATACCTACGTAGTTATCGCGTCATGTAACTATTCGGCAACAGCGTAGCTAACAGATTTTACCGATTTAGTTAGTATAAAAGTAACGGCACATTGAATGTAATTGTCAATTGAACCGCCGTTCTTTAGATATTTCAGTTCGTATATTTATAGGTTATAACGTCCACGGTTGAACGTCAAGTGGCTACTGACGTTTAGTGACGTCTACCGTCCAACTCGAACTGACGACGGTCGACTTGATTTTCGGTATAGTGCAAGAAAACGCTGTGTTGACAAGTGTCCGTCAATGACAAGCGACAAAAAAGAAACAAGATAAATACATTTTTGAACAAAGGTTCGAGGTAATTCGAGTAATTAATTCTCTATTATTTGCAACTTTGCATTTTTGGTTATGAAGCTGCAGACAACAAAAATAGTTGTTTCTTCCTCCATAAATCTTACTGAATTTTATTACAATTATGATAAATTACTCGTTTCGGTAATTATTCATCATTGAACAAATAAAATACTCGGCATTTGTTTGTGTACTTTCGGAACATAAATGAGAAACGGACAATAAAAATAACCTGTACTTTCCGAACATGAACGATGCTTCTTGACCGTGAGGTTTACATTGTTACAGAGAATGTATTCCATAAGAATAAACACTGACACTAACTAATTACATATGAAGTCGTCGTCCAAATATTATGCCACTCACGACTGATTTTACTGTAAATCCAAAACATATGTTTGAAAATTTTAAATTTCGCTACTTCTGTCTCGGACCATCTCCCATAAATGGACCCTAGAAGTACAATGATAAGTGATCTGTGTTGGGTCAGGAGCAACACCAGTAGGACGTACAATAGGGTGTAATAACGCAAAAATGGGTACAAATTATCTTTGTTTGCAAGTGTAACGGATCCTGGTCGGCACATGAGCGGCGAGGACGAGACTTGCGCGATGACACGAGAGGCGGATATCGCGGACGATACTGTAGCAGATATGCCGGCTGCGGAACCATTATCTTCGGATTCCCCACTAGAGACGGAAATCGTGGATCACCTGGCAAATACCGCTGCAACTTTCAAGAGCCAGCAAAAGGGTGATCCCGAGCTGACGCGCGATGAAAAAAAAGAAATAGCTCGGGAATTGCTGCACAGGAGTCACAGTCTGTTCCTCGCCAAATTTGGCAAGCATCTCAAGAAGGAATACTTGAGTTATTTCGCGTCCGCAGCGAACGAGGATTACGAGATTCGTTACCACCTGAATCGACTGAGGCGATACTTGGATGAAAACAAGCGCCAGATAGACGTGAAGAATCGTCGCTATCAGGCGTTGAAGATGCTGGTGGAGAAAGGCGAATACTTTAGCGAAAAGGAAATGATGAAGCGCGATCCGCTACTGTACGAGAATCTCATAGGACAATTTTTGACCAAGGAAGAGAAGATGAAACGCGACAACATTGACACCACTAGTATAACGTTTGTCAACTTGCTGCTCGAGAGCATAGAGAGGGACAGATTGAGATGCGTTAAGAGAGCTCAGGAGGAGGCAGAGGACGAGATTCGCGAGGAGAACGATTCTGACGAAGATTCGGACAATGACAATGGGCACAAAAACACCACTGATGACGAAGCGAGATCGCATTGGGGCGAAGTGCCGGGAACGAGCGAACGACACTTTCGGCAAGAGTATAGACAGAAGCACCTCTCCCAAAATGTTCCTGTCAAGGAGAGACTAATTTTGAGGGAAGAATTTGTCACCCACATGTACGAAAACTTCCTCGATGGGAAAGATACCGAATTTGATTACAGGTGACGATAGAGCACTAGTAACTACTCTGTTTTCCTCGAATAAACTAAGACGATTGTGCATTCTAGTGTAAAAAATCATTATAGTGGACACAAATAATAAGCTTCGTAAAGATAAATATATTGATTTATTGAATATATTGAAAGATATTGATAAAAAGTTGCGACATGATTTTTACTAATCGTATTACATATTGTCGCGTTGTGAGTAGATGACATGCTTTTTTTGTAATTTAAGTCTGTCGTAAAATAACAAAAGTCAGAATTGCTATGACATCTTTATCACTAAATTGTAAAGAATAATATTTGATAAGCTGCTGTTGAAGTAATAATATGATTGTTTGGATTATTTTGACTCGTACATTTGATAATTGTGAAATATTTTCGCAGTGCCGTCGACGACAACGAAGCCTACGACAACGTTGAAATGCGAACTCACGACGAGGAAGAAAAGTACTTTGACTCCGAATCCCCAGAAACTGTTCTCGTGGAGAACGTACGAGAGGAGAACGATACGGAGGACGAGTTGGAGGTCTATATGAAATCACTAAAGGTCAAATAATGTTCACACTATAGACCATGACGGTGTATTGCTTAAGGAAAAGAAAATAGAACAGTAATTCGAAAATGTATTTGATATTCACATAATAGGACCAATGTACAACGAAGCAACTGTAGCTACGGAAAGGCCAGCGCTGTTGTATAGACGTATGGACTGTAGTGATAAAAAATTATACTTTCGCGTTCCGAGGATTTTGTTGTCGTGTGAAATTATGTTTCTCAAGATTCTGAGTAAACAACAGTAACTATCGGGCAAACAAACACGGAATGTTAAGTTGCAACTGCATCCGTCAAAGTGGAAACATTTGTAACTACCTACGAACAAGTGAAACACGTCGAATTCTTCATATGTTTATGAACAATTTTGTTTTCATTCTTGCTGAATGTACTTCAAGGCAAAGAGGTTTAATCTTTAAGAGTTTAGGCTATTTTTACGGACCCAAAATCAGGGTTCCTTAAAAAAATTATTTTTAAGGAATAAGTAAGATCATACATTGTTTGAACATTTATTCATATATACATTAACAGAATTATGCACCGATTTCATTAAAACTGTTAATAATTAAAGAAGTCATCAACAATCTCGTGAAGGATCTTCGAACGTGAGGAACCCAACGGTGTACTCGATTTTCGCCTAGTTGACCGAAAAAAAAAAGTTTCTTTTCAAAATAGATAATATTGGCTGACTTGACCAAGCTTTTTCGTCATCGGGCTTCAAGCATTCAAAAAACTGAATTATTTTTTTCGATTTTTCAAGTACGAATCACATCATTATTGTTAATAACTAATGAAGAAAATGTTAAAAAGAAAATCGTTGGTCAAAACTAAACTACGATTACACTGACTAAATTTATCAAATATCAAGTCGAGTCGTTCATTAGACGTTGAGAAATCGTGTACACCGTTTTGAAAAAAATATTTTCAGGAAAAACTCGTTCAAAGTTTTACTAGTAGATCTGTAGTTGTTCTTAACTATAATAATCCTGAAATATTGAGATGTTGAATAAATTCACTCGGTTTTTTCGTGAAAATAAATGGTTTATCATTGATAATGCTTTCAAACGTTTCGAAAATGTTGTGTAATCAAGTCCTAATGATTCAACAAGTTCAGCTGGCATCTGACATGAGTCTTCATGAAGTAATGCTGCCAATTCATCACATCAAAATCATTATGTTTAAAGCGTCTCAACCAATATCTGCGTGTTGTTTCCAACAGTGCATGGTCGCCGTCTCAACAAGAATTCTGTGTGCTGCAGATTAAAAAAAAAAAAAAGTAGTTCAGTAACATTCCCAGCAAATACTGTCTTTTGGTACAGAATGTGACACGTTTAACACTATGGAAAAAAAAGTTGTCTACACTTTGGGGAAATGATATACACTGAATTTCAAGCTTATAGTACTTCTTTATAGATGCTTTACCATCTTAAACTGCAAGCATGCAGTACTGCTAACGCCATTTCTTGGAAAACAGCCAGAATTTATTCAACATCCTAATATTTTTGAATTATTAGTCTCTTCAAAATTGTCGTCCGGATGTTCTAACACTCGGGGTGGAGTCATTTTTTCATCACCTTCATTGTGTTTTCATAAGACATTTCCACACTTGAGCCGAATTGCCATGATGATGCGGGAAGCAATTGTTCGGTAACGAAGAATAGTGTAGAATAATTGGGCATTTGAGACGTTTTCGGTACATCAGGGAATTATCCAAATGTTTATTGAATTTCGAATTTCATCACTTCCTTCGCCTTATCAACGAAATCGGTATGTTCGTACGGTGGTTGGTCCCCGAGATGTACAACGATCGATATGCTTCCCTGAAAACATGAATCACGGTAAAATTTTCGTTTCCACGTGTATTGGACGCTGGGAAGGTCGCGCGATGGGAACTTTCAACCTTGTCGTTTGAAATCATCTTACATCGTACAAATCTATCATAGAAAAGTATTTGAATCACTCGCTTATTAATTATCGCAGACTCGTACGGAAAAAGAATATTTATAATATATATATACACACATAGGTTAAGGCAGTATTGTTGTCTAAACGAGCGTTTATTTGGAGGAATTTGAGGATGGAATAACTTAAAAAATAAATACACATGTTTATTGATGCTTCGAGAATATGTGCGAAATAAAGGAAATGTTATGTATACTTTGTACGTTTATTTACAATACCACATAACAGAGTTTTGCGCGCGCTTTTTTTCGTTTGCGTATTGTTCCAGGGATTCACCAGTTTCGTGCAGCGCCGGAAGATGCGCAAGACAGTCGCGCAGGCTACGAAACTTAGAGCCTCTGCACATGGCGTGTCTTTGTTTCATTCAGATTGGTCGACTGCTTGTGGGTCAACCTGGTCAACCTGCACAATGATACCCCGTCAGGTCTTCCCTAGAGGGATGGTTCCCCCCGTAAAACCGTTGTTCCGCCAATAAAAAAAAATACGGGTCTGATAGTTTTCAATGCTTTATCACATATATGAGTTTCAACAAAATCAAAGGCGGACACTTAAGTGATGTTCCTTGTAAGATGTTCAAGAATTTTAACACTTCTAATTTACAGTTGCATAAGTTCGTATCAGACGTTCACTCTCAGATGTGAGAAGGAAAGGGATAATAGGGTTTGGCTAAACATCCTCACTCAACTTTATTATATATATATATATATATAATTGTCTATAACTTATACATGAGATTAAAGTTTGCATCGTTGGAGTGCAATGAACATAAATTCTTTTCACTTTCTCAAAATTGTAGCAGATTTTAAATATGAAAACCCCTCAACTATTTTTGAGGATGCTTCTTTGGAGAACTGCATTCGAAATTCGCATAAAAATATTTGGTATAATAATAAAAATTAGGAAAGAAAAATATATAAAGAAATGTCGCGTTCCAACAATGCAAACTTCAACATCATACTGATATATAACACTGTAGACGATAGAGTAATTATTAGTAAATTGGGCCGGTTGTGGAGCACGGCATCTCCACTTTCAATAGATCTGCCCCGAAAAAGATAAATATTAAAAATACATAAAACAATCATTTTACCTGAAAAAAAATGAAAATTGCAGCTTCGCGTTGATTCTATACAACTCACGACGGATTTTTCTTTACATCCAAGACATACAATTGAAATTTTTTAGACTTCTACTACTTTCGCATGGGACCCATCTCTCGTACGTCCTTAATATCGAAGGAGCGTCAAATATTGATATAAGATAGGGAATGGTAGCGCCTATATTTAGTTCAGTCGCATTACTGTTTAGGGGGCGTCTATCAATTACGTAACGCAATTGGGGGGGAAGGGTTCGGCCGGGCGTTACGGTCTACGTACGGGGGGGGGGGGGGGGGTCGAGATTTGCGTTACGTCACGATTTTAGAACTGTCAGAAATAGCAAAATTTCTGCATGTTCAAGTTATTCAATTTAAAACTCATCGTTCAGAATAGATCATGTGCAAGCTCTAATTATTCTGAGAAATATAATGAAGATGAAAAACCGTCATATCGCGCGCGACTTGATACTTTAATGTAAGTATCAAGATTCTAGAAAAAAAATATAACCTTATATCAAGAAAAACGGAACGAAAACTTTGATTGCGATTTTTTCGAAACTACTTTTTTGACCTTGTCTCAGTGAATACTCAAAAACTTATCAACCAATTTTCAATTTTTCAAATCGCAGTGACTAAGGTCGTACGTAACCGATGTTAAAAATGTTGATCATTACTATTTTTAAAGGTTGCTTGAGTACAAAAAAGGGCCTTGAAGATAGAAAAAAATGGCCAATCTGAACTGCCCGAACGCAGTTATTGACGACAAAGCACCCATTACGTAACGGAATAGGGGGGGGTTCGAGACACGCGTAACGGTTCTGTTACCGGGAGGGAGGGGGGGGGGGGGTAAAAAATTGGAAAATTTTGGGTTACGTAATTTATGGACGCTCCCTTATACGATCCGTAAGATCGTGTATCCATGTGCCTGTGTAAAATAAAGATTACCGGTTCGTTGTGTGTCCGACAGCCTGGCAGAGAATTTCATCAACCGGCAGTGAACGCTGGGGCGCTGCTGCGAGGTTTCTATGTCCTTGCCGGACTGAGTGTCATAGCGCTCGCGTACATGGTATTTCGGCGCTTTGGTCTGAACGAACAGCGGCCCCAAATGGTGCAAAAGTACGTCATCTTAGCGCACAAGCAAGCCATCGGAACGCGTCCTTTGCCATTGGACGAGGATGGGGAAGACGACACGCCGGTGTTCGACGTGAGCGGGCTGGTCTCGTCGAGATCACATTCTTGAAACTCGACGTAAACATTTGCCTCTTTCGTCGCTTCTAAAAACTACGATTGTGAACACGGGATCGCAGAACTGAAATTCGTGATGTAGTACGAATTTTGTTATTGACACATATTATATTTTCAAGCAAACTTATCTCGTTGTAAGATAATACGAATACAAATATTGTTTGAATTTATTGTGTCACAAGACATTATGTTTAGGTAATATATTTGTTTCCGCAACTTTACAGAAGTATATCGGTAGCACTCTCCGTTGAAGTTTGCATCGTGAAAATGCAACGAAAATTGTTTTTCCTATTTTTATAACATACTAGAATTACATTCTAATTGTCTAAATAAGCGATATAAAAGTGATTGAGTCTTCCATTAGGAATAATTGCCGAAAGAAATTCGCGCAATTGGAAAATAGGCATTTTCGTTGCATTCCAATCATGTAAGCTTCAATCTCGTCCCTGCTCTCCAATTGCATCTACTACTGGAATAATAGACATACTATTGTTGACAATTCAGTCCCTTGAGTGTATACTTGTATCACATGAAGCCTCGGGAATGCGCGTGTACTATTAGATCCGCTAAACGTCGTCGACCAGATGCCGTTTTGATGTTCTTCAGTTGCCAAACATCCGCTATCTCAATCGCATCGTCGCCTTTTATTATATCCAGATCAAAGGCTTCTGATGCATCAAGCATGCTGAACGGCACAGCCTCGATGGCGAAATTCATGCCGTGAATCCACTGTTCCTTGACCTATATGAAAAAAAACGGGAAATCATCGACGGAACAAATTTTCTCATAATCGCGGAAGAATAATATTTCGAAGAATATTGCAGCGACGCCCGTCGATAACTAATTTCACGGTGTTTGAGCATGTCATTTCATCATTCGAAAATATTATCGAAGATCATCAATGTATGGGGATTTTCTACGCTACGTTGAATTACGGAAACTTAGTGTTTTCATACTTCTGGCTCAAAATTTCTAACCAGCATCCCTTCAACACGAATGAGTTACTGGAGTCCCCAAAATAAAGGTTGAGAGTAAAATTGCTGCGAATAGCTTTCTATTGCTCAAGACGGGGCTCGTCAGTGGCACTTGCCTCTTCCTGGAACAAGGACCAAGGATATAGTCTTTTGGAGTCAGATCCAAGAGCTTCGATACCGCTCGAGAGCGTGGTATGGTACATTTTCAACATCTCATCAAAGTGATTTTCCAGAAGATCTTTACCGCTGCAGGCGTAAAGGAGAAAGGCTAAATCAAGTACTGGGCTTGCGACACGTGCTAGCTGGAAGTCGAGCAACAAAGCCTGCTTTTCGCTGCCATTGCAAGTGTCGCGTATAAGAAAATTCGGTGCCCAAGAGTCTCCGTGGTTGAACACGGAGGTGGATACGTGAGATCTTTTACAGAAATCGACACTCTTGTCCCACAGTTTTTTCGCCGGTTCGTAATGAGACTTTAATTTGACTCCAGCCGGATGTTCAGGATATTCCTTCTCCAGGGAATCTCTGGCCACGCGGATCAATATGGCCTGAAAAATATAACACGTCTTATCATTATTTTGAGGTGAATTGCTGAGCTGCGTACGGTCGTGGAAAATTGCATTGTGGGATACAAGTGTAAATTTATTTCGGCACTATTGAACTTTTAGCCATTCCCTATACGAGCCCTGTCGTCTTTAACGGGTAAACGGAATTCTTATATTGGTTTTGGAGAAATTAACAAATTTCGTTGGAAATTTACGTTAGGGCCTCAGAATATTCACAAAAAGAGTACAAGAGGTTTCTCTCCAATACAATTTGACGGGCATTATCTCCAAAGCCATAATTTTTGTAGTCGTGGAAATTTAACATTCTCCGATTTTTAGGATTTGACCACAAGACTGAAGTATTTCTTACTGTACGTTCGAAACACTAGGAAGTACCAAATATTTTGAAAAAAATATCTACTTTTGCCGAGATGATGCATACTTGCATTTAGCCAAAAGAATATGTTTATAAAAAATTATTTAAATTAAAAAAAATGTTAAACCACGTTTTTAAAACGGACCACGAAGTATAAAATAATTCCTCCTAGCCCCGTACAGATTTCTAGCCTAATGCAGATTCCTAACAGCATACAGATTGTCATGAAAATGTGATTGTGAATTTTTAATAGCTATGAAAATACTCGTAAGATTTGGAACGAAAAACGTGGGGCGCATGTAATGGATAGTTGAGGCACGAATAGTTCACCTAAGTCACTAACAATTTTATCACATTGCAAATCATATGAACTGTTGTGTGAGTTTTCTCAACGACAGCTACTCTCTACACTCCTTGCTTTTAGTTATGCATGCGCCCCACGCTTTTTGTTTTAAGTCTTACAAGTATTTTCATAGCTATTAAAAATTCACAATCATAAATTTTTAGGACAATCTGTATGGGGTTGGGAACCTATATTCGGTTATAAATCTGCATGGGGCTGAGAAATTATTTCCATACTTTGTGGTCCGTTTTAAAAACGTGGTTTAAACATTTTTTTTCTATTTAAATAATTTTATATTTTGCTTTTTAATGTTGTGTGTATGAAATTTTGCTTCTCCTTCTCTAGGCGCTACTTGCCATGGGGAGCTGACTTGACCATGGTATAAATTGTCACTAATGCACTATTCAGTATTAATATTATTATTATTTTGTAAATCTCTCTCTCTCTCTCTCTCTCTCTCTCTCTCTCTCTCGCTCTCTCTCCCTCTCTCTCTCTCTCTCCCTCTCTCTCTCTCTCTCTCCCTCTCTCTCTGTGATTTTACCCCTCAATAAGAATTGCCACTTTTAAAACGAAGCACAAAAACAACGTACGTGAAAATTCTTATACCAATTCCAATATTTTTCGTCGAAATAAGTCTCGAAAAGTTTGTGCGCGAGTTTTGCAAACTCGTTCTCGTGTTGATCCTTGAAAGCAAAGGATACCGCGTGAAAATTCGCCATGCCTTTTAGTAAGATCGTCATTTCATCTAGGCTGAGAGTATCGAGACGACTAACAGGTTTGTAACCCTTGTCTCTCACGTCTTGCAGAACTAGGTAGTCATTTTCGCCATCCGTTAGCGAGCATACACAGGGTGGAACTATTAGCATGTGCTTCTGACCCTTGGATTCAATGAACTTCTGCAGTACAGGCACGATCTGCAACGGAAGAATCGTTTTGACGAAAGTTTGATTATCTCACCTTTTTAATCAGTATCCGTTTGTTCATTTACATTTATCATGGAATTACTTTCATTTTGGAGGGCATGAACTTTTTCCGTATGATGAAAATTTTATATACAAGCTTATCAAAATCTACAACCTTGCTTAACGGGTTACACCTAGCTCGAAACCAAAAAAAAGAAATATTGGAAAAACATGTTCCAAGTTTGCCGGTTTGCGAAACCTACCCAAAAACGCCCATAACACCGTCAATTTTGAATGGATCAGCTTGGAATTTTCAGAGAATATTTTTGAAACCTTATATTTTGACAATCTGATGAAAACCAAAAATCGATATCTTCAATAATTTCAACTAGGTGTGACCCCTCAACATATTAAACCCAGAAGATCGATAGGAACTGCAGAATTTTTGAATAAATAATGATTCCTTGCGATTTTTACATTCTGAGCCGATCGGAGTGTTGCTTCCGCAGCTTGCAATTTATAAAAACAAATCGTCGATGTTACCTCGGTGTAGAAAGTTATTTCATTGTGAAAGAAATCCGTACTTCGGTAAGTTTTCCTTCTTCCTATGTTTTTGGGTAGAGACTTTATGAAGAGTCTCGTCTGAATGTTCTTTCCTCCGGCTTGACCACTCAGTGTCACTCTGTCGACCTGCGACAGGTAGCTATCACCTTTGGCAGCTGGGGGCTCAAAGGTCCAGCCCGTTACGGTAACGTTGCTTTCTCCACTCAAGTGCCGCAGTATTTCTTGAAGTGTCGCTTCGCTGAATAATTTGCTGACGGTCGACAACAGGCACAAATCTTTTTCCATCTTGAGGTGATTGGATTGTACCTTTCAGGCTAGTTGAACATTTATCCAACGTTTGGGACCTAGAGTTACGATGCCCCTCTTACAATGTTAATCGGGGCAAGGAATGTTCATCGACAGAATAGAACCGGCAACGTAGTTGGGAAAAAATGGTATGACTCAATGAGGATATCATTTGTTTTTCTAGTAACTAGTAGACCAACGGTAGAATATGATAACGCCGAGTTATACGCTGTCCAGATTTGTTTCGCGCGCAGTAAAGCTTTGAACGTAATTGGTTGAATCGAGTGTGACGTGCCGCAATGACACGACGTTTATCTCGATCACGATCTTACATACAGGTCTGGAAACTCTAATGGTGGCAGTCGTGATTAGTTAGCGGGGCAAATTTCGATTCTAGCGCCGGCACTAGTTGTCGCTGCGTTTTTGAAATCCGGCATACATAACCTCAATACGGCGAACACGGAGTGAGCGGTTGAAAACGTGTGTTTTGTAGGCCACATACAAACGTCCGAGACTGAAAGACCTTTTTTTGCATTTGCATTTGTATTTTTGTTCAATTGCATAAAAAACACGGGAATCAGGGATGGAAGAAAAAAATTGAGACAAGTAGCTTTGAAAGTTCACATGCAATTGAAAGTTCACAAGCTTCAAAATCGTATGCATATGCTCATCATGCTCGCTTGGATTCAGAAAGTTTGTTTGATTACGATTAGGTTCATATTTTTTTATTGTATTAATCGAAACTGACAGGACTAACGCCTTTTTCTGACCCTTTTAAAAGTGTTTCGAACTCATGATAAATATCCGTGTAACGAACATGAAGGTG
Organism: Ophion costatus; assembly: GCA_951751655.1. Taxonomy (NCBI): domain Eukaryota; kingdom Metazoa; phylum Arthropoda; class Insecta; order Hymenoptera; family Ichneumonidae; genus Ophion; species Ophion costatus. Next base: position 24,746,100 of record OX632357.1, on the reverse strand, counting down.
GGGCAGAGATAGAGAGACAGAAGCATGGCCGCCCAGGCCGCCACCAGTGCTGTCTCTGTGTGAACCCACCGGCCGTGACCTCACCAAAGTTAGCCCCCCCACTTTGGCTAATCGAACTTTTTTTTTTTTACGAATCGTTTGGTGGTCGTTTGGTAGCGTTTGGTAGTCCCTTTAAATCGTTTGGTAGTTCTCCGTTTTTTGAAAAATCGATAATCAAAAATTGGGCAGTAAGTTGACCCCCCTACTTTGACTAATCGAACTTTTTTTTTTACGAATCGTTTGGTAGTCGTTTTGTAACGTTTGGTAGTCCATTCAAATCGTTTGGTAGTTTCCCGTTCTTTCGGAAAATCAAAAAGAACATTCCGATCCATGAGATAGGACGATAGGTGGCGGAAAACGACTCGATAACCAGCGCCATCTATAGCTGATGGGCTCAACTCTGACTATACCTATATGTTATCGCGCTCTCCGCTTTGTACGGATATTCGTCGATCTTGGACGATAGAAACACATCGCTAATTTTCTTTACCGCGCTCCTACTATATCTATAGCTGACAGGCTCGACTCTAGCTATACCTATATGTTATCGCGCTCTCCGCTTTGTGCGGATATTCGTCGAGCTAGGGCGAACGAAACCGTTGCTGCTTTTCTTCACCGCGCTTCTAGTATATCTATAGCTGACGCGCTCAACTCTGGCTATACCTATATGTTGTCGCCCCCTCCGCTTTGTGCGGACATTCTTCGACCTTGGACGATAGAAACACTGCTAATTTTCTTTCCCGTGCTCTTACTATGTCTATAGCTGACGGGCTCGACTCTGGCTAACCTATATATGTTATCGCGCCCTCCGCTTTGTGCGGATTTTCGTCAAGCTTGGACGATAGAAACATACCGTCGCTACTTTTCTCCACCGCGCTTCTAATCTAGCTTGTATCTCTAGTTGACGGGCTCGACTCTGGCTCTACCTATATATTTTATCACGCACTCCGCTTTGGGGTCGTCCATTGATGATGTGAAGTTTTTTAGGCCACTTTTTGAACTCCCCTCCGCCATGGTGATATGTGGTGAGGTTCTAGGGACCCTCCCCCGCCTGTAACATCGCGTGTATTCGTTTTGTTAAAAAATGTCAGCCACAAGGTATAGAGAGTACGGTATTTTATTGTGAAAAACGAAGTAATATATGTTTTCAGTATATTTAAATGGCATTGTCCGCGTAATTACCAAAAAAAGTATACGTGATATGTCACAACACCCCCCCCCCCCTGTGTGATCAATCGTGATGTTATGCGAACTCCCCCCCCCCCCGAATTTGAGCCTCACGTGATTAATGGACGACCCCTTTGTGCGGATCTTCGTCGTTCTAGGGCGATCGAAACCGTCGCTGCTTTTCTTTACCGCGCTGCTAGTATATCGATAGCTGACGGGCTCAACTCTAGCTATACCTATATGTAGCGCGCTCTCCGCTTTGTGCGGATAATTCGTCGACCTTGGACGATAGAAACACATTGCTAATTTTCTTTACCGCGCTCCTACTATATCTATAGCTGACGGGCTCGACTCTGGCTATACCTATACATGTATCGCGCACTCCGCTTTGGGGTTCGGCTTGGCCGCACATGACGTGCTCAGCGTCCATGTAGTGGTGTAGCTGCTGAAGCCGCGGTGGGACAGTTCGACCGCACTCGGCTCTTTCCGAAGATGTCCGAGCGTCGCTCGCTCACGGACACGCGCACTATGATTGGCGATGGGTGCGTAAGAGACTAGAGAGGGGGTAACGTTTACGCGCGATCTGGCTGCACTGCTTGCGTTCCGCTTCCTTCGATCGGCGATATCTCATTCATTAAAATGGCCGTCCTGCGTTTTCGGCCCGTTGTTTCGTAGCGTATCGAAATCGGTCAGAGACAGAGTTTTCCGCTAAACAAAATTCTTTGTTTCTCGTACAACAAAGTTGGCCAGAAAATTCGGTTTTTGGCAACCAATCACGACCTTCCTTCCAGGACCCACAGTATTATGCACATAATTTAGCAATCGACTACCAACAGTTCCGGATTCAATACCAAATGCTATCATATGCTTTTCTATCAATCGAGTCTTATTAAGAACTGGATTAGCCAAAAATAATCAGGACCCTGCGTAAATAGGTTCTTGGCCGTTCACGATTTGTGGCGACCAATCCCAGCTCACCGTTCAGTTGATTATGGTGAGCCGCGATTGGTCGCCAGTAGCCGCAGCGGAAAAAGGAATTTCTAACAAAAATTCACCCATTATTTTGTGGCTAATTCATTGTGATGAGACTTAATTGATCGAAAAATAAATCAGCGTTTGGTATTGTATTCCGGACGTTTGGTAGTCGATCAATCGATATCGCCAACGCAAAATACAGCGAATCGGGAATGGAGAGCGGGGATTGGTCGCCAGAAGCCACACTGGCAGAATTATTTATTAGCGTAGATTCAATCGTTATTTCTTGTCCGATTACGTTCAAATGGGTCGCGACCAATAGGAAAACATCCGGTAGCGTTTGGTATTCTATTCGGGACGGTTGGTAGTCGATCATTCAAATACGATAACACAAAATATGTGCGTATCAGAAATAGAGGGCTGTGGTTGGTCGTCAAAAGCCGCAGGGGCAGAACGATGTGTCATTTTCATAGTTAAACTCCAAAGTCAACTAAATCCAAGAACGATAGTACGGAGAAGTCGCTGGGAAATGAATTAAACGAAATGCAAACGAATCAACATTTTCGAATTAAACTTTTTAATAAACTCCGACCGAACCGAAAGAAATTACGCATATCCGAAACGGAAGGCTGTGATTGGTCGCGATAATATACGACGTTTTTGCCATAGATGGCGTTGGTTATCGAGTCTTTTTCCGCCACCTATCGTCCTATCTCGTGGATCGGAATTTTCTTTTTGATTTCCCGAAAGAACGGAATCCAAACGATTTGAATGGACTACCAAACGCTACCAAACGATTCGTAAAAAAAAAGTTCGATTAGTCAAAGTGGGGGGGGGGCCCACTTACTGCCCAATTTTTGATTATCGATTTTTCGAAAAACGCAGAACTACCAAACGATTTAAAGGGACTACCAAACGCTACCAAACGCCCACCAAACGATTCGTAAAAAAAAAGTTCGATTAGTCAAAGTGGGGGGGCTGACTTTGGTGAGGTCGGCCGTGCCTCAACGGGTATTCTGATCGCATCGAACCTAGTGGCGACTAGTGAACTACCAACTCTCTTCAATAAGCTACCTACCCCTTCCACTGGAGTTTTCTGACTTGTATGTAAGACCGTGGTCCGTGGTCGAGTGCCCGGTTGCCTATATATATATATATATGTCGGCGTAGAGTATATCGTTCGGTAACCTGGCTATCTTTTTCGGTAATATTGTCTCGTGCACTACTCTGCACACAATATTCGTTTTGCGTCACTTTCTTCACAAGTGCGGAAGGTATACGCGATAAACCGAACCGGTAACAACGTTGGCCCGTACAATCAATGGGATCAAATGGATTGTTGTAAACTTTTAAAGTTAATATTTCATTAACGAGTAAAAGCAACCTCCGTTCTCCTTTTGACAGTTATTTAGAAATTATATCATAACGATTAGTAACATTTTCATTCTTACCTATTTACTCCAATATTCTTAAGCAACAACCTTAAATGCCCCTACAAAATACGGCCCGCCGCGAAACGAATACCTTAATATTTTAGTTTTAGAAATAACAGCGAGGCGTTGCTTCCGATGTCACGTGCGCTATTGAATACATCCTAAATTTTTTCGAATGATAAAATCGCGCGGCCATATAATTGCGACGCAACAGTAATATTCGAAGAAATCGTCGACGATAATTTCTTTATTGTTAAAATCGAATCTTCATTGTTCGTTACATAAATACAAGATTATAGCAGAAAAAAATTATAATCTTGCAGAAATATCAGCCGATTTATCGACGTTTGGCACCGATTAGATCCGCCATTACTCAAGAACAGAGAAAGTCTTGTGTTCTCTGTAACATTTGAAGAGTTTGCGTCCGGTGTCGCAGGTGTTATCACCGGCTATTGAAAAACAAAGAAAAAATATAATATTAATCATTAATCTTCACAAAGGATATTTACGAAAGAACGATACTTCGCTATGTCAGTTTTGAAAAAATGAAAAGTTTTGAAAATTAGAAAATCTATCGATTTTTAAATTCAATAAAAAAAAATCGAAGGAAAAACATTTTCGTTTTACCGGAGTACAAAATAAGTCAAATGGCCAAAGTACTTACTGATGGTTTTACACTTGTTGATGACTTCCTCGGCCTTGTCTTTGGGCACATCGGCGGGAATCTTCGCGCGGGTAACTTCCTCGTTGAAAGTACCATCAGCGTTCATCTGAAAAATGGCAGAAAATATTTTTAAGCCCTATCGTTTGGCCAACGTGTTTTTTTTTCGTTACTTAAGAAACACTTGCAAAAAGAATTGTTTTAAATCTTCATCCAATTTCAATTTAACTTACGATTCCAATCTTCTTTAGAAGACATGCGCTGAAGCAGGCTAACTTTTCGTCGGTCTCGTCGACCTGACCGTTTTTAGCATCGGTGACTTTGGCTGGAATTATACCGAGAACAATTTTTTTAATGCAGGCATTACCACAGCTTTGCATTAGATACAGTATTCGCGGGAGTTTTTTTGCATTACGATGTTTTCTATTTACGTTTTCGCCAACTTTGTGTCGATGTGCAAATCGATTCTTACATAAGTGAATCAAGTACAATTATATAAAAGCGTTGCTGCACATCGAGTAACAAGTTGATGTTTTGCAATTAAGCAAAATCTCACTATATTATTGTGCAATCTTAATTTTTGTAAATCATTCAACGAGCATTCGGAAGCAATTTTTATTTTTTGCGCAAAATTTCTGCAGGTTCGTTTTTTTATTCCGTAAAACTTAATGAGTGGAGGGTCTGAAGAGATCGAATTTTTGAAAGAATATTTAAGGCGAGACAAACTCCATTACTTTTAGTCGATATTGTGGTGGATCCACTGACACCTAAAAATATACGTACGAAATTTTTTCTACTCTATAAAAATCGTCGTCTTATATATACGTATGTAACAAGACGATTTTTATGGAATTTCAACAGTTTTCTTCCGGTAGTTCCGTTCTTTGTATGAGTTTTTTGGAATGAGCTACAGAGCTGAAATTTGGATCTTTTGTGTAGAAAGTTGACCCCAAACCGAATATTGAATTAGAAATTCAGTTAAATTATTTTTCATGGGGGTCCCGTACATGGAAAAGGAGCAGAAAAAAATGCCTCTCTCTGGCATGTGGGGTGTCGTGGTTCGAAGCTCATTGAGCAGAGGACAAGTACATTTTTTATTATCTTTTATCTTTAAAAATGAAGAAATAGAGGTCCGTTAAAGTTGTCAGTTTTAGACCATTTTTGTTACTCGGTCTATCTCAAAAACTAAACTAGCTAGGAATTTGGCATTTCTGTGTATTATGTACCATATACTGTATTTAAACAACAAATACTGAAATCGCTGGTTCATAATGTAGTATATATAATAATTTGGTAAATATTCGGAAGTGGAGCTCTTGCTGGAATCAGTCTAATTTCCTTCAAGGGTCCAAACAACTTCAAACAAACCCGAACAACCCTAAATAACCTAGAACAACCCCGAGCAAAAATTAGCCTGATTCTAGCAGGAGCCCCACTTCCGAATATTTACCAATAATTTATTATACACATAATAAGAGTAAATTTATAATGAAAATATCTAAAATTATTGTAATTTAAATATTTACAATACCAAACGACTTATTATCGGAGTCGGTGCCAGCCAACAACGAGAGATTGACGTCACGGAAGAAACGAGAATGCAAATTTAAAAAAGACTGTAGATCGAATATTTCATGATTTTTTCTTCGCCTCCTCTTGTTCGGCGGAAAATGAGACGATGTTGGCAATTGGCTGGTACCGACTCCAAAAATAAGCCATTTGCTATTGTCGATATTTAAATAACAATCATTTTATGTTTTTTCATTATTAACCACAGTAGGCTTATACAAAGCTTTCTTTAGCTATCAGCATCCCATATGGTTTCAGTTTAGTACTACCTAAGAACTAAGACAGAAAAAAATCATTACCTAATGAAATATCTAGTTTTGAAGATAAATTAATTGGTCATATGCACGGAACTTTAATAGAGCGAGGCCCGACTCGCACTTGGCCGAGTGTTCATAAATTCGTGCGTTATATTTCGTCTATTTCCCTAGCTCGCGTAGAAATTTTGGTACTGTTATTCAACGATATAATACTCACTCCCACTACAAAATCTTGTTTATCGCACTACATATACTTTTTAAGGATGTTGAGTCCCTATGAAACATGTTAATGTTAATTGTTCAATAAATAGCTTCTTAATCGTCATGAAGTTTTTACACGACCTCCTGAATACTTCATGTAAAAACATACACCATTTTCAGAATTCTATCATCATTACTTCAACCTCCTTAAGCGTTGAAATAAAAAATGATAAGAAAATTCTGAAAATTTTTTATGTTTTTGTATGAAGTATTTAAGAGGTCGTGTTAAAATTTCACGACGATTAGGAAGCTCGTTATTAAAAAATTAACATTTTGTTAAGAACAATTTTTAGAAGAAATAAAAAAAAGTATCAATAAACTTCGTTTTGTTTCCGTTGCTGTCAGTATATTGTAGATATTACAAAATTGAGAGGTCAAAAAAAAAACTTATTGCAAAGTTACATCAGTTTCCATAAGACAGCATTTAATTTGTGAATGTTAATTGTTCAATAACGAGCTTCCTAATTGTCGTGAAATTTTTACACGACCTCTGAAATACTTCATACAAAAACGTACCAAATTTTCAGAATTTTATTATCAATTGCGATTTGGGACTCAACATCCTTAATATTGCTCTGATCGTAGACACTATTCTTACTGTTCTTCTATTAATTCGATTTTTCTCCTATACGCATACCGCCTGTATAATTTTTTCATTACACGAATCGTTTTTTCGGCGTAATTAAAGTGTAAATTCAAAAACCTGAGCGGAATCATTGATATGTCGGGAATATCACTGGGGGTCAATGTTATTTTGGCTTACTCGTGTCAACGCCGGTCTCGGTGATACACGCATCACGGTGCTCCCTTAGTTTCGCCTTCTGCTCGTCATTGAGGGCACTCTGCAATAAAAATCACATTTAGTACGAATTTATCGCCAACTTTATCCCCCGAGTCGAAAATAATGAGCGAAGTGCTAAAAAAAGCTTACGATAGACGCGACGAGACAAAGTGCGAAAACAACTGCGATGCTCTTCATGTTTGACGAGGTATGTTTTTTTTCTTGCGCACAATCGTTGCTCGAACGTTCGATGGAGTTGAACAATTGTTTGCGGAGCTTAGTGGCGAACTGGATCAAACTTCACGAAGATTCTGTCGTCTTATATAGGCGCGATTGAGTGTGATGAAATTGCATAACCTGTGTGTGACGTTGCTCCTTTACACATGCACACGAAGTCCATACATTTGCGGTTTACTCGTAGAGGGGAAGCATCGCGATTGACCATTATATGATCCTCATTATACCCCGCGATAAACGGAACGATAAACAGCATATATGAAAACGAATACACGCATGGATATGAGAGGTCTTCGCATGTCGTTTCTTCGAGTGCAAACTTGAGACTTGTAATGATCGCTGATCCCGTTGAGGGGGTCATGTATCGTAAATATTATATTTATCACATGCCAATTAAAATTCCCCTCACACATGCTCTCCAAGTTTTTTTTTCTTTCTATCATTGTTTTATTTGATAAACGCGACGATTCTGTTTATTATACACTTTTAGCAATGCAGCTGTCATCCGATGGCATACCAAATAATACTATGATATTACAAAACTGTTGCTCGATTGGAATAGAACTTAATCGCTGTCCCGTATCTAACAAGTAGCCTTATCGAAGGCGAAATTGTTAAGTTTTCCATCCGTAAATATCACGTTTCCGAGCCGGCTCGGCACGAAGTCTGGACTCATTCGTGACGACGAAATATTTTGTCACTGTACGCGGGAGAGCTCCAGGCGAATTTGGGAGGTCTCGTAGCGCCTAGACGTAAACAAAGCCGGGATGACGACGCGCAAGAGCGGACGCATTAGAACGCTAGATCTCGACTACGACGGAAACATTTCTCCAAAGCTAACCTTATGGACATAAATATAAAATAGTCCACCGAAACGTTATTCGGACATTATTGTATTGAACTATCATATTGCGTTTTATATATTTTACCACGTTCGTGCGAATAAACATGATTAAAAATCGTAAGTGAGATATTTGTTACATTTAGATACAATTGAACGACGGATGGTTCGATTTTTCGTAACGTAATTCAGAATACACAGGCTCCTGTGATACAAATACGATAATTAACACGTTAGCTGTGTGTAGATGGAACTGAAGGATCGAGAGTTCAGGGTTACCGTAAAATGGGGTTACTTTGAACAGGTTTTGGAAGTTTTTTGGAGGTGACTTTTTTTAACATTCCAAATTCCAACTTTTCTGCTCCTATAGAGGAATGTGTCCTTTGGCTACCAAATGTATAAGAAAGTCAAGTCCCACTACCACTTGCCTCCCCCAATTTTTTCTTTGAAGTGTCCAAGTAACCGAGTGTGGGGTTTCTTTGACAAGGCATTGAAATCCAACTTATATCAAAGCTTAAAGATTACTTTGACATCATCTTGATAAAAAAATTAATATTTTGTGCATTATACATGGAATTAAATTAAAAACATCGATTTTTTACAATCAAATTGTCATCTTTATTGAAGAAACGTTTTGCATAAAAATATCAAGTACCTAGGGGACGATTATAAGCGCTTAATCAGTCTTATCGAGCTTGAGCAACATTACTATCAACTTTAGCAACATTATAAAAAAATTGAACAACGAATTTAAACACAGTTAAATGCGCACACATTTTACCGTATTTTACGCTCTGTTAAAGTGCCCCAAAAACTGTTAAAGTTACCCTTATATCAATTTAACCCCGTTTTACGGTGCTCGTCAGAAAAATTCGTTGATTTTTCTTTAACTCGAAAAACTTTTTAAAACCAGTCTATCTGTTGTAATAAATGCTCGTGAGGATGGCGTTCGACGCGGACGAGCAGTTAAATCGATGCCGTTAAAATTGAATAATAAATTGTGGGACAAGTTTTTCGTTGCTTTTCTTTCGGCAGATCGGGTTACAAGACTGTTAAGGGAGGACACCACTGTAATTGCCCGTTTTCGACCGGTTTCTTTAGAATTTTTTTTAAAGAACGTTTAGGCTTATTAGGTATATATTGAAGTAAGTAAAAAAAAAATTTAGTTGTCAAAAGATTACAAAAATACCAATATAGTTGAAGCCTTGTACCGTCCAAGTATAATGACGCGAAGAATCCTCGGTGTCTTAATTGCCGAAACTTAATTGCGAAGCCAATTCGAGTGTGATCAGCGAACGTAACGAACAAAAAATTCCGATACGTGGGAATTATTTCCGGCAATAAGAGTTACGAGGAGTTTTTAATGATCGGTTTTATCGACGTGTATACGTACGGCACATTAAGTGACGACATTCAATGTTAAACATCCTAATTATTTACCGTGAGGCTTCAAAAAATCTGAAAATCACGTTGCTGTATAAAAAGCAGAAGAAACTCCCGTTGCTCGCCAAGTTGACATTTTCTCAGCAATCAACGCGATGCAGTTCCTCGTGATTTTTCTCGCTGTCCCGATACTCGCGGTTTCAGTGGGTTGCAATAATTCATTAATCCGCATTCCGAAAGGCATTATTTTTGGGCGTTCGGATATTTCGAAAATTCGACAAACTTTTCGTTTCAGGCCAGTCTGACTCCGCGAGATTTGGTGCAATTGGGGGTAGCCCGAACAAAATGCGGAAACGAATTTACCGTCGATCCAGCACAGATCGACCGTGCTCAAGCCGGCGAAGTCGTTCAGGATCCTGAATTTCATTGCTACATGGCTTGCATCCTCGAAGGAGTACATTTGGTGAGTCTTCGGGAAAACTAAAGATGGCGAGTTTGGTCGAGTCGCGAACATTCTTCTACATTTCTTGCAGATGCACTTTATGTATGAAAAAAAAAGCTTTTGGAATTTTTTTCAACCGTTCACTAAATAATCGTTACGTACAAAAATTTTGTCCATAATTTTTCGTCCTGATAAATAAAAAACCTCTTTTTTGGCCATTTCTCAAGTGAACTTTCCGGGAAAACTGATCGAGATATCGGTTTATTAACTTTCTTATTAAGTTTACGACAGTCGATTAGAACTGACACTACGGCTGTACGAAAATTCGCAATTTTGACGGTTCGGGAAAAGTGGCCAAAAAAGTCAAGATACTTTTTTTCGCTTTGTAAACCGTTCCAACGATCTATGTAATGGGGATTTTTTCGCTGATTGCAAATATCACCGAGTTTTCGTCCAAAGCTTCAAATTACGCGAACTAAGAGCGAAAAGCGTTTTTTCACACACTTGGGACGATTTTTTAAAATAAAAATGTTGGTCTACTGGACGAAATAATGGTAAATTCGCGTTCAGGGGATAAAAATATATCGATATAGAAATTTAAAAAAACATTGAAGGTCCAACATAAATATTTTCCCATCTCGGCAAAAATATGTGGTTTCACTGAATTATCGATAAATTATTTTCGGCTTGGATTGGCAACTCCGCTTTTTGCGCATGCTCTGTATAATTGTTTTCCCTTAAAAAAGTTCACTGCGTGGAGTTTCGACGATTTTTCGATTTTTGGCAAAATTTCGAAGACGGACCATCGATTTTTGCGATTTTTTCCATACTCTAAGCATCAATTTGGAGTTTGTAGAAATACTTTGAATCAGTAGATATATTTTATACACAGAAAAGAGAACTGCGATTAGGAACTTCAAGTAAGGGATGGTTTACCCCTTTAGCCTTGATACTCGGGAAACGTACAAAAATACGTAAACTTTAATTTCCCCCCCCCTAAAATTGTTACCCGTTGGACTCAATTCGATGTACCCCTTTCAAAAGTGGGGCGACGGAAAAAGAAAAACGGGCTGGTTCATCCCTTATTTTTTTTTTCAAAGTATCCATAGTATTTTTAGTATATTTTTAATGGTTTTGCATTGTAAGAATTTTCATTTTTGCTTCACGGAAATTGGTGGATTGCTTGCGCTCAGAACCCCAAAATGAGCCCTTGACATGTTTCACTCTAAGGGGTGGTTTCACCCCTTAGGCCTGTTTTTCCACCGATAAAAAAGACGTACTTAATAGTTTGCGATGATCTACAATATACACGAGTTCCAACAAAATTGAAGATTAATACCAAAGTGATGGTCCTTGTTAGATATCGTCGCTACAAGATCACGTTGAAATTCCAGCTCAGTTTACGATTTTTCATAAGACGCTCTACTAACTTGTCGCACTTGATCTTCTGTTATTGTTCCCCAAAAATATATATTGCAACTTACGATAATTTTGCAACTCTAGTATGCCCAAAAAAAAACTGCACTTCACCATAAATCGTCAAAAAGATTGACCCGCCTAAAACGTACGATGCATTTTTAAGATGCGCCCGGGCGGTACCCTGAACGCAAACGCGGCGATTGAAAAAGTACCCGATGCGCCTTTCCACGACGCCCTTGTCGGAGCTATAAACTCGTGCGCCAACGAAAGTACGATAAGTCAGACGCTCACATTTCCATCAACGTTAGCTTAGTAGATTCATCGGTCAATTATGTCTATCCGATGTTTTTCTGCAGGTGGTGAAAACAAATGCGATACAGCTCGTCGACTTTTCGAGTGCTTGCACGAACAAGGGGTACGCGATTTTTCATTTGCAAATATTATTTCGTTTTGCTCCGCATTTCGCAACGTACACCTCATTATTATTGATCCACTTTGCTCGCCTGATTTCAGCTTCCGGGCATGCTCCAATCGGATTTTTAACGATTCGACGATCTACCGAAGAAAATGCAACTCTCGTCCGATGTTGCGAATCCCTTGTTCTTACGAATTAAACATATTATGACAGCAGAGCGAAAAAATAATTATGAACGTCAAAATTAGACATTGTAATTTTATGTGCCGGAATTAAATAAAGTGGACCTTTTTGGAACAAAGTAGACGTACAGTTTCGTCGGCAAATGAGCGTTTATTGGAAGAGCCTTGAGTCTCGTAGGGATAGGTCGATTCCTTTGCAATTGGAATTGCCTTTCTTCCTCACAGGAATTCACAGAGAAAAGGAAAGCGTGGACCCAGGCGGATTGGAGGAAAATTTGATACTCGATAATGCATTTCAGATGGCTTCATTTACAATTAAGCCTAATTGATTTTTAATTAAATTAGTACACATTGTACTAATTGATTAGTACAATGTGTACTAATTAATGTGTACTAATTTAATTAATGTATACTAATTTAATTAATGTGTACTAATTTAATTAATGTGTACTAATTTAATTAATATGCACTAATTTAATTAATGCGTACTAATTTAATTAATATGTACTAATTTAATTAATATGTACTAATTTAATTAATGTGTACTAATTTAATTAATGTGTACTAATTTAATTAAATTAGTACACATTACTACTAATTGATTTTTAATTAAATTAGTACACATGGGATGAAACATTGGTCGTACAAAAAAAGAAACGCGTATTTCTATTCAAATCGAATAAAGTTTATTAGCTCTCAGTTCTGGAGAAGAAAAATCCTCGTCTCGTCCCGAAACAATTGGACATGTAATTTTGCGATGATTGTGTCTAGGTAGAATCCTCCGGCGAATCGTCGGTTCAGGTCGATTGGAGACGAGCGATTAATGGAAGATCGATACCGTTTTGTGTTCCAAATAACATTTCAATATCTTCGCCCCGGTCTCGCAAGTATTGGCACCCCCTGGTAACGAAAAAATCGACAATCGCAATCAATCAGTGATCGTTCGAATGAAAGAAAAATGGTGAATTACAATTTATGCATTGCGGGTCCGAATAGGTGGTGAAAATTCGCAAAATTTCGTCTCTCAGCGGTTGATTTTCGAATCGACGACAGAAAAGAGCGATCGACGGGTTACGTAAAATTCGGAGAAGATCGTAATAATTTCTTACTCAGTGATTTGCACTTGTTGACGATGTCGTCGACCTTCTCTTTGGGGACTTGGGGCGGGGTCAGAGCACGGAAGGTTGCCTCGTCGAACGTATCGTCAGCGCGGAGGAAACCAAGTTTCTTGAGGAAGCAAGACGCGAAACAGGCGAGTTTCGGATCTTGCTCGTCGAGAATGCCTTTTTTTGCGTTCTCGACAGCCGCTGCAACACATTTTTACACTCCGAACAATCTTCGTCACATGTTCATAATTTATTTGCAAAAAAAAACAACGCGATATATGAACCGTTTGGTAATTCGCCTTTCCTCCGATCTCCAGATTATTTGATCGACTTCCGAAAATACTCTGGTACCCGAGTGTCGTATTTTTATTTTCCAAACACGAGTTTCATTTTGAATCGTTACACTCACCGGCGGCGACACCGGTTTCGCCGATGCACGCGACTTTGATTTCGCGTAGCTTGACTATCTGTTCGTTCTCGAGTTGGGCCTGCAACAAAAAAGCACTTGATCGAAAGACCGGATCTCGTGGCTCGACATCCCCGACGGGCACGATCGACAGCGATTTTTCTCAAATCAAATTCAACTTCCACGATCACTGCGAGTCGTTAGTTATCGTAAAGTGGGGTTACTTTGAACAGGTTTCGAATGAGTTTTGTAGCTAACTTCTTTTGACATCCTAAATTCGAACTTTTTCGCTCCAATGGAACAATGTGTCCTTTGGCTGTCGAATGTATAAGAAAGTCAAGCTCCACCACCATGCCACAGTGTTATTGAAAAAAAGTGTCAAAGTAACCTCGAGTGTGGGGGGCGTCTTCGACAAGTCATTGAAATTCAACTTATGTCAAAGGTCAAGGGTTACTTTCACATCAGTTTGATTGAAAAAAAATGTTATGCATTATACATGGAATTAAGTTAAAAACAACGATTTTTGGCAATCAAATTGTCATCTTTGTTGAGGAAACATTTTACATAAAAATATCAAGTACCCAGGGTACTATTACAGGCACTTAATCAGTCGTATAATTATCATTGACAATTGGGAGATCAGCAGTTAATTTTATTAATTAGTCAAGTTTCTCAGTTGAGTATATCAGCATTGTGAGACTATATGCAGCATTGACTTAACATTGACAGTTAAGTCAATTAGCATTGTGAGACTTTAGACCGCATTAACTTAACATTGACAGTTAAGTTAATTAGCATTATGAGACTTTAGACCGCATTAACTTAACATTGAAAGTTAAGTCAATTAGCATTGTGAGACTTTAGACCGCATTAATTTAACATTGACAGTTAAGTTAATTAGCATTGTGAGACTTTAGACCGCATTAACTTAACATTGACAGTTAAGTTAATCACCATTGTGAGACTTTATACAGCATTATCTTAACACTGACAGTTAAGTTAATCAGCATTGTGAGACTTTAGACAGAATTAACTTAACATTGACAGTTACGTTAACCAGCATTGTAAGACTTTAGACAGCATTAACTTCACATTAACAGTTAAATTAATCAGCATTGAGAGACTGTAGACAGCATTATCTTAACATTGACAGTTGAGTTAATCAGCATTGTGAGACTTTAGACAGCATTAAGTTAACATTGACAGTTAACTTAATTCGCATTGTGAGACTCTATGCAGCATTATCTTAACACTGACAGTTAAGTTAATCAGCATTGTGAGACTTAAGACAGCATTAACTTAACATTGACAGTTAAGTTTATCAGCATTGTGAAATTTTATACAGCACTAACTAAACACTGACAGTTAAGTTAATCAGCATTGTAAGACTTTAGACAGCATTAACTTCATATTGACAGTTAAATTAATCAGCATTGTGAGACTTTAGACAGCATTAACTTAACATTGACAGTTGAGTTAATCAGCATTGTGAGGCTTTAGACAGCATTAACTTAACATTGAGAGTTAACTTAATTCGCATTGTGAGACTCTATGCAGCATTAACTTTACATTGAGAGTTAAGTGAATCAGCATTGTAAGTGTTTAGACAGCATTAACTTCACATTGACAGTTAAATTAATCAGCATTGTGAGACTTTAGCCAGCATTAACTTAACATTGACAGTTGAGTTAATCAGCATTGTGAGACTTTAGACAGCATTAACTTGATACTGACAGTTAAGTTAATCAGCATTGTGAGACTTTAGACAGCATTAAATTATCACTGACAGTTAAGTTAATCAGCATTGTAAGACTTTAGACAGCATTAACTTAACATTGACAGTTAAGTTAATTAGCATTGCGAGACTTTATACAGCATTAACTTAACATTGACAGTTGAGTTAATCAGCATTGTGAGACTTTAGACAGCATTAACTTAACATTGACAGTTAAGTTAATTAGCATTGTGAGCCTTTAGACAGCATTAACTTAATATTAACAGTTAACTTAATAGGCATTGTGAGATCAGCACTTAATCAGTCTCATAATTATCATTGACAATCGAGAGATCAAATTCAACCTGAGCAACATTACAATAAACTTGAGCTACATTATAATCAGCTTGAACAACAAATTTAAACATATTAAAATGCGCACACATTTAACTCGTATTTTGAAGCTCTGTCATAGTAGCCCCAAAAACTGTCGAAGTTACCCTTAATGTAAATTTAACCCCGGTTCACAGTAGGTCTTACAAAGCCACCGATGACGCAGACGACAAGAAGAATCGCGACGGTCTTCATTGCAAAAATGTAAGGTGATTGGATTTTTCGGGATTTTCAATATCGGTTCTCGAGGATAACTGGCTGGCCGTTCGACGATGTTTTGGCTTTTATAGGACCGCGGTGGCCCGATCGGTAACCTCGTCACGTATTCCTCAGGGCCTCGAAAAACATATTAAATCAACGTAAAACTATAATTGTCCCATTGCGAAGTGGGTTGGAGAAAGGAAGGAGAAGATGTTTCAAAGGTAACAGCGTATTCGTGCGAGATTATGATGATCCTGATAAAATCTGGGGAAAAAGGCCTCTGGTACCGATCGCTGTGTCGCAATTAATGGCCCTCTCTCCTACGAAGAAGGCCACGACCAAAAAAATCCTTACTTCGCTCCACGTGCCCAAAAGATTCCACTCCAAAGCTCCTTACAATCGCAGAAATTCAGCTACACTTTCCTACACTCCACACGGCGAGTATATAGCGCCGGGAATCCTTTTTCACTCGACCTTGAATAACTTGTTTGTTTAACGATGCCTTAATCGATTACACAACAAGCCACCGCGCCTGTATCCGGTTTTTTTTCATCGACCGATCTCAGCGTGAACGCACGGAGTGCCGATAGACCGAACGATCCGATGAATCACGATCGCGACGAAGGTAAACACCAGTTGGTCTCTATGAAATACGTTTGGGTTCAAAAACCTGTAACGTTTGACTACGCAGGACGTTCTGCTCGTTTGACGAACAACTCGATCTTTTTACATTGCACATTCGGGTTTGAAAGAATATGTGTACTTGATTCCGATCCAAATCGAAGGTTCGTTTTTTTAAGGAGCTACCTAGAGGCCCGATTTTTTTTAACACAACGCTGTATATATATATTGAAAGCCTTTGAAAAAAATCAGCTAAACATACAGAAGAATACGGCCGTCCGCAGATGGTGACATCTTTTTGCGACGTTTGGCGGTGGACGCTCTTCAGCTTAAACGGTCCATCTTAAATCTAAAGACCAAACGGGTTTTGCAAGTTAACAACAAATACGAGTCGTTGACGATCCCCAATTTTTTAAATAATGTTTTAAAACTACACGGCGACACATTGAAACTCGAGCATACAAAATCCATGAAAAAAGTCGTCATTTTTACGTAACTCTTAAAAAACGAAGATCAATTTGAAAAAAGTGAGATCGTCAACGACCTTTAAATGTTTCTCATCGTATCTCCTGTAAATTTGGAAACAGTCCATCGAGTGGTTCTCGAGATATCATGTCCACGGACTTCGAGATAAACGCGTTGAAAGTTTGATGTACAGTGCTGCTACCGCTCGCCCGGCGGACTGTTAGTAGTTCATCCAATTTTAGGAATATTTCGACGTAGTTCTAAAAAGGACAAACCTCCGATTAATTTGGAAATCCGCGTACCCATGTATTTTGACTCGCCGATTGTGGATATGATAGTGGAAATACCCGCAAGTTTGATTTTCAAGGTCAAACATCACAAAATCTGAATTTTTAAAGGTTTTTCTACTTTATTGCAATAAATGTTGATCTTAAAGAAAAAAGTTTTGGACAACAATTGTAGCCTATCAAAAGATTGATCTATTATTTTCTATACAGTTTTTGTCTAAAACCATTCTCTATCTAGAAAAATGGGATAATGCTCCACTAACAAGGAACATCCCTCAGGTGTCCGCCTCCGATTTTGTTGAAACTCATATATGTGATAGAGCATCAAAAATTTTGAGACACGTATTTTTTTTTATCGGCGGAAAAACGGTTTTGAGGGGTGAAACGCACCCTCGAAAATGGGGATGTTTTTTCGTTTTTCGTCGATAACGTTTTAACGGTATGAGATATAAAAAAAATTCAAATTGCAACAATGTTTATTTTTTCATGTACTATACATTGGAGATGAGAACGATACCATTATCGACGAAAAACGAAAAACACCCCTATTTTCGAGGGCGCGTTTCACCCCTTAAAACCATTTTTCCGCCGATAAAAAAAAATACGTATCGCTTACTTTTCGGTGCTTTATAACATATCCAAATTTCAACAAAATCGAAGGGTGTCACCTGAGGGATGTTCCTTGTAAGTATATTTTGCTAAACTCCATTAGTTTCGACATTATGTACTTTTTTTTATGGTGTGTGTTGTGTGTTGTTTAGGTTTGTATGGTTTTTTTGGCTTTGTTTGGGTTTGTTTGTTGTTTAGGTATGCGTATATTGTCAAATATCAAACAGCAACCTTCCCCGGATAAAATCCGTAAGTAGATAATATCGAAACTAATAGACTTTAGGAAAATGTACTTTTTGGAGCATTATCTCATTTTTCTCGAAACAGATTGGTTTTAGAGAAAACTTGTATAGAACATAAAAGATCAATCCTTTTTTAGGGTACAACTTTTGTGCGAAATATTTTTCTTTAAGATCAAGATTTATTCAAATAAAATAGTAAAACTTTTAAAAAATCATCTTTTCTGAGTTGTGACCTTGAAAATAAAATTTGCAGGCATTTTCACTATCATATTCGTGATCAGAGAGTAAAAATACACGGGTACACAAAATGCCAAATTCATCGGAGGTATTTCCTTTTTGGAACTTTATCCCAATATTTCAATGAAATTTTCGAGAATCAGATATATATGATTATACCATATGCGAGGCTTTTTAATATTCAATACAATAGGAATCGTACATTGTATACTTTTTTCCAAAGTTCCACTATTAACATGTTGTAAATATTTCCAAAAATATTGTTATTCCACTTCTTGGCCCAAATCCAGGCGAAAAATGTAGTTTTTTTTGTATTTTCTAAAAGCATACACAATCAAGAATATGTGAAAAAATTGAACTAAAAATATTGAAATTGACCAATCTACAGACGATTTAGTTTTTCTCAAAACTATTTTCCTGGCCTGGCCGGAATCATGGCTCTACCTATAGTTGTCCGATTTTCAATTCAAAAAACGAAAATTTCCCTAATTGCAGTAGCTATCGTTGTACGTAGCCGTCTTTTTTTTAAGTAAGTGTTTTTACTCTCCATTTTACGATTTTTTCTCCAAAACGGGCTCCGTACAACGAGGATTATATTTATATATACCATAAAACTTTTGTATTTTTATTTTTCACACCAACCATTGTCGAGCTATTGATTCACCCGTTGGACCACGCTTTTATACAGAGGCTCTATTATACCTCTATAACGTTGTTAACGTAGAATTTTCAAAAATAAAATTTACACGAAATAAGTTCAATGTATGCCTAATAAAATACCACATTTTCAAATCCCAAATAAATAATCCAGTTTACAAAAATAATTCGAAAAAAAACTACCTTTTTTCGTCCCGTCACAGTGTTGTCCTCCCTAATGGCAAATATCGAGCTATTCTTGTATTTTATACAATAGCAATAGTATAATGTATAAATCTCGAACATTTGATTAAAATCGCGGTCTGCTTAATTGTTCGAAGCAATTTGCGGCTGATGTGAAATAAATGACATTGAAGCCTGCTGAATGTGATAAAAATCATTGTTAATTCCAAGATTCGAGAGATCGACATCAGAGTGTATCTAGAATATTGATATTTCCGGGATCCGGAAGTATGAATTCGGAAGTGTAAAAGGGCCAAGTCCGTACTCCGGGGGAATGAGGTGGGATATCCAAAAGTGTCACGAGTCTTCCCTTCTTGTGCAGTTAAAATTGTGTCTTCCTTTCTAACATACGTAGGTCTGTACCTACGTATGTATGACAATACAAATGTGGAAATATATTTTGTACAATATCTACGGATTGACCATAGCTATAAAGTCAGCTGGTGGAACTAAGTGGTCAAGCCAAGGTCTCATCCCACTTGTGCCGTGAACTCATTGGACTTTATGATGTCTTCAGTATCATGTCGAGCAGAACAAGGATGTGCTTTCCGCGGGACCGGGCACGAGGTATATACTGTTTAAAATTTCAGCATCTATGACCAAACAGCAAGGTCCGTTACGAAAGAAGTCGTCATCTTCGGCGCCCTCGTGACAAATACGATACAGCGTTGATTCATGCCATTCTCGTTTGAATAGCGAATCCTCCGTGTGTTACTCTCCCCCTGCCCCATCTCCTATGCACAATTAACGCCACACACTCGTTACTTTACCCTCACCCAGTATCCAAAACTAACAATAACTCACCAGGAAGCGCGATTTTTGTCGCACCTACGACTGTTTTCCATATAAAGGAGCAAATATTCGCGCACATCGTTATTGTGCAATTGTGCGATAAGTACCGATCATGTATCGCAACGTGACCGTCTTTGCAGTGATCGCCCTCGCGGCCCTCGTGAGTAAAAATATCCTCGTACTTTCGGCCCCATCTTGCGATCTCTCAATTTTTTAAAAACTTTTTGTTGAATCAAGAACCGGAATATCGGACCAAAAATCCGATAGTAAAAAACCGATTTGCACTCGAATAATTCCGATATTTCGATATCAGAGTTGAAAAAATTAAAATATCATTTTAATTGTTATTATTTGCCGTCAAGTTACTTTTACTGGTTTTTTAAATTATGTTTAACAGCCTTAACATTTTATTACTTGCATTAAATATTTCCGAAGTGTCAAATTATTTATCCACTGCAATGAGGTAAGGTCGTCTCTGAAAGACGAAATTTCAGATGCTCTTTGTTTTTTGCGGTCGTTGTTTCAACAATCCCAATCGCGTTGATTAAAGTGACCATGCTGTTGCCTTTCTGACACAAGTTACTCTCAATTTTGCTGGCTTACTGCGTATCCGTTTTGCATAGAATTTTTATTTTTGTTTTTTTGTTCATTTATTGCATATCGGGTTGGATATATTGAAGAATATAGCGAAGTATGTTTAGTAGGGTATAATATATATGTTTAATTAAACCTTTATTTTTCCCATTTTACTCCGTATGCGGGGCACGATGAGACAGCGCTGTGATAATGATGGGGCACGAGTTATTGACATCTTTCGCATATAAAAGATTTTCATTCTGAATACCATTAATTTGATAAGCCAATCGTCTAAGTTGTGTACGATTAGTCCGAATAATCTTGCTCCCATATCGTTTTGTACATTTGCAAGTTCTTTTTTCCCCCTGGTAGGAACACCGGTTGAAGAGGAACCAAATGCTTTACTAGTTTCATTTAACCCTTTCTAACGTAAATAGTGGTACGTTGTAAAATATTAAGGGTTTGCGATAGCTTGTATTCATCTTGGCCCATTAGACGGCTAAGGAACTAACAAAAAATCGTGCAATAACTTTGAAAATTTCTGACAAACCGTTGTTATTATATTAATAATTAGTACTTTCATTGTGTTTACCTACCTGTCTTTAATCAATACCAGCAGCTCAAATAATCTGAAATAATGTTAAAACTTTACCAAAAATTACGTAGTTTTGTCAAAAAATCGATATTGTTTTCTCACTGGAGACGCGCGCTTCCGCCACAATTGATACTTTCACACTCATTCACCTCACCACCCCCCCCCCCCTCTATCATTTCCATCTTCACTTTTCAAGCTCCTAACGTTTTCAATCACGTTTCCACAAAAATATCGGAGAACATCGTAATGCCGGTATTCCGGTATAACAATTTCTCGATATCGAAACGATACCGGTAATGAAAAAGCTCCGACAGTCCAAGCTCTAGTTACGCTCGTTTGTTAGGCTCTCGGTATGCCCGGACGAGAGGAATTCCGAGCTGCCAGGGCGAAATGCGCCCAGGAGAGCGGACTCGATGTCACAACGATAAAAGAAACTCCTGTGGACGATCCGAAAATAAAATGTTTCGGTGCATGTATGATGAAGCAGCGTGGACATGTAAGGATATCATAATAACAGTAATTATGGTGAAAGGTTTGATCCGAAAAAATCCCGGCTGAACGAAGATTGGAATATTGAAAATGATTCGGGTGTCTCGTATTCCAGTTGAAAGATGATGGAACTATGGACATCGAGAAAGCTATCGAACAACTGCCAAAGGACATTCCCGAATACGACAGGATCACCGCAGCCATCCGGGAATGCGGCAGTAAGAGTACGTGGTCACCTATCGATTTATCAATATCTCGATTTTTTTGCCATTCTTCTACATACTTCTCTCTCTTTCTCTCTCTCTCTCTCTCTCTCTCTCCCGATTTACAGAGAGCGAAAACGAATGCGAAACGGCTCACGAGATTTGGACGTGTCTCGGCGAGAAGAACGTAAGTCGTCGACGAAGCCTTTTGGCTCCATATATTTTAGATTTATTCGCTGGAGCTTTCGTTCGCTGAACAAACCAAACAAACACCCATAATTAGCAATATTCGACGTGTGATTTTCCAACTGCCAATGTGTCGGATTATTTTTTTCCCCGAAACTCATTTCACGTTAAGGAGGTACGATCACTTCCACGGGGTCAAAAAAGAATCCACATTTATTTTACCCACAGCTGCTCTGATTGATGTTTACTTATGTTGATTATTCGTATTGTCGATTATAGTGTGCCAAATGTTGTGGTAAATGATGAATTTTTTGCACGTGGACAAATAAAAACTGAAAAATTAGATTGTCAACGACTCGGTAGCAATCTGCGTAATAATATTAACGTAATAAAATTCAAGCTTATTAAAATAGGCTTGAATTACTTCAGCGGAGTTAAAACGATAGGCAGAATATAATTATATATATTATTGATATGCAATAAATGATAAAACTCCATAAATTGTTGTTTGCATATTCTGTGGTGGCTTCTATTCAAATTAATTTCAATAAAAAGCTAGGTTATGTTCGCCAAACGCATCAGCTGTTACTCGCGACGTTGCTAATTGTAAGTCTGCTGGTGCTATTTCGTCGTTCTGACCATTTTCAACCGGAAATTGAAACTTTCTTGTAATGTAGTGCTTTAACTACACGGTGAAGATTTATTTTCTTATTTTTTACAAAATCTATTATATCTAATGTGTCGAATTTCGGTTTTCCAACGAGTTTAGTTGGATACGTGAGCAGAAAAACCACGATCACCGCACTTCCGGTTGACCGTCTCCATAAGACGACGTGCTTCGGTAACTCAAAGTGCTCGACTTTGCAGTTTTATTCCGAAAAAACTAACCTGTTAAAACAGCTCAAATTTTGGGAATAGGCGCAAAAAGTATTCGTCAAAATCATACAAAAATTTCAAATCCAAAAGTTGGATTCGTAGTAATGATCGTACCTTCTTAATGGTGGACTAATTATTTTACGCACACCGATTATTATGAATGTTTGAGGTGTGGAATTTTTCGAACCGCCCTTTTTTTTCGTAATTCGTCAATTTACAGTAGCCCCGATAATTTTATTAAAAAGTACCAGTGAGTACTTTTTAATAAAATTATCGGAACAATCTAAAATTGAACAAAGCCTCCCCCTGCAGTTCTTCCGCTTAAAAATCCAAAATAATTAATTATTTTATTATTTTTTATTTATTTATTATTTATTATTAATTTATTATTAATTATTTAATATAATAAATAAACATAATTTATTATTAATTATTAATTATTTTATTAATTATTAATTATTTAGTGAAATGACGATTTTATTAATTATTTTGGATTTTTAAGCGGAAGAACTGCAGGGGGAAGCTTTGTTCAATTATTCCTAAAAATGACGTTTCGTTTTCTGTCTTGCAGGCTCTACCACCGAAACGCCGCGGCCCACCACCTGCCGCTTGAACACGAATACGCGGAGGCATGTTACGATCATAATTGGAAACTCTTGCTGCACCATTTTATATTCTTACACATTGGCTCTTGTACACATTGACTTTTGTACCACAGTAATATAATAAACATAGGTTATTGCACGAAATTTCCGTGGCTTGTATTTTCTCACCCATTTATTTATATTTATTTGTCACCTGTCGATTTTTCGGCCGAATGAATTTGGAGAGCTCTTTTCATTTTCCGCTAATTCAAGTGAGGCTCGACTTTGATGGTACAGAACACGTCTGATCGATGACGTTGAAGTTTGCATCGTTGGAACGCAATGAAGACTAATATTTCTGAATTGCTTTGATTTACTTTGGCTTATTTCGCCAGCAATTTTTTTTCGAATATACTTATTTAGCCATCTACTATATAAATTTACGAAAAAAAGATCTCGTATCATAGTAAAAATGAGGAAAAGAAAATGTAAAGTAAACAACAACACAAAATGTAAACGATGGGTAAATATTCGAAGGTGGGGTTCCTGCTAGAATCTGGTTAATTTTTGTTTGGGTTTGTTTGGGGTTGTTTGAGGTTGTTTTGGGTTTTTAAGGTTTGTTTAGGGTTGTTTGAGGCTGTTTAGAGTTGTTTGGGGTTGTTTAGGTTTGTTTGAACCCTTGAAGAAAATTAGCCTGATTCTAGCAGGAGCCCCACTTCCGAATATTTACCCAACGATGTTAAGGATGTTGAGTCCCTATGAAACATGTTAATGTTAATTGTTCAATAAATAGCTTCTTAATCGTCATGAAATTTTTACACGACCTCCTGAATACTTCATGTAAAAACATACCAAATTTTCAGAATTCTATCATCATTACTTCAACCTCCTTAAGGGTTGGAATAAAAAATGATAAGAAAATTCTGAAAATTTGGTATGTTTTTGTATGAAGTATTTAAGAGGTCGGGTTAAAAATTCACGACGATTAGGAAGCTCGTTATTAAAAAATTAACATTTTGTTAAGAACAATTTTTAAAAGAAATAAAAAAAAATGTATCAATAAACTTCGTTTTGTTTCCGTTGCTTTCAGTATATTGTAGATATTATAAAATTGAGAGGTCAAAAAAAAAACTTATTCCAAAGTTACATCAGCTTCCATAAGACAACATTTAATTTGTGAATGTTAATTGTTCAATAACGAGCTTCGTAATTGTCGTGAAATTTTTACACGACCTCTGAAATACTTCATACAAAAACATATCAAATTTTCAGAATTTTATCATCATTTGCGATTTGGGACTCAACATCCTTAACACCATTTTGATCGTCGGGTCTAGCGATTCATTTTCCCGCACTCCTGCGCCGAGCTCGTTCCTTGAAGTAAAGTCTGCGGGGGTACGATTTATTCGCGCGTTCTTTTGACGCTTTTTCACATAACATCTGACGTTCGGCTGTGTGTAATCACAGTGTGTGTGTGTGAGTAAATTGCTGCGTAATTGACTCTTTTGACGGTTTCGCGATTACGCGACATGTCGTGCGCTGGGGCCAATGAAGTTTGATGTTTGAAGTTGAAAGTTACATATTTAAGTACCATACCTAAGGACACCACTGTAAAGGGTAAAAATATCAATTTTTTTGCGTTTTCTCAAAGTATATATGCGCAGGAACGTGTGAAAAAAAATTCAAGTTCAAATGGCGAAAATTGACCAAGTTACAGATGGTTTAGTGAAAGCAGGTAGCACGTAAAAACAGGAGTTTTTTTTTCTGAAAATAGATAATATTGGCTAAGACTTGACCGAGCTTTTTTCGTTACGGAGTTTCAATCATCACCAAAAAAAATGTTGAATTTTTTTTCGATTTTTCGAGGTACATCATTAATGCTATTAATGAATGGAAAAAAACTGTTTAAAAAAAACATCGGTAAAGACCAAACTGCCATGACACTGACAATGAATAAGTTTACCAAATTTCAAGTCAATCCGTTAATTAGATGTTTAGAAATCATGTACACCGTTTTGAAAAACATAGTTTCGAGAAAAACGCGTTTAAAGTTTGACTAGCACTTCTATCGTTGTAATTATAAGTTTCCATTCAATTTGCGATTCCTGAACCATTCGTTGTGGACCTTCCTCTTTAATTTGAGTTCCTCAAGTGACGAAAGATTATTTAATTTTTTCACGGTAGCCTAGCCCCTTAAGAGTTCAACGCCCAGCCTCCGACTGTCCCTATTTTTTATCACGTTTTATGAGAAAAACATTCTCGCGCTACTGCAGCACGACGAACTGGGCTAACGAATAACTGCAGCTTTTGAAAATATCTTCGTTTCGTTCGGAACGAATTGAAAAATCTTTACAAAACCCTACACGGAGAAAAAGAGAAACCGGATGTTGAGACGAATCACTGAAATATTTGATAATTCCAAGTAGTTTTTTTTTCATCTATTCAGTATTACTTTTTTTCTTCTTCAATGTGCACTTGTAACAAACTGGATGACAATGATCACTTGTAACAAACTGGATGACAATGATCACTTGTAACAAACTGGATGACAATGATCACAATCGCTCCATTCCGAATTTAAAAAAAACCCGAAACTACGATTGCTTTGATATTTGCACTTCCCTATTGACATTTTCGCAACGACTTACGTATACTAAAACTATTAATCGCATTTTTTCGAAACGACCTTTCCTGACTTGGCCGGAATCGAAGCTCGCCATACTTACTTTGTTCCAATTTTCAATTGAAAAGAAAAATCAAACGTGGTAGATAGTAAATTTGGTTAATAGCTATCGTTGTAGGTTGCCATTTTTTAAAGCTAGGTATTTCTTAAGCCCTTGTAAATATAATATATGTAAAAATAAATAATATATATTGTAGAATAATAATATAGAATATATGTAAACATTTCGACGAAAGTACACATTTTTGAACAACCCCCATTTTGTGAACAACGAGAACTACATTGATAAAGATTATGAAACTTTTTTATTTTCATTTCTCTGACCAACCATTGTCAAGATATCGAGCTGGCCGTTGGACCATATTTTTTTATACGGAGGCTCTATTATACGTCAATAACGATGATGATTTTTAATTTTATGAAATAAAAATTTACGCGAAATAAAAAACACCTTTTTTGCAAATCCCAAATATAAAATGTAGTAGACAAAAAAAAATCGAAAAAACTACCCTTTTTCGGCCTGCCCCCTTAAAGTAGCATCAGGAGTTACAACATTGGAGGCACTTTTTATTTTTACTTTTTTTTTCTTGAAGTTTGCTGTTATTACAAAAACGTCCACTGTGGTTGGAATAAAACGAACTAACTAACTGCAAAAATAGTTAGTTCAAAAGTAGAGTCCAATGTACGTGAAAATTGGGCATGTCAATGGAAGGATCGAAATCGATTGCGTAACTTGTGAAGCAATGAGTAGAGATCAGGTGGGAAGAATTCGAATTCATGAAAGTCCTTTTTTCTCCTCGCCATTATAAATGTAAAATTAAATCTCGAGTTTCAAGGAAAAAAAAGAGTCGTTGAATATTTTCCACGATTGTAACGGCAAGCGAGCGAGTGTTCGATATGACCGAATGGAAAATTTCTTACTACTCGCGCGATGCTCTCACGTGAAAGATTTTTTTCCCTGATCATTAAGGATGTATTGCCCGTACATTGCCTACCACAAGTGAGTTTCGGCAAGAATTTGAAGAACTTTGCGATGAGATTAAAATTTTAAAAAATCAACCACATTGAAGATGCTAAGAACATTAATTTCCGGTAATAATAATGCAAAAGAGCTATAAGTAAATTGTTGAAAAAAAATTGTTCAACCAATGTCCGGTGAACTACTCTTTTTATATTAGAAAATGAATTCGTAGATTTTTCTGAATATGTATGGATTTTTTAAGACCTTTCTTTCTTCTTTCATTTGAATTTTTGAATTAAAAAAATGTATGAAGAGTCAAATTGCCAATATGTTTTCGGAGCAATGGTCCATATTAAGTTCAAAAAGTATCCGGGGTATTGAACGAACAGTGTCACAGGTACAGCCTCTGAAAAATTCCAAAAACGGTATTTTCGTAATAGCGAGAAAATTCTTTAAAAAATCGTATGTATTCAGAACAATATCATAATACATTTAATGCCACAAAAAATCAAGTTTACCGGAGATTTTTTTACTAAATTTTTTTTTAAACAATTTATTTATAATTTTTTGGCACACTTATTATTCAAAACCAATGTTCTTAGAATCTTCAATACGGTTGTTTTTTTTCAGATTTGAATGTTATCGCAAAGTACTCAAAATCCTCACCGAAACTCACTTTTGGTAGGGAATGTACGGGCAATACATCCTTAAGCGCCCGGGGGAAAACCGGAATATTCGTATTTGAGCGAACTTCAAAGTCTGGCCGAATAAATTATCGTCGAGCCAAAAGATTCGAAACTGGATGTTTATTTTCGCGGCCACTGCCCTCGAATGTTGTGTAATAATGTTTGCCACACGGACCTGCTGAACGTGTTCACGTATTTTTATCTCGTCTTTCCTGATCCCGCATTGAAGGACAAACGTTAATACTTTGGAAAAATTTGACTTTTCGAAAATCTGAACAAATGAAAAACATGCTATCTTTTTTTTAGAAACTCGAGAATAACTTTAATCGTTCGATCGAATTAATTTATTGTCAAGAAGTAAGTATTATTTTAAGGGAGATATCTTTAGGCGAGGAAAAAATTGTGATTGTTATTATTTTTTCAAAAAGGAAATATTTCTTCACCATTTTTGAGACTTAGAGTATGTTTTATTGCTACTTTTGGCTGCTGCATGGTTTTTTTTTAAATTAATTTTCGAAAATTGCTGAGGTATGAAATACAAAATCTGAAAAAAAATAACACAGATTTTTCCTTCGTTAACACTCATACGCAGAATATGAGCCGAGAAAAAGTGAGAAATGTTGTAAATCGTTGAAATGGTACGTTTTGAAACAAAAAGATCGAGTTTTCTGAAAAATGGCTACATTTTGCAATAAAAAGAATACTTTTTTTTCGAAAATTCCCCCTATAATCGATCGCAATTTAGAATTTTGTTACAAGTAGAAAGTCTCTTTTTTTTTAAGCACGGAGCAAATTCACAGCAGGCCTTTGATTTTCGAATTCACCGAAATTCATCAACAATACACCTTACCATAATCATTCAGCGTTTGGAGATAGAAAAACAATAACACGGTGAGCACCGTATATTCTAAAATTGTCGCTGTAAATGCTCGAAGATGAATACAAATTTTTCCTGTACAAAACGAACCGAAGAAAAAAAAAAATTTCACCTCCACGACCACACATTCGTTACATAATGAGGTCGGGGATAAAACTCGACCTCGTTATCGTTAGCTTCGGTCACACATCGTTAGAGTCTCAGCAATGATTGCGACACATGCCGCATCTACTTTTATCAAAATTCAACGCGCTTTTCATTTCAAGAAATCAATTTCTTTCAATAAAATAATACGCGCGAGAAATCAGAAATGATAGGAGTTATCGACTAATGTCGCAGTTTGCAGGGCGTGATTATAAAATATCTTATTCCCGCCTACAAGAAAAGCTTGTTAATTTATTTCTTTGGTATTGAAAAACGATATAAAAAAATAACTTAACGAGCTTATCTGAATATAATTCTTCGTTTAAAACTAATTTAAGGCAAATTTAATGAAATTATGCAATTGCCAAAAATATATATATATTTCAAATCGACGAAGCTTAAGGGATGACATTTTTTCGGAAAAAAATCCCAAAATGCCTGGTGTTAAAAAGAAGCGTACATTTAACGCAATTTTGACTTATATTCATCGGCTTAAAAAATACTATATGTAAAAAAAAAAACTACGTACGACGATAGCTACTGCAATTACAAACATTTTGGTTTTTCAAAATTACGAATCGGACAATTATGACTTCACTCATGATTCCGGCCAGATCGAGAGAACTCATAGCGAGAAAAATGCGGTTGAAAGTTTTTGTATACGTAAATTCGTTGTGCTACTGCTCTCACAAAATTGTTCGTAACTTGGTCAATTTTCAATATTTGAAGTTGAACCTTTTTTCACAAATTTTTGTATGTGTGTATATATATATACTTCGGCAAAATGCAAAAAAAAAACATTTTTTTTACCCGTCTGATTTTCTCTTATTCGTCCGATTTTTATTTCGCTTATCTCAACGAGCAGAATGCAATAAAAATCGCAAGACCGGAATAAAGTGACCGTGTATTACGTTGGCAAGATTTTCCGTCCAGATGCGCAGTGAATGACGTTAACGCTTATTATCGACGGGGAGATCACAAAGAGCGTAAATAAATTCTGAAGTGCATACGGTAACGCAATTTTTATTTATTCGCAAAAGCTCGGATATTGCGAGGAAGCAAGGTCGTACCGAGCTGATTTCTAACGAATCAAAGTTTCCTCCTGCCTCGTGGCTTCGAGCAGAAAAAAATAAAAATAAACTTCGAATAAAGCGGTGCCTATTGCTCATCGTGGAGGAAGCTTGACGGGTGGACATGCAATAGAATAAAACTCGTATCGGCGCTTTGAGACGTTTCGCCTCAATTCTAGATAATTGAGTCAATAAAGGACGAATTAAAATCGTGCCAGGAGATGTTGGAGCACCGCGGCAATCGTAATTACGCTATTGAATTAATTGTATATGCACCGATTAGAAAAACGAGGCGCTGGCCTCCATTGTACACGACGATTACGTAGTGCAATTTACCATAACGTGACTGCAAATTACTCAGGCGACTCATTTCATATTATTAGTGGATTAAGGTTTTTTCGCATTGGACGGAAAAGAAATGAAATGTTGAAAAATGCATGAAAATCCTTCTTTCGTCGGCGCTTTTCTCGAAACTATTTTTTTTTAAGGCGTAAGTCGTATCGGGAAATCTAGATGATTGTCTCACTTTAGAGGTTAGGCTACTGTGAAAATGACGAATACTCGTTCGTCGCTTGACGCGATTCAAATTGAAGAGGAAGGTCCAATATATGGTGCAGGAATACCAGATTCTGTGCCAGTTTTTTCTTTTCTTATATACATATAGCCAACTTGATTTTGTGCCGCCCCTCCTATCTTAATCATTTGTATTTAAGTAGACCTTTTTAGGTGCCTATACGTTTCAAAACTGTGCACACGATTTCTCCACATCCAATGAACGGATTGAGTTGAAATTTAGTGCACTTATTCAGTGTAATAGTAGTTTACCGACCGGATTTTTCGTTTTAACATTTTTTTCAATAGTTATCAACAATAGTGATGTAATTTTGGAATGGTGAAAGGGGATATCAAAAAAAGTTCGGACAAGTCTTGGCCAATATTATCTATTGTAAGAGAGAAAAAAACTCGTTTTCCGTGTTTGAAAATCAAGTTTCCTCTCACGATCAAAGTTTCTTCACGAGATTGTAAAGGGTGCCTCAAAATAACTTAACTATTAACAATTAACTATTAACTATTAAATTTTAACTATGAACTATAAACTATAAAATTAACTATTCAATAGTTAACTATTAACTATTAACAATTAATTAAAAATACGTATTATTTAGTTGAAAAATGCGAATGTTGAAAGTACGCATTGAAAATGCTTTTAAAACTGTATATGTTTGTTGCGGTAGGCTGGGTATAGGGGCCTGAGTTAGCTGTATGTGACACGAAACTAACGCTACCCCCACTGTGCGGTAGTAGAGTGGGGGGAGCTGCGACATGCCTGTGATTCGTTGAAAAATGCTCTCTCCCCACCCAATTCTAATCTTGTTATTAATTTAAAAAGTGTATTTCACCTTATAACAAATATATCACAAGCATTATGTAACAATTATTATACAAACAAACCCAACAAACCCAAACGAACCCAAAACAAATCCAAACAAACTCAATATATCAATATTCTTTTAAAAATAATAAAAACCACCTTATATTATTTACATGTACGTTATTTATTACCCGAAAAGACTGATTACATTTTCAATGTCATGAAACAGTTGAAATTTGTGTAATATCTGTAGATTTTTTATTGAGAGGTTATGTGTGGAACACAATATCCGTTAAATGGCCGCCTCGTCCCTGTTTGAAAACGTTCACCCTTTTGACGAAATTTTCAATAACATTTTGGCATAATTGCGGACAAATTTCATTAATGGTGCATCCAATTGCATCCTTGAGCTCCGGAATGGCCAGTGGATCATTGGCACACGTTTTTCCTGTCAAAAAAGCCCAAAGTAAGAAGCCCAATGGCGTCAAATCGCACGATCTTGGTGGCCAATTCACATCCCGCAGCGCGGGATAACACGACCATGAAACTTCGTCTGTAATAACTGCAATACTTCGCCCGTAGTGTGGTAGGTTGCGCCATCTTGTTGAAAGAAACAATTTCTACGCGTTGCTCGATCGAGTAATTCTCCATGATTAAACCTCACCTCCTGATGCCCGTTGTCAAAGATTAGTACCCTATGTTCGCCACGAATCAAATGGCGCGGTTTTTTGAAATGTCAGGTCATTTTGAGACACCCTTTATTTAGCTTCTTTAATTATTAAAATTTCTTAATGAAATTTGTCCAAAACTTTGCTAATGTACATACAAATAAATGTGCAAATGATTTTTCAATCGACTTATATCCTTTAAAATTAATTTTTTCAAGTAACACCGATTTTTGGGTCATCACAGTAGCCTAACCCCTTAAAATTCGGATAGAGGATAGTTTATAACATTTTCCATCGTATGACCGGATGACTTTCTGATATGTTTAGCCATTTGTTAATAACAAATTGTTGAAGTTATTTTTTTTCGTCAAATATCGAACTTTTTTTCGACAGCCGCTCATTTTCGTAGATTTAAATATTTCAAAACGGATCCGATCATACGAAAGTTTTATAATCATATTAAAAGTACATTTTTCGTGCTCTTGAAGTTTGCATCGTTGAAACGCAACGAAAGGTCTTTTTAAATTTCAATGTTCTTATTTTTATTATTATACGAGATCATTTCTTCGTAGATTTATATAGTAGATCGTTAAGTAAGCATATTAAAAAATTATTGGATGATTGTTGTAGGCGAAATATGCCAAAATAAATTAAAACAATTCAGAAATATTAATTTTTGTTGCTTTTGAACGATGCACACTTCAACGTCATCATTAAAAAAAAATGTATACCAGTGCGGCCTTACTATACCAGTTTGAACATATGATTTCGTTTTTTCATTGACTTTTCGTTTTTCCTGTTGAATTCGAATTTCCCGCGTACCATGCGACATGTGCGGGTCAGAGTAAGGCACATTTTGCGTAGATAGTTTTCCCCACTCATTGTCAGATACATCAATTGTAGAG
Source organism: Ophion costatus (assembly GCA_951751655.1). Taxonomy (NCBI): domain Eukaryota; kingdom Metazoa; phylum Arthropoda; class Insecta; order Hymenoptera; family Ichneumonidae; genus Ophion; species Ophion costatus. Next base: position 24,713,211 of record OX632357.1, on the reverse strand, counting down.
GATAAAATACCCCAAATAAACCCAAACAATCACGATCAGTTTTGTTTTCACATTTAAAAATATCAATTATAGTTCTGCACAAACAAAAACTTCACGTCTTGAAGAATTAAGTTCCCCAGGAGCATACAACGATAATAATTGATGATTAGCTTTTTAGCCATCCTGGAATTGATTTATCAAAAGTATTTTGGCGATTAGTTACGTGTACCTAAAATCGCTTGATAAATTCGTTTTTGAATACGTTCCCGGTTCGACGTAAGCTACGCGTAGTGACCGCGGAACGGCGCCACCAGGCGGCGGGGGTAAGTGCTGCCCTCAATGAGCGGCGCTACACGCGTTGGTCTTTCCCCAAAACAGTGTCCCGTGTTCGTTGCAGCATGGTGCATCGCTGCGGCGAATTCAATCACCGACAGGGTGTACATTTCAATTTTTAACGGTTTGTTATTAAGTTTGCAGAATAATTCACCAGACATGGGAGATAAAGGTACGTTGCACGGATTGTGTTGTTTGATGCCGTCATGTATGAGATTCCAACTGATGAACATAGCACGTCGAGTGTAGCCACGTAACATATATATTTAACGAATCGAGTCGATACGTATACGCGCGGTGGCGAGAATTTCACGCCGCGGTACGGTCCAAATATGAATGTAACCCATATAACGCTCACGTGTCTTGATTATTTCCCATCCGCCCCTCTACCGGAAGTGAGAGCTTAGCCGAGTATTTTAAATTTAAATTTTACTGAAGCTACTTCAAAGTCAAGGTTGCCTCGACACGAACGAGATTGACGTTCCTATCGTATGAATCCAATCAAAGTTAATATTTCCCAATCTTTATGTCTTTTGGCAGAGTTTCATCTACGAAGATTTTCTAATATTTTTTTACGATACTCATTCCGTGATGTGCAATGCAAATCTGCAAACGAGATTTTGTGTAGCAGTAAAAAATAAGGAAATGAAAATATAAAGTAGAACTTTCGTTGCATTCCAATGATGTAATCGTCAACACCATCGACACTACCAGATCCGAGTGTAAACTCAATTAAGGGGGGGACTGTGGAGACCCGTATATCAGGGTTATTAAAAAAAATTGATGTCCAAGGAAAAATCGATTGGACGTTTATTTGTATGTACGTTAACAAAGTCGTAGACCAAATTTCTCTAAAAAATATTGATAATTAAAGAAGTTACAAACAATCCCGTGAAGGATCTTCGAACAAGAGGGACTCAACGGTGTACTTGATTTCGGCCAACTGGTAGATCTGAAAGGAAAAATTGAGTTTTTTTTAAAGCTAAGGCTCGACCAATTTTTTTTGGTACCGTGTTTCAATAATTGACAAAAAAATTGAATTTTTTTTTCGCTCTTTCGAGGAAAAATGACATTATTGTCAATAATTAATGAAAAAAAATAGTTAAGATGGATAACGTCGGTCAAGATTAAACTACTATCACACTGAATAAGTGTAATGGTAGTTTTATGTCAAATCAAAGCACTCATGGAAAACAGATGATAAATTATCAAACGTTCATTTTTATTTTGTTTACATTTTTTTACGGTCGCAAATGTAAGAAAATGAAATATGTAAAATGGGAAATTAACAAAATGGCGGCGCTTTGAAAAAAAGTATCGCATTCTGCCTATTTTTTCGCCACTTTTTCGTTGAAAAAAAAATGAAATAAAAATATTTTTAAAAAAGCTTCCACAGCAAGATGAAAAAAGTTGCGTCCAAATTTGAGACGGATGACTTGAAAACTTTGGGAGTGTACATCGCTTTAAAAAACATTTCGAGAAAAACGCGTTTGAAGTTTCGAGTGGGGAATTTCCACACAAATTACCTTCTTACGATCAATCAGCGATGCCGATGTTGATAACCGTCTGTACCATCGGATGATGCAAAAAAGTCGTTTTTTTTTAATTTTAGCATCAAGCTGCATTAAAGCGACGAACGATTTTTTTAAAACTTGACAGTAGCCTAACCCCTTAAAAGTTCGACGTCCAGCCTGCGACCGTCCCTTTATTACCATATTTCATGAGAAAAAATTCTCACGCCAGTGTAGCACGAGAAACTGCGCTAACGAATAACTGAAACGTTTCAAAATATCTTCGTTCCGTTCGAAACGAAAATTTTTTTTTTACAAAATTCTACCCGAAGAAATATAATCCACCATATGATGAGACGAGCCACTATAATATTTGATTATTCCACGTAACGTTAGTTCGATGGAATAAATTCTCTCAAAATAAACGATTTGTCAATTTTTTATTTTTTTTATTTCATCAACTCAGGAATTTTTTTCTTCAATGTGTAACAAACTGGATGACAACGATCACAAATGCTCGATTGCGATTTTTTGAAAACTCTAACTTCGATTCCTTCGATATTTGCACTTTCCTATGGACAAAGTTCGTTCGACGATTTCAGAACATCACGTGCACTTCAGCGGTGGCAGTGGCATGGGCCGAGACAGCAATATAATGATACAGCCTCAACGCCACGGCCACATAGACGCGCATCTCGGTTTTCTACAACTTCATCACAGGCAATTACAATTTCAATATACATAAGGGTTCCACATAGGGCATATTATTTTTCATTATTTCTTTGAAGACCTCTCAAGTATGTTTAGTGCGTGTGATAGTATTCAAGAAGAGCCTTACATCTAGACAAATCAAATAAAACTTCAACTCCGAATTAGGTTATAAATTTTTTTCCATTGTAAAGATCATGTGTGGTTTTTACAAGAAAAGTTTTTTTTTAGACCATCAACGAAGCACTTTGAAACTTTCATTCTATTCGGCTCGACAAAAACGCGCCAAACGTATCCGAAATTAACACGGTGCGCTGTGACGTCACAATGTTGTAGCTGATATACAAACTGTTCGTGTACGAGTTTTCGTTTCTCTTTCTATCCATTCTCTTATTTCTCTCTTTCTATCTATTCTGTCAAAAATGACAACAATAAAGTCATACAGGACCTGTTTCGTTCCGCTCTCTGTTAATCGCACGAGAAGTTCACCAGATAAAATATTTCCGACTGTGTCACAAGACTTGAAAGATCGAAATCTGTGACTCAAAGCAGCGTGACGTTTCAACCCAAAACCATCGCCAATTAAGTTATTAAATAAATTCAAGAACTATTCAATTGCAAATATCATGTGCGGTTTTTGTAATAAAAGTATTTTTTTTTTCAAAGAATACTTAATCAAATTATAGCAGTGAAAACTTCATTCCATTCGGTTTCGTAAGAACGCGCTGGGCGCTTCTCAATTTAGTTACACGAGTGCGCTGCGACGTCACAATGTTATGCGAATTACTCGTGTAGTACCACAGAACATATATTACATGAGAGCACAGGCCTTATATTATGGAAGCGCTGCCACGATTTGTTCGGGTGATGCTTAGTTATCACGCCAGCCACCCGAAGCGCTGCCTGTATCGATGTGCATGAAACCCGAAGAATATATGTTGTTTGATTGTGTGTGGCACACCGATACGTCGCCGCGCACTCTACCGGCGGAAATATATTCTACATTTTATGTGCCAAACATTAACACAGGACCTATGCTGCCATGTAATATATATGTTCTTCGGTAGTACTAATTACTACCAAAGTAGGTAGAACTTGGTAGTACTTTGGTAGGTACTAATTTCTGTCGAAAATGACAACGATAAAATTATATGACTTGTTCCGTTCATCTCTGTTCGAATACCACAAAAAGTAGTTGTCAAAAGTTGAACTTTAACTTTTGTACTAAAGCTCTGGCCTCATGGATTTCTGCAGCGTTGGATCGAGAATCGTCGCACAGAAACTCCGTCACCATAAAAATATCGGTGGTTGGCAAATTACTGGAATTTGCTCCCACAAGCCCCCTCTCACACATCATTGCACGAGAAATACAGCAGCTTTTGACTTTTTAAGAGTTTTTGAGAAGTTTCAGCATGCAAAATCACATCAAGTGTCACATTTATTTACACCAACGCGTAAGCCGTATAACCTATAACTCTACAGCTTATAACATTGCGACGTCACGACCGCCAGCGCCAACCGCGCGGCGTTTTGCGTAAGCGTCGCCTACTTGAATTTTCGTCACATAAAAGGAATCAATAATTATCTTTAGAATTTTAAAAAAATCCCTTTGCCATTCTCTTTTATTGGCACAAAGGCACAGTTCCAAAACAAAGAAATCTAACTTTTTTTTTAAAACAACGCAAATGTCCATATGCTCTACATCTTTATCGCGAAAAAAATACGTTTGAAGAAATCTGTGAAATTTACGTCTACATCGCTCTTTTTCACCCCTCGCCAGATACCACATAGAGTTTTCGATTCCGTGGAACGTTTGCATACACGAGGAAGGTCAGAGTATAGCCCCCGCTATTGTAGCAGGCAACTCGAATCCCAATTGCTCTGTCATTGAATTCGCACAGGACAAGGACGGCCTAAGGTGAATATGAAATTATTAAGTTTCACCGCAACATTATTCATAATAAAATATATTTCTCGATCCTGATTTCAAAAAAATTATCTATACAGGGTGATTTTTTTATCTTGAGACCGCTAAATATCTCGAAAAATAAGCCTTATACGACGAAAATGTTCCAAATAAAACTTCAATACTTTTCATTACTGATTCGAATTATACATAAAAAAATACGTAACTTTTGTCTGAACTTTTTTTTTAATTCGGGATAGATGGCGCTGCACTCGGTGAAGATTGGGTAGCCTTCCTTTTCTTCAAGGGAAATCCCCTATGTTTTATTGCATAATGGAGCTACGTCGAAGAAAAGTAACTTTTGTCGGAAACATGTTTTTATTTTAATTATCGTAAATATCTACTATAATTTTGTATCCGTTCTTAGCTGTACCCAGGATTAAGGACGTGGACCTGACGGAAATTTAATCCCTTTGGGGTGCTTGATTATTGTAAGTCCCCTTGCCTCTCACCATTTAATTAAATCAATAGTTGCGAAGTTAATAAGGGACTCACAATAATCAAGCACCCCAAACGGGTTGAATTTCCGCCAGGTCTCTTCATAACCATCGTCCCCATATACCGACGCAAACACACACATATATGCATACAAACGAGCCTACGAAGGAGACATGAAATAACATCGATTTTTTTTCTCCACGCAGATTGAAAGTCGACCTACTGGCCTACAAGGAGATAATAATGAAGGAGGAAGTTCAGCTGTTGTGTTGCAGAGCAGGCACGCCGTTGAATATTCTCATACACGCCCGTGTCCTTGGCAAGGACAAGGGCACGCCTCTGCTGCGAAACGGTATTAAAAGTGTCGGCATCGAAGTCGACGAGGATGAGGATGACGACGACGAGGACGACGACGAGAACGACGACGAAGTTTCGGAATGAGACAATACGCGTTAACACAGTCGCAAGGAATTATCAAACGCATTTAATTAATCAGCATTTGAAGGGTCTCTCGAGCGGACTTCACACGCGACAGAATTTCCAACGACCTCGAAGGTTTTCCGCCTCCGCGCGCGAGGAGTTTTCGCGTGGCCATGAGCGTCGAATCTTTCGCCAAAATACGCGTCAAATTTTCGCCGCGTGGGAGAATCGCGCTTAAACGGCTTGCTCGCCTCCAAAGAGCTGTAGACAACGGTCACCTCACTCGCAAATATATATATATACATATATATTTTAATATCCTTTTTCTACACTAAAGAAACCGCCCCCGCGGAGCGAATGACGAGCAATTATTGACGAATTCACGAACACGACGTGTTACGGTTGTATAAACGTCTGATAAAAGACAATTGTTTCGGTTCTGCGCGAAGGCTTAACGAGGTTCGTGATAATTCGAACTTTCGGAAATTATTACCTCGATGGTTCGTGAAAAAGGCGCGATTCGTGAATATTCTATTGGCATTCGCAAAAGCGAATGCGCGAAGCTCGACAGTTGAGAGGTAACACGAGGGTAGGAGAAAATCGGGGCGACTCAGAATTGTTCGTGCTCAAGCCGAAACTAGCCTCGAAAGTTTTGCGTCCCATTGATGTGAATTTGACAGTAAAAATTGAGCAGTAGCAAGTATTCGGCATGATGTCGATTGCAAGTGTTTCTAAAGACTTTTAAGTATTATTTGAAGCTAAAAAAGTCGTTTCCTCCGACGATCCGGATTAGTGCTGCCCCCTTGGGGAATGTGCATTCTTCGACGAAAAACATCGACGAATCGGAGCTCGGGCATTCCGGGCTTAAGTGTATTACCGATAGTGGGTCGCAGACGTGATGATAAACGTGAAAAATTCTAGTGCCATGGCTCACGTCCGCGATGATCGTTACGTTACCTCGCCGGACGCAGGCCCTCCGAAATTAAATATACATTCGTGATTTACAAAGGTTTGTTTTTGCTTCGAGATCCCATTAAAAATTGACAAGATTTCGCGCTTCATACTGGGATGTTGAATAAGTTCCCGCTGTTTTTTTTTCTCGTGAAAATGCGATATTTTAAAAAACCACTCCGAATGGCGATTCGGTCATCACGAACCGTGATGACAGTTTTTCATCATCTCCCTGAGAGGCGGTCTTCAGTGGCCAGCGCGCTCGTCCGATTTAGCCTCATGTGGTGTTTTCTTATGAGGCTATCTGAAATCCATTGTCTACACCGATCGTCCGAGAGCCTTGGGCGAACTTGAGGCTGAGATCACGGTCTTACATGGACGTCTGGAAACTCCGTTAGTTTGCATCAGCCCCCTGACACTGCTGTTCGCAAAACGTCCTTGCCGCACTGCGGCGCTGGTTGTCATGTGACAGACATGCATGTGTATGCATGTTGCACCGGCGTTTCAAATATTTTACACGAACAAAAGTCTATTGTAGATAACTTTATGAGCTTTAGAAACTTTATTCGCGTGTACGATGGATTTCAATCATAATTGAATTATTCAGCTCAGCATTATCAACTTAGAGCATTTCACGAAAGTATCGAATCGCTCAGCTGTTCGGAGTGTTTAGAGCCAAAGGCTGTCACATAACAGCCAACGCTAGGCAGTGGCGTTTTCGAGAACTAAAAAGCCGGGACAAAACGCGTTTTTGTTTATCGTGTAGGAACAGTAGGCCAGTGTCAGGGGGCTGGCAGGCTCCGTTAGTTTCCGAGCTTCCGATTGGTGATCGGAGGCCGTTTCGTTTTCTCCTCGCAATAACGGGCAAAAATTTGGGCACGTTTTGATAATTGAGCGCAACGACGCATGATAAGCCTAATAAATAAATAAGTACTTATATATAAGTAGCGCTACTTCGTCGTACAGGAAAGTATCCGTCAATAGTTTTCGTCTGTGATAAAAAAAAATGGAGTTCTACACCGAGCACTGAAACCGGCTCTTCTTGGTCGGTATTCCGGTCGGTCCGTCCACGAATTCGCATATATTGAAGCCAAGCTTGACGAGCGGATGGCAGTTGTTTCGCGGATTGCCCCATTTGCCACGGAAGGTCATCCACGCGGGTGCCAGGTCGTCCCTGTCGTCGGCAGGCAACAATTCGATTCTCTTCCACGTTGGCCAAGCGATGCCGTAACCGCTCTCGTCGTACAAACGCGGCAAACGTACGAACTTGTGCTTTCCCGGCGCGGTCCAGAGACCGTGAGAGCCCCGAGCGCTGAACAACACCGGATGTTTGCCCGTCGACGTGAAAACGCGTTCTGGAAATATTGGTTTCTGAAATATTCCCTTCCTCGTCTCTTGAGCCTCGTACAGGAACGTATCGCTTCGTTTGTCGTAACGGTAGAACGCACCCGCGTCGTGGGCCGATACGTACATCGATGAAGGATGGTCGTCCCCCTGGATAATCACAAAGGAATGAAACACGAGTCAAACACTGTTTGCTGTTCATGCGGAAACGGAAAGCTGTTTGTTCGATCGACTGCCTTTTATTAGTATTCTACCGTTGTACGTAAATCATCTCAAACGGTTAATTACTTTATATTATGCTCACAATGTTTTTGTTTTATCAAATTTTCAGAATTCTATCATCATTACTTCAACCTCCTTAAGGGTTGAAATAAAAAATGATAAGAAAATTGTGAAAATTTGGTATTTTTTTAAGAGGTCGTGTTAAAATTTCACGGCGATTAGGAAGCTCGTTATTAAAAAATTAACATTTTGTTAAGAACAATTTTTAAAAGAAATTAAAAAAAATTATCAATAAACTTCGTTTCGTTTCCGTTGCTTTCAGTATATTGTAGATATTAAAAAATTGAGCGGTCAAAAAAAAAACTTATTGCAAAGTTACATCAGTTTCCATAAGACAACATTTAATTTGTGAATGTTAATTGTTCAATAACGAGCTTTCAATTGTCGTGAAATTTTTACACGACCTCTGAAATACTTCATACAAAAACGTACCAAATTTTCAGAATTTTTATCATTTGCGATTTGGGACTCACATCCTTAAAAATCCTTTCTACGCATCCCAAGTATCTACCGCATAAGAGAGCGGCCGGTAGAGACGGCGAAGCACTTTCGTGTGCGCATACGGGTTGTGTGCATGCGCGCAAAAAGGCAGCCGCGCATGCGCGTTTGAGAGGAAGATAATAACCTTGAAGTAGAGACTCATGTGTTCCCAATCGCCCACGTGATTGCCGTACTCCCTGAGGCTTCCGAGGCAACGTCCCCCCACCAACGGTATCGGCCAGCTACCGAAAAATCCAAGATCCAGAACGCAAACGGCCTTTCCCTCGCTGAACGGATAGAACATCCAATAGGTCACGTGAAAGTGCAGTTTCCCGAACCTGTTATCCGTGACAACAGCGGCCGCGGCGGGGATCGAATTCCCTCGCCGAATCGTGTCAGCAGCGTCGGCAACGGGTCTCAGCGTCACGACCTCGTTTCCCGAAAGTTCGTTCCTCGTCGTCTGGCGCTGCTGCTGTTCCTCCTTACCGAGCACGATCGTCATCTTGGGCTCGTCGTCGCCGTGCCGCGAATTTTTTTCGCCCTCCGCCGCCGCGACGATCCTCCTACGGCGACGCTTCTCCGAGCGCCTCATCGTCATTGAATCCCTTCTCACGAGGCTCACCTTAACCTCACTTTTTATTCGTTGCTTCCTCGTGCCTGCCTCCTGCTCGCACTTGTGGCCTCTTATCTCGTTCGTCGACATGTACGACGACGACGATGACGACGACGCTAACAACGACGACTTTTTTTTTGTCGCCGGAGCTGACGATGACTCGCCGATCGTCGCGCACTTCTTCACCAGGGCGTAAATCGGCACGTTGCCCGATGGCTCCCTGCCATAGATGAAGGACGATTCGTTGCGCAGCAGCGACTCTGTCAACGAACGAAAACACTTTAGGAAGCTTATTGGGAATATTTCAAACATTGGTCGATGATTTTGTGCGGGAATTACAGGACTCGAAGGGAAGCCGAGCCAACAATATACCGGGTGTCCCGTTTTTATCTTTTAGCTTATTTATCTTGAGAAATACTGCTGCGATGAAGAATTGAACACAATTAAAGTTCTAAGGTTCAAAGAGGGACGTTGAAAAAAAATATCGTCCTTGGTTTGAATTCAAAATGGCGACGTTAAGATGGCCAACACGTTTTTAAAATGGGATCATGACTTTTCACCAGAAAATTTGTCAGGTCCAAACTAACAACTTCTGTAGAAATTTTTCTTTATAACGTCCATAATTTTTAGGTTAAAACGTCATCTTTTGCTATTTTGGCGGTATATAGAATCCACCACCGGGGGGGGGGGGGGTTAAAGTCTTCGTCCTAGTGTAAGTGTGCGTGGGTGTAAGTTTGTGCGTTTGATTGGATTTGTGTAGGTTTGTTCGATAACCCAAACAAACCCAACAAGGTCTCTGCGGCTCGGTACTGCCGTGATCAAACAAACTCACACGCACACTTATACTAGGGATGCTAAAGACTTTACCCCCGCCTGGTACGTTCTGGATAGCGCTCAAATATTAAAAAATGGCGTCCTAACCTAAAAACGATGATCCTTATCGACAAAATTTGTTCCTACAAGAGTTCAATATTGTTCAATAACGAGCTTCCTAATTGTCGTGAAATTTTTACACGACCTCTGAAATACTTCATACAAAAACGTACGAAACTTTCGGAATTTTATTATCATTTGCGATTTGGGACTCAACATCCTTAAAGATATAAGTTGCCACGTAAAAATGAAGTTTTGTGCCTTGAAAAATAAACCAGGCCATTCGACGCGCCCGTCGAATTCTTTCGACCCGTATTTCAGCGATTTTGTTATTTTTTATTTTCGTGCTACTTAGATGTCTCGCGATAAATGGGACACCCCCTGTATACATATATACGAGTACTAACCTAGATCAACGCGCGTGTGCAGATGATTATTTCCCGCCTTCACATTATCGAGAAACTCCGGCACACCGAGGGGCAAAAATTTCTCGCCTGGGGCGAGCCAAACGAGCGGTGCCCATGCCCGCACCAATTCCCGCACTGCAGTATGAAAAAAGGCAGAAAAATAGCGAGAAGAAAAACCGAATAATTACGGTTGTATATACGTAACAACGTAATAGCATAGTTGATGCACGATTTGATTTTTCCTCGATGCGTGAACAAGAAAAGTAGGAAGTTGAATATGCGCGCTTCCGGAAAAGTCTTAAGGGGGCTGCACAAGCGTCTAATTTTGAAAATACGATTTTTTCGTTGCATAGTTTTATACTCTAGACTCGTAACTTCAAGGGCTTACCTGGTTAAAATTTAGGGTAACTCGTAACTTTAAGGGCACCCAGGTGAAATTTTAGAAAATATCGATTTCTTGGAGGCATTCTCAAAATATAACATTTCAAAAATATTGTCTGCAAATTCCGAGTCGGTCTGTTGAAAATTGAGAGTTATGGACGTTTGTCGGTAGGGCCCGCGAACTGGCGAACTGCAAACACGTTTTTCTCGAAATAACTTTTTTCAAAATCGGTGACCACGATATTTCGAAAACCACTGCACCGATCGACTTTTGATTTTGCAAGCTCCTTTTACGTATCAGAAAGCGGGGCTTGAACGAAGGTATTTTTTTTATGCATAGTTTTTTTTACCAACGACAATAGAGCGTTTTTTTTTACTGAAAAGGAATACTTTCACTTTGGACTGCGGCCATTCTTTCAAAATTCTATATTGTATTAAATTCTTTGTCGAAGCACTAGATAATTGCATGCTAAAACTAATCGCGTTTGATTTTTTAAATTTCGCATTATTTGTTTTCATTTTATTCATTTCGGTCTTTTATAATATTTGTCAATACAAAAATTATAAAAGATACTTAGAACCATACTCTGAAGTAAAAAAACATTTCGAAAAGCTGCACTCGTTTTCTTAGAAAAAATCACGAAAATTTCTTTTGACCCCTTAATAGGAGGTTCACCGTCGAATGTGCCCTTAATGTGCGATCGCGATTTTGTAATGATTCCTAAAATGAATGACCCCTTAATGGTAGGTTACCGGTATCAGCCCTTAACGTGCAATGGGGTCATTTATTCCTAAAATTAATGACCCCTTAATGGGAGGTTACCGCTGACCTGCGCTTAACGTGCACCGGATATTTTGTAATAATTCCAAAAACCGACGGAGTTATGACGATTTCTGTGTTGGTCAGAATCGTTCACTGCGCTACAGCGATTTACTTCAAATTCGGATAAAAATAAGATTTTCTATAGAACGACCGGATGATTTTTTCATACCTCGATTTATTTCTAAACATCAAATTATTAAAGTTATTATTTCGGTCAAAAATCCATTTTTTTCCTACAGCTTGGCATTTTCGTAATTTTCAAAATTCCCAACCTGTAAGACGCGTTCGTAAAAGGACGACGAAGTCGTCTTGACGCGAAATGAACAACCGATTGCGTATATACTTTCCCGCTTTCGCGCACAATTACGAGAATCATATTATTTTACGTAATACACCGTGGCGGCGCGCGTGAGCCCGGCCGGAACTACGCGGGCGTGCCTTGTTCGTAATACGCGCGACGATCGAAAGTTATACTCGAGAAGCAGCAGCGCGGCGAGGTACACTCTTATTTCGGAGAATGAACGCGTTAACCGTGGCGCTAACGGCCAAATAATTGTGGACCACGCGAGGTAAGGTAGTCGTTAAATCGAATTCTTCAACGAATTACCAACGCTCGCTCTTTAAGCGTTCCAAACCCTCTTTCTTTGGAACGAAGAATAATATGAAATCGTCGAGCGCAGCCTGGTACTTGTCAACTTCCGATCCTACACGGAAATCACTTAATTCCGTTATTACTCGAATTGCTTATCTTTTTGTGGTAAAAAAGGAAGATTCAAATATTTTAAATTTTGGTTCTGATGCAAAATCGATCGAAGTATTTTCTTAATGATTTTTACTCATTCAAAATTATGTGAGGGTTAATATTGTTGGGATAAAAGTGAAAAAAAAACAAACAAACAAACAAACCTAAACAGTGAGCGCGTTTTTTAGTTTGGGTTTGTTTGGGTCAGGGGTACTTCTGTAGAACAAAAGTTTGGTTACACTTTTTGTGGCTTCCTCTTTCATAATAATAATAATATACAATTGTTATAATTAATAAATAATAATAATAAATAATCGTTATAATAAATAAATAATAATAATTCATTTATTATTATTTATTTATTATAATTAGAATACATTTTTATTTATTTATTATAGTTATAATTTTATTTTCTTATTATAGAATTATATTATAGAATATTATAGAATTTTATTTATTTATTATAGTTAGAATAAATAACTAATAATAAATAATTGCCTTATCATTTTTTAATTATACGAAGCGCAAAAGAAAATTTCGATCGATTTTTAATTGCATCAAAAAATCAAATACAATGCTATCACAACACAATTTCGGCATTTTTATAGGCCCTGAAATTCTTACGCGCCGCTTTATTATGCGCTTCTATAAGCGGTGCCGAAGATCTTAGTGAAATATTGAAAAATTTCCGACATTTTTATTTAAAAAAAAACGTTATGTGGAATCTACAAGTGTGTGATCGCATGAGAATGATTTAAAAGAAATCGGTATCAGAATAACGGTATTTCGATGTTTCCCGATATTCATGTGAAGTCTTGATTAAAAACGTTCGAAGTTTGAAAATGAAGATGGGAATTATAGAAATAACAGTGTATCTAAGTGAAACCACAGTATTTATTAAAAATCACAGTCTTTCATTAAGTTCTTCATTTATTATACATTTCTAAACCTATACTGCTATGTTCTTCAATGTATTCAACCCAACATAAAGTAAATCAACAATAGAAAAACAAAAATAGAAACTTCTATGCAAATCGAATGAGTAGTAAACAAGCAAAATTAAAAATAGGAAGTTTAATCCAAGTCAGTGTAGAAGTAGCTAGCAGAATGCAAACAAATGGCATAGCTTGTGGCAGGCAGGCAACGGCATGGCCACATCAATTACCGAGATCGAGATCGTTGAAACAACGACCGTGAAAAACAGAGGGCATCTGAAGTTTCGTTTTACAGACGACCTTACCTCGTTGCAGTTGTAAACCGTAAAAAAAGGTCCTTTCTGACTCCACACTCGTGAAAAAATGAGTTGAAACTTCGGAAAATATTTAACGTCGGTAATAATATTTTAAGGCTGTTGAACGCAATAAAAAGCAGGTAAAAGTCACTTAAATTAAAATATCTTCATATTTTCCACTCTTATATCGAAATATCGGTATTATTCGTGTGGAATTCGGTTTTTCAATACCGGATTTTTTAATCGATATCATCGAAAACCAGTATCCACGCTTTATAGTCAAAGCTACCCGCTGACGGTGTTCCGCGCCCGTTAAAAATACGAGTCGCGTCGAGCGATCTTCGACAGCACGAATTGCCGCGGCCGTTTGACCCTCATCGCGCAGTAAAAAAATCTACGCGATGGTTTAGCGCGCAGACGATAATTCACGAGTCAACGCTCGTAGTTAATTCGCGTCTCGAAAAGTTGCACTAATTGGATCGTGAACGCGTACCGAATAAGGAAGATTCCGTTACAGGGTGCGCATGCGCAGTAAAGACCCCGCGCGGTTCGAGAGCCTCGCATCCGGGCAAAACAATACGGCTCGTTAGACGTGTTATTTACAAACGTGCATACGATTCGAAGAGAGTTTTTCGCTAGTGCGAACATCCGCAGACGATGGTTCACCTCGTTTTTCGACGATGATCCTCGCGCTCGTGCCTCGAAGGGACAACAATAGAGTCATGAGTACAAGTCGTGACATATTCGAAGAGAGACATTTTGACGGCCAACCGATTTTATATTCGATGAAAACGCGCTCTCGTCTGTCATCGGGAACTCGAAGCCATACCGCGCATGTGTGTTCGGCAAAATTCGTTGCGGTCGCGCGGCCACTTAGCGATGTTTTTGTTTACTCGTCGATGCTCGCGGCGCGAACCACAGAGGGCGACAAACGAGCTCGCGTCGCGCGGTTGTGGCTAAAATGAGGATAGAAACGTGTGGGACGGTTGAAAGACGAAAAATTTGGCTTGTTTGACGTTTAGTCCTGTGCGAGGCACACGCGAGGGAGTTTTGCCGCGGCGCGCGATCTTTCGCCGAGGTCGAACGTTCGCGAGTTACTGACCGAATGTGTATTGTATGTGTATCTCGTCGTATGTGTTCCGAACTTTCCGCGCCGTTCACCGCACGCGCACGCATTAGGCTCGCGTATCCGCGATCGCCGAGACCCGTGGGCATATGCCGGGTGGGGCAACAACTTTAAACAGTATAAAGCAAACCGACCAGTGAAAGGACGTACAACGACACTACACTGTACGATTTAAATTAACTGTAAAATCGAAATATCAAACCGAATTTTTCAATGGCTAAAGCTACCAAAATATATTATTCTGATATTAGAAGTAATTCCAATAAATAATATTGACGGAATGATAGATAAGTAGCGAAATTACTAAATCGCCTGTGAATGAACGAAATCACCAGTAAATAGACATTTAGTGTAGACGAACGCTGTCAAGCAAAACGATTTACTTTTATTACATGCTACATTCGGAGATCACTGTGTTGCACAATAAATATAATATTCTCATACATATAAGAAGTTTATATTCGTTATTACGATATCGTAAAAAATACACAAAGCTTTTTTGCATCTTAATTCTCAAAAAAAACTACCAAAGTTTGTTTCGATAGAGAAATGGAAAATTAAATTTTGCCACAAATAAAACAAACGAATGCATTGATATTATGAAAATTTTTTATGAAATGTACATTGTCATATTTAACAATAATCAATTTAGCCACTTTCAGCATATAAGCTAAATTTTTTTCTCTGCTTTGAGCATTATCAGAACAGAGCCCATATATGTCCATTCACTGGAAAGAGGTTAGAATACAGCACCAGTGAATAAACGTGTCTAATTTGGGTCTATTATTACAAATTTATTTTTAAAAATTCCAAAAAATCAAAGATTGATTCTTTCTCAAGTAATGAAAGTAATAATAACCTTCAAAACTTATAAAAGCTATTGTTTTCGCGTTTTGAACACGTACTGTGCACAGCCATATAGTAACTAATTGTAAGTTGCGCGATGTGCAAGTACCACAAAGTAGAACAATTCTGTGTAGCGTCAAGATTCGATATTAAACTGAGAAATCGGTTTCAACAATAGCTGTGATTTTTTTTGCTAAATTATAGTGACTCGAGTTTTTATCGACAATTCATATTCTTGACTGATTTCGAATATAAATCAGCTTTTGTCCATTCACTGGTCGGCTTACCCTACTGCGTTCAACGAGAGAACGACACGCTTCTGAACTTAAGGAGGGTGGAGCCACAATTGAAGAATCGTATATATATATTTGACTACTGAAAGATTTGGAATACTGTTAATACGTAGCTACAATGTTTATAGTTAGGCGGCAACTCGCTTGTTACTTCTTACCCCTGTTACTTGTAGCCCCATTCTCCCCTATCTGTTTTTTATTTCCCGAAAAGTCTGATTACATTTCCAATGCCATGAAATAGTCGCACTTTGTGTTAAATCTGTAGAATTTTGCATAAAGTAGTGCAGTAAAAATCCCCGCAAATGCTCTTTTTTCGCACGAAATTTAACATGTTTAAAACTATGGAAAAAAAAGTCGCTTCAGCGAAATGACATATACTGAATTTCAAACTTGCTTATAGTAGTTCTATATAGATGCGTTACCTTAAACTACGCGCACGTGTGCCGGTCCTGCTAGTTCCACCATCTCACCGCTACGCGGCTACATCGTTCCAGCGTTTTTCACAAGCGCAGGGGCATGCGTTCCAATATATAACAACCGTCTTTCCCCTAGATCCTAACACCCATCCAGGGGGCTTGCGTCTTTTGGAATTTTTGCTACGCGAATTTTCCGCTGTTTGTAGCGTCCAACTCTGCCACTCGCAGCGCTAGTTGTTCTTCTATATTCTTGATGCGCGCGTAGGGCCTATGTATGTATACATCCACGCACTCATATAACTCATCGACGTTCCACAGCTTCGAATACGAGGATCGGCTGGTATAGTGAAGAATGCACCTTTTCAGGATTACGCGGGTACCCTGAGGTACAACCGTGCATAACACACGGCATTAGCGCACGGGTATAAGTAATTTCGGCAATTTCATCAATTCTGCACCGCGGCTTGAACTCCAAACGTCAAAATAGTCGTATTCGGTGCGGGATGGTTAAGTACGCCGTGCGGGCCTCACGCCTGCGCAATAAGAATATTGTAGGAAACCTACAAGCGCCGTGGGGAGAGGTGGAACTAAATAAAGCGGTAAAAGAGCGTAGCATTTTTACATACGGTAAGGGATAGGAGGTGCCAGGCCCCTGCATCCAGCGCGTCTAGGACAGGGTGGAGTGACAGCCCCACTGATGCTGTCTGTCACTGTACCCAAGACGAAACGCAAAATTCTTTTCCTGCCTCCTCCTATCTTACCGAACTTTCAGAACCTGAACAAGCAGCGGACAACTACGGAGTAGAGAGCCCACCGACCTAATCTCTCTCTACACACGCAATTCTGGTAACGCCATCTGTTGGAAATCAGCGAGAACTTATTCAACGTCCTATAATACACACATATTATTGTCTAGACTGTACCGAGTATTTACAAATTTGTAAATCTTTTCACCACGAAACATCCGAGATAAAAAATACTTTAATGTAGAGGAACTAGCGGCAAGACAAAAGTGCGAGGTAAGATGAATCGTAAGCCTAGCTACTAAATAGTGTGTGCGAGCGCAGTGCGCCCGTTGGAGTTTGACGGACAGGCGGGGGGTTAATGGGCGTGAAAGTAACAACTGCGGCGGAAGCACGTGTTTCGAGTGAGAAAATATCATTTTTTTTTTGACAAAACGATCTCATTTTATGACGTTGAAGTTTACATCGTTGGAATGCAACGATATTTTTTGATTTCTTGTTTTTTTCTCATTACCTAAAGTTTTGTTTTTTAACAATTCAGGTCGTATATTTCAAATAAGAATACGTGGAAACGTTCGAGCGATTTTGACGGCCTAAATTGGCCATTAAGATTTAATTCATTTGAAAGGATTAATTTTCGTTGCATTCCGTTGATGCAAACTTTAACGTCATCTAATTTTTGGTAAAGTTTACCATTCTTTCCGTTTATTGGAGTTTCTGATATTGATAAGCGACAGGTAAGTAAACACTATGGAAGTACTAATTATTACAATAATAAAAACGGTTTTCAGAAATTTTCAAGGTTGTCGCGTGATTTTTTGTTAATTCGTTAACCGTCTAATGGAGCAAGATGAATACAAGCTGTCGCAAAGCCGCAATATGATACAACGTACCACTATCTACGTTTGAAAGGGCGAAATGAAATTAGCAGGGACTAGGACTAGTAGAGGACGACGAATAACTAACAAATTATTTCAAAGATTGCAGCAAGATTATTCGGACTAAATACTACAGAAGTTGAACGATTGGCTTATAAAATTGCTGATATTGACAATGAAACACGTTTTATATACGAAAGATGCAACTCGGTGCGATGGTCTAGTGGTTAGCGTGCTTGCCACTACTAAACCTGCGGACCGGGAGGTCCCGGGTTCGAATCCCAGTCGCGTACATTTCGTCGTGAAATGTTTTTCTTCGGCATTTCGCGGCGAAATAAGACTAGCTCCACAACTGGGGGGCGAACTTGATGACCGGCTGTATTGGTATAGGTTTTCCGCAGTTTCCCTATACCCATGACAGAAATGTCATGATGAATATGATACAGAGGGGGAAGTCGGCTGCGGCCGCAAGGAGGAGGGGAATAGGGACAAAAAAGTGAATAAATCAGTGCGGAAAAAGTAAACAGTGGAGGAACGAAACAGTCACAGTGGAGGAAAATAATAGGTAACAAACGCGAACAGCGTGTACCTTAGGGAAAAACAATAAAATATACGAAAGATGCCAATAATTCCTACATATAGGGTCTTGCATATAGGGACAGGTGGGAAAAATAAAGGTTTAATTAAAAACATATATCGCATGCTTACAATAAGACATACTGATATTTTGTTTCCTAAATTAAAAGTTAATAGATGTTGATTAGTTAGAAAGAATAATTAAAGTTGAATGATTCCTATGTATTGTTTTATTTGAACATGACCTTAGACCGTTCTTATCGTCCCCCGAAATTAATTGTTAAGTTGGGTTAATTTAAAATCGAATAAAACTACTTGACATTGTACATTGATCGAAAGAATTTCGAGAAATCGAAAAATAACTGTTTTACGCGTATTATCTGATTGTTGGAAATTGTTTTCCCTCACATGATCAGTTTTTGAATGCCTGAGGTAGCATAGTTATGAATATATGTTTGATCATCGGATGCACGAGCTTTCCAAGCTCGTTCGCGACTCCGTTTTCATTGATCAAACGGAACCAAGGTGACGGCCACATCCCATCGCCCGTGCTCTCGTCGATAACGCCAGTCTTGTGCGAGCTTTTTCCATAATTCACGAAAATTTTTGTGATCGCGGAAATGTCCGTGAGGTCTCAGCCGATAGAATCTGTCAATTGGAATCCGTCCATATCCGAGATCGCAGGTCCTTACGATAATTGTTTCCCCACTTATGTCAGTCTCCATAAAATAATTTATTTAAAATTCAAATTAAACGGGGTCTCGTTGCTTCGTCGTTAGAATTGTTACAAACTCTTGGAATTTCACCGCCTCAATCGGCCGACGAAAATTTGCTGACGACACCCCCGATCTCTTGGCGCGATCCCTCGGAATTCGAAGATTACAAGGAAGCGGAAATTCTTAAGTACGGGCGCGAAGGTGAGGCAGCGATAGACGAAAATTACGACAGGAAAGCCGTAATCGAACAATTGCAGGCTGCTAGAGAAGACGGTAAACCCATCAAGTGGAGAAACAATTATTTTCACGAATATCTCGTTGAACATTTCAAAAGAAAGCAGGTAAATGATATTCATCTTTCAGTGATCATCTTACGAATTTTTCGGGTATCTACCTCATCAGGAGATGTCCTTCATTGAAGTGCACTCCTCGGAGGTATTCTTCCGAAGTGCCCAGATCACGTGCCTTTATGTATCCATAATAAATCTTTTTTTGAAAACCCCAACCTGAGTTCTCAATATTCGTGAAAAATACTTTTTCGAAGTCGCCAGTGTACGGTTTTGTAACGCGAAAAATGAAGCCAAACACGGGGTCACTGAAAGAAAACTCAGCTGATAAAACAATCGACGAGTTTTTCAGTATTGCGTTTGTAGAAAGAAAAATCTAACTCTATATTGGGCTTGACGTGATTATTATTTTGAAAAGTTAAATGTACCTTCAGTTTTTATTGATATGTATTGGGATGTTGAATAAGTTCTCGCGGTTTTCTCATGAAAATTAATGCTGTATTAAAAAAAATCATTCCTAATGCTTTCCGGTTCCGGTATAAAAAAATTAATTTGTGTCGTTTCATTTTTTTTACCCTAGAACCTCGATCCGTGTCACTCTGGCGATTTTTTTGCGATATCGTCAGATATACTGGAAAACGCTGTAATTTTTTCAGCGAAGAAAATGGATGTTTTTGAATGAAAAAATTATTTCCCCCTTTTTGGGTAAAAAAATCATCGTTACCGGAAGGTAAACATTATTTCAAGTCGTCTGCTCGAAAGCTAACACAAAACTACAACTTTTATGTACAGACATTTTTTTTCAGTTACTTCGAGTTTCCGATATATATTCAGTTGGAAAAAAACGGCATTTTCTAAAATGTTGAATTAAAAGATCTGAAAAATTCACATGAATGCCTTTTAGTAGTACTTTGATATAACCAATTGTGGGGCAGATCTGAGATGGTCGAAGAAAAGTGGCTGAATTGACTCGCAAATACTCTTTTTGGCACGAAACTTGACATGTTTAACATTATGAAAAAAGGTGGTTTACACTTCGGCGAAATGACACACACCGAATGTCAAGCTTGCTTATAGTACTTCTGATGCGCTGTGCCATCTTAACCTACACGCACGCAGTTCTGGTAACGCGATCTGTCGGAGAACAGCGAGAACTTATTCAACGTCCTAATATAATCACTTGATGAATAGACATTTTCCAGTCGGCCACTAAAATAAATTGGACCCCCAAATACTCGAGAAATGACTTACCGATCGAACATGTTTTTCGATGCGGGAAGGGAGATTCCACGGATGAATGAAGTCTATTTACAGCGCTAACGGATTGCAGATGATGCACGTGTGTGCGACGAACGAGTCAGAGGACGAGGCTCTGTTGAACGAGTATCTGAGGAAGCTCGACGAGCTGGAAAGATCGAACGAGGATTTGCGAGGATCCCGGGACGAATGGGAGGCCGAGTTGACGAGGACACGTGCTGATATACGTGATGGGAAGGATCACGCGAGATCTGCGTTAAACGAAATGATCGCTAAGGAACGTACGTTCGGTGTGTCGACCTGGTACTGCGGAAAGCCGCTGAGCCTCAAGAGAGTTCAGGCCATGATCGCGAGACAACTCGACAGAATCAGAGACATCGCAAAATTTCGTATTCGTTATGTACGTAACGCTGCTGGCAAGGAGTCTACGGTGTCCACACCGTTGCTACCATAAGATCGAAAGAAAGGAAAAACGAGCGGGAAGCAAACACTGTGATAACGCGACCAAAATCCCTGACTGAAAAAAAGCGCTGTAAAGACGTGTTCGAATGGACGTTTGGGTATCAGGCGGTGAACTTCACGAGCCCGGAAGTGTCTTTCAGTCGGGGGTTCAAGAGAGGCCCAAGTGCGTGTCGGATCACCATATTGAAAAGTAGGGTCCCGTAGCTTCGTTAGCAGGGAGACTAGAGTAAAGGAGTCGACACTCCATAGGAGATAAGCAGCGAAAGACGGCCCCAAAATCCCGACTTATAAGCGACCGCAAGAGGCGCTGCGATCGCGAGTCTCCGATGTATAGTAATACTTGTAGCAGCTAAAGGTTCTAGGCATGCGCATGTAGCCGACTGAAAGCTAAGCAAGAGAGTATATCTATATATAAGGGAAAACCGATTGCAACGCCACCTACAAACTCTTATTTTCCTTGATTTTGGAGCCACATCGTTAGCACAGTGTCCACTCCTTTACTCTAGTCTCCCTGCTCGTTAGGTTCCCTCGCAATTGCACTATTGAATCAAAACCCTATTACTCGATAACACCGTGCTTATGCATTATTGACTCAACAATTCCCTGACTTGTCTAACTTTTCCACACAGGATTTGCTAATATTCCAGGGAGATTGCGGTCGAATAAGAAAAAAGTATATATTTTTTTAAATAGCAAATCCATGATAATGTTAAACATTAAAAATAAAATAGAAAACGACTGAAATTTGACAAATAATTTGAGCACTGTAAAGTTAAAAAAATACATTAAAAGCAAATACAGAACCTGCTCTTTATTATAAACAGAAATGTTTATCTCGGTGCTGAAAAATAAAAAATAAGTATAAATACTTATCTACAAGTAAATTAGTTTTCAGTTTTTGAAATTTTCGATGTTTGGCACTGCCATAACTTTTTTTTGTATATAATGAAGAGTAATATAAATGTTGAAAATATACAAAAATCGTTATTTTGATACTTTTCCGTTTTTCTTTCAAGTCGATTGCATTTTTCGTAAACCTTGCAAAAAGTAAATACTGGAAAAATGCCCGAGAATTTTGAAAATACTGTGACTTTTCACGTGATTATTCTAGGAGGAAAGAAATACCCTGATTTTTCTGGTTTTCGACATGCGTACCAGTCATGAATAAGCTTGCGAATTACTCTGCCTGCTGTGACTTTATTTCACAAACATCGATCATTGTCCCAATGTTTTCATCATTTTCCATATATGAGGGACGAAAACGTGAGTTTTCTTAGCGAGAAAAAAATATCGCTTCCCAGCAATGCTAAAGCTCGAGAGACGGCGAATACAGGATGTCCCAAAATAACCTGACGTTCCAGTTTATTAATAAAACGTATTATTTATTTGAAAAGTACGAATATTTTTCTTTTAATATAACGTACAAACGCGGAGGTTATGTGTGGAACAGAATATCCGATAAACAGCCGCCTCGTCCCTGTTTGCGAACGTTTACTCTTTTGACGAAATTTTCAATAACATTTTGGCATAATTGCGGACTAATTTCATTAAGACGTGAAAATGCTTTCTTGAGCTCGGAGATGGTCTGTAGATCATTGGCATACACTTTTCTTTTCAGAAAACCCCAAAGAAAGATGTCGAATGACGTCAGCTGCATTGTTTCGTACGCAGCCTGACAGGTTGCGCCATCTCGTTGAAAGAATATGTCTTCCAAGTCCATGCCGTTTATGCCATTTATCGAATATTGTGTTTCACACATAACCTCCATGTTTGGGTTCAAACTGAAATCAAAATGAAAATATTCGTTCTTTTCGAACAAATAATACGTTAGGTTAATAAATAAAAATGTCAGGTCATCTTGAGACACCCTTCAGCCACCAAGCTGCCACGGACATGAAGTTGAAGGGTTGCCTGTGGCTACGGGACCCTGAGGCCGATGCTTTTGCGAACGCTTTGCCTTACGAAGCTCCTCCTCTGTAATGATTTCAGACACGCTTGAGGGACGAATTTGCCGCGCTGGAAGTGGAACTAAGACGCCGTTCCATATCCAGCCCCGATCTGACCAAGGAAGATTACGAGCGTTTGGAGGCTGAACAATTTTGTTACAAGCGCGACTTGAGGATCATCAACGAACGATGCGTAGAATTTTGCAAGCGTCGCGATTCACTGGTGACCCTCGTAGCCGCGATGATCCGAACGATCGCCAAGATTGATCAAACGATATATCATTGCGTGGCGATCCTATCGAATCTGAGGATTTCCATCAGGGCGCAGCTCGACGAGAGGAGGATTCGGCTGGTGAAGCTCGCTGACGCGAAACACTTTGTTCGCGAGTTCAACGAGATCATCGGACAAACCGAGAGACCGGAATTCGTCGCTAGAATCTCGAAGCTGCGCGAAGAGCACGAAGAATGGATGGAAACAATTGCCAGTCTGTTGAGGACGGTGAAGGATCTCGGGCAATCGTTGAACTCGCTCAGAGCCAATTTGATGCTACACGAAAGGGAATTAGAAAAAGTCACGAACGACGATGGGGACTAATCTCTACTGGGTGGATGGAAATAAATGGAAAATTCGGCGCGTGTCCACAATTTTCTCATAATTATCAATATTTCACCATTGACCAACAATATGTGCGTATTTATGTTTGTTTGGGTTTGTTGACGATAGTTCGGATTTTTGGATAATTACCATTCCAAACTTTGCACATCGGCTCAGACCAATCCAAGTTCCAAACGTTCCTGGTGAAGCCTGAAAAACCTCGTTTTCAGAACGAAGAGAGAAATCGTACAGACACACTTTGATCGTACATTTATTAAATATTAACTTTGATTTCGTTGTTCGTTACAATCGTTAGCAACAATTTTCGTATAAATAGCATCGCAAAGCCGGAATAACCGACGGGGAGATTTGTCGAAAGATAGTAAAAAATAACGCGCCCTAATCGTAAAGGCGGGATTTCCGTTTCTCCCGAAAACGTCCGACCGCTGTATCGAACACATTTTGTACTTAATATTCTAATTCTTCCATAACTCGCAATGATCGCTGAGGCTCGATGCCAACGAGCACGCTAAAAGCAAAGTCTCGCCCGCACGAATTCTACGTTCACGAAGCAGCGACGATATTTTCGTTTCGTGCAACGCAAATGCACAGTTCTTGATAATTATTCACGAGCAAAAGCACGCTCCGAAGAACGAAAAAATTCGTCGCTTGGAAAAATGTCGCTGCAGGTCCACGACTCCGAAATTCGTGTGCTCGATTATTTTTCTTTTTCAGTCTAAGCACACAACATCGTTATTGTATACGGAGTACGAGGCTTCGTTCAATCTGCTCGATCGGTACAAACAATTCTGCCGAGGCCACCAGTAATCGTATTTTTATCGCCCGACCCATTTGAGGCCGACGGGAGAGTAATTCTTACACGAAAGTATCCTAAATTTCAAATTGTCAAATATATTTCCTCAGTGCAAAGTAAAATCAGTGGTAAGTGACATAACACATGAAAGCCTCGAGTTTTCATTCAACATTATTAAAAAAAAAAGTGTATTCGTTAATATTCAAGTTTATTAGGGAAAAACTTGCGAACAAGTCGCCATAATTGTAGTGTGAATGTAAATGACTCATAATTACGCAGTGAAAGACTGTGCAATTTACCAAATTGTCTCCATACATAAATTATGTACGTACCAAATTGTAATCCTATACCATTTTTTCATATGTTATTCCTCAACATATTTTAGAGCAAAACTACCGCAAATCAAAAGTGTCATAATTTCTCAACAAGCTAACGATGCCAAATTTTCCATAATTCGAGAACGAAGTGATAATCCATTCCAATTCACATCACTATGGTAGCATTTTTCCTAAGCCTTTTCGTCCTCAAATACAGAAGTTTGCAAACCGCAGTATCGGAAGAATGCTAAAAAACGATTATTGAGTATTACATCTACAGGAGCTTTAAAATTGACAGAATTGTTCGCACGAAAATTACTTTCTCGAATTTTCATAGGACTTTTTGCTTCATGTATAACTTTTGGGTGGCTGCAGTCGCGTTAACGTGTGTGCGTTTATTTACAAGTAGTAAGCGTATACAGTACGAGTTATAAAGGCTCAATTTGGTTTTTAATATTTTGCTTCATTCACTGCAATTTTGATGGTGTTCGAATTTTGATTATTCCTTCATACGTTTCAAGCACTCTTGTCGTTGATTTTTCATTTCTTTTGCTGCTCTCATTGAACGTATCGAACTAAAAGAGTCAGTCACCAAAGTTTCCTCAACTTCAGATTATCAGCTGGTCTTCCCTTCGAATCGTTATCTCCAGACTATTTCCAAAGTGTATCCAAATGGATCGCCATTTTGCATTCTTCCAACAGATATGAAGCGTTGGGCTGACATTTTGTGGGCGGTGAAAAAGCGGAGATTCAGTAACTCAATCCTTGTTACTGGCATTGGACGATCGGTATTTCGAGTCTCCGATCCAATGCGAGTTCCTGAACAAGAAATTACCTAATATAATCGTAATAGTCACACATCTCAGTAAGTTTTCAAAATTTAGGTGCTCATCGCTGCCCGCAAAATTCCAGCCTTACATTTGATATTTTTCACATGTCGGAGGAATTTTTTTACGGCCAATAGAACTTCTGCACATACACACGCGTATTTTTCTTTCCGTCGTTTTAGGCATCATCGTAACCGAATCGTTGCATTAAAAAGTTGCCCATAGCAGGAGGTACGTTCTTCCAACATTACCATTTATCCAAATCGTAATTTTCGTTATCGCCCTTCTTTCACAGGGTGTTGAATTTCGACCTTTTCGCCCTATAATATCGATGCTAATGTGAACGTATTGATAATAAATATTGTACGTATTAAAAGAGCGATTGGCGTTGTTCATAATTATATTTACAAGTTTTGCGATTTTTGTCATTGACCGTCAATTCTTATTGTGTAAAAGATGGGAGTTTCTTGGTGCTGACGTAAAAAAGGAGAGACGGCGGCACGATCGCGATTTCGATCACGCCGCGATTTTACCTGTCTTTATATATATCTGATATATATATGGGTATACGTGTACATAAACTATATATGTATATTAATATATTGCACATAGGCTGTCGGCAGCTTAGAATGCACCATAGGCATTGTCCTTGAGACAGAAAATATCCCACAGTTGGTGCAAACTTGGACCGTCGTTTGAATCGCGGCGGGCGAAAAAAACCATTCCACAAAGGCACACGAATCAACGTTTCGAATAAAATCATCCCAAAAACGGCAGCTCGTCGAATGGATCGTCCGAAATTTGCACCAACTTCTTGGATATTATAACTCGCATGGACATTCGACATGGAAGAAGAACGGGGGAACAGAAAACGATAAATTATCGCATCTGGCATGCAAATAAAAAACGCATTGCTGTTCCGACAATGTTGCGAGAATATTTTGTACTCTTGCGTTACCGTCTCAACAGCGAACTAACCTTTTGTCACACGGATAATTCTCATTCTATAATAATAATAATAATAATAATAATAATAATAATAATAATAATAATAATAAAATTGTATATATCGCTAATGTGCGCGTTTATGAATCCTCTGGCCATTAAAACAAATGTCGGGCAGTTGGTGCTTTCGTTTATTTGGCGTGAAATCGCGAAAACGTGGCCGCCGATAAAAAATTCAACGGAATTAGTACCGTCCGATGGAATCTTCGTGATTCGTAACGATTTATCAACGGATATCCGTGTACTTTTCGTTATCTTGCTTCGCGCACAAACGCGACGTACAAAAATAGTTCAAGTTCTAAGCGAAAATTCTAGCTGGCAATTTGCAATTGTTTGTGCGCCTGGCATACCAGTCTGGATTGCCATCGAGTTTTAGCTACCACATTTAACCCTCTTTCGACGTGAGAAAAATAAATGGTCAAAAACAGTTTCCATCGAACACTCTCGTGTCGTCATCGGTGATCGCTGATGGCGCGTTCCGTTTTCAATGACGAAACGGTGAGGGAAGCTTGTATACCTGATTGTCGTTATGCTACTTTTTTGTTTAATCCACAAAATCGATCCACGCTTCCCTTCGAGGTCCGGACAATCGGAACGGTGCAATTGATTCGGGGCTGCGGAGAGCAAACGTTTTCCAGCGAATGCACGGTCGATATATTCTCTCGTCCTGTGATCTCTTATTTTCCCCTGCTCCGGGAGTTAGTACTTCGTTACAATAGTATGCCTGGGCGATTTTTGGGATCTCTCGCATATCGCACGTACACGCGTACGTTGATATATAAATATGTATATATGTATATCTATGTCGAGTGATTTTCTCCCTTCGATGCAATGCGCTCTACAGCATGCAACATTTTTTCTTGTTCTTCTTGTAGTTCTGCTTCAACGGTGGCCTCTCCGACAATTGAAACTTTCTCACGATTCGCACGAGCTCGTGAAACGCCTGATCGACGTTCATGCGGAGTTTGGCGCTACACTCGATGTAAGGAATTTTCAGTTGCCTCGCGAGATTTTGTCCCTCGTCCATGGAAACCTGTAATTATGAGAAAAAAGCGGTCAGGCGCGGCTCAGAATAAGCGCTACGAGCTCACTTCCGTGGCTCGTTGGGTACGCGCGTAATTGCACTCGTGAATTGCAAATCAATTTGCTTCAAAAACCTGCGAATTGGCGGGTTGTTTATTAAAGAACTTCACGCGGCTTTGATCATTTTGTTTTTTTTTCACCACATCTGGATAGTAATCGTCAACTGTCTGGTATTTTTTTAAATGACGATACGATGGGCTTACTCGTGATATTGCGATAACGGGGCAGTAGTTGAATGGCGTTAAAGCTCGCATTGTTAGGATGCAACGAAATTCTTCAATTTTTATTACAATCTAATTTTTTTTTTGTAATTTTTGGTTATGAATTTATAATTAGGATTGTCAAAAATGTTCCAGTCATTTTCGTAGTCTAAATATGCCAGTAGATTAAGCAATGCGACAAAAATGATTTACGTTTCATTCCAATGATGCAAACTTCAGTAGCGTGTATTTTTGATGTCACATATATTCAATTGAAACGGTAAAGCTCGTGATAATTTCACAACCTCACATTACATTTTCACTTACTGTAAGTTTAAGGCCTTAGGCCACAGGGTATAAAATCATGTGGGAAATTAACAACTTTTGTTTTCGTACGAAAAAGTCATTCACTCGTGAAATGAATTACACATCTATTTAGTATGAATATCAAGCTGTTAGAAAATATATATATATTTTTTTCGATGTACAAAATGGCCGACTACTCGAAACTTCTCGAAACAGCTTTTTACCAATTGGCGTGACAAATAACTTCAACAATTTTCACTCGATTTACTTCAAATTTAAAAGTTATGTTCCTCATTGCATTTCGCAGAGAAGTACGTACGGAATTTCTGATCAATCGAAAACTTTCCATTTTATGAGCAGTTATAACGAAATTTTTCACTGAAAATTCATTTCTTAAGTTCAAATACCTACAACTTTCGAATAAAACAATATTTTTTAATTCCGTGCATACTTCTCTAGG
Source organism: Ophion costatus (assembly GCA_951751655.1). Classification (NCBI taxonomy): domain Eukaryota; kingdom Metazoa; phylum Arthropoda; class Insecta; order Hymenoptera; family Ichneumonidae; genus Ophion; species Ophion costatus. The sequence continues at coordinate 24,684,576 of OX632357.1, read as the reverse complement.
TATTCTGATGTAGGTGACGAGAATATTTGTTTTTTGTTCTAGGTAAAAAATTGTGGATGCTAAAGCTCACGCCGCGGAGCGCCTAAAAAAAAGATAACAAAAGAAAATATTAGTAGTGGGCCATTTTGTGCATCGAAAAAAGAAAAAAATCCTAACGGCTTGATATTCATTCTAAACAGATGTGTAATTAATTTTATGAGTGAACCACTTTTGCATACGAAAAAAAATTGTTAAATTCGCACATGATTTTATACCAGTTACTGTGGCTTAAGGCCTTAAAGAAATTTTGTCGATAGAGGCATTTGCACATGAACTACCTCAAACATTTCGAAGTGTCAAAAAGAAAGCAAGACACACGGCAAGGCTTTGGCAAATTGTGAACCACTTTAAGATAAGTTTTCCAAAAAGCAATTATGTTCTGCCCCACAGTAGCCGCAATAATTATGGGAGAAGGCCTTTTCTATATTATTTTTTTTCAATTGTTAAATATCTGAAGCCAAAGGAGCAGAGGCGAAGATTCACGAAACTCTAAAAATAAATAAATGAAGTAAATGAAATAAATTGAATAAACGAAATAAATAAAACACGTCTAGTCTACGATATTGAAGTTTGAATCATGCTAAGCACTGGAAATCCATAATTTTTTTTTCAGATCCTCAAAAGAGACCGACAACCTAACTCTACAAAAAAATATTCTGCGTAACGATAAAAATAGAGATAAGGACAATTAAAAAGGCGTTTCCGTTGCATTCCAACGATGCAAACTTCAACAGCATTTACCCACCGCTCTTTGGTGATCAAGGTCAGCTTTGTTGCCGACCATCAACATGGGAAATTCGTCGCGGTCTTTGACCCTTAGAATTTGTTTGTGAAACTTCATCATCTCGTCGAAGGACGAATGATCGGTGACGGAGAATACCAGAAGAAAGCCTTCGCCGCTTCGCATGTACTGCTCCCGCATTGCGCTGAATTCTTCCTGTCCGGCAGTGTCGAGTACTGGAAAATATTCGGATGCGTTATATTTCGTTGAATGTAATATACATGCGCTAATGTGAAAAACCGACGTATAACAGTTTATACAATGGGATAAAGGCCCAAAAAGGTCATACCTCTGAGCAATTTGGAATTCAGTGTACCCGTGTATTTTTATTCGCTGATCACGAATATGCTAGTGAAAATACCCGCAAATTAGGTTTTGAAGGTCCAAACTGACAAAAACTGATTTTTTAAACAGTTTTTCTATTTTATCGTAATAAATGTTGATCTCAGTGAAAAATGTTTCCCACAAAAGTTGTAACCTATAAAAAGATTGATCTTTTATGTTCTATACGAGTCTAAAATCAATCTGTTTCGAGAAAAATGGGATAATGCTCCGACAAGTACATTTTCCTAAACTCCATTACCGCGGGAAGGTTGCAGTTTAATCTTTAACACTAAACGCATACTTGAACAATAAACAACACACAACACAACAAACGAACCCGAACAACACAAAACACAAGAAAAAAACCCAACCAGCACAAAACACAAGAAACAAACCCAAACAAAACACAAGAAACAAACCCAAACAAAACACAAGAAACAAACCCAACCAGCACAAACACAAGAAACAAACCCAAACAACACAAAACACAAGAAACAAACCCAAACCACACAAAACACAAGAAACAAACCCAACCAGCACAAAACACGAGAAACAAACCCAAACAAAACACAAGAACCAAACCCAAACAACACAAAACACAAGAAACGAATCCAAACAACACAGAACACAATAAACAAACCCAACCAGCACAAAACACGAGAAACAAACCCAAACAAAACACAAGAAACAAACCCAAACAACACAAAACACAAGAGACAAATCCAAACAGCACAAAACACAATAAACAAACCCAAACAACACACAAGAAACAAACCCAAACAACACAGAACACGAGAAACAAACCCAACCAGCCCAAAACACGAGAAACCAACCCAAACAAAACACAAGAAACAAACCCAAACAGCACAAAACACAATAAACAAACTCAAAAAACACACAAGAAACAAACCCACACAAGAAACAAACCCAAACAACACAGAACACGAGAAACAAACCCAACCAGCCCAAAACACGAGAAACAAACCCAAACAAAACACAAGAAACAAACCCAAACAACACAAAACACAAAAAACAAACCCAAGTAACACAAAACACGAGAAACAAACCCAACCAGCACAAAACACGAGAAACAAACCCAAACAAAACACAAGAAACAAACCCAAACAACACAAAACACAAGAAACAAACGCAAACAACCCACAACACAAACCAAACAACACACAACACAACAAACAAACCTAAACAACACACCAAATTATCCCAAGAAACACACAACACAACCCAAACAACATATAATACAACAAACAAACCGAAAAAACACACTAAATAATCCCAAACGAAGCCAAACACACTGCACAACAAACAAACCAGAACAACGAACAACACACAACACAACCCACACAATCACTAACCTTCCCGCGGTAAAGTGCGTCAGTAGATTATATCGAAACTAATGGAGTTTAGCGAAATGTACTCATTGGAGCATTATCCCATTTTTCTCGAAGCAGAATGGTTTTAGACAAAAACTGTATAGAGGAGAAAATATCAATCTTTTTATAGGCTACAGCTTTCTTCGGAAACATTTTTGTCTAAGATCAACGTTTATTAAAATAAAGTAGAAGAGCTTTTAAAAAATCAGTTTTTATGAGATTTGACGTTGAAAATCGAAATCGCGGGTATTTTCACTATCATATTCGCAATTAGCGGGTCAAAATACATGGGTACACGAAATCCCAAAGTAATCGGAGCCACGTTTTTTTCGGAAGTAGAAAGAAAAAGGAAGAATGAAATTAAAAACAATAAAACAGGAAAGATATGAGTTAGAGATTGCAAGGGAGTGATGTTAAACGGTATTGAAGTTTGCATCATTGGAACGCAACGAAAGTTTTTTAAATAATTTATTTTCCACATTCCTATCATTCTGGTAGACCTTTTTTTTTCATAGACTTATATTGTAGGTAATTAAAAAAATATTTTGAAAAATGGGTGAAGGATTTTCGTAGGTAAATTTCACTGAAAGATATAAACGAAATTCAGAACTATAAACTTTCGTTGCGTTCCAACGATGCAAACTTCAATCTCATGATGTTAAACGGTGTAACAGCTTTGTGAAAAGCCGAAAAGGCGATGAAAATAGAATTTCTCACTACTACTACCACTACATGTGCGAATGTTTATCCGCGTTTAATTTTTTAAATTTCCTATGGCATATTTGAGCTACGACAATCATGCAAACATTTTTTAGGATTCTTATTCAGCGATCTACAACACATAGGCTAAATGTGAATTTGGATAATAATGAGAATGAATTTGAAAGAAATTTTCGTCGCATTCGAACGACGCAAACTTCAACCCCATTCATAATGTGCGAGGGTTCATTCCTGTCGCGTACTAACTGTCGAGTTTGGCCGGAACATCGTCGATGACGCACTGCTTGGTGTAAGAATCTTCGATCGTTGGATCGTAGTCGGTCACGAAGTAGCTCTGAAAAAATGAAATCAAACGCGTCCCATTGAGTATCTCAGACCGTGAAAAAAGAGAAGGCTACCTCTGCTTCTTTTTTCTGCAACGCTACGACGTGCTGGAACATCGTCCAGAAAGTTTATAACGATTTTTATCGCGGGACGTGACAGACGAATAAACGTCGACGATTATATGACTGGCTTGCTCTTTAAAGAAAGTTTTGTTCCTTTCGAAGATGCAAAGCGCAAGAATAATCAATCCTCGTGCATCCGCGCGTGCACAATCGTGGGTTGCTTTGAGCTCGGCAGCTCGCCCCTTTCAGGTGAGATTGCTATTGAATAATTTCCATGGAATCGAGACACGACACGGAAGCTTGAATATTCGGCTGATAAATAGAATTTTTTTTAGCAGATTTTAACTATCAAACTCCCTTAACCATTTTTTCACCCTTTTTAACTCTTGGGTCTCACAGACGCGACCAAAAAGTGCAAAACTCACGTTTTTCCTCTTTCGCGAAATTTTTTATCTGCACAGCTTCCATAGACGAAATATGAAGTGGACGCAGACTTTCTCTTGACAGGTGCTAAAAGTCTTCCATATTAAAATAAAAAGGCGCCAAAATGTGAATATTAATATTCGGTGCAACTATGCAAACTTCAATACCATTAACCCACGGCAAAGAAAATAGTTTTCTATTTTCTGTAAGGAAATTTGAAATACTCGTTTTCCAATCAATTTGTATGAGATGAAGGTCGAGAAAAAAAGTGGCGTTTGCGAAAAGGTTGATAAAATTCGCGTTGCGTATATTAATTAAAAGGGGTGTGCGAATATGGTTCGCGGCGCCAGGCTGGAGGCGCTAATACGTCAGGAACGAGACGTGATATCATCGTGCAACGATGTGGGGCCAGATATAAACCGGACCTACATACGTGTATGTATTTATGCGCGCACACATACGCGCTATATATTTTTGTACATCGAACGGTGAATTTGGGACGTGAAACGGGCGGGAGAAGACAAGTTGAACTTGTACGACTTGTCGGCACTCAAAAATGCAATTGATTGCGATAATGTGCGGAACGATAAAATGCAGCTGAAACGAAAGAACATACTTGTCTTTGTAAAGTTTCTTTCGTGCATCAATTATCCTACTAAAGTCCAAAAGTATCAGGCCCACTTTTTCTCGTTTTTTTCCTCGTCACATCTGGGGGCAAAACGTGCCCCCAAACGGTGTTGAAATTGGTTTGGGATGTTGAAGTTTGCATCGTTTGAAAGCAACGAAAGCTCTTTTTTACATTTTTACCTTTATTTTCATTATTATAGAGGGACTTTTTTTTGTAGATTTATATTGTAGATCACTAAATAAATATCTTTAGAAATGGTTGAGGATTTTTTGTGGGCAAAGTCTGCCAAAAATAAATAAACAAATTCAGAAATATTCATTTTATTGAACACGATGCAAACTTCAACCCTATCGCAACGAAGGTTTTGTTTTCTATTTTTATTTTCTTTTTTTAAATATTATACATTGTTTTGGCAGTTTCGTATTCTAAATCATGGAAGAAGAATCTGTAAAAATGGTTGACGGATTTTCGATGGTAAATTTTGACGAAAGAAATCAAAGCAATTCGGAAATATTAATTTGCATCGGATTCCAAGGATGCAAACTTCAATCATATTCCATGAGAACACGTGCGGGAATCCTGCATCCAATTTGTTTGGTCTTGCGTTGTATAATTTAATAATTTATAATTTAATGATATTTGTAAATTTATATCTAAAAAAATGTATTTATTTTTTGGACTCCAACGTGTACCATTGCGGGTTGTTTAAAAATGTATAATTTAATATAACTTAACATATTTAAATAATGTACAGTTCAATATCATTTGATAATTTTTAATTTAATAAATAACTTATAACACATTGTTGATACTGAAAATTTTCAATTTTCCCAGGTCAACGGATGGAGACAAAATTTTGCATTCAGGCTTACGACAAACTTCGTAATAATGCATTCAATTTTTATCGACCCGTGGTATCATTCCTGAACTTCCATATCTTCTTAACGCCCAATGTAAAAATTCCCTCGCAATTGACGATTTTTCGTAAAAAAAAACTGAGCTCATTGGACTGCAGTTGCTTTTTCTCGAAAACGACGTTGCGAAACTTGCGGAAACTTTAATCAAACTTTTATCGAGCATATATCACTTGGTAAAAAACAAATAAAATAAACTCTTTTACGACATGACATTAATAAATTTAACATCGAGGATAATATTCGCATTAAACGAAGGCAAGCGAGGATGTATACATCGCGGTCTCGAACAGGGTCTCGTTGAGAAAAAGCGAGGCTGAAAGACGTGGGTTTACGAGAGGATAATCCGTGTGCGTGCGCCTGTGTAAATCTTTTTCTGTGCATGTTATACACGTGTAGATGAAGACCATGTGTCGCCTTTCCGCACGGAATTCCCGTAGGAGGGTTTCTGGCACCCACGCGTTTCTTTGCGCGACGAACTCGAGGCCTTTCTCGAACGCAACAAAAAAAAAAACAGGCGAGACAATCTATAGGGAAGTCGAACGGCACAATCGCGGAAAAAATTTCTTCAGTCTCGTAGCATCGACGATCCATGATTATGCCGTATCGTTAGCTCGATTATAACAAGCTCGTTTGGAATTCTCATGGCTGCTGACTTGTAATCGAAGAATTCAGGTCAAGCATCAGAATAAAAATAACAAGATTTGTTGTTCTTCGATTTAGATTTGTGATGACGATGTTGAAGTTTGCATCGTTGGAACACAACGAAAATTATGCTTTTTTATTTGCTCCAATTTCTGTCGGCAAATATTTAGAGATCTATGATGAAAATTTGAGAAAACGGATCTTTTGAAATAACGGAAAGGAGTAAGGAAAATAATTAAAAACAATTTTCGTTGCAGTCCAACGATAATTATCATTTGTATTTTCTTACTTTTATTATTATACCTAATTTTTTTTCGCAGATTCCAATTGTAGACCTTCAAAGAAGCATCGTAAAAAAAAATCGTCAATTTTTCATATCGAAAAGAAGAAAAAAGAAATTCGAGCAATGAAAAAATATATACGATTATTGCATTCCAACGATGCAAACGTCAGTCCCATTTTTATTTCACGATGTTTCAATTCAAAATCACGTTTTACACATTTTGATAAATCTCGGAGGATCCCAAAAAAAAATATTTTCATTGCTCGACCCCGTTAAAAAATTCAGCCATGCAGAAAAATGAATATCAATTGAACTCGATGATGTCGAAGTTTGCATCGTTGGAGAGCAACGAAAATGAATTCTTTTTAAGTAATTTTTTTTTGCCCGATTTAGGATGTGAAAGTCACTCGAACGTTTTTACGAATTCTTGCTAGAGATTCACGACGATAATTCGCGAAGAAAAGGCTTTGGACAATGATAAAAATAGAGGACTAAAAAGTGAACAAAAATTCGTTGCACTCCAACGATATGCGAACTTCAGCGTCATGTCGAATGATGCAAACGTCAAACTAGTTCATTTTTATATACAACGTTGGAGTTTGCACCGTTGGAACGCAACAAATTTCTTGTTAATTTTTCGTTCCTTTATTTTTTTATCCGAATCCTTTTTTTGCAAATCGAAGTCGTAAATCTCTAACAAGAATTCGTAAAAACCTTTCAGTGACTTCCACAGCCTAAATCGACCGAAAAATTGAAACCGCAAATGAAATCCAAACAATTTAGAAAAATTAATTTTCGCTACACTCCGAAGATGCAAACTTCAACATCCTATTTTTATGCGGCACAATAAGGGTAATTGAAAGGGGCGCGTCTTCAATTCAATCATCTAATCGCTCGTGTATACGACACGATCCGCGAGCTCGTAAAACCGCAAAGTGTATTGTACATTGGACCTATAGCTCTCCCCTACAACCTGGCCTGTGATATAGCTATAGCGTCGCCGTATCATCGCCCTATATCGTCGTTATCACGAAGGCGACAATATATGGCCCTGCTACTAGGAAAATGAAATCTTTCACGGCAGGCATGGACAATTAGGTGAGTCAGTGAGTGAACGGCTCGAGAGGAGGATCGCGGTTTTACTAAGAATGGAACGGAAGAGCGAATATATATACATATATAACACAAACATTTATTTACCATTACTCATACGAGTTCAAGTTTACTCAAATGGTCTCCAATTGCAAATTTTTTGTGCACGAAAGAGAAACTTCCGTTACGATTTTTTTCACGCATTAGTTTCAAGCGCTCTTGTGTCTCGAGTATTCTGGAGATAAATTTTGTACGTCTGTTTTCACACGTCGATCCAATAATGATGATACGATAACTAAAGAATTGCATCGCTGGGATTTTTCGTCGTTGGAACGCAACGAATATTCGTTTCTTATGCTTTTATTATACTACAGAACATTTCTTGGTATTCGTGGATCGTAGATCTTTCTGAGCAATCAAAAAAATTGTTGAGGAATTTGGTAGCTAAGATCTGCTAAAGGAAATTTAAGAATGTAAAAAAGTATTGAGGAATTAAAGATGAGATATTTTTATTTTTCTCAATAAAAAATTACATATTTTTCTCTTACTCTCAATTACAAATGAGATATTTCTATTATTTAAAATTCAAAATGAAATATTTCAATTATTCCGCACAATATTTTTTTGCATATGTAAATCGTGAGTCTTTAAACGAGCAATTACAAAGTTGTTGAGGGCTTTTAGTAGCTAACAAGGGAAGGACGCCAATCGGGACCGACCGATTCTTAATTACAAATGAGAAATCAAAAACGACATATTTTTATTATTCTAAATTGAAAATGAGACATTTTTGTTATTCTGCAAAATAGGTTGTTGCAAATGTAAAATATATGTTGCATATTTTGGTAGCTAAGACCTGCCAGAAGAAATTTGAGACCAAAAAAAAGCACAAATTAAAAACAAGCCAAGAGAAATCAAAACGAACAGTGCATAATAATTCTCATTGAAAAGTTTAATCTCACCGGTAACTAACGACGGCAAACTTCAATGTCATTGGTAATTCCCATGCTAAGCAGCGTTGTCCAGAATACTTGAATGGGTGACCGTTAAGCGACGAAACTCTAAACTATAGCCGTAGGTATGGGCTTGAAGTTTGCATCGTTGGAATGCAACGAAAATTCTTTTCAATTTCTTACTTTTATTAGCATCTAATATCATATTTTGCAGATTTCTTGTAGATTGTAAATAACGATTACCAAGGAATCTGCAAAATGAGATATTCGATGCTGATAAAAATAAGAAATTAAAAAGAATACTAAAATATATTGGTGTGGTTTTCGTAGCTCAAATCTGCCAAAGAAAATTCGCGAAATAAAGAAACTATTAACTTCCGCTGCATTCCAAAGATGCAAATTTCATGCGTTCGTACCGGCACAAGTTTTCGGCAGTTTCCCTGTGCCCGGGTGCAAACACGATACAGTAGTGTAAAAGGGAAAGAGATGGGACCGTGGAACCTTATAAGGGCGTATGAAGTAACATCGAGAATTAAATTCGGATTTTCGGCAGAATATTACGATCGATCGGCCCAATGATAGTGTTAAAATATAAGCCTTGCGATACACCGCCACTCGTGTCCGTGAAAATGTATACGAATAAATATAGAATTTGAATTTGGCGCCCAAGGCCGAAATATCTCAAACGGGAGACAGAAGCAAAACTCGGCGAAGCCAGTGCCCGATGTCTTAACTTCTTTCACACCCACGCGGGCGTGATTTTCTACGCGCTCTCTCTCGCTCTCTCTCCCTACCTGTTTAACTCTTCCCCTCGTTAAAGAATTACAGATCTATTTATTGCCAATTCCCCCCAGCATTCATGTCAGAGATGAGAAAACAAGAAATCTACGATGGTAACACGCGAGTGACTTCTACTCGTGACCAACGTCGACCGATTCGATATATGGATCTGAAGTTTACATCGTTGGATTACAGCAATCTTTTTTTAATTGAAAAATATGAATTATTTTTTTTTCATATACATTTCGACTCTAGAATATCTGCAGAGGACCTACAGGACGTTTAGAAAAAAATAGTGGGCCAGTATCCACCCTTATTGAGAGGTTGAAAGTGAATAAAATTAATGACGTTGAAGTTTGCCTCGGCAGAATGCAACGATATATTTTTCTGCCCATTTTTTATTTCGTTATTGTTATTATTATCCAGAGACTTTTTATACAAAATGAAATCGTTAATTTCTATAATAAGAATGCGTAGAGACGTTTGGATGATTTTCACCCTCGAAATAGGCTAAAAGTATTAGGAATTAAGAAAAAAATTGTTGCATTCCAAGGATGCAAACTTCAACGTCATCAAAATTAATATCTCGGGCGGTACAGACATTCTCAATCGAAGTGCTGAGCATTATCTCCATCGAAGTAAACTTTATTGTTTGTTCCCAACATTATACGCTTTCTCATCATTTGACTTGAACAAACAATGCTGGAGTTCAAGCCTAATTTGCATCGTTATAATGCTATGAAAATTATTTTATATGACATTCCTCTTAAGAAATGAAAAATAATAATTTGTTTTAATTCTATTATTATTATTATTAATATTATGTATTCCTCAGAGGTACGGGCCCTTTTTACCATCCCCTCCTTTTATTCCTTCCATTCCTTCCGACATTCACAATCCTTCCAGAGCTTACATTCCTTCCCCCGCAGAGTGTTCACCGCAGCCACTCTTTCCTAATGCACTACTGTATCGCATTTGCACAAGGGCCCAGGGAAACTGCGGAAAACCTGGGCCGATACAGGCGGCTATATTTGGCTGAGTTTCAGTGCTATTAAACATCAGAAACTCAGACAAACTGCCTCCCGCTCAAAGGTTGACGCGCAACCAGTGCACGGGCAAGCGGTCACCGCTCCAAGTATTGGCAGCCTCCAATGCTGCTTAACTTCAGTGACCGCCGAGCCCGCACACCGACCGCGCGCCTAACTCTGTCGGTTCTTGTTTTAATTCTATTTATTCCTTATTTGTTTCTCAAAGTAAGAATATTTTCTCAAAGTGAAAATAAAATAAGCATATTTCTTATTTATAGCGTTGAAGTTTGCATCGTTGGATTGCAATGAAAGTTCTTCATTTTTTGTATTTCTTCATGTTTATTATGTCCTATCATTTTTTTTTATAGATTAAGATCGTGCATAAGAATACGAAAAACCGTTTGGATGATTTTCATGCCGTTGAAGTTTGCATCAATGGATGCAACGATATTGTTTCGTCAATTTTCCACTTTTTAACTTTTATTATCTTTACCGATAGGCTTTTTGCAAATCGCGGTTGTAAATCTACAAAATGAGAATCTGTAAAAACGTTTAAATGATTTTCACAACCTAAATCGGCCAAAAAATGTCAGCAATTCAAAGAATTACAAACTTCGAATCCAATGATTTTCGTACCCTAAATCAACATCGTTCGTTGAGTTTTGCATCGTTGGAATGCAGCGATATCTTTTTATCTTTTTTTAAAAATCATTCTCCGCAAATTGCGATAGTTAATAAATAAGAATATGTAGAAATATTTGGGTGATTTTCACACCTCAAATAGGCTAAAAAATTGAGGATTTAAAAAAGAAATAATTTTCGTTGCATTCCGACGACGCAAACTTCAACTTCGAAATAAATGTGAGCGATAAAATAAAAATCAACTTTCTTTGCACTCCAACGATCCGAACTTTAACATCATTCTTGTTCTTATTTTATTCCTATTTTAGAAAAAAAAATTATTAAAACATTTCTTCTGGCAGACTTGAGCGACGCAGACCATGCGCGCATTTTTAGGATGCGTGTTCGGAGATCGACAGTCTGAATGTGCGGAAAAAACGTTTTGAATAATAAGAATAAGAAGATTAGAAGATTAGAATATAAAAAATAATTTTCGATGCGTTCCAACGATGTCAATTCCAAATTCGACGAGTTTCACTCTCAATTTTGTCTTTTGCATCGGATCGAGAAATTAAACCCGTGGACGTCACATGTCAGGGATTTTCAAAAATAGGCCCACACAGAATTTCAAGAAAGGTCCTATGCTCTACCAAGGCTTCTTTATAAATATATTAGAAAATTCGACTATGAAAAACTCAGCTGAGTCATCAAAGAAAAATATGATGACGTTAAATTTGTTATTTTAATCTAAATCGCGTTATTTATTTAAAAATAAGTAGTACGAATAATAATATTAAAGTTTTCATCTTTGGAATGCAACGAAAATTATTTTCACTTTCTTATTTTCATTATTAATTTCATTATTATAATCCAAATCCTATTTTACAGATTCAGGTTGTAGACCGCTAATCAACAATCCTAAAAAAGTTTGGACGATTTCCTTTGCTTAAATCCGCCAAAGTAAATTTAAGAAATAAAAAAAATTCCTTTCCATTGCGACGATTCAAACGTCAACGTCATATTTTTATTACGCTTCGGAAATCACCGAACCATTTTTACGAATCCTCATTCAGAGATCTAAAAATTCAAATATGCACAACATACTTTTGGATAAAAATAAAAATAAAAATGTATAAAAAACGTTCGGTGCAATTCAATGACGCAAACGTCAACCTCATTACGATTAGCATTTCGAGTTATTTACATCGTGCGCGTTGAATGATCGAAAGTGCATTCCTACGTTTGTTTGCCTCATTCCATATGTATATGAGTCAGCATGGCAGGTCTTCCGAGCACCAGCGCTTTATCACATGGACGACCGATTATCGATTACATATGTATACCATACGCATGCACGTAACCGGCAGACTCGACGTATACACATACGCACGTATACGCTGGATTACACATTGTTTATCGCCTTTCAAGTGAATGACACAATACAGCTGATCCATGCAGACGTCTATTTTCGTGATAACAAATTTTCCGATCATTCGAATGACCCACATTTCGAGAGCACACGTGAATAGTCTGCTTGTTGAAGCAAATAGACAAAAACGAAGGAGGATTAACCGGGCCCTCAATTAATGCTGTTGAAGTTTGTAATGCATTATAATGCGTTGGAATACAACCACAGTTTTACTTTATATTTTCATTCTCTCATTTTCATGAGATTGAAGATTGCATCGTTGGAGTGCAATGAAAATTATTTTTCACTTCCTCGAATTCCTTTCAGCAAATTTTATCTACCGAACTCCCTCAACCATTTTTTAATATGCTTATTGGGAGATGTGCAATTGAAATTTGCAAAAAAGATTTCGTAAAAAAAATAAGGAAATAAAAATATGAATATCAATTTTCCTTGCATTTAAACAATGTAAACTTCAATACTATGCATTTACTATGTTGAAATTTGCATCGTTGGAATGCAACGAAAGTTCTGTGCAATATTCTCATTTTCATTGTCAACCAAAGCGATATTTTGCACATTCAGTTCGTAGATCGCTTGATAAGAATCCTAAAAAGGCTTCGCGTGATTTTCGGGGCTCAAATCTACATGAGAAAATAATAGCGTTAAAGTTTGCATCGTCGGAACACAACGACAGCTCATTTTTTTTTCTTTTCTCTATTTCAATTATGATCTAAAATTTTTTTAAATAAATTAAGGTCGTGGATCTCTAATGCGGATAAGACCGTTTTAAATAAATTAATATCGCGGATCTCTAATGAGGGCAAAACCGTTTCGGTGATTTTCGGACCCGAAATCGGCGGAATAGATATGAGCAATGAAGAAAAATAAACATAGTTGCATTCCAACGATGCAAACGTCATCATAGAAAATTTGGAAAATAAGAGAAAAAATGATTTCCGTTGAATTCCAACGATGCTAACTTCAACACCATGAAGTGTGCAAGGTTGACGCTGAAGTTTACATCTTTTAAATGCAACGATATTTTTTCCAATCTCTATTCCTTTATTTCCATCATTACCTAGTCTTTTTTTGCAAATTGATGTTCTAAATTTGTGATAAGAATACGTAGCAACGTTTGAGTGATTTTCATAGCCTAAATCGGTAAAAAAACCTCTTCAGTAATCAGGAAGAATTAATTTTCGTTGCATTTCAACGATGCAAACTTCGACGTCATGTAAGATTGGGCGAAAACAATTTTTTTGCGTTTGTTTTTCAAGGCGTTTCTTGACGAAAATGTTACTCAATGGGCGCAAAAGACTGAACGACACTGAAAATACATTTTTTCGTAAAATTTTTTCCGTATTTCGCCGAGGTCATCGTGAATATTGCGTCATCACGAATATTTATACGCACGCTATAAAAAATATCAGCACGAAATCTCGTCACTCGAAGCGACGATAGGTCGAACGTCCGTCGGAGTTTTTTTCTTTCCAAATGTTAAGTTGTTCTTTTCGGAAGAGTGTAAACTTCGAATTAATTATTTTATTCCACTTTGGCAAGCCAAACCCGCACAAGGACGTTCGGTGGTTTTCTTTCGTCGTAACGATTGAAAAAAAAAATGAATTCGACGCCCTTCCAGCACCGTGAATATGGAAGGTACAAGAAAGAGCCTGGTTCGAGTAAACGGAAAGAATTTCCGGACAAACAGCTGAGGCGTTCACCGGTGAATCGAGACTCGCCGTCGTAATCCGAGAAGCTCGATGCGCTAATAAAGAAAATGACGTAGTTGCTCCCTACTGGCGGTTGCCTTCATCGAGCCCGCCGAGCAACGTTACGAGGCTTAAGGTGACGTGAAACGTATATGGGTGCGAGAAAGATCGCAATCGCCGCGCGAGGTGGGGGGACGAGAGAGACGACCGAATATATTTCACATCACCTTAAGGAGGTGGGAGCTGTCCACTTGAGTCAGATGACACTATATGAATTTTTTTTACAAGCTTTCATTTTGCTTGCTTCGTTCGTGGGTCTGTATTTCCGGTTCGAAATATGTCATTCATTTTTCAACCACTTGCTGTGATTCGATCGGGCGGAAATTTTTGGCATGCCTATGTAACTTCGGTGAGAATGCAATAATATGGTACCATGGAGCTGGTCTGATGACGGAGGTCGGAGGTGGGCAATGCAACTCCTCAATACCATATACTAGGACAGTCGAGTTTGTGCTCATTTGTTTTGTTATCGTGAGCCCTTTTCATTACACATGATAACGAAAGTCCGACAATGGTGGTGGGAGGTGGGAACTGATATTTCCTAATGGCAAATAGTAGGACAATCGAGTTTGGGCTTATTAACTTTGTTACTTCAAAACTATTTATAATTATACTCTTATAGAGTTTCTTGCGAAACCTTTATAGCCTAAGGCAAGGTTTTTGATTACGCCAATGTCAGAATGGCATGGGAAATAAATAAACAAATTATAATGCCAAAAAGTATAAAATAAACGTAAAAAAACTTTTTTACAACAAGCTTTTATTTAAAAGGTACTGCACTAAAAAGTAAAAAATAATGTTTAGAAAAATTGAAAATCAAAACAGCATAACTACAAAAAAGTCTCTCCCTTGGACATTCATCATAAGTGCAAGTACTTTGAAGGTGCATAAACGTAGATATTCTTAGAATATGAAATATACAGTTTGCAAAGCTTGAGACGCCAAACGTCATACGTATTAATACTATTGAATTTCTGGAAAAAAGCCTCAAGCTTTTAAAATGTATATTTCATATTTTTAAAGTATCTACGTTTTATTAACCTTTTAAAAACTTGGAAGTTCTGCTTTACATTTTATTTTCCTTATTTTCATTACTATACAAGATCTTTTTTTTCGTAGCTTTATATAGTAGATAGTTAAATAAGTATCTCCAAAAAAAATTCGTCGGCGAAATATGCAAAAATAAATCAAAGGAATTCAGAAATATTAATTTTCATTACGTTCCAACGATGCAGCGAAAATCATCTTTCAATTTCCCAAATTTAATTTCACCAGATTTGAGCTACGAAAATCATGCAATCATTTTTTGAAATTCTTATTTAGCGATTTACACCTTGAATCTGCATATGCTTTTAGATAATAATGAAAGTATGGAATGAAATGAAAAATCGTTGCATTCCAACGATGCAAATTCATACATAAAGTTACAGATATTAAACTATTTTTTATCTCCGGCGTTTTGTGGTGGATTTTTTCTTTTTAATTCTCAGAGGCTCACATGGAGAGGCTGTCAATTGTCAAATTCAGATTCGATTCATACTGCGTGCAATAAGAGCTCATGGCCGGAGATGTTATCTGGCAAGGCAGTAAGCGCCTCTTCGCTGTTGTCGAGAAAATCGGCATTGAAATATTCCGTTGCGTTCAAATACTGTCTACATAAAGAACATGTCAGGGAGCGCGTGGCCAGCGAGCATGCTCTCGGCTTTGTAAGCCCGCCGTCCCCGGTACGAATCTCGCTGCTGGCAATTTTTTTTTTCTATTCAAATGTGCATATGCAGATAATTCCCGGCAATCAGTTTCAACAATTATGCATATAATAAGTTTTTTAAATGCCATTTGTTGTGGAAAAACCAACGCTTTCGAAGTTCATTATGTTGTTCGTAAACAAAGTTATATTTTATAGTTGTTTGTTATTTTATTGTATAGTCTAAACGATAACATATATTTGTATACTTTTTTAAATCTTGGGCTGTGGCTAACGCTCGAACTTCCTTAAGGTGTTCCGTAGGCCCGAAAAAACGTTCGGACGATAAAAAATTATCTCTGCTTTGTGCAATAATTAGAATAATATGCAGTTTTAGTGACAACAAAATTATAAACTTTCAGGCGCCTTTTTAAATGCTTATAATTAATTTGCGATTGGACAAAATCGGCTGCGGGCTTGTACCGAAAATTGAAATTGAGTTTCAGCGGGATTTCAAGTAAATAACAATAATAAATATCTCGTTGAAAATGTGTTTTTTAAAATCATGTGCGGAATAATTTGAATTTGTATGAAAATCGTGAATTTTTTTCACACTTTTGTGAACTTTGGAATTAAGAATTTTGTTCCTTCGTTAATGATTTTTGTGATTACTTGAAGTTTTTTCTTCTTGTAATTTTGGACTATATTGCGAACTTTTTGTGGATTTATTGAACACGTCCAAATGTGAAAATGAAAAGGTCATTTTTTCGTTATTCTCATCAATTAATATTGCATCAAACTTGTGAAACTTTTTCAACACTTTTCGGGATTTTTCAAAACTGAGAATGCGCATTTTCTATCCTCGTCGTTAGTTAAAGTTAAATCAAAATCGTAGACCTTTTTTACACTTTTTGAAAAAATTTGAATGAAAAATGTGAAAACGTGGAAAGAAAAATGTAAATTTTTCATCATTGTCATTAATTAAAATTTTATGAGAATCGTGGACTTTTTTTGATAATTTTTTTCCGAATGGTTCAAACAAAAATCTAAAAACCTGGCAACGTGAATTGTTCATCATTGTTATTGATAAAAATGTTGTCAAAATCGTAGCCTTGTCCTCTTTTATGTAAAACTATATGTCAAAATTCTGGACTTGTCCTCTTTTATGTAAAACTATATGTAAAAATTAACATTTTTGTATATGGTAATAATAAAATATAACTGTCGTACTTATTTCCGCAAGTGTCACGTGTCAAAAGAGTCTCATTTAATAAACTGTATTTTCGTTGAAAATTCTCCAGTCAATTGCCTGCTTTTGTTTGTCATCATAAAAGTGTTTCGCGTTAAGTCAAACTTTCAGCGACTTCTATAGAAGCGTCTAACGGAATATCCGAATTTTGTAAGAACGCTTTCAACGAAACGTCACGCGACTTTTCTATCTCAAGGGATTCCAAATCAAAGAGCGTAAAGACGCTCCGAGGTGATACAATACCAAAAAGAAAAATCGTTCTCACGGGTCGCACTCGCGGCACGAAACTTGTGAAAAGAACATTAGAGGAAGGTCAACTCACCTGTATGAATTGTATCGTGATTGCGGATTTTCCGACACCACCACCACCCACAACGACGAGTTTGTACGTCTGTGCGTAGCTCTGTCTTTCACCGGCCCGCGACATTGTTATATTTTCGCGCGACACAATATTTACAAATTTTAGTTGACAATTTCTCGCACTTTTGCTTGTATTCAAGAGCGTACACGAGTAAGACTCCTGCGAGGAACGAAAAAAAAACCCCACGTATTTTCCGTAGGCTTATTTGGCTGTGCACTTTTTCGGGGACCTTGAAAGGCCGTGAGACGACGAAAAACAAAAGACAATCGCGCACCCCTTGCCTACAATTTAGGCGAACGCTACGATCTCCCCGTAACGTTGATAATCGCGCCGATGTTTCGACGAACTGCGCGCGATTCGCCGTTCATCTGGAAACAGTTTTTTCTTTCTCTTTATTCCTCGTCTCGAGTACTACTCTCGGTGTGTTTTCAAGGCAACATATATGTGTGTGGCGGTACACTCGCAGCGTATCCCCGTACGGTGAATCCGTGAAGCAACAGGGGGGGGGGGCGAGAGAACTCTCTTTACTCGCGTCGACTCCGAGGAGTTCGCTTGGTCCGACTTCCGACTGGCGTGCCACCACTGCAGCCAACGGTGAGGCTAGAGAAGAGAAATCCTAACGACTTTTTCACACTCACACATGAAGTTTGCTGGTGTCGGTCATGTGAAAATCCCGCCTAACTAAGATGGCCGCGACCAACGATTTTAAACGTACATAGAAGAGCAGTCCATAAGAATATTATGTGCCAACTTTTCTCTTGCACCTTCTCGTTACAATAAATCAAAGTTTTATTGTAAAATAGTGTTTATTTTTTGTTAAAAATGAAAGATTTATTTTTATTTTATTTATTTTAAAGATTTGATTTATTTTTTACTGTTGATGAAAATCAAAGTTTTATTGTAAAATAGTTTCTATTTCTTGTGAAAAATGAAAGATTTATTTTGTTTATTTTGAAGATTTTATTCATTTTTATTTTTTTTCATGAAAATCTAAGTTTTATTGTAAAATAGTTTTTATTGATGCGCTTCGGTTAGGCATCGGAGAAATCCTGTTTGAAGGGATGATCCAACGACAACAGTCGTGAAAAAGGGTCGTTGTTAAAAATTTATATCGATAAAAAGATTGAATACATTTTTTTCTGTTTGTCTCAATCTTATCGAAAGAAAGAATAATGTTTTTTTTTCTATTTTAACAGTTGGAAAACCCCTTAATTTTTACCTCCACCCACCCTTTCACTGTAATAAATCCTTCCCCTCCTGACGGAAGAATCCAACCACATTCGCATGGTATTCTGATTTGATAATTTCAGCTCACGCATGTTTTTTCCATTTTTATCTGCAAATTGGCAATCTCTGATACTAATTATTCCCCTACTACGATAATTCTATTATATATAATAGAATTATCGTAGTAGGGGAATAATTAGTGGATACATGGATAATACATGGATAAAATATGGATTAGGGTAATAATTAGTGGATACATGGATAGGGGTAGGGGAATAATTAGTAGGGGAATTAGGGGAATAATTAGTAGGGGAAGTAGGGGAATAATTAGTGGATACATGGATA
Source organism: Ophion costatus (assembly GCA_951751655.1). Classification (NCBI taxonomy): domain Eukaryota; kingdom Metazoa; phylum Arthropoda; class Insecta; order Hymenoptera; family Ichneumonidae; genus Ophion; species Ophion costatus. Next base: position 24,665,522 of record OX632357.1, on the reverse strand, counting down.
ATACATGGATAAAACTTGCCATGAAATAATCAATTAAATTCACGCAAGCATAAAAACATTCAATCAACCCACTCTTAGTAAATTTAATTCACGTGTGCTTATTATAATTATTATTATATAAGCACACGTGAATTAAATTTACTAAGAGTGGGTTGATTGAATGTTTTTATGCTTGCGTGAATTTAAATGATTATTTCATGGCAAGTTTTATTTATTTTAACGGACGAAAATATAACAAGGATTGGATTGTAGGGAAGAAGAACAAAGAAGGAGAAGAAAAATGAAATAATTATTGAATATCCGACTCCCCGCCTAGATCATGTCTCTCGTGCTACAAAAAAAAAGTGGTCTGTACTTCCGATTTTTTTCCCCAAATTAATTGTTTTAATAAATTTCAGTTTGCACCAAAATGCTTTAAGCTATTTATATAAATTATTTTTCTGAAAAAAAATCAAGCAAGTCGATTTCGATCCAAGGCTCTTACAACTCTAGCGTGTTTTCGCTCCGCAATGTGTAAGAGAGTGATAGGTTTCTCATTCCGCCCCCGCGCCTCCGTGACAGCATTCGCTCGTCACGCCACCACGCGGTAATTTCGGTCGCAGAATACTTGTCTTCAGGCCGCCCGTAAGAACTGGCCCTCTATGTACGTCTGAATTCGTTGCCGCGACATTTAGTGCGGGAAAGATGACAGATATTCCCGCGTAAGCGAACAAAAACACACCGAGCAGTCGAGGCGAAGAATAATTTCGTGTTAATTCGATTTAATGAGTTAGCGATGACCAACGTGGTCGACGCTTTGGCAAAGCGTTGCGCCGGACTCGGTAATCAAATATTTCATTTTCATCGTTTTGTTGGCGCGATTTTAATGACAATCGTCGGCTAGGTTATGTACGAGAAGCTTGTGCGAAATGTGCGATCTTCGCACGGCGTCAAAGACCGTTAAATTCTGGACAATCTCAATTGATCGCCAATTGGATCTTAAGGGCATGCACAAGGTCAACGTAACCTCACAAATTTTGCAACCCAGTTTTCCCACCGACAAGTTTTTTTTTATAGGGAAAACGAAGTATCGAGATTTAGAGTTTCCTGACGCGGAACTTGATCTTTTTTTGCTCGAAATATTCATCTTTGAAAAATCTCCGGCAATATCAGCTATCTTTCTCGCACTCGTGTCACATGGTGCACATCTACTTCGCCCTAACGACGAATACTTTCCTCGCAAGGAATCTGTCCGTTTTCTCGTTGTCTCCCTACGGACGCTCTATTGATCGGAAGACAACCGTGGTGCAAGAATAATTGACCTTCATTCGCTTACCCACTTGTGTATTTCTTCGACAGAATTTATGACACAAATATGTACGCGCGAAACGGAAATGCCTCGACGAGCGATCATCGACGTTGCGTTTTCTGACGATACAAGAACTCGACGATATCCCGTGAGCGAGTTGATCGGCGAATTTGAAAGCTACTATGTGATTTTCAGAATCCTTCTTCGGTTATGACGTAGCCCTGAACAGGCTCAAATGTCATCAGGACGACGTGTACCGTGGCATCGCGCCTGCAGCAAACGAAGGCGAGACACTCGATCACCCAGTATTTGCTTGTCGTTTCTGCAACCTCACTGGCTACAACGACACACTTGCGATCGCAAACGAGGATGGAAAAATCGCGCTTCAAAATACGGCTAAGCGTGGAGAGAAGGGTCAACAATTGGCGGGTATTCAGGTAGATAAGGAATAGTCTATCGGCGAAGTAAATTTTAGATTTTACACCATGTGGGAGTGGAATATGAGTATGTATAGTTCGCAAATTCGTTTGAGCGTAACTGAGACTTGCATTCGACAGCGATGTTTTTCCTGGATGGTTGCCAACCCGTATTCTGCAGATAATTCTTTGATATTGTTTGTGAGTTGTGTGAGGCTTGTGAAGCTGTCCCGCGTCTTTGTTGTCACGGTTACACTAATTGATTTGCAAATCTATCACCGTCTAAGGATGAATTTAAAGTGTGGGAGCTGTTACGAGGTTACGCCTGCCTAAAGCGCCGAAAAACATGGCTAACTTGGGAATTTTTTTCTGCGAAACTGTTTGTAAAAAAGGAACGCATTCTTAAAACACAAAAGTGCATATATCGAGAGCTTTTTTAAAAAAAGTCACAAAAAAGAGAAAAACAATCAAAACATGGCCAGCGGCAGATGATGACATTTTTCACTCTCACTCACCAGCTCAAACGGCCCATCTTAAATCTAAAAACCAAACGGGTTATTTAAGTTTGGTTTTTCTAAATCCTTTTTTCTAACCACGTGGCGACGAGTTGAACATCGAGCACACAAAATCTGTGAGAAATGTCGTCATTTTTACGTAACTATTAAAAAATGAAGATCGATTTGAAAAAAGTGAGGTCATCGCAGATCGTTAAATGTTTCTCATTGTATCTTCTAAATTTGAAAACCATCGATCAAGTAGTTCTCCAGATATCATGTCCACGCCCTTGGAAAACAGTGTTTTAAGGAAAACGCTTTCCAAATTTTAAGTACGGTGCTGTTACCGTATGCCCGGCCGACTATTAGTGTAGCTCATTCTATTTTAGGAATATTTCAACGAAATTTTCAGGAAATGTAGCTAAAAGGCAAAAGCTGAATACCATAGAATAAAAATATTTTTGGAAACTGACATTTTTTGACCCACCTGAGTAGGTTACTCCTCATTGCACGACCCATGGACGTGCAATATTGTCTCGAACATATTTTTCTGGTTTTGTTTCAGTTCGTAATTATAATCAATTTTATAATAATAATCATACGGTATTTCAGAGTCATTGTATTTACGTATAATATTTATATAACATCATTAGACATTCGACAATAATAATCGTGAAGCCCTTTCAACTTTTTTACACCAGTATTTACAACGTTTTTAAAATAATACAATACCAAAAGTAATATTAGTAAGATTAGTATTAGTATTTATCAGTGTTGCATAAAGTGGACACGTTGATGTCATGGATTTTATTCTGTTGCAAGGCTCACTGCAATGCGATTTTCGACATCGCGTGGATGCCAGGAGAATTGAAGCTCGTTACCGCATCTGGCGATCACACAGCCAGACTTTGGGACCTTTTGCGTCCGGACGCGAAGCTGATAGCCAGCTATCAGGGCCATACGAGAGGCGTGAAAACGGCCATCTTCCGACCACAGGATAAAGGTATTGTTTTGATACTCGGAACATTTGACGAGCGACCCAAACGACCGCAAACAAACGAAGATAAAATAGGCAATAGGAAAAGTTTGTTTCGTTATTTGAGCTCGGAACGAAGGATGTTGAAAATGGACAATCTGGGGAAAATAATGCAGATAAAGCGAGATGGGGGGTTGATATATATAAATGTAAATATGGATTGTCGCGAACGTTTCAACCTCCCCAAGTAGATGAAAGAAACAAAATGGCTGTGCTATTTTTTCCGATTTCACTTGGCGATTCTATTTGCCGAGAATTCGTATCCGTGAGATCTCGGAACGTGAGAAAGCAATTTAAGTATTACGAGGCCAAAGTGAGAACCGAATGAAAATACTTTTATAAGCTTTATTCGTCTCTTGGCATCGATCGAATGTCTGTTTATATGAATTTTGCAGCGGTTTTCGCAACCGGTGCTCGAGACGGTGCCATAATGTTGTGGGACATTCGAGCGGCACACACGGAGTTTCCAAAGGCTGACAACTGTATCTGGAACGGTCACGGAAACGTCAACGTCTCTAGCGGGAAGTATCGGCGAGGTGTAACAAGGGCATCTCGGGCCCAGAGCATCACCAGCCTCGTATTTCAGGACGATCTTTCCCTGTTATCCTGCGCGGCGGGCGATGGGTAAATCATTCAAACAATAAAACATTTATGCTGTTTCGAATCGATATTCGAATCCAATATTCGAACTTCGAATATCGGACCACTACCTTTTTTTTTTCTAATAGCGAAAATGGGTAATTATTTTAGAAGACAACTACGATGACCTTGACTTTGACATATGTTACAAAAGTCAAGATGATCGTAGTTTGAGAGGACTCGTAATGATTACTCAAATTTTTCAATTGACGGCTTACACTTAGCTCGTAGTCGGAAAAAAACAAAAATTTTCGTAATTTTTTTTTCTGGAGAAACTTGTACAGGTTTTTCATTTTTTTAAATATTGGTATGTAAAAGAAGCTTGTAAAATTTGAAGTTGCAGTGATTTTTGCAGAAATTTACAGAGAATAATTTTCAAATGTTGACACTGCGTTGAAAAAAAAAATCGCTATTTTCAAAAATTTCCTACTGGGTGTAAGCGCTTCAATATTCTATTGGAATCGGTAAAAAACTGTAGATAATTCGTCGTTCATGTTCGAAATATAATAATGTTAGGTAATCAGGATTGACGATAATTTCATTGAAACCATTGTAACGGGATGTGCGCTTAAAATTCATTCAATCCATTTATACGCCCATTTAAAATCCGTCGTATCCAAAATCCGAAACAAAGGACGAATATTTTCTCGCTGGAGTTCCGGCCATGTCGTTCATGGAAAAATCGGAGCGCAAGAACCCAATTACGAATGACGGGAGAGTTTTCGTTTTGACGTGACGTGGAAGTTTGCATCGTTGGAATGCAATGATTTTTTAATTCTTTTTTCATTTCTTCCATTACCACACGAAACTTTTTTTTTGGCGAAATAAGTTCATAAATCTCTAAGAAGAACGCGCGAAAACAATGCCATTATTTCAGTGTGGAATGAATGAATTTTTGAATTGAAATAATTGAAATCAAGTGAAAAAAAATCATTTTTGAATGAAAAACATTGAAATCAAGTGAAAGATGCAATCATTTGAGTGATTTTCAAAGTCAAAATAGGCGAAAAAAATTGAGAACTTAGAAAGAATCAAATTTTGTTGCATTACGACTTATCTGGGTGTTGAATAAGTTCTCGTTACTATTTTTTTCGTAAAAATCATGGCTTTATTAAAAAAAAGAACATTCCTAATGCTTTCAAACGTTTCGATACTGTTGTGTGATCAACCTAATGATTCTTTTTTTAGCACCAAATTCGGCATGTTTAACATTAAAAAAAAGTTGCTTACACGTTGGCGAAATGGCGTACACGGAATTTCAAGCATGCTTATAGTACTTGTTTGCAGATGCGTTACCATCTTAGTAGGGTTACCATCTTGCGGAGTTCTGGTAACGCCATCTGTTGGGAAACAGCGAGAACTTATCGAACGTCCTAATACAACGATGCAAACTTCAACGTAATGTTTTGTTCGCGTTATCACAGGTTCATAAAGGTTTGGGATATGAGGAAAAATTATACGGTACACAAGAAGGAGCCTGTGCCCAAGCACGTGATGAACTATATCGGCGGAAGCGTGAGGAACGGCTTCACCACGCTGCTCGTTTGTCCATCCGGAATATCGCTGTATGCCAGTTGTATGGACAGCATCATATACGAGTACAACATATCGTCCTGCAATCCCGAACCAGGTAGGTCGACAGGCCACCTCCAGAGGATAAATCCCAATGACATATTGTCCTTATACGGGTACATTCCATATACGGGTACTCCTTCACAAAACGATGAAAAACCATAGTACCTCAATGCTTTTGTTTTCTTAGTCGCTGAATTTTACGGGCATCGTAATTCAACGTTCTACGTGAAAACGTGTCTCAGTCCGGACGGCAAGTATCTCGCGAGTGGTTCGAGCGACGAATACGCGTACATATGGAGCACGAAACGACCGGGATACCCGTTGATCAAGCTGTGGGGCCACACCGATGAGGTGACTTGCATCGATTGGTGCAACGTGGGTGAACCGAAGGTGACGACTGGAAATATCGCGGCCTTTTATCGTCAATGGCTAACGCATGGATGCAATAGCATATCTCATTCCATCATCATGTCACGATGATGGAGTGTCATATATGCCAATGGTGGTGTAATTATTGAAAAAAATCTTCACAGATCGTCACTTGCTCGGACGATTGTTGCCACAGAGTGTGGCGGGTAGGTCTCGAGCACAAAGGCGAAAACGACGATATCGAGATACGCGGTCGAGCTGAGAGCGTCCAATCGACGAGTCCGGGGGAACAAGCAACCCTTGAGACGACACCGACAGTTTCACGACGAAGGGCCTCCTGCCAGCAGCGAACTCCGGGCTCTGATACGACACCGCGTAATTATAATTGGCATTATTCTCTGAGATCTGTGTAGGAAAATCAGTTTAAAAAATTCGTTGACATAATTACGCGATTTTTTAAAAATAAAGAGACAAAAAATCATTTAGAAGCTATCAAGACCACGCTAGGCAATCTATCGGATACAAAACGCAGGAAAAAATTAGTAGCGGTAAGACTTCCTTTCCGAGAAAGCAAGACTGATAAAAATGCGCCCTAGCAGCGTAAACGTGCTCGGGGTTTGCTTACGTTTTTTAAGGGGGCTGGCTACTGCGATGATCCGAAAATAAGGATTACTTGAAACGATTCTGATGTTGAAGTTTGCATCGTTGGAATGCAACGATTTTTTTATTTTATTTTACTTTTTCTTCATTTTTATTATCTGAAATCAATCTCGTTAAATTTAGGTTATAGGTCTTCAATAAAAATGTGTAAAAAGAAAGTTTGCCGTAGCTTTGTTCTGTCTAAGGTAATTGGCAATTGGAAGGGAAAAAAATCCGTTGCGTTTCAACGATGCAAACTTCAACAACATTAATTCTGAAGGAACGAGTAAGATGATTGGAGACTCGTTTTGACGTACACTCCCGGCCAAAAGTTTTCGGACTCTTCAGATAATTGCCAAGCTTTCGATCACTTTGGACAATTGCAAAAATATATTAGAACCATATAATTCGTTGTACAGAGCTGTGTAATATCTTCGTAAAATAATAAGTAAACTGAACTATATTATTTTAACATTATTTGGCAATTATCCAGTGATCGAAAGTTTTGCAATTATCTGGAGTGTCCGAAAATTTTTGGCCGGTAGTGTATATTTGTATGTACATTAACAAAGTTGTGTACGAAATTTCATAAAAAAATGCGGATCATTAAAGAAGTTATGCAAAATCTCGCGGAGGATTTTTAAACGTGAGGGACTTAACGAGGTACTTGACTTTGGCCATCCGGTTGATTAAAAAAAACCTCATTTTCAACAATCCAGTGGTTTTCACAGTAGCCTAACGCCCTAACATTTCGCTTTGTCTCTCACAGTTGCGACTCCGGAGCCGAATAGCAGCGCGAGAAGCAACGAAGTCACTGAGCATCCGAGTGTTGGGACAAGCTCGACCAAGCGCACTTACATCCAAATGCTGGGTCGGGGGCCTTGGACGGACGGTAAATTCAAATCGGTCCTGTCACCGATAACCGAGAATCTCGAGCCAAAAGCGAAACGCGTTCATCTCGAGAATCGCGGTGCTCGCCGATTGTTCAGTCCGATCAGCGAGAAAAAAGACGTCGAAGCGAGCTCACCGTTGCAACGTGGCTACGAGTCGGACGAGCCCGGGCCGAGTGCCTCGAGCTCGGAAGTTGCTCGCCAATCGGCGCCGTTCTCGCCGACCCTCAATCTGCCGAATTACGTCGTGGACGGTACGGCGCCGCATCTCATGCAGATGTCACCCGAAAAGTGCAAGGAGAATATCGATTGGTTGACGAAGATGAGAAGAGAGAAGTACGAATTGCGCGTTGGTAAAGCCGACGCTGACAAAACAATTACGAGCCCGAACACCCAAGTGACGCCGGCGCGAAGAACGAGAAGGTCGAGATCAACGGAGCCGCGAAAGGTATCGAAAAATCCAGCTGCCTCGCTGCTCAAATTCCTCCGCCTTTCCAGCAAAGATTGCGACAAGGAACGATTCTCCGGAGCTGGTAATCCGACCCCGACCAAGTCCGAGGCGTGACGCGACGTAAATTATCAAAGCAAACGGCGATCGATGAATCGACGTTGATTTTCCATTTTCTTTCGTTTTCCTTCTGATATTTTTATTCCCCGAGAGCGGTAGGGCTATGCTTGTCGCCGAACGCTATGGGAATCCGTTTCATTGACATTTGTTCGAGAAAAAGAAAAAAAATAGTATATATATATATGTTGAACGAATTGAGATTTTCACAAGCTGTGCGAAATAGCACAGGAAACTCTTCAGTTGGCTCTCGCGCCCAGTATTATCCGTCACTTATTCTCCGCTTTTTAATGTTCCCTGATAGTTTGTCTTAAGTATAGATGGGTATAACGTGACATTCGTTACTCTCCTTTTATAAAACGCGCCTCCGGAAATACACATGAACGTTCCTTTTTTTTTTCATAAATTTTGAGAGATGAAAGAATTCCGGGGAAGCGAACAAGAAATACACACTGTTTTGTCCGTTTGAATGTTTTTGTAGTTAATCGCTCGTACCAGCCTACCGGTACGTTGTTTCAAGCGTAAATAAATTATTATTCTTCCTTTTATACGAGTGGATTTATAACTCCGATACTTTTACGATACATAACCATTTTTCGTTAGTATTAAATAACGCATCCGAATGAGTACAATAAGCCCCGCAAGTGCGTCATTTGACGCAAGCGAGCGGGACAGCCAGTGAAGGTCTTTGAATAATATTTGACATTCTCGTTGCTGCTACATGTTCTGCAGCCCTTACAATAAATATCTCCGGTCCTGCGGTAATCCCCAAAAAGTCTGACTATGTATAGTAAACGGAGTTAATAAAAGATTATAAAATTAAGTGGAACACGATCGTTGTAGTGATATGTGATACCTTCGTGGCGACGCGTCATTCTACATCGTTTATTGACGAATTGGGTTATTCAAAGATTTTTATTTCATTGTAACCATCATGGGCGGCTTTTAAAGCAAATTAGTTTTCCTTGTTTTTCGACAATTAACAACGATATAGCACTTTGAAATTGTCGTTCTATTCGGCTTGGCAAAAACGCACCGAGAGCGTCCGAAGTTACCCGAGCGCTCTGTGACGTCACCGTTCGAAAGCCAGCATACGAGCTACTAGTGTAATACGAGTATTCTATCAACGATGGCAACGACAAAATCGTATAAGGCCTGTTTCGTTCCTCTTTGTATGAATACTACGAAAAGTGCCCCTTATAAGGTATTTCTGAATGTGCCACAAGCCGTAAAACGTCGAAATCGGTGGTTCGATGCAGCACGCCGTGTCAATCCGAAATCATCGTCCACTTATTTTTGCTGCGAAGACCACTTTGATGTACGTATAAACGTGTTATAACATAAACAGTTGTGAAATTTGTTTGTTTTCAATACGTCTTTCTCAATATGCTTATGCTACGTAGCGCCAATAATTGACACAATTTTTCAAGTCTCACCTAACCTAAAAATTTTCGGTCATTTCATTGTTTTTTTTATTCACAGCTGGCAGACGACATGGAAAATTATGTTTATTACAAAATGATGGGAGGACCAGCAAAAATCAAGAAAACTGCCGTGCCACACAAATTTGAGTGTCAACCGAGTCGTAAACGTCGAAACACCACGGCAAAACGGCCTGCATCGGAAAAACGCAGGAGGCGAAAGGAAATTGACGATATTCTTCAACACGAAGCCCATCGTGCGACCTTGATGGATGAGCTAGATGCAACTCCAATGCCTACCGCGGATCCCATGCCAGAACAATCTACAATCAAAGATTTCACAAAAAACATTACTAAAAGTACTCTTACACTGATCAAGAGGGAGGATGCGACAGTCACAGCTAGCACACAAACATCCGTAAAACAACGTAGTGTGGCGGTGCAAGCAAACATTCGCCCAAACTACCGTAGCGTTCATTCCATGTGTAAAATTAAAAAATCAACAGCCGACAAATGCTGTTCTCCAGTAAAATTTCCAGCCGATGTGGAAGCTGCAGCATATGTGAAAAAACTTCCATCTCGGAAGCGATTCCTTGCACCGAAGTGTATATCCAGTAGCACAACCATCTTTTTAAAAGATCGGTGTGGATCAAATGATTTGTATGTTCCTACGGATGATTCACACTCCATCCCGATTAAAAATGAGACGCTAGTAAAAGAAGCTGCCACCACTTTGAACGTAACGGATTATTCGACGAGTACGAATCCAAAGGCATATCTAGTTAAGATCGAATGGAGTTCTCTGATAGATCCTTTAAAGTGCGAAAACGAGCATCAGTGCTGAAAATATATAATTATGTTTAAGGAGTAAGGCCACTGTAACGGCCCAAAAAAAAAGGTTTTTTCACTAATTTTTTGCTCCCGAAATTGAAGGTATTTGAAAAAAAACTTTTAATGGTGTTATCGGGCATACATTAAACTTTATTATAAAATTTTTTTACAGTAAAAAAAAAAACAAAATGGCGGTTCCACAGCTATCTTCCCGGGACATGTTTTGCTTCCAGGGCTCCGCGGCACGCAGCACCACTGGTGCACTTTTGAATCTAGAACAAAAAAAAAAACCATTAATCTAGAGGGCTATAGCTAGAGAATGTCGATCGGATTTTAAAAAGTATCAATTTTTGTGGATTTGGCGTGCGTTTGAAAAAAAAAATTGATTTTTGACGAAAAAAACGGCAAGTTTTTTGTTAATAAAAAATCAATAAATAAAGTTCTTGAAAATTCCGATCGACATTCTCAAGATAATGTAAATGTTCACATCTGGTTAAAATTTCAAGTAAAAAAAATGAAAATTGTTCGAGTTATGCTGCGTGCCATTTTGAAAAACCATGTTCCGAGAAAAACGCGTTTAAAGTTTTGCGAATAGTTTTTTATTGGAAAAAATTTAAAAAAGAAGTTAAAAAAAATTTTTACCGTTAGTCTGCAATCCCAGCACCATACATTTGTCCTTCGATAGCCAAATTTTCGTCTTCTTCGTCTTTCCTGGTTGATTTTTGGAGCGCGCGCGCACTTTTGGCCGCGTCGCTCAGAGATGTCTCCGCGTGCGTGATGCGTTTGGCGTCGGCTTCGATGCAGAAATTATATAACTGTACACCAATTTCCACCTCCAACATCTTGAATATTTGCAAGACGTTGGTAAGGCCGCCATTGAATATGCAAACAGCGATATCCGTCGCAATATCTAGTACAGTTTTTCCGCTTGAGGATGATTTGGGGGCCAAACTCCAAACGGTAGCGTTGAAACTTTCGTTATTGTTTTGAGTATAGGCCCCCAAGCAACGCTCCAGCAACTCGTCCCGGCTCAATTCCATGTAGATGGGTTTGATGGCTTGATAAACCTCCTCACTCATTGGCTGATTGTGATGATACGCATCCAAGGCATTTTCTGCTTTCGCTTTCTTCCAACTGCACCAATTCTCCGAACATTTTTCGTGCTGAGGCTTTTCATCCGTTGACATTTTGTGAAAAAGGGTTGCCCAGATCTCATTTTTCATATTTTTGATGGAATCGGAATTTCGACGGATTGCTAAGCCGTAATAAATGCTTAGTTCGTCAATCAATTTGGCAGTGAGTTTTCCTCTTCCCCCGAGACCTTTTGTTCCTTTTTTTAAGTTTCTCAATCGAGTGCCCATTCTTTTTTGCACGTGATCTATGCACTCTTTTTTTTTAACATCAACATTTTCATAAGGCTTCGAATCCACGATGCCTTTGAAAGTTTTGGAATCGCCATCTCCGATATAATTGCAGTCGTTTCGGAGCAAGTTTTGACACGCTTGGCGGCGACCTTCATTTCCTAAGCACAACAAATTTTTTTTCGCACAGGACCTTTTTTTTTCTTATTCTAGAGGGTTTAAACTATTTTTTAAGCCAATAAAAAAAAATCGATTTTTCAAAAAATTTACAGTGGCCTTACCCCTTAATGTAAATAAGAAGACAAGACACGTTTGAGCGCTTAGGTGAACAGTTTTGTATGACGTTTAGCAACGCGAGCATAATTTTCAGCAAGGTGATTCCAGTACTCAAACATATGCTCCAAAATTTAATTTTCTTTCTAGACAAAAATGTTGCAAAGAAAATGTTGCCTATCGTGGTTAGAATTTCGTATACCCACGTTCAGCCAATCGTGGATACTCTTGAAATTGAAATAGAAAAACTGAGCGATCCCGTAAATCAAGCTTTAACCTGGCCTGAGTATAAAAAATGTAACACTTTGAAGTATTTGATTTCTCGTCCACCAAACGGGTTCATAATTTTCATTTCGACAGGTTATGATGGTAGAAATTCGGACGTCCTATTGTTTGAGAAATGCGATATATTAGACAAGCTGCCTGAAAATTGTGAATGTAATGGCTAACCGAGGCTTCAAAAACATTCAATCTTTCTTGAGAATAAAAAAATGCGAACTGATCAAGCTCCCGAGCGTGTTATCAACGGTTAAGCCAAGGTCGAAAGTGTTGGAGATCAAGAGAATTGCAAGTTTACGCATTCGCATGGAACGTGTGATTGTCAGGATGCGAGAATTTGATTTCTTGAAACCACATGCTGTCATAAACCTGTCTTATACTGACGATATTAGCGTCATAGTTTCAGGATTCATAAATTTACAAACACTTATAATAAGACAACCAAAGACGGTGAATTTGTTTTCCCTTATAACACGTTATTTTATGCGTACATTATACAAAGACGTAGTTTTCTACAAAAAAGATTTACTATTGTACAGAGGATAATATCCTAAGAAATACAAGTTGCATAGTGCATACTATACTATCTTCGTAGTTATATTTAAATGTTTACTTACATACTATTGTGAAAAAATATTCACTTTAAAACTTTGCTCGGCTTTAATAACGTCCGACGGTGCCTAACAATTTGTCCGGTTGCTGAGAAAAAGCGTTCACAGGGCCCTAAGGTCGCGAAGATGCAAAACCTTTTCAAAATATACGCATATAAATGAGGATATACATGGCATCGCTCTTGCCAACAGTAAAGTGGATCTTCCTTTCGATCTAAATATTCGTCGTTGAGGTATTTGTCCAGCTTGTGAATGCTAGCTAGGGTTTTATTGTCTGGTCTCGTGATTGTATTTATTTACTGTCGAATTCATCGCATATACTCGTACCATTCTTTTTGTATGTGCTACTGGACACTAGCTTGGACGAAACCGCCACAGAACGAACCATCGAGCGGTAAGCAAACGAATAAGCGCCCGAGGACTCCGTGACGGAGCGGTCCCCGGTCGTCAGGCGAACTAAGAAATAAGAGCAGGATAAACGGCAAACTAGTTCGCATGGTTCATCAGAGGGGTCGCTCTTCGGAACTAGTTCGTTCGCGAACTACAGAAGACTATTTTCGAGGTCCTTCCCACGTAACATTGCGCTCGTCCCACGTACTTCAGCCGCACTTATTCTAGTCGATGAGTGATCTATCGATTTTACATGTAGCCGTCTCGTAAATTCTTTATTCAGAAATTTAGAAAAACGACGACAGACTTCGTGAAAAGTGCTTTTTTCTTCTTATTTCGGGACGGAACTGAAGGATGGAGATAGAGTCGCAGAAAATTTTCGTTCCTTCAGAGAGAAGCGAGGAGAATGCTGCCACCAAGTTTCAAAATCATGGAAGATAGGTATCAGGGAAGATGGGACCAACACACCTGATGGCTGATTACGCTTGAAGTTTGATGCGTGACTGCCTCGATAATTCTCACTCAAGAAAGACACGAAAAAGATGCTCACTCAATGTAAAAACAATTAATAAAACTTACATTTTTCAACAAAATTATTTTTTATTTAAAAATAGCATATTCCCGTGTTTTCACGTAGAATATCAATATTAAGGGGAGATACATTTAGGCGAGGAAAAAATGGCTGATTTTCATGATTTTTTTTTTTTAAGAAAGATTGCTTCACTATTTTTTATTTAGGGTATGTTTCATTACTACTTTTGGCTGTTTCATGTTATTTTTTAATTAGTCTTTAAAAATGACGGAGGTATGGCATAGTCTTCTAAATGGGTTGCGGCGGCGCGATTAATCTCAAAGAAAAGCCGGCGATGATTTTTCTTTCGTTAACACTCGTACGAAGAATATGAACCAAGAAAAAGTGAGAAACGTTGAAAATCGACGAAACGGTACGCTTTGAAACAAAAAGATTAAGTTTTCCGAAAAAAGTGGCTACATTTTGCAATGAAAAAATACTTTTTTTTCAATTTTTAAAAACAGGTCATGTTTTAGACAATAAGGTTAGAAAGATCTGTACCAAATTTCACCAGAATCGGTCGATTAGTTCAGCTATACGTCAGGCCAGTTTTGAAAATGCAGCTTAGAAGACCGTGCCATACCTCCGCCATTTTTAAAGATTAATGAAAAATGCCGTATAACAACCAAAAGTAGTAATAAAACATAACCTAGGTCTCAAAAATGCTGAAGTAATCTTTCCTATTTGATGAAAAATCGAGAAAACCAGCAAAAAATGTACCTCGCTTGAAGGTACTTCCCCCCTTAAGTGTCAAAATAGGATCAATATAGAGATAACATTTGGAAAAAATATACAGTTTTGCTGCAACAAATCGGCTGTTGAGCCGTTTAAGGATGTTGAGTCCCTATGAAACATGTTAATGTTAATTGTTCAATAAATAGCTTCTTAATCGTCATGAAATTTTTACACGACCTCCTGAATACTTCATGTAAAAACATACCAAATTTTCAGAATTCTATCATCATTACTTCAACCTCCTTAAGGGTTGAAATAAAAAATGATGAGAAAATTCGGAAAATTTGGTATGTTTTTGTATGAAGTATTTAAGAGGTCGTGTTCAAATTTCACGACGATTAGGAAGCTCGTTATTAAAAAATTAACATTTTGTTAAGAACAATTTTTAAAAGAAATAAAAAAAAATTTATCAATAAACTTCGTTTTGTTTCCGTTCCTTTCAGTATATTGTAGATATTATAAAATTGAGAGGTCAAAAAAAAAACCTATTGCAAAGTTACATCAGTTTCCATAAAACAACATTTAATTTGTGAATGTTAATTGTTCAATAACGAGCTTCCTAATTGTCGTGAAATTTTTACACGACCTCTGAAATACTTCATACAAAAACATACCAAATTTTCAGAATTTTATCATCATTTGCGATTTGGGACTCAACATCCTTAATCGTTGCAATAACGTTACGAATCTTGACAACCGGCTCAGCACAGATTTTTTGCCGGTCAATCAAGTTTGAAGGATTCCGTTCAACGATCTGATATCTCGAGGCTGAATTGTCATAATTTTTTTCGAAGTATTTGAGTTAATCTGGAAAACCCGCAATAAATTGTTTTTTGTTGCTCATTTCGATTTTTTTTCACGTTTTAATCGGCTGCTATTATTGGAGCTGCATGCTGAGTGTATGCAAATGTAATATGAGGAAGTAAACGGTCGTCACGGTGAGTCCCGGATGGAAAAGAACCCGACGCGCGATACAATAAGGCGATACGATAATTGATCGGCGAAAGCAATCGCCGAGGCGCTTCGTCCACACCTGTTCAACTTTTGTCTGAACCGCATGTATATGGCGAGCAGGGGCATCGTTAATCTTTCTATGGACCTTGCTCTCTTGATTTATGAGTTTGAGTTATAAAAGCGTCAACGATACAATCGTTAATGTGATGCACACGAAATGACTTGCTTGAGAGTGCAAGGGATGACATTTTATTGGCTATGGAAATTTTGAAAAATAAGTAAGGGCGCTTTATTTTCAGCGACTCGTGAAATTCATAAAGATTGCGGATGATGATTAAAGAATTAGGAGCTTGCAAATTGATCTCGCATCATTTTAAGTCCGTATTCTAGTGTGTCTGGGCGAAAAAATGTTTTTTTTTCTTCATATTCTGATAATGTGGGTTTGCTGACAAGGTAGATTGATAACGCTAAACTTCTGAAATCAGTGAATTTCCACCCTATAACTGCACGAGAAATTTTAAGGCGTTACCCCCACTTGTAGCGCAAAAAAGGCCTTTTTCATGCATTTTTTTTAAAGAAAACTACAAAACTTTTTTAATCGATCAACATACCATCTTAAAGAACACATCTTGAAGAACTTTCAGTAATTTTTTTATTGAAAAATATTACATTGTTTAGTGGCGAATGGCCGTCAATGAAATAATGTTTTTATATACACGGTTTGCGGTGACCAACATTGCGGCGAAGTGGATCATCTGAAAAAAAAATGCGGATGGATTTAGTCAAATATAAGTATAAAGTAGTCTTTAATCGAAGGATTTTAAAAAATATTCATTTTTCACAAAATGGCGGACAGTCAAAGTTAATGGTTCGATTTTAACGAAAAAAACGGCCGTTTTTTGGCTATAAAACGGCCATTTTTTTTCGAAAAAAAAATCGAACGATTAAAGAGTACATTTTTATGTATTAAATAAGCCTGCGAAATTTCAAGAAGATCGGTTCATTAGTGTTCGAGTAATCTTGGTCACCGACTTCAGAAATGCCATTTTGAGAAAAACGCGTTTAAAGTTTCAATTTCAGTTCTTCAATTCATGGATTCTTCTCTTTCAACGCTCATATCTCAGTCAATTTTGTTCGGATCGACTTGAAATTTTCAGGACATATTCTCAGATACTTCTACTTCAAAAAAATGCAATAAAAAAATCGATTTATTCAAAATCGCAAGTGGGGGTAACCCCTTAAACACGTTTTTTTCAAAACAACATTTTCCTAATCGGGCGTGTATTTTTCTCAGAAACTACTGGGTCGGTTGACTTGCAATTTTGCAGAAATGTAGAGTACATGCTGGGCTATCGTTCGACCCTCCATCTTTTTTATTTTTTCATGATTACTATTTTTCAGGCCGCGAGCAGTAAACATTCTAGTGTAAAAATCAGAGTATTCGCTTTTAAATGCCGCCATTTCGTACATTTGTCCGAATTTTTTTTTTATTAGAGGGTGGAACGATAATCGCCTTCGTAAAGAATATAATTCATAAAAAGTTGTTTGCTTCGGATGACAAGAACGGCCGCAATGACAACGCCCGATGATAGAAAAATGTTCCGACAAGACACGCGCCATATCAAATATGATGTACAATGTCGAGTGAAATACTTTGAAAAAATTTAAGATTGTACTTCCAACATGTATAAATATAACTGTGAAATACTAATACTGTAGATTTAACCGTTTGTCTACATTTATTTCCCGAAAAAACACCTTGAAAATGGGTGTTCACACCAGAATACCGCCTTAAGTGGGGAGATATCTTTAGGCAAGGATAAATTTTCTGATTGTCATAATTTTTTTCAAAAGAAAACCTTTCTTCACCATTTTTGAGACTTAGGGGATGTTTCATGACTACTTTTGGCTGTTACATGGTATTTTTTTTATTAAACTTTAGGCGTGTCGTATAGCTAAAAAATTAATCGACCGATTCTAATGAAATCTGGTTTGAATCTTTCTAACCTTCTTGTCTAAAACATGATCCTAAATGTTCTTGAAAATAAAAATAAAAGTACTATTTATGGCAAAATGTAGCCATTTTTTCCGAAAAATTCAATCTTTTTGTTTCAAAGCGTACCATTTCATCAATCTTCAACATACCACACTTTAGCTTGGTTCATATTTTGCGTATGAGTGCTGCGAAACAAACGTCTTCGTTGGTTTATTTCAGATTAATTCGCCCGACGCTACGTGTCACGCCGTCTGAAAACATTCGGCGCAATCCGTTTAGAAGACCGTGCCATACCTCGGCCATTTTTAAAGATTAATAATAAAAAAATAATCACGTAACAGTCAAAAGTATTAATAAAACATGAGTCTCAAAAATGGTGAATAAATCTTTCCTCTAAAAAAAAGTCATGAGAATCAGTGATTTTTTTATACCTAAAAGTAACTCCCTCAATTTGGGTGCAAAGTTTCCCTGAGGAACGATCCGGTTATTCAACGGTGGCTTCCTCATGGAGGAAATAAAAGCAGTGGAACGAGGGAGAAGGAACGAATGAAATTTTTCTCTCCTCTCCACATGTGCATTGAAGTTTTAAAATCTTCGGTAGCGATCTTGAGCTGAAGCAACGCTAATTAATGATACAGGCTGCCTTGTTCGATGGGACACCTACATAAGAATGTACACAGGTATGGTAAAACCTGTTGCATCTGAGACTTCCTTGGGTTACTCCTCTTCGTCTACTCTTCGCCTCAAACATCATTCAAAGAGCTTTGAGTAACGACAGCTCTCTCTCTCTCTCTCTCTCTCTCTACCTCCGCTATTTTGAACGATTAAAAAGTCACCCGTGCATGACAGCACTATTAATTTTGAATCGTCACCCCGTATCGTGATCGAGCGATGCAGCAATTTTCTAATTTGCAATTGCTTTGTCGTACGTCGTTTTTTCGTTGGTCGTAAATCAAGTGCCATCGAGAGGCAGGGCTATTTCACGGTCTGGGCTGGGCGGTTGTTGAGATATATTTACAACGAGGGTTGGTACGTGCTGCAGCACAATTGCGGCGAAGCGTCGAGACGATCGAACTCGCCATGTATTTATCAGCCTGGATATTTTTCTTCGTCACTATAGTTGGTGAGTGATCTTAGATTTAGATGATTTCATTCTTTGAGAAAAGTCCAGCCATTTCGATACTTCTAGAGTTAAGGATTGAAACTTTTGAAAGTATCGATTTTTGTCCTTTGACCGGTTCTCGAAATATAAGGTTCTTAAGGCGTTCCCCCACTTGCAGCGCAAAAAAGGCCTTTTTCATGAATTTTTTTAAAGAAAACTACAAAACTTTTGTAATCGATCAATATACCATCTTAAAGATCACATGTTGAAGAACTTACAGTCGTTTTTTTATTGAAAAATATTACATTGTTTAGTGGCAAATGGCCGTCAATGAAATAATGTTTTTATATACACGGTTTGCGGTGACCAACATTGCGGCGAAGTGGATCATCTGAAAAAAAAATGCGGATGGATTTAGTCAAATATAAGTATAAACTAGTCTTTAATCGAAGGATTTTAAAAAATATTCATTTTTCACAAAATGGCGGACAGTCAAAGTTAATGGTTCGATTTTAACGAAAAAAACGGCCGTTTTTTGGTTATAAAAAGGCAATTTTTTTTCGAAAACAAATCGAACGATTAAAGACTACATTTTTATGTATTAAATAAGCCTGCAAAATTTCAAGAAGATCGGTTCATTAGTGTTGGAGTAATCTTGGTCACCGACTTCAGAAATGCCATTTTGAGAAAAACGCGTTGAAAGTTTCAATTTCAGTTCTTCAATTCACGAATTCTTCTCTTTCAACGCTCATATCTCAGTCAATTTTGTTCGGATCGACTTGAAATTTTCAGGACATATTCTCAGATACTTATACTTCAAAAAAATGCAATAAAAAAAATTGATTTTTTCAAAATCGCAAGTGGGGGTAACCCCTTAAAATATTCTCTGACAATTTCAAGTTCACGAACCGGCGAACTTTAAACGCGTTTTTCTTAAAATTACTTTTTCAAAATCGGCGACCCCGATAACCCCAAAATAAACTGCGCCGGTCAACTTCAAATTTCACAAGGTTCTTTGACATTTCAACAAGCAGTACTTGAACGGAGGATTTTTTTTAATCGTCGTTTTTTTATCAACGAAAATAGAGCGTTTTTCAAGCAAAAATCGACGCCTTTGGACGGTGGCCATTTTTTGAAAACCAATATTTTGGGAAATCCTTCGTCCAAGCACTGGATAATTTCATGCGAAAAATGCGGTTGATTTTTTTAATACGAATGATTTGTTTCCGAGGGGCAGTGGTCACTGCGAAGGACGCTTTGCAAGCAGCGGTCTGCACAAACTATTCTATCTACCACATTTATCAATATTTTTCCAATACAAACATTTTAACGGTTACGTATAACCATACTCTTTAATGTGAAAAAAAAACAAAAGTTGAAAACCTACTCACGTTTTGCGAGAAAAAAATCTCGAAAATTACTCTTTTTTTTCCGGCCACGAGTAACCCGTCAACGACTTTCCTTGAGTTGGGATAAAAGATAAGGGAGGTGGATTTTCTTCGTGGTGAAACTTCTATCGTAGATTGATTTTATTTTTTGGTGCTCGGTCTCACCAAATTGCATTGAAATAATGATTTTTCAAATTCAAGCCCTCGAATTGAAATTCAAGCCCTTAACCCAGAGTTCGCAGGAAAATTTTGTGATTGATTTAAATTGCGTGCAATTTCATCAAACGAATAAAAAAATATTATACATACTAGCTGTTATTTGAATGCTTGTACTAATGCGAGCTCAAATTTTATTCCAATTTTTTTTCAACCTAAATGACGATGAAATTTCAAAGGTTTTACCAACGCATTGTTTGGCATGGAAACTCGAAGAATAATCGAATGTGAGTATTAAGCGAAACAAGAAGGGTTGTGGCCGGTACGCGGTCTAATGTTCTTTTTTTAAATTTGCCGCAGACGAGAATGAAATTTGCGAGCCTTTTAAAAAGCATCTGGATATGAACGGTTGCGCCTCGTGCATATGCCGTGGTCACGGTTACGGAAGTATATGTGAGATGCCACGTTGTAAATCCTATCATAGACGACCCATAGGTAAGTACGAATTATTTATTGTAACAGTTAATAAAGTATTTCCAGAAATATATACATATATCAAATTAAAATAGTGCATCCACTTTGTGAAAAGACTACCGTTCTTTTTCCAAACGAGTCATCGCCAATTTTTTATTTTTTTCTTGTATTCCAAAATCATCTTTTTGCAGTTCAACTGTTTCAATACTTTATTTACGGGATGCATCGCTAATTTAAATCTTTGAAAAATGTGCTGATTTTGATTACTGAACAATGATTTATCCACTAATTATTCATTATTGCCATGGAAAAGCATTGTTTTATTATTCGTGGAATATTTTTGTAAATCTTAACGATAATAATCCAAAAGAAATGTTAACGACAGACGTTCAACGAACTATTCTACTTAGAATTCTATTAATATTGAGATTTGTTTTTAAGCCTTCCTTGACACACTTATATTCGGCCACGACTTTGAGACACTGGGTGAATTTGACCCGGATAGTACTTCATCCAATTGCTCTTAATCCATAACTCATCAGTCAGTTTTTATTGGAAAAAATCTGGGATATACTTTAAACATTTCTTAATATGTCCGCATAATTCATATTCGGAGAGTATAAAATTGAATTGTGATAAAAAATTATTGAAAACTTTAAATTTTGGAAAGTGAGCAATTTATTTTACATTCGTCTGGGTCAAAATGAATCAGTGTGTCAAAAACGTGTTAAAAAAAGTATATAATTCGCTTCTGGACTGATTCGAACGCCAAACATTTTTCGTAATTAAAAATTGTCTCCAGCAGTGTCATGTCCCAGCCAGGACTCCTCTTAACCGAAATTCATCCTTTTCCCCATATTTTTCGACCTTTTCAGTCGTGGTTTCGGATCAAATAATCTACGAACTATTCTCTATTTCCATTGAATTTTTCGAGCCTGATTTTCATCGAATGCCTCTCATTCCTCTCAGTGTCTCACTGCTTTGCATGCCCTTCCAATCCGTTCTTCTTTTAGGACTCCGCGAGTGCACCCCCTATCGTGAATTCACGACTAGGTGTCACTTTTGCAAGTGTTCGCCAACTGGAATTCCTATCGGTTGTATGGAGAAGAGAGCAAGGTGCATGGAGGAAATCGCCGATGATCTCGATGACGAGAAATTCAGTGGGAACCTGAGATTCGTAGAAACTTCGAACGACGACCCATCGTTTTAAGGAAACATTTTTTTTCGATTAATTTTTTCCATCACGACGGTAGCTCTCGTATAACAAATGGAAGTTTTCCCTTTTCGCAAAAGTGTTATGCCTCCGGGCAAAGTTTCAATAGATTTCATTCAATAATTTCCAGAGCTAGTTTCGGCGATGACGAAAGTGAAATTCGCGAATGAGAAAGCACGGGACATGCTTTCGGTGGCTCGTACAATTTTGTATACTCTCAAACTACAATATAAAAATACAAGTATTTTATTTTTCGATTTATTGATAAACGTACCGGCGATGTTTCATGATCAATTAAGCTGATCAACCATTCGATTGGCTGGTGCATTGATCCGTGAAGGCTTGAGCGATGACTGCAACTATATATGGAAAACCTAAGACACGAGAGCTTCGGTATCGGAGCTCCATGTCCTGATGATGCTGACTAACGTTTGCGAACTGTCAGCGTGACGCTGATCCTCAAGACGGCCTCAATCTGAAAGTCACAAACTTTGGCGATCCTTTCGCACGAATGTTAAGGTAGTTCTATCGCCACGTTTCAATTCATAGGATTTTTATAATTTTTTTTTGAGCCTCACTAAATACATCAACAATCGTCTCTGTAAAATTTCAGGGTCGGTTATCGACCTTATTACAGAGAAAAATAATGTAATTGTGAAGGAATCCCGAGACGACATACGAGAACCCAATTTCCGATCGCTACAAAAGTGTATACAACAGTGAGAATCCGTCAGATTCTTAAAAACAACCAGATTCACATACTTAACATTTGTAGTAACCCAATGCTCTCAGAAAAAAATACGCTTATTGACCTAATTTTCATGTAATATCAAGTTTAATTTGAACTTCCGGTATTGAATTTATGACTACGTGCTTCGATGAAAAGACGTGACAGCAAGGCAACAGCTGACTGTATTCCTAACCTCACCTCGCTCATTCGAATTTCCACACATATTTCATTTTTACCCGACATATTTCGGCGACACAAATTTTCCACGCTTTTTTACCAGTCGCGGATCGACGTTGAAAAGCATGGAGGTTAAACTCGCCTGAGTGAGTAAAAAGAGACGGAGACAGAACCAACGTTGCCAAACATCAAACCTAGAAATACTACGCGAATCGTTGGAATAGCTATTTTTTCATTTTTCTCATTAAATGTAAACATCCATTAAACAGTTTACAAATGGACAATTTTAGTTATTACAAATGATTTTTTTTGCCTACGTTGAAAAAATAAATTGTACAGGTCTCAAGGATGATCAGTGGTATGACTAGTGTGAAGCGACAGGACTACCAGCAGCCCTACGATAAGATAGCCAATATTCCACAGATATAACAGCTTGAAAGTATTCTTATCCCAAATAGACGTTCAGCAGGTAAGTCCAGCGATGTGTTCACGAAATGGTGCCTACTCTTCTGGTAAATCGAGCTAAAGTTCTCCAAGTCGACCGGTCTTCTCCTCTCTCCCTCTTTCCCCTACTCTTTCGATCCTTCCCTTGGTCCCTCTCTTTTTTCCTACCTTGATGATATCGCCATATTCCTCGTTTGACGTCAGACAGGAGGCGAGAGAGAGTGAGGAAGAAAGCTGCGTTTCAAAGACGCGAGGCTAGTTAGTGTTAACCTCGTCCACGTCAATCTGTTTGCATAGCTTCTTTTTTTGATCTTCGACGACCTTAGCTCTCCACTGGACGGACCAGATGCACCGGTGACTTACGCATACATCGTGAGCCAGAGATCGAGAGCAATTGCGACGTTTGTCGGTCCCGGTTATTTCAGAATGCACAGCAATGATCGGGCCACAGGTTTCACAGGTATACTGGGCCTGACTCTGTCCCTCTGTCTTTGTCCCTTTTTGTCTTATCCTTCCTTCACGTTTTCGCCTCCTCCAGCTCCCTTACGTCTCCTCTCATAGCATTGACATGCCGTTCACTATTTTTTTCTTTCTCTACTGGTGTTCTCGCAGGCCCCTTGCCGATTGGTTTGGGCCTTATTGTGTGTGTGCGTGTGTTCGCCCAAGTATGAACAACTCGCCCGAGTGTAAACACCAATTTTTTTATGGGGTTAAGCATGACAAATTTCGTACCAAAAAAGAGCATTTGCGGGGAATTTTACTGCGCTACTTAAGGATGTTGAGTCCCAAATCGCAAATGATAATGAAATTCTGAAAATTTGGTACGTTTTTGTATGAAGTATTTCAGAGGTCGTGTAAAAATTTCACGACAATTAGGAAGCTCGTTATTGAACAATTAACATTCACAAATTAAATGTTGTCTTACGGAAACTGATGTAACTTTGCAATAAGTTTTTTTTTGACCTCTCAATTTTGTAATATCTACAATATACTGAAAGCAACGGAAACAAAACAAAGTTTATTGATACATTTTTTTAAATTTCTTTTAAAAATTGTTGTTAACAAAATGTTCATTTTTTAATAACGAGCTTCCTAATCGTCGTGAAATTTGAACACGACCTCTTAAATACTTCATACAAAAACATGCCAAATTTTCAGAATTTTCTTATCATTTTTTATTTCAACCCTTAAGGAGATTGAAGTAATGATGATAGAATTCTGAAAATTTGGTATGTTTTTACATGAAGTATTCAGGAGGTCGTGTAAAAATTTCATGACGATTAAGAAGCTATTTATTGAACAATTAACATTGACATGTTCCATAGGGACTCAACATTCTTAAGTTAAACAAAATCTGCAGCTGAAGCACGCAGAATTCTTGTTGAGACTTACGGCGACCATACTTCGTTGCAAACAACATGCAGAGATTTCTTCAGACGCTTCGAAAATAATGATTTTGATGTGTTGAATTGGAGGCGTTACTTCGCTAGCTGAACTTGCAGAATTATTAGGAGTTGATCACACAACAGTTTCGAAACTTTTGAAAGCATTGTAAATGATTTTTCAAATAAAGCATTCATTTTCACGAAAAAAAGCAAGAACTTGTTCAACATCCCTATATATATATATATATATATATGTTGCAAACGTCAGGTGTATAACGCCGTGAAACTTATTCGTGTTCTCTGTACTACGCGTACCCCGTACACGGCCGCTCATTAAGAGAGGGCGAGAAAAAACCAGAGAATCATACATGGAAGGCTGGAGGAGAGGAATTTGGGGGAAAAAAGTCCGCCACTGTGACAAAGAGCGAATGCAGGAGAGAGAGAGAGAGAGAGAGAGAGAGAAAGAAACGGAATAAGGGAGATTAGATTAGATTAGTTTGGGGCGTTAAATCTATATGTGGCTTTTCGAAAAATGAAATTTATTTGGAAATTTTTTTTGAGAATATTAAAGAAGCTATAAAAATGTGTGCTGTAAATATGATTTATAAATATGAAGTGTCGACATATGCAACAAAATATTTTCTTACGAAATGAAAATTGAAAAGGCGGCTCGATCGTAGCTACACTAAGATCTTCTTTTTTAGGCGCTCTGTGGGAGAACTTTTATGGATCAGGATTTAGAAGACCGAAAAAAAGTCAACGTTTACATTAGTTTTGCTGGAGAATTATAGAGAATTGTTTAAAAAAAAAATTGTTAAATGGCATCATTGTCAACATGTTAATATTTTTTGCTAATCAATCGGCCTTAATTTGTTTATAAAAACGGGAATTATTGATGAATCGTTTAAATCGTGTGTACTTTTTTAGAAAATCTATCTGAGAAGCTGCAATTAAGATTTGAAGTCAATCGGATGAGAAATGCTCGAATTAGGCGTCCTCCCGATTACAAAAATGCGGGTCCGATGGAAACGCTGTCAAAGTTTCAAAACTGATTTAGGAGTTATCGTCCACGCGACGGAATTGGGGCTCTCGTGCGAATTCTGCGCGAACACACCGAGGCATTTTGATACTTGGTCTTCAGTTGTTAGGTCGTTGTATATTCTTTGCACAACGGCCGAACTGAACGACTCCAAATTGCTACTTTCACCGTCTAGGCTGCTTCGTGCGTTTCGCAGAGCTCGGAGGCTCTACCGAAAATAAGCACCGCAAACAAAAATAAAACATTTTCGGGTATCGCTCCTTTTGTATAAGAAATAAAAAATGGTCAAAATATTTTTCCAATCAGATGTAACGCGTTAAGTTTATTAGTACTCTAGAAGCAAAAAGTTCTCGAGAACCAAAACTCGATTAAAAAACAAAGGCAGATGATTCTAAATAACCAACACAAATATAACTTTTATAGCGCAAATTAAAAGAGAGAAAGAGGTTCCAAAAATGCAAAATTACAAAATGCAAAATTAAGTAACTCGATACAATAAGAAAATTAATTAAAAACAAAATGTGAATCTATACAATATGGAGAAAAAAAAACAAATATAATGCGGAGAGCGAGAGCGAGAGGGAAAGAGTTTGGAACAATGGATCTTTCAACGAATTTCCTTGGATAAGATCTCTGTATATCGTTATAAGACATCGATCCGTTCTTCCTTCTTCCACGACCCACCAATGTAAACTCTGTATTCAGAAATGCTCTGCATGAAAATATCAACTTTTCGGATTTTTCAAAAAGCCTAAACTTCCCGAATTTTACAATTTCGGAAAATGTTCCCACGATTGCTGCCTTGCACAGAAAAAACTTCGCAACCATGCACTGCTCGAAAGCATGGTACCGATTATTACTTTCAAAATCTTATAAGCGAACAATATCCTGAATGTTGGCAGCCAAATATTCGATAAGTGATTCAAGTCAAAGTTTGGTTATCGCTAATCGTTATAAAACAATTATTTGTAGGTAGAGGAAAATCATCTGGACAATATACCTGTTGAAATAAGTCAGCCAATAAATGTATCGTCTTATACACATTTTTGGAATCTTTTTTCGATTCGTCTAGTCTTTTTTTTGCAAAGCTTACAGCACTACGGCGTATGTCGGCTTCTTGACCATCGTTCAGGACACAATGCCTTGCTCACCAAACAATGAACCTTAGAGATATATCGGCTCTCCTCAGGTGCCGATGATCCCCTCTCCCCCTCGCCTGACGATCTCTTCGTAAAAAGAGTGCCGCTGGCACTTCGTGCCTTCGCCTCGGGAATTCCTTTGGACATTACGGGCGAATGCGGTCTCACGAGCGATTGGCTCGCATACGCGGGCACTCGAGAAATGTGCAAATAAATGTTAAATCCAACGTTGTCGTTGGCGGTGAATCTTTCGGAGCTTCCAATGCGCGGTCCCTTGCATTTTGCCGCTGTATGCCGGGAGATGCAAGACGCGCGCAGTTGCCGAGGCGAGCTCGTTCGATATGAGAAATAAAAATCATTCGACTCTTCGTCCTGATAAGCGTATCTCGTTGGCTATCGTGCCCCCGAACGAAAAAGCTTTTTCTTGCGATGTTGAGTGCACATCGGCATACCCCGTGATCATTTACAAGCTCCGCGAATAAAAAATTCTTTCGCTGTTACGCCTTTGACGTAATAATGATTGGCGAGTAAGCATTGAAGCCTTAGGACACAGTAACGGGTATAAAATCATGTGAGAATTTAACAATTTTTTTTTTCGTGTGAAAAAGTGATTCACTCGTAAAATTAATTACACATCTATGGATTTTCGATGGACAAAATGGCCGACTACTCGAAACTTCTCGAAACAGCTTTTTTCCAATTGGCGGGACAAAACCTTCAACAATTTTCACTCGATTTACTTCAAATTTAAAAGTTATGTTCCTAATTGCATTTCGCAGAGAAGTACGTACGAAATTTCTGATTAATCGAAAACTTTTCATTTTATGAGCAGTTCATTAGCAGTTGTAACGATATTTTTCACTGAAAATTCATTTCTTAAGTTCAAATACCTACAACTTTTGAATAAAACAATATTTGTTAAGGCGTTACCCCCACTTGTAGCGCAAAAAAGGCCTTGTTCATGAATTTTTTTAAAGAAAACTACAAAACTTTTTTAATCGATCAATATACCATCTTAAAGAACACATTTTGAAGAACTTTCAGTAATTTTTTTATTGAAAAATATTACATTGTTTAGTGGCAAATGGCCGTCAATGAAATAATGTTTTTATATACACTGTTTGCGGTGACCAACATTGCGGCGAAGTGGATCATCTGAAAAAAAGGCGGATGGATTTAGTCAAATATAAGTATAAACTAGTCTTTAATCGAAGGATTTAAAAAAATATTCATTTTTCACAAAATGGCGGACAGTCAAAGTTAATGGTTCGATTTTAACGAAAAAACGGCCGTTTTTTGGCTATAAAACGGCCATTTTTTTTTCGAAAAAAAAATCGAACGATCAAAGACTACATTTTTATGTATTAAATAAGCCTGCGAAATTTCAAGAAGATGGGTTCATTAGTGTTCGAGTAATCTTGGTCACCGACTTCAGAAATGCCATTTTGAGAAAAACGCGTTTAAAGTTTCAATTTCAGTTCTTCAATTCACGGATTCTTCTCTTTCAACGCTCATATCTCAGTCAATTTTGTTCGGATCGACTTGAAATTTTCAGGACATATTCTCAGATACTTATACTTCAAAAAAATGCAATAAAAAAATTGATTTTTTCAAAATCGCAAGTGGGGGTAACCCTTTAAATTCCGGTAGGTATTCTAATGTAGATTAACGAGAATTTTTGTTTTTTGTTCTAGGTAAACAATTGTGGATGCGAAATGTCACGCCGCGGTGCGCCTAAAAAAAGATAACAAAAGAAAATTATTAGTCGGCCATTTTGTGCATCGAAAGAAAAAATATATATATTTTCTAACAGCTTGATATTCATACTAAATAGATGTGTAATTTATTTGATGAGTGAATCACTTTTTCATGCGAATTTTTTTTTTAATTTGCACATGATTTTGTACCCGTCACTGTGGCCTAAGGCCTTAAACGTTTCGCGAATCGCCTCCTTACTTATATCCAGATTGGAAGAGCGTCCTCGTGGCCGAAGGGGCAAATAGTGCAAACTTTCTTTTCGATTCTTATTCAACGGGTCATACCTAGTTGTAGCAGACGAAAACAGCTGAATTTTGGGATATTTATATAAGGAAATCGTGACGATGGGATTCCACAAAAATTAGGTGATTGAAAAAGTATTAGCTGAAGAACAATCCGGCATTTTTTGGTGTGAAAATATTTACTTATAATTTACAACCGATGGCCGGGAGTAAATCTCGAAAACGTCTTTTGCGTGAACAATCCCCTTTTGAACCAGGTTATCTAACGTAAAAAAATCAAACAGATTTCGTTAGTTTATCTTATGAATAATCGAAGGAATTTTCGAAATAGCAAATTTAAAAAAATCGCGCATGTTCAAAGTGAGACTCTTGATTTTTGCGAAAAATGGGTATTTTTCGTTCATCAAATCGAAAGTATACATGTGAAGAAAAAAAATTCCTCGATCAAATACTATATGTTGACATCTATTTTAACCCTTCGCTGGTCCTGGTTTATTAGTGATACGTACATAAATGTATACAATCAAAAGCTTCGATACCCTCGGAGGCTTTCATCGTAAAAAAATTTCAATCGAATGAAGATCGCGATTCATGTCGCGGTCGACCTTGAATTGACGACGAAAAAATACGTCATTGACCCTCTCCGTCGTATTACGACTACGCGCCGTGGGATTGCGTTGAATTGTTGCAATAATTTGGTAGCTGCGGTCATATAATCAATATTTTCTCAATATTTTCATAACGGCGATGGAAACGATGAAATTCCATACGAATCGCGGAAATCCTGTACCGCTCTCACCTTTACTACATTGCGTCACATCGTGTGCATCTGTATGGATATGTTTGAATACGCGGATGTGCCGCTTATGAATCGTACGAACGATTCACGACGAAATTCTTCGCAATTTCGAAAATGCGAATCACAGTCATGGTAAGTTTTCGTGATTTGCTTGAAGCCTGCCAAGGCCACGATTCGTCAGACAATTTTTATATTCCCTGCAGAATCGACGGAAAAACCGGTAGAATTTTTATCCCACTCCAATAAACAGTCATTGATGTTTTTTTTAAATCCAGGACGTAGTAGAAACTTCTGAAGATCTCATCATTTTGGCAAATTGTTTTTGCGACCTTTGGTGGTGGACACTGTCCAGTTTAAATGGTCCATCTCAAATCGAAAAACCACCGGGGTATTCGAGTTAACAATAAATACGAGTCGTTGACGATCGTCGACTTTTAAAATATTTATTTTCAATAACGCGGCGATGAATTGAAACTCGAGCATACAAAATCTATGAAAAAAGTCGTCATTTTTACGAAACTGTTAAAAAAAGAAGATCGATTTAAAAAAAGCGAGATCGTCAACGAGCTTTAAATGTTTCTCACCTTATCTCCTGTAAATTTGGAAACAATTCACCAAGTGGTTCTCGAGATATCATGTCCACCGAAATTGAAAACCGTGTTTCGAGAAAAAGGCGTTTAAGGATGTTGAGTCCCTATGAAACATGTTAATGTTGATTGTTCAATAAATAGCTTTTTAATCGTCATGACATTTTTACACGAGCTCCTGAATACTTCGTGTAAAAACATACCAAATTTTCAGAATTCTATCATCATTACTTCAACCTCCTTAAGGGTTGAAATAAAAAATGATAAGAAAATTCTGAAAATTTGGTATGTTTTTGTATGAAGTATTTAAGAGGTCGTGTTCAAATTTCACGACGATTAGGAAGCTCGTTATTAAAAAATTAACATTTTGTTAACAACAATTTTTAAAAGAAATAAAAAAAATTTATCAATAAACTTCGTTTTGTTTTCGTTGCTTTCAGTATATTGTAGATATTACAAAATTAAGAGGTCAAAAAAAACTTATTGCAAAGTTACATCAGTTTCCATAAGACAACATTTAATTTGTGAATGTTAATTGTTCAATAACGAGCTTCCTAATTGTCGTGAAATTTTTACCCGACCTCTGAAATACTTCATACAAAAACGTACCAAATTTTCCTGAATTTTATTATCATTTGCGAATTGGGACTCAACATCCTCAAAGTTTTAAATAAGGTGGCACGCTCGCTCGGCCGACTTATCGAAATGTTCAGGTAATATAGCTAAAAGGTGATACTATCGAATAAAAATATTTTTGGAAAATGCAATTTTTTGATCCACCTAAGTAGCCACAGCCCGTTAATTTAGCTGTCATGCGCTCCCATTTTCGACGTTGGTTCGCCAAACTATTTTCCGTTCACTTTCCGTTTTATTTTGTAGTTCGCATTTTTTTTTGCACATTGCTGTAGAGGGTCTGGACGGTTTTTTGAAAATCGGATCACGCGAGCTCGATCGTGGAAACGTGACGAATCCGAATGTCGACTTATCGAGTTAACGTGATGTGAAACATGTTATCGTATTCTACCATCTCGCTCCGATGTAAGAATAATTGAAGAGCCGTCATCGTTCTCGCCCAGACGTCCGTTTTGCAATACCTTTAAAACGGAGACCCCATTTGGGCCAATTATTCACGATGAATTTCGGGAAGTTCTTATTTTCCAGTTGAGCAATTCATCGACGATAGAGATGTATAATTATAAGTGCGAACGAGTACATCAGTTGTGGGGCGAAGGAGAGTTGGAAAATAAAAACTTGTAGTCTATCGAACGGAACTAACGGACGACGAGCGAGTGATGCTTGGTGAGAAGTAGTAGTGGCCAGTAGTGGGTCAGACGAGCCTCATCGGTAATCCGGGCAAGTGCAAAATTTCACAATAGCCTAGCCGCTAAACAGATGTACTAAATATTTGAGTGACATTTGGAATTCAATGATCGATCAAAATCAATGATAAAATACATAATAACTAAATTCTCAAATGTCAATAATAAATCGATTTAATCATTCGATTTAATCAATTTATAGTTGTGTTCGTTATAAAACATTAATCGCGATTGTAAAATCAATAAATATCAGCGTATAGCATAAAGAAACGATTGGTTTGTTGTTCTCGTCGATTTATCGTTCGACAAAACAATTATTGCGTCCGCATTTATAATTGTGCAATTGGTGTGAAGAAAATTCCTTCTAGACTTGTTCGCCTCTGCGTCGATCCGTCATGCATGTCCACGATCGATCACATCCTTCCTATACACTAGGCGTCTACAGGAAAGATCCAGTCCACAAGAGTGTCAAGGCGAAGGAAATGGGCAGTCGGTATTCTGAATGCGAATGCCGATCGATCGAGCGAGCGTTCGTGACCTAGACACGCGTTAACGCTAATCGTAAATTAAGGATGTTGAGTCCCTATGAAACATGTTAATGTTAATTGTTCAATAAATAGCTTCTTAATCGTTATGAAATTTTTACACGACCTCCTGAATACTTCATGTAAAAACATACCAAATTTTCAGAATTCTATCATCATTACTTCAACCTCCTTAAGGGTTGAAATAAAAAATGATAAGACAATTCTGAAAATTTGGTATGTTTTTGTATGAAGTATTTAAGAGCTCGTGTTAAAATTTCATGACGATTAGGAAGCTCGTTATTAAAAATTTAACATTTTGTTGAGAACAATTTTTAAAAGAAATTTAAAAAAATTTATCAATAAACTTCGTTTTGTTTCCGTTGCTTTCAGTATATTGTAGATGTTACAAAATTGAGAGGTCAAAAAAAAACTTATTGCAAAGTTACATCAGTTTCCATAAGACAGCATTTAATTTGTGAATGTTAATTGTTCAATAACGAGCTTCCTAATTGTCGTGAAATTTTTACACGACCTCTGAAATACTTCATACAAAAACATACCAAATTTTCAGAATTTTATCATCATTTGCGATTTGGGACTCGACATCCTTAATACGAGTAGGCTAGAGTTGGGCACAAAATAAGTGTACGCGGAACATGCCTGATACAGGCCCGATTGAATCTTCGACTGGACACTTCCGCCATGAACCTCCGACTGCGTGTGGGGTCGATCGGACCCCAGGCGTTTTTCAGATCGTTGTGTTTTGGTAAATATGCAGTTTTTCTTTGTGGAGACGTATTTTTTAGTCAATGATCCCTATTTTGTGGCCCAGAATTTGTTTTTTAAGAAAAAACAAAAATTAAGCGCCCAAACATTCGTTCAAAGTGAGAGATGCGTTGAAAAATACGTACTTACACGAAA
This sequence comes from Ophion costatus, assembly GCA_951751655.1. Lineage (NCBI taxonomy): Eukaryota > Metazoa > Arthropoda > Insecta > Hymenoptera > Ichneumonidae > Ophion > Ophion costatus. The sequence continues at coordinate 24,632,789 of OX632357.1, read as the reverse complement.
TAATTACGACGTTCATAATTTTTTTTTTTCGAAAGTAAAAAAAGTACTTTGAAGTTTTTTAAGAGAAAGGTTTGTAGATACGAAAAAGACAGTGTCGACCTTCTTTCCAAAAAGTATATTTATTCGGAGGTTTGAATTTGAGCGTTTTCGGGATAATGAAAAATTCTTCATGCCTTCCTGCATAACAGATACTTGCTTTTACTTTTATGATCGGTATTCCAAATACATAATTTATTACAGTAGGGAGAAAGAATAATATCTTAAGGATTTTTTATCGTAACTCACTTACATAGGCAAAACACCAAATTTGACCAAAAATATTTTTTTCACTGTCCCCGCACTACTGCATAAGCGGGGTCGATTCGACCCCAGGTCCTTTTCCGACGGCTGTCCTTAGTTCACGGGCAGGATGTAGAATGGCGGACGAGTGTCCACCTATAGAGTGGGGGAACATTCGAGCGCCGCACTGCGGCCGAATAGATTGCCGCGTTTTGCGATACAGTCAGTTGAAAAAACAATGGGGTCAAAACGACTCAGTGGGCAGTCGAAGGGTTAAATTTTCGGATATCCGTCAGAGAGAATCGACTCATTCGTAGGCAATTTCTTGCTGAAGTGCAAGCTATGCATCTGGCTTACTGAATTTTAAACTGTTTAAGGATGGAGATACCTTTAGGCGAGGAAAACATTTCTGATTTTCGTGATTTTTATTTAAAAGCAAAGATTACCTTACCATTTTTGAGTTACGTAATATTTTTTTGTCATTAATCTTTAAAAATTGCGGAGTTATAGCTAAAAAACTAATCGACAGTTTCCGATGAATTTTTTGGAGCCAATTTTGGTTCCTAATATCACTGAAACGTTTTCTCGTATTGTTGTTACGAATTTTCGACCTTAATTTTAAAAAAGGGCTCTGGATAATGAGAAAAATGAGAAATTAACAAACAAAAATCATTGCATTCCAACGATGCAAACTCCACCGTCATCATTTCGTGTCTGTCGAAAATGGCCTCTATTTTCTTGCATTTAAAATAATTTTTCGATATTTTTTCGCCGTCACGATTTCTCGTCGACGCAAACCGAACTTGCACAAAAGAAGAAAAAAAAAACGTTTCCGATTGATAATGCAAGGGCCGAATATTTCTGCTACAACATAGCGAAATAAAGTACTATTTTTTACATTTATTCTTACGGTTGGGTGCAGCAATTGGAGCCATTTTTATATTCACTCAAACCGTCCTTTCATTTTCCACCTTCTCGCCTCGGTGCTTTTGCAAGTATCATAATAATTTGTCGAAGTATTCATATGACGTTTTCGTCAATTTATAACGTCACCGAGGATCGATTGTTAAAGCCTGTATTTATTTATTTAGACACGGATGCGAGAAAAAAAAATTCATCTCCTCAGTTTCCGCAAATTCCGGTGTATCATTTTTAAGATTTTTCAAAAATCCTTTCAAATTTGCACACTTTCTCATAATAAAGCGTTAGTTTCGTGGGGATTTCAGCGTAAATTCCAGCACGATTCACGATTTTCATAATGAAGTTGTGCTTCAAATATTCAAGTTAAATTTTTATTCAAATATATCAAAAATATCGATATGTCTATACTTTATAATATTAAAATATTAATATATATATATATATGTATCCATATATTGATATTTTAATATTATAAAATATTGACATTTCAATATTTGTGATATATTTTGTTATATATATATATATATATATAAGAAAAAGAAAACAAAAGTTGGAAATACTTACTGGATATATATTTTTTTAATACTTAAATATTATTATTATATATAATAATAATAATAATAATATTCAAGTATTAAAAAAAAATATATATATAGTAAGTATTTCCAACGTTTGTTTTCTTTATCTAAAACGAGACATAGCGGAATTGCTGGAAACTTCTACATTGAACTTATGTTGGATATACTGACATCCAAAGAAATCAGAATCCGCGAAAATTCTTTGACGAATGCTTTTCCCTCGTTATCTCTTCTTGTTCCAACCTACACGAAACCCGGCGAACAGCATAAACGACGATGCGTAGTAATCATAGTACTTTTGCAACATCGAAACAACCGTGGTTGTTGAATTCAACGTAAGAGGAAGAATAATCAGAGGTTGTAAAAGATCAGGGCACTTTTATAATAGAAGCTCGTCGTGTTGCATGTCTGCTATGCTGCTTCGATTTCTTCTCGCGAGTATATCCATATATATATATCCTTGCGTTTTAAGTAGAGAGGGTAAGCGCCGGATCAGCTGTGAGCGGCGTGGCGCCCGTTCGAGGCAACTGTGACCCGCTGTCAGTTGCCCGAGCCCTGCGCCACGGTTAGGACGCGTCAAGTCACGTCACACGAACTCTCGATCCAACGTCCGGACGTCACGAAAACGCGCGTGTGTCCGCGAGTGCGAAACGTCGAGCTTGGAAAGAGCGTGACGATTATTCAACTTTCAATTCAAATTATTTTCACTTTCAATTCGAATCGTTGTGAGCGATCTAGTCCAGTGCGAATAAGAAAATCGTAACAAAAGCTCGATAAAAGCCTCGTAATCGACAGATCGTCGATCGTTCGAATCGATCGTTGGATTTACCGAGACCCCAGGCTGTATCGACAACCTCAATTTTTTCGTGAAAACCCATCCCGATTGTCATCACCGGACACTGTTTGATCCTGTCGCAGATCGTGAAGAGGCTCGCTTCCTCCCGATAGCTGAAGCATACCGCCGTTTGAAAGAAATACGACAAAGAACGACGGCGTGGAAACGGCTTGACTATCGTTGATTGTGAGCATCGAATAGATTGAGGTCGAACGGATCTCGAGCTGCAAAAGCGATTGTACCGTTGTCAGTTCTGTGGTGAAAATGATATGGGCTAAACGAATCGAGGATTTAAAAATAAACAAACAAAAACATCACTGAGATCGTATATCACAACCGAGTCGTTTTTCGTATGTTCGAGACGAGTAACCGGATGAAAATTATTGTCCAGTAATAATTGGACGTCCGGTGAGGCGAAAGAAAATTGAGCTCGGTTTCATCGAGGAGAAAAAGCTCGAGGATCGCGATATAGTGACCACCAGATGCCGGTTTGACGCCAAGGATGTTCTCGTATTAAAAAGAAAAACAGGAGGGCACGAGTGTGTCCCCTCGGGAGAGATGGCGTGCGGATTAACGTACGAGAGAACCGCTACGAGCACTGTACTCGTCCTGCTGGTGAGTTATCCTTAGACTATGTTGCGATCTCCCGTAAGTTCATATCAAATCTATCCTCGTCTCGTTCTCGCTCTTTCTCGTTCAACGTGTCGTGTACTGACTTTAGCTGCTCCGGCGCGGCGTTCAACTCTCCGTGACGTCTCCGCGCGTGCTCAATGTATAATACTTACATCCCATATATATATGTATATATATATGCATATATATATATATATATATATATATATATATATATATATATATATATATATATATATATATATATATATATATATATATATATATATATATATATATATATATATATATATATATATATGTATATATGTATATATAATATATACAGTACGAGGCACCGTGTGCACATTGCACAATATACACTTCTCTCTCGATTATTTAATACTCGCGTTCTCCCTCGGACGTATATTACGAGATAAACGTAAAAGAGAGAAAAAAAAACGAGCGAGAGATTGCACCGCCTCTCTCGTTGTTCGCGCACATTCCTCTTATTCATTTGCCACGAGGCTGTGTGTGAAAAAGAAAATTGTACAGTCAAGTGTTACCCGACGAAAAGTCTTGTCCTTCGATCGCAAATATAAACATACGTGTACACGTGTTTTTGTAATTCTTGTTGTTTCAACCAAACAATCAAGGATAAATGTTTACAATCTTCAGCAAAGTGGACCAGGTGTTTTTTTTAATTGCCAGAGTTTCATCAGCCTGGACCAGTAAATCAGTCGACACAAAAGGCCACTGCGTAATTTTTGCTCGATTAAACGCAAAGTTTTTTCCTTTTTGCGCGATTCAAAGCGACTTGAGCGTTATTCCGTTCGAAATGGTGCGGCTCCTTGGACGCTTTCTAACACTCTTTGGTAACTCGAAGATTGGTGGAAAAATAAGCGTTTCTATGCGGTTGTCCCCGTTTGTAATCCAAAGTGTGATACGGGGGTAACGCAGAGACACGAAAAATAGGGGTGAGTGGAATTTCTTGGGCTTTTTGGAAAAGTATATCGAAAATTCGAGTGATGAATTTGGTTTTACGAAAACTGTAAATTTTTATAAATAAATTGGAGGTTTCTTTACGAATTCGCTGGGGTATTTCCCCTGGAGAATTTCTTGTAGAGAATTTCCCCTGAAGAATTCCCTAGAGGCTTGCTTGTAAAGAATTTCTCGTAGAGAATTTCCCCTAGGAAATACTTCGTATAGAATTTACCCCGGAGAATTCCCTAGAGGATTGCCCTGGAGAATTTCCCCTAGAGAATTCCTTGTAGAGAATTTCTCCTAGAGAATTCATCGTAGAAAATTTCCCCTAGAGAGTTTCTCGCAAAGAATTTTCCCTAGGCAATTCCTCATAGAGAATTTGCCCTAGACAATTCCTCATAGAGCATTTTCCCTAGAGAATTTACCGTAGAGAATTTTCCCTCGACAATTTCTCGTAGAGAATTTTCCTTAGCGAATTCACCGTAGAGAATTTCCCCTGGAGAATTCGCTAGAGGATTCCCCCTAAAGAATTCCCTGGAGAATTTCTCCTAGAAATGTCCTCGTAGAGAATTGCCTCTAGAGAATCAATGGATTAGGTTACATTAGCGAAGTGCGAGCACAAAGTGACAGGAAAGGGTTCGATTGGGAAAGGTGATACGTAAAAACCCACAAGGGTTTGGATTCACGAAAAAATTTTTTGTAACGGGTTTAATTCCAAGGGGTTGGAATTCAGGAAATATTTTTTCTTTAAATACACTCCAGCTATATTTCGAGGGTACAACTGTTGAAAATTGGTGTTAAAGTTTGCATCGTTGGAATTTCCATTTTTTCCATTCTTCATTTCTGTATTTTTATCATAATCCAAAGTCTTTTTGTTAACAAACTGAGGTAAAAGATCTCTAATGAGGATACGTAAAAACGTTCGAGCGTTCTTTATGGTCGAGATCTCCCAAAAAAATATAAGCAATTAAAAGAATGCATTTCCATTGCACTCCAACGGTGGAAAGTATAAATTCACGTAGAAAAAGAGTGGGTTAAAAATGCAAGAAATACAAAGTCACTTCTGCCGCGTAATATTCGTATCCGATCGATCCAAAATATATCACGGTGCGGATAAATGTATTTTTATTTCACTATCGTATAACACTGTCTACCATGATGATCCATAACCAAAGTATAACAACTACCGTAGCGTTGGTTTTTGTGCGATATATCATGCTGCTTATTTTACGCTCGTTCGACTCTCTCATTCCCGAGTCTCCACGCTCTCCTCTCTAGTCGATTTGCCGTGAGTTTTCTTACAGTGTAATACGCAAGACCTTATAATCGATATATATATATATATATAGATCGTGCTGCTGTCAATTCACCAAGCTCGCCGTTGCCGAGATAACGCTGCGACGGCGATATCCTTGACTCCTTGGACATATTTCGTATCGGCACGCGTAACAACCATGCATACATACATGCGCTTTACACGTACGAACTGTAAGAGCAAATAGATATAAACGTACGTACAGCGAATGCCGATACAACCAAAAGGACGTATCTCACTCCCCGTTACATGCTGAATAACGCGAGCAGGTTACTTTCAGTCATCCGCGATATGCTTGAGCCCATTTCGTGTTGGAGAGCAAAAGTTTGTCAATCCGCACACGCGTAGGCATGGGAAAAGTGTGCGCCTAGGCAGCGAGAATTGCCGTGAAAATGAAATATTTTTGTTTTTTTAACTAACGTTACAGTTGGTGGCTATCTTAAATTATTTTTTGGTTGAAGGAGATCCTCATTTCATTGGGCTAGTGTTATTTTTTTGTCTATAGAAGCGTACGTATATTTGGGTTGATATAGTAACTGGGTTAATTAATTTGGAGGGGGAGAATTATTGGAAAAAAGTGTAAAGTGAAAAGCATCATTAGGGAAAAATGTGGATGGAAACTTTATAACATGTGATGATGAATTTTTAAGGGTTGAAGATCGTGGGAAATGCTTCGTATTCGGTCACTAAAAATAATCTGATTGGATAGCCTGAAGGTATTCCTTCCATGAACCTGAATGTGGAGCAATCAAATGATTTTCGTCTATAATCAAGTAAAAAAACGTGGCGGTATACTGGTAAAATTTCAAGCCGAGTTACCGAAGTTTAATGAAAAGTGACGTTTCTAAAAATTGTCTCATTTGTGCGGCACTTTATGGAGATAAATGGCTGGCCACATTTCTATCTAATCATTTATACACTAAATAACTTTACATGCCTGACGTAAACTGCTCAACGCATGTCAAAAATTCTATGATCTCCAAGTTTGCATCGTTGAAACGCAACGAACATTAATTGTTTTTCATTGATAACGTTGCTTTTTAGCCGTTTTAGGCTATGAAAATGATTCGAATGTTTTTGCATATTTTTATTACAGCCTTACGTCCCCAAGTTGCAAAATGAAAAGGTTTCGAATAATGATGAAAACGATGCAAACTTTACCGTCTTAAAACTCTAACGATTCCATAACGACAATGAAAATAGGGGGTATTGTGTTTCAAGAAAATCTTCGTAGCCGCGACTTTTCAACGTAAATGTAAAAATGTCCAAATCCGCTAAATTTGCGCAAAATGTTTTATTCCCATTTTTATCCTTGGGTATAATAATTTATTGTAACTTCTTTATATCAAGCACCACTGTAATTTCACGAAAATGTTCTACACACAGATTGTTAAAAAAAGTGAATTTTCAAGATATTTCAAGCTGAAAATATCTTATGGTATTGATGTGCGCATCGTTGGGGTGCAACGAACATATTTTTGGTTTCGTATTGCCTAATTTTGTCCGACTCACTTAGGCGGCAAAGATCACTGGAACATTTTTGAAAATTCTTATTAGCGTTCCATGACCTAAACTTGGGAAAAAAGGGTTAGATAGTAATAAAAATAAAGAAATGAAGAAATAAAGAAGAATTTTCGTTGCATCCCAACGATGCCAACTTTAATGCCATAGATTGGGCTCAGTTTGAACCCAAGTGCATTTTGTGATTCGGAGGGGTGCACTGGAAGGTTTCAGGTGGGGCAATGACTTCATCCATGAATGTTGAAGGAAGCATGTTGCAGCGAACGTCTTCATGTTTCTCCAAAACTCATCGAACGAAAATAAGAGGCAGAGGGAGCAATAGGAAAGATTGCTGAATAGCGGAATTTTCGTGAAGAATATCACTTGTGAAATTTAATTGCATTTCCGGACTACTAGGGCTTTGTTTCGACTGCACGAATTCCCCAAATCGCAGATTTTCGGAATAACTTTGATCCATACTATAACAGGATCTCGAAACGGTATCTTTTCATCTGTGATCGCCATCGATCGATTATGCAATACGAATATCGATCACCGAGCATTCCATTGGACTCGGGTCCCAGTGATAATAACAACTAATAAATTGAATCTGTAATGTATATCTTCACAAATATGAGTGCACACACACACGCGCGTATAGTTCGGTCTTTACGGCCTTGCTTCAGGAGAGCTCCGACCTTCGCGATCGACGTGTTATAACGGAGCGCCTCGGCAGCATTAACGAAAGTGATCGGTCTTTATCGGACTTTTGAACATCCATATTTATACACTTAATCCGCCTTAATAATTAAGGATGTTGAGTCCCAAATCGCAAATGATGATAAAATTCTGAAAATTTGGTATGTTTTTTATGAAGTATTTCAGAGGGCGTGTAAAAATTTCACGACAATTAGGAAGCTCGTTATTGAACAATTAACATTCACAAATTAAATGTTGTTTTATGGAAACTGATGTAACTTTGCAATAAGTTTTTTTTAACCCCTCAATTTTATAATATCTACAATATACTGAAAGCAACGGAAACAAAACGAAGTTTATTGATAACTTTTTTTTAAATTTCTTTTAAAAATTGTTCTTAACAAAATGTTATTTTTTTAATAACAAGCTTCCCAATCGTCGTGAAATTTTAACACGACCTCTTAAATACTTCATACAAAAACATACCAAATTTTCAGAATTTTCTCATCATTTTTTATTTCAACCCTTAAGGAGGTTGAAGTAATGATGATAGAATTCTGAAAATTTGGTATGTTTTTACATGAAGTATTCAGGAGGTCGTGTAAAAATTCCATGACAATTAAGAAGCTATTTATTGAACAATTAACATTAACATGTTTAATAGGGACTCAACATCCTTAAGTTCACTCAAATACTAAAACTAGTACAGATATCCTTTCGGCATTTTCGACAGTCATAGGAAACTTAAGACTTTTTCCGTCAAGAGTTCTGTAAATTGTTCCGTCTGAAGTTCTGTAAATTGTTAGAACGATTTGTAATCTCTGTGAATATATATATTTTTAAAGATATTGAAGTTTGAAACGTTGGAACGCGAGGAAAATCAATTCTTTTTAATTGATCGGATTTTTTTGGCTGTGCAAATCACTCAAACGTTTTTACATATTTCTGTCAGAGATTTACGACTCGAATTTGCAAAAAGGAGGCTCTGGATAAGCATAAAAATGACCAAAAAATTATTGCATTCTAACGATACAAATATTGGCGTAACTTTTTTGATTGGATTAATAGCAGGAGATTGATTGAGATGAATGTTCCGCTACGCTGGCCTGATTCGAATGGTGCCGTTGAAGTTTGATGGGGTTCAAGTTCGCATCATTGGAATGCGATGAAAATTCGTTTTGACATTCTTATTTTCATTGTTACCCAAAGAGATATTTTGCAGATTTAGTTCGCAGATCGCTAAATGAGAAGACCTAAAAATGTTTGTGTGATTTTCACAGCTCAACTCTGCGTGACGAAATGTTTGAAGATGAAAAAATCAGTTCCGTTGCATACCATTATTTGTTTCTGAATTTTTATTATCGACCAAAGCATTTTTTCTTAATAAATTGAAATTGTAAGTCCCCAATGGGGATACGTAAATACGAGTTTTTTTTTCATGGTCCAAATCGGCCGCAGACAAAATTCACCAATCAAAAGGGATGAATTTTCGTTGCACTTCAATGATGCAAACTTTAACACAATTTTTAAATTTGTATCCTCGCGATGCAACGATTAAAAAAAAATGTTCTTCATGTTCTTTGGCACATTCGAGCTACGAGAATCATGCAAAGATTTTTAAGGATTCTACAACGATCTACAACAAATTTGCAAAATTTGATTTCGGATAATTATGAATATAAGAAATTGAAAAGAATTTACGTTGCATGCCGATGCAAATTTCAACCTTATACTTCAACATCATTTCGAATGCTGCATCTTTCAAATCACGACACCATAAGAGGAGTGATCAATTTATATTATAATGTGCAATGTTTATTTTTCACAACGTGTCTTATTATTTTTCGGAACTAAATCGTGGGTGTCGTTTTCCAAAATGGTACTGCCGTATGGTAACGCTGCTAAAGATTGAGTGCTATGTCTAACCCGGTCTGCCACGAAATATTTCGTACGATTTGTTTTTATTCCACGTGTGTCAACGTCTAATATAATCAGAGAGTCAATGAAGCCAGTCGAGAACACTTCCTAATATCTATCAGTGTCTGTTTCGACGTACTCAATTTTGCTGATGTTGAAGCTTGCGAGCAACGAATGTTTATTTTTATACAAAAATTAGTTTTTTTTATTTCTCATTTTTTTAGCCTGTTTGGGGTGTGAAAATCGCTCAAACGTTTTCACGTATTCTTATTAGAAATTAACGACCTCAATGTACGAAAAAAAAGACTTTTGATGATAAAAATGAAGGAAAAAAAATGAAGAGAAAATATTATCGTAGGATTCCAACGATGCAATCTTCAACGGCTATGGCCGTTTCTCATTGATCCGACGTTACCCCATTCGGAGATTACTCATAATGGGAATTGAACAATTGTAAAAATGTGTGTTTTACTGATACCGTTCGAGGTTGATCCCTATAAATATAAAGGGATTCAACGTTTCGAAGTCTCCCGTGCAATTCTCTTTAAGTGTATTTTGATTCCCACCGACGTAAAACGGTGAATAGTGTCGCGACATAGTCCATAAAATCGCGTATATCAACCGAGGCGAGTCTCGCTCTTATATTACGGGATAATCAAGAGAGTGTGCGAGAGAGCTAAACTCTCCGGTTAGCAACAGTGACAGCTTTAACTGGTTCGCAAAGAATCACTGAGAAAAAAAAAGAAAAATAGAATCTCGCACCCCGAGTACCGTTTAACGCATTATCATATGAGCTGTCAGAGTAAAAGGAGAGAAAGATCGCGAGACGCCTGTAACATCGATTTAATCGATACACAGGATAAGCTCGCAGCTCTCATATGTAAATTGAGAAAAACAAAGTATAACACATGGAGGAGGAGATCACGGTCGGGATTTACTCGTCAATCATTTTGGTACGAGCATATGAAATATCTTCTACGTGGCTGAAAAAGTTGTACGTATTTGGACGGGGTGGTCGAATTAGGCTCGGAATCCTCATGATCTATGATAGTGAAGTTTGCATCGTTGAAACGCTACGAACCCCAGTACCCCGCACTTTATTTTTGTTAGATTTTTTTGGGCTGCAATAATCGCTCAAACGTTTTTTAGGATTCTTGCGACGAATCTGCAGTTTAAATTTGCGGGCCATAGCAAAATGCGAGACTATGAAAAAATTGAGAAAATTTTTTCAATTGTGAAAAGAAAATCATTGAAAGGAAAATCTTACCGCGATGGGTCTTGCGGCAAATAACGCGAAATTTATCATATTTTTTTACGAAAAAAGGAATCGAAAATCGAAAAAGTCGAATTTTGAAAATTCGTGTTAAAAAAAGACTAAAAAATGATATCAAAGATGACTTTGAACATTTTTCAAATATTCTTATTTCATGAAGCACATTTCAAATTAGAAATTGGCGAATTTTTCAGAAACTTATGAGCAGTTGAAAAGAATTCAATTTAAAAAATTTTTAAATTCAATTAAAAGAATTCAATTTAAAAAATTCAAAAAAAACGACACACTTCCGATTATGTAAAAAAAATTCAAAAAAACACACACGCGTTTTTAGAAGGAAAAAATAACATATTTAAATTTCAGCCAAATGAAAAGGAGGCGGATTTAAAAGTGGTCGATTTGGCGTTTAATGTCCCATATATAAATGTATAAAAATAAGCACGCAAATTACGTAAGATTGAAAATGTCATTTTACTAAATTTTTTTGTTGGTGATGATCTACCTTACCCACGTACATATATAAACATATATTATTTTTAATTTCCTCCATTTCAGTGTATACTCTTGCGGGGTTTCACATGTGACCTTTCCCAATTGAAGCGTTCCCTATCACTCCCTACCCGCACTTCGTTAACCTAACCTAACTTCCGTTGTGTCCACAGCCGTCTTAAGCTGCACTATAGCGCGTTTCCCGAGGGCACGGGGAAACTGTGAAAAACCCGTACCGGACGTCCCTGATTCGGGTGTAGTTTCGAAAAGTCCATACCTCTGATTAATTTGAAATTTCGTGTACCCATGTATTTTGACTCGCTGAGTACGAATACCGTAGTGAAAATACCCGCAAATTTGATTTTCAAGGTCAACACTCACGAAAACTGATTTTTTAACAGTTTTTCTATTTCATTTGAGTAATATTCATTTTAGAGGAAAATATTTCCTATAGCAGTTATAGCCGATAAAAATATTGATCTTTTATGTTCTATACAGTTTTTATCTAAAACCATTCCGTTTCGAGAAAAATGGGTTAATGGTCCGATAAGTGAAAATTGCTTAGCTCTATTTCTCGAAATGGATTGGTTTTAGACAAAAATTGTATGGAACATAAAATATCGATATTTGCATAAGCTACAACTTTTGTGGAAAATATTTTTCTCTCAAATGAATATGTACCCAAATAAGATAGAAAAACTGTTAAAAAATCAGTTTTCGTGAGTGTTGACCTTGAAAATCAAATTTGAGGATATTTTCAATATGATATTCGTGATCAGCGAGTCAAAATACATAGGTACACGAAGAAATTCCAAATTGATCAGAGGGTATGGGCTTTTCGGAAATTTATCCCCTTAATTCTTCTGATTCTCTTGGTGCGCAGCTGTCGTACTCAACAAGCTACGCATCAAGGTCCCCGAAGTGTAGGTCTTCCGCTGACTGGTTGATGCGCCAGACGGTGCAGGGCAAAGCGGTCACCGCTCCGAGTGTCAGTCATGCACGACGCTGCTGAACTCGCGGTATCGCCGGAGCCGAACCCCGACCGGACGATTATTGACACAGTGCCTTGTTTGTCAACGAGTCCTCACAATTCGATAGCAGAAGTGACAACTCTATCCATCGATAAAAAAAATTGAGAAAGCCGAACTATCCGTGTGCCCCGAAGCAACATTCAGATTCGCTTTAATGATCCACGTGTCTAAATGAACCGTAACGCTTTCGTTCTTTGTTATAGTCAGGAATCGCTCGTGGTTGGCTCGATCGTTCGAATATTTGCTCTAACCTATAGGTACTTTCTGTAGCTATTGTTGTTTTTATCTCAACTAAAACTTTTTTTTTATGTATAAAACATTTTCAACGCCATTTTATTCGTATTCAACCGAAAAACATTCACCAAACAGAAGGCACTTTTTCTAGTAAATCTGGTAACTAAATTCTGGTAACCTAGTTTAACTAAAAATATGAGTATTTCATTCGAACGATTCTCGCGATTCAAACGTTCTTGGCCACGTACAACATTTTGTTGCTATGTTTTTATTTTGATTGAAAATAAAAAAATATTCTTCCATGACAGCTGCAGTCGAAGTGTTTTATGGCGAGTTGAAATTTACGGAGAGAGGGGCTGGTATCCGGATGGAAATAAATAACTAATTAGGCTGATAAATCACACTACACACGCACACATATATGTATGAGCATTATAACGGAACAGGGGCAGAAGTGCCTTTGATAGAGTCCTTCGACCGTGACAATGAAGTCATAAACCGACAACGCCTCACCAATCAGGTAGCCTTTTTCGAACAAGGAGTGCACAGAGGGAGAGAGAGAGGGAGAGAGAGGGAGAAAGCACGAAGATGGAAAAAAAGGATAAAGAAAGAACGTCAGTTCGAGTATCGTGTTGTGTACGAGATACGTACAATCTTCGGTTAATTGGGCGAACGAATGTTCTACTCCCATGACAACATTGCTCGGACATTGGCCTCATATAATAAATTATAACTCATCAGGGCCGAATTGAAGGGGGGAGAAGGGGCTGAAGCCCCGAGGCTTTCACAACTTAATTTTTTAGGCAAAATTTACTACCGAATGCCATGCAACACTTGTAAGGAACATCCCTCAGGTGACACTCTTCGATTTAGTTGAAATTTGGACATGTTATAAAGCACCGAAAAGTAAGCGATACGTATTTTTTTTTTATCGGCGAAAAAACGGTTTTAAGGGGTGAAACCACCCCTTGAAAAAAAGCATCTCTAGGGTGGTTTACCCTTATTTTTTTTTGCAATGTCACTATAGTGGATTTTTCATTGATTCGGATTAGAAGAATTTTCATTTTTGTTTCATTAAAATCGGTGGACTCTTCGTGTGTGAAACTGCTATATTACCCCTAGAGATGCCTTTTTTCGAGGAGTGGTCTCACCCCTTAAAACCGTTTTTCCGCCGTTAAAAAAAATACGTATCGCTTACTTTTCGGTATTTTATAACATATCCAAATTTCAACAGAATCGAAGCGTGTCACCTGAGGGATGCTCGTTGTTAGTGGAAAAAAAGAAAACAATCACTCCAAAGATCTGGTACAGAAAAGAAGTTGTCATACTTTCATGGAGCACTTTTTTTCAATAACGTTCCAAAGCGTATTTCTGCAAAAAAATTATGAAAAATTGTGAACACGACGAATTCTCTATAAAAGAATAAATTCCATGGATTATAATTTTAATAATGTCAGGTGTATTGAGCCGGTCATTTATTTTTCTAAGGGGGGAGTACCTTCAGGTGAGGAAAAAATTCCTGATTTTCATGACTTTTTTTCAAAAGGAAATATTTCTTCACCATTTTTGCAACTTAGAGTATGTTTTGTTACTACTTGTGGCTGTTATATGGTATTAAAGAAAAATTAATCTTCAGCATGACGGAGGTATGGCATTGTCTTCTAATCAGGTGGCGGCGGATGTTGTCAGACGGCGTGAAGGGATTAATCTGAAAAAAAAATCAATGAGATTTTTTCTTTCATTAACCTTCATACGCAGAATATGAACCAAGAAAAAATGAGAAATGTCGCAAATTGATAAAATGGTACGCTTTGTAACAAAAAAATTGAATTTCCCGAAAAATCGGTTACATTTTATGGGATTGAAGTCTGCATCGTCGGAATGTTGCGAAATTTTGTTTCTCAATTGTTAGTAATTTCTCAAATTTTTCAGCCTATTCGGAGCGTCAAAATCGCCCGAACGTTCCTACGTATTCTTATCAGAAATTGACGATTTCAATTTGCAACAAAAAACTTTGGATACTGATAAAAATAAAGAATGAAAAAATGAAGAAAACAAAAGTATCGTTGCATTCCGACGACGCAAACTTAACGTCATTACATTTTGCAGTAAAAAAGACTTTTTATATTTTTTTCAAAATTCAGGGACACGTTTTAGACAATAAGGTTAGAAAGATTTATACCAAATTTTATCAGAATCAGTCGATTAGTTTTTTAGCTACACGTTATGCCAGTTTTGAAAATGCAGTTTATTAAAACGTCATTTTTCAAAATTAATTTAAAAATATCATGTAATAGCCAAAAGTATTAATAAAACATACCCGAAGTCTTAAAAATGGTACAGAAATTTTCTCGTTGAAACAAAAATCATGAAAATCGGCAATATTTTCTTTGCCTTAAGGCCCCCCCATTAGAAGTGTCCAGAATTAATTCCACCAGCGCATATATATGTTCTCCCCTCCGGCTAATTCTCGGCTTGAATATTCAGTCTCACGGATCGCGCCGTGCGAGAATTCGGGAGCATAAAGTAATCGAACGGATGGGCCGCACACGCGTCCACGAGGGAGAGACTCGCGCTCAAGGAGCTGTGGAAGGCTCTGAATCAAAACTAACGGAGCTAATTAACTCATTTAAAAAAAAATGACTTAAATGATAGTCCTTAGATATATGTGTGGATATACCTGCAGAAATTATCGCGACTAACTTTATTAAAGTAGTTGGCTAATGTACGATCTTGATAGTCGCTAATCGCGGGATGTGATCTCGCAAACGTACTTCGTTTTATAGCGAGAATACTTTGCGGAAAAAAATATATTTCCATTTGACTGTAGCGTTAAACAGTGATTATGCACCGTTTAATATGACGCAGATGGGAAATTGGATCGTGTCAATTAATCGAGACATTAAAACCCATGACGTAAGAGCATTAAGTACGTCATAGCCTTGAATATTCCTGAGGTCTACTCGAGACAATGTTCGTTAAAAGGAAGCTACTAATTGTCTGCCCGCTTACGAGTAGACACCGTGACATGTAAATTTACGTCGCAATTTAACGATGCGTGTTTCGAAAAGAACGAGTTTATTTGTTTTCTTTACTTCATCGTTAAGTTGGCGTTAGTTCATTAAAAAAATGCAATTATAACGAAAAACCCGGCGGCTGATTCGGAAATTAATTTGCAATGCGCGTTTGACGTTTGTTCGTTTATTGGCATTGTATTTTTATTTTCTATGTAATAATGTACTAGATTTTATATATTTTTTCTTTATTTCCTTCAACGATGATCCCCTTGATGATGTTTAAGTTTGCATTGTAGGAATGCAACGAATATGAATTCTTTTCAATTACTCAATTTTTTGGGCCAATTTGGACAGTGAAAATTGCTCGAACGGTCTACGTTTTTTTAATTAGAAATTTACGACCTTAATTCGCACAAAAAAAGATTTTGGATAATGATAAAAAAATAAATAATAATGCAGAGGAAAAAATATAGTTGCATTAGAACGATGCAAACTTCAACGTCCATTATTCTTTCCAATTGAAGCCTTTCCTATCACTCCCTACTCGCACTTTGCTAATCTAACCTAACTTTCCGTTGCGTCCGAAGCCGCCTTAAGCTACACCATATCCCATTTGCCAGCCACGTTTGTTAACTAATTATCTATTATTTATAATTAGTTCCCATACAATTAAAAAACAACCGAGCAATTTTTTTGATTGTCACAGTAAACAAGCTTTACGAGTGTCAACTGTCGGCATTGTCATATTGTTTTTTCGTTTCATCGTTTGACGAGATTGAATAATTGAGAAATTAAGCTGTGATTGCTATGTCAAATGTGGCTAATGGGAGATATAGAAGTAAAAAACATTTTTGTTTTAAAATACCGCAACAATTTGACTCATGAAAATTCTCGGACAGTATTATACTTGGAGGCCTTTTTCTTACTCGCGCAACCAGTAGCTCAACTCATGAATTCCTCGATTGATAATGAAAAAAAAAAATGTCTCAAAAGTGGTTGAGGAGTTGGGCGAGACTGAATAAATGCAGTGTCGTTATAGGGCGCGACGGTGGCGCGTTAATTAAACGATATAAATTTGATTGGCCCAAGAGGAGCGACCCTGCGGATAAATTGATTGTCGGCGCTTGGCGTCGCTGGTGCCCCCTGCGGCGTTAATGACAAAACGACTACTGGCCCGTTGGACAAAAACGGGAGATACATTAGGAGACAAAGATACGAAAGGAATGTCTTGCTTTTCTTTCGTGGTCTCGTGATCGGGCAAACGAATTGCCTGCGCTTGAAATAACGATGAAAGACAATGATTCGTGTTGATTTTTTTTCAAACCCATCCCTGGCTGTTTCATATTTAAATGTGCAATTAGTTTGTTTTTTTATTAATTATTTTTCTTATTACAAGAGTGTGAAGTTTTTGAGCAGAATCACGGAAAAGTAAAAATTACTATGCAAACGGGTAAATGTAACGAAAAATTCTGACAGATATTAAGGGTTTTTGGGGTACCTTGGTGAGCTGGCGAATCAAGGGAAACGTCATTGTGTTGAAGTTTGCGTCGTTGGAAAGCAACGAAAGTTCTTTTTCACACTTTATTTTTCATACTTTTATGGACACGGAAGATTATTTTTATAGATTTATATTGTAGTTCGCTAAAAATCTTGAAAAGTGGTTGAAAGATTTTTGTAGGCCTAATTCACCGAAAGAAATGAAAGGAATTCCGAGGTATGAATTTTCGTTGCGTTCCAACGATGCAGACTCCAACCTCATGGAAACGTCAAAGTGAATTGGATAAAAATAACAGTCAAAAGTTGACGGAGAATGCTTTGTGTTGCGATGTGGTGGACGTTCCTCTTGCCCACCTAAACACGCAATCAATACACGTATTAATAAATTATAAATACATAGCCAGCGGGTATATATAACGCGTTGGATAAATATATCTTCTTTGGTATGCTGTGTGCGAGTAACGCTGGCCAATTCTTCGAGTTGGCAACACGAGCATCTCATTGAATCGAGGAGAGAGAGAAGAGAACGAGAGAAATCGAAGAAGAGAGATGGAAAATCGTTACCAATATGATACGGAGACATACTCACGGCCGTTAGGAACCCAACCGATGTATATCACGTGTGGGTATGGACAGGAATAATTCTCAAAGATTTTTCACGCGACGCCAGCGCAAATCGTGTCCGTACATCCTTCTTTTCAAATTCCTATAATTAATCGCCCACTGTATCGAAATTTTGAACATTCCATCGAAATTTCCTACAGAGTATAAGGATATGAATTTTTCCCGCAATTGCAGTTTCAATTGCATCGAAATTTTGAATTTCATAGATTTTTGAAACCTTCTAGTAAATATTTTCATCGTCTGCTTACAACTTTCTTGTGTTAGTATTATACTCGGTACTATTGATACTCGAAGCGGTGACCGCTTAGCAGTGCACCGGCTGGCGGATCAACAGTCAGCGGAAGGACAATACTTCTGAGACCTTGGTGTAGATACTTGAGTAAAACGTATGTGCACCAGGGAAAACGAAGAATACAGGGCCATCTATTCTGGCACGGGTTTTCTCCAGTTTCCCCGTACCCTCGGCAAATGCGCTACACTGTGCTTAAGGCTAGAGGCCCATATTTCGGGTTTGATAAAAAAAATACAAAATATTCTCAGTATCCATTTTTTCGTTGTTTCAAACCCAAACAAAAAAAGTTTTGTGCACAATAAAATTGGAAAAGGTTATGTAGCCCTCCAAACAACGACATAGAAGTTTGCATCGTTGGAATGCGATGAAATTTAATGTTTCTGAATTCCTATGACTTATTTCTGCATATTTCGCCTAGAATTTTTTCTTGAAGATACCTATTTGGCGATCTACTGTATCCATTTACGAAAAAGGGTCTTGTATACCAATAGAAGTAAGGAAATTAAAATTTAGAGAAGAACTTCCGTTGCGGTCCAACGATGTAAACTTCAACTTCAACTTTACTTACAGTTTACATCGTCCAACGATGTAAACTTCATCACCATTCCAAAAATGGCCGTGCAACAGGAGGATTGGGACGGTTAACATGATCCCAAAGGACCATTCATCTCGAAGAGAAATAAAACCAATTTTTCTTGATCAATAAGAATGTCATTATGGCAGGTATCAAAGAAAAAAAAAATGAATAACGATTGTCTGAAAAAAGTTAATTTTTACGCCCTATTTTTTCAAAGACTTTTTTTTAGTAGCAATAATGATAATTTTGCGATGCGTAAAATAGGGGCGATAGAGGGATATATACAGAAGGTCCATACAAAATTTGAAGTCAACCGGTAGAATAGAACTCGAGCTTTTATGTCAACCAGGTTGAAGAAAGTACTTTCGAGAAAAACTCGTTTCAGGTTTTGAGTTGATGATTTTCTAAAGCTCGTTCTTCCTTGCGAGCAGTTTTAGCTTCCTTATAAGCTGCTGAAGTTCGTGGCTCCGACCGGTCGATTTGGTCTCGTTTCAAATCGCTATAACCATGTCAATATTGGGAATTTCGAAATATCCTTTTGAGGACATATTCTTAACAGCTTATGCTTTAAGGAAATGCAAAGAAAAATCAATTTTTTGCAAATTTTCGGATTACAATACTCCCTTAAGACGCCTCAAAACACTGACACCCGCACAAGGGCATACGTTGGAACTCAGCAAACATATACAACAATGGTGCAAAGTTCGAAGAAGAGTCTGATCATTCCCAATCGCTCGTGTTAGCCTCGCGCCCAGAGATCGTCGACTTCTGAATCAATGACCTTCCTTTAGGCAAAATCGATTTTTCTATCGCCATAACTGCCAGTATCCGGAATGAGATCTCCATCACAATGAAATCATAGCGATATCCCGGTAAATCTTTTCATCAATCAGCGCCTTGATTTCCGACGAATATCTTCACGATTCTTAAAGAACGCTTCATTTAAATCTACAATAAACAAACTTCCCCATAATCCAATCACAACCGTATTTAAAAAAATTCAATTCCAAACACCCCGCGATAAAATAAACAAATCGACGAAAGGTCTCGCTCGCGAGAAATACCAAGGCCAAGTCATGCCACCGAAGTCTGCATACATTTCCGAGCAGGAAAACGAACCCGATCAAAAAGTCCATACAACCCGGGGATCAATAATGTATCACATCGTTCGGTCGCAGAACGCTAATCGATACGTGCAAATATGAAAGTGACAGCGAGGAAGATCAGCGACCGGAAAGTCGAAGACCTGGACCTTACTCAAGGCGAATCTGGACGTTTTTTTTACAGATCCACATTCACCATAACGAGTTTCTTGTTTTAAGTTCAAATAAAAGAATAAATAAATAAGCGCAACCGTGCCAGTCGGGGAGGGAGGTAGAGAGATGAAAAAAGTCCTGGCGAAATGACGATCGGTAATTTATTATACCGTCCAGAGAGTATTTTACCATCTTCGTTCCGCGATCTTCTTTGCTCTTGGACAGAAATGTTTATGCTTCGAGAATGTGCACGTCGAGGGTATATATGGTGAGGATGCGGGTTCTCCCCATAAGCTATACAAACGTAAATGCACACACACGCACAAATGTGTGTGTGTGTGTGTGTGTGTGTGTGTGTGCGCGTGCGTGCGTGCGTGTGCGTGCGTGCGTGTGTGTGTGTGTGTGTGTGTGTGTGTGTGTGTGTGTGTGTGCGCGTGCGTGCGTGCGTGTGCGTGCGTGCGTGCGTGCGTGCGTGCGTGTGTGTGTGTGTGTGTGTGTGTGTGTGTGTGTGTGTGTGTGTGTGTGTGTGTGTGTGTGTGTGTGTGTGTGTGTGTGTGTGTGTGTGTGTGTGTGTGTGTGTGTGTGTGTGTGTGTGTGTGTGTGTGTGTGTGTAGGTATGTGTATGTGTGTGCACGCGCGTGGGTGTGTGTGTGTGTGTGTGTGTGTGTGTGGGGGGGTGTGTGTGTTTGGCTATATATATATGTGTATGTATGTACACCGACCGGTAAATCATCCTCGCTCGCGAGCGTACATACGCTCTTGCGTGAGCCGTCGCGACGACAAAAATGCAACGTGAAACGCATCTCGTGTGGGCGGGGGTGAGCATCGCTCAGACTCAATGTGAGCGGTACAAGAGAGTTCATCCCCACAGCGGGCATCCTCTCGTTATTCTCTACGAGCTTAAGACGAAGGCCCACACGCCTTGTACTTATCGCTCGCTCTCTCTCTCTCTCTCTCTCTCTCTCTCGCTCTCTCTCTCTCTCTCTCTCTCTCTCTCTCTCTCTCTCTCTCTCTCTCTCTCTCTCTCTCTCTCTCTCTCTCTCTCTTTTTCTCTTTCTGTCGTTCTCAACCATCCCCTCATCTTCCATCATGATCATACTTATGGATCGACGGTTGCGTGCGCTCAGCTTAAGCTCTCAGAGAAGCGTCGAGTAGTCAATGCGTATATGAGTATATGTATACATATGAGCGTGCAGGCATGTAGACACCAGATTGACTCTACGCATTGTGCACGTCGGTCATCAGTGCCACAGGAGGCCTAGGACGATCCATCACGTGCACTTGCAGAACATCGTAATGCAGTCTCTAGGATTTATAATGCGTGATAAGAAATGGCCAAGCTCGTTGATCATTGGGGCGATGATCGGTCTTATTCGTGGGACATCGTGGGGTTCCAAATACTCTGGATGTTGATGGTTTTGGAGTTTGCAACGTTGGTGTGCAACGAAAATCCTCTATTTTTCTCATTTCTTTATTTTCATTACTATATAAACTCTTATTTGACAGTTTTAGGATATGGATCCCTAATGAAGATCTTAAAAAAAGGTTAGTAGGACTTGTAGCTTAAATGTGCGAAAAACAATCGGCCGAAATGAGACAAAAATTGTTTAGTTGCATTCCAACAATGCAAACTCACTTATCGTAGATATTGATCGTTTATTTTCCGAGTTCCAACATATATTCTTTCGGGTGTTTACCCTTCCTAATGGAAGACTTCCCATCCACCAGTGTCGATTTTACATACCATAGGTATTTAAAAAAATTGTTTTACGGTCATCATTTTTGTGACTGTTGCCGTTGTTTTTTCTTCCGCGTAACTAGTGCAACGTACCGCTAACGCGGAAGCCTTCTGTCGATATGCAAGTCTCGATCTGCAACTGCAAATAGTACTCTGCGGTATTCGCCGATAAAAGCACCGGTTGAAGTTCTCTCGAAGCTGCGGGCGGGGTCGTTATTTATAAGGTGTATTGTTTGACAGTATTCGTATTTCTGTATAGGAGGTTTTAAGATCCTTTGCCCGTTGGCGACATGTAGCAGTGATCTTGTGGTGCCCAGACGCTTGGGTATGTCCGCTGCATAACGGTTCGCGGATAACCGAGGTATTCGTTGCATGCACATGGAGCAGTCGTTTCCTGTCGTCTCCGAGAGCGTATATTCGCTGACATTGGTCACAATTGTTAGAGAAATGCTTGCTTTGTCCTCTGTTCGTGTTTTTTAATGGCGCAGGGCTTGTTTGATGTGATAAATCAGTTTAGTCAATCAGATGAATTTTTCAAAGGCCTCCAAAGTACGTGGTGAAGGAAGGATGCTTTTTTAAGTATATTCATATAGGGTTGCCCATACTGATGGTTCATCCTGCGATTCAGCATTGTCTCCAATGCAAATCTTGTTAATATTATGACATTGTAGTGTCTGTTTTTTCCAGACTGATGTGAGGTTGGTAGGGTTAGAATACGATGCTGAGACATCTATCAATTTTTTTTGAAAATCCGTTTCTGTTGAACCAAAACAAGCGTGAAAATAGCTGCATTTTTTTTGAAACCTTTGTTGTGAAAAATTAACGTTTCCAGAATCGACCTGCACTTTGCGTCTGGATTCGTCACGTAGGACCTGAGAAAGTGCGATTTCCCTTTAAAAGGGTAGAGGCCCAGGATGCTCCTCGGAATCGACAGGGAAGCTGTCGTACATACTTAACCTAAAACAGCTTATGGCGATGAAGTTTGCATCGTTAAAATGCAACGATTTTTAATTTGTTAATTAATTTTTTTGCTTACTGTTCATTTTTTTGTAGACCGAGGGCTAATATCTGTTGCGTCTGTTCTGGAAAAAATTCTGTTGCCTTCCAACGAAACTTCAACATCATAATAGCTCACTCATGATTCGGTTCAATGTTGTATTTCGTATATTTTAATTTATATACAATATTTTATTTATCTCGAAAACGCGTTGTTTTCAAATATCAAACACGTGTTGGTTGCAAGTATATAGAAAAAGGAGTCTTCCATAATGACTTCGGTACATAGACCTTGGTACGGATATGAGCCTAAAATCTACGCCTGACATTCACAAGAACAAAGTTACCGACATAACGCAAGTGCTGCCGCGAGCTAGTGCCAATATCTTGTAAAATTACGAAAAACGTACAATTCTAGCCGGAGAACGACTATAAAAAATTCTATTTCTTCATCGAAGCGATAATAATCTCCGAACATGCGCCTGGGAAAATTACACACGACGAATTCTCGTGTTCAGTTTCAGACCGGCGAACTCGACCGTAAAGCTTGCATACTTTATGGTATCGTTGCAGCGTTGAAAACTCGTTTCAGGCATCTCCATTTGTTTCTTCACTTGGCGCCTGTATCTTATTTGCAATTCTACGTTAAATCCCGATGTCACGCTTCGCCTTAACCCCTACGATTCGTTATAACGTAACCACGTGAGAGCGTGTTAACCCTATACAGGAAACACGAGTTTGAGCTATTCCCGAGTTCGAGGTACTCTTATCGGGCTCTATCCGCATTTCTGTACTTCGAGATGTACCTACGTACACTGCACCTATAGGCTATTTCACGCCGAACCACCGAGATCGTCGCCGGTGGTTGCTCTTTTTGTTTTTAAGGGGGCAGTTACCTTAAGGCGAGGAAAAAATGGCTGCTTTTCATGATTTTTTTAAATGGGAATATTTCTTCGCCTGTTTTTGAGACCCGGGTTTGGTTTGTTACTACTTCTGGTTATTACATGGTATTTTTTTTATTACGGGGGACATCCCCTTAGACGTCCTCAAATGGGTCATTTTTCATTATTTTTTTAAAGGTGATACGACAATCGCATCATTTTTAAATTTTGACGTTATCTTTGTGCAAATTTCAAGTGTTATTTTTTTTATTTTCTGAAGAAAACAAAATGGCGGCGTTGTGAGGTATTCATTTAGGCGTCTTTTGAAAAACTGCTCATGTTATAATTGAAAAAGTTATTTATCGATCCGGCTTAAATTTTGGGAGGTTTCTCACAATATCATTATCCCTCCTTAAAGGCCCAACCAAATGCCTTGCCGAATTCTATTTTCTGAGATCCAACGTATACCGTTGCGGGTTTTTGAGCGTCACCCTTCTCAATGGAAGTCTTTCCTATTACTTCCTTCCCGCACTCCGCTGATCAAGCCTAACGTTCCGTTGCGTCCACAGCCGCCTTCAGGGGTTAAGTCACTCTTTAAAAAGGAAGGCTAATTTTAAGAATTTTTCAAACGAGTACTATAGAAGTAGTAAAAAATGAATTGAAAAACTTCATTATACATACTTTTTGATGAACAAACAATTTTTTGTAATTTTTCAAGTAAAAATGGCGGCGTCTGAGCCCAAAACCGTAGAGTCCCGCGGCCGAAAACATTTCACTTGTAGTTTTCAACCGTGAACAAAAAATCTTTAAAATATATACAAAAAGCTATGAAACTGCGTACGGAAATCAGAAAATACGTTTTTCGAAAGAGACGTGCAGACTTGAATGAAAACTTTCATTTAGGAGCAAAAAACACGAGAAAAAATTCCATTTTTTTCTCTCTCGCAAAAATGAAGTCTCATTTCCAGCACACGCCATTTTTTGAAATGTGATATTTCGAAAATCCCATCAATTAACCATGGGATAAACTAATATGCTAACGAAATCTGTTTGATTTTTTTATATTAGAAGACCTGTCTCAGAAAAGCATTGCTCACTGCAAAAGACATTTCCAAGAACTACTTTCCGGACAACGGCTGTTAATCGATTATAATCAAACATTGTAACACAAAAAAATTACACATTCTTCTTCAGATGATACTTTTTGAAATAGCTAATTTTTGTAGAAACCAGGACCATCACGATTTTCTAAGAAAAATCCGAAACATGAGCTGCTTTCGACTGTTACGATTAGGCGTTGAGCTACGTTATACCGCATTTGTCGAGGGTACGGGGAAAGTGTGGAAAACCCCTACCAGAATAGACGGCCCCTCGTATTCTTCTGATTCCCTGGCGCACAGACGTTATTCTTTATACTAAAGTACCTACACCAAGGGCTCAGAAGTATTGGTCTTCCGCTGACTGGTTCATGCGCCAGTCGGTGCACGTTTAAGCGGTCACCGCTCCGACTATTGGCCACGTACAAGTCTGCTCGACTCGAAGTACTGCCGGAGCCGAATCCCGACGTGACTACATCAAATAGAAATATTACACTGAAGGTTACAAGTTGTACAAAATAGAGATGAGGTTTTAGTCCAGAGTGCGCCACACGTGGGCATGATAGACGTATATTTCTGTAGTTGCGATGTACGCGAGCATGTAGCGCAGGCATACAAGCAATGCTGCTAGGAGGATACGGTGCTGGTAAGAGCAAAAGATTTCGAAGGCAAGAGTTTAGCGGAAGTGCCTACATTTACGTGTCTCCTTGCGCACAGACGCACAAACCGTTCTATTATCGTACGGGCAATCTCTGAAAGATCCAGCGAACCTCTCTTCGCGGCTAGATCCTCGTCGTACACGTCTGACATTAAGCCAGCGAGCGTGAACATTTGAGAATGACGAGCCAATTTCAGTAGAGATTCGTCTCCCTGCCTTCACTCTCCGCAGCATCTCATCACGAGAAGGGCCTATTGGCATTTCCGTTGGGACTACACTCGTGTCATCACGGTCGACTGGCTCTATTGATTTCTAGCCTCGACAGAGCCGTCATTGTGGGTGTACGATGATTTATGTAATTTTTCGAAAGCATCGACGTGGGAAAAAGTCCGAGAGCGCAAAATATGAGTCTCTGCACCGCAGCAAAGATTCTTCCAAGTTGAATGACGACGCGTTTGAATCGAGTCACTCTTCGAATCATATGATGCCGATGGCCATTTTTTAAGGTATTTCGCAGAAGGCCATATTCTATGGGGGTGTACGCCCTTCTGACTCATCGGTAAATTGCAGTGGTGCTTAATAAAAAATCAGTTACCATCAATTATTATACGCAATGATAAAACGGAATAAAACATTTCGCGCATATTCAGTAGATTTAGACATTTTAAAATTTTCGCTGAAACATCGCGGCTACGAAAATTCTTCTGCTAGTCACATTTTTCCAAGATTTAATATTAATATTTTTTTACAGAAACATTAGATTTTTTTTTACACGCGTGAGCAGTTCATATTAGGCATCTAGAGTTATCTTTTAGTGTATAAAAAAACATGTCCTGACTGATTCATCAACGCCGAGTCGGTACCGCTGAAGCTAAATAATGACATGAAATTTGGACAGTAGGTTGCTTTTGTGACGTAAGCACCCACTAAGAAGAGATTTTATGAAACTCGTACCCCAAAGGGGTAAAATAGAGATGAAAGTTTGCATGAAAATCCGCTAGTTGTAAAGTTAAATGCATTAAAATCGGTATTTAGCCTTTAGGTTAGCAATCAAGAAAAAACATATTTCAGGATTTTTCGAAATTTATCCCCTAAGAGGGTTGAATAGAGGATGTACGTTTGTATGGGAGTTTTGTTATTTTTCAAGTTCAAACGTTGAAAATTGGTATTTATCCTTTCAGTCAAAAATGAAGAGTGACGTGTTTCAGGATTTTTCGACATTCATCCCCTAAGCGAGTTAGAAAAGGGATGAAAGTTGGTATGAAAGTGTGCCACTTTTGAAGGTAGAAATATAAAACGTGGTATTAGAAACAAAATTATTTGCTACAGCTTTTTTCGAAATTCATTCTCTAAGGGAGTAAAATAGGGGAAGAAAGTTTTATAAAAGTCTCTCAGTATTGAAGCCAGAAGTATGGAACTTGGTATTTAGGCTTCGGATTAGTAAATGAAATTTCCTTCTTCAGCGTTCTTCATATTTCATCCTTTAAGGGGGTGAAATGGAAAGAGAAATTTTGTATGGAAGTCTGTCAGTTTTGAAGCTGAAAGTATGGTGTATAAATTATCAGATAGGAATATGGTCAGCGTGTCGTCTCCATAAAGGGCCGTATAAATGAAACGATTTTTAGAGTCGTAATTTTTCGTTTAAAGTTCGCCAACTTGGCTCGAAATACCACCAGTGTACTGGCATGTACTTTTACTTGATTATAGACGAAAATCAGTTAATAGTTAGATGCTCGGATTCGTGAAAGGAACACCTTAAAGTCAGTAGAATATATCCGAGAGAGTCACTTCCGTTGTCACTTATTGCGCTTGGGTTTGTTTGGCCTTGTTCGGGTTTAGTATACATCTACGTGTATGTATGTGTAACGATACGTTTTATCGAGTGTATAATACTTTGGTAAACGTCCAAGTGAAATTGATCAACAGCCCGGACCCTTGTCCAGATATCCGGCTTGTTCAACGAGCAGCTTCCTCTCTCTCGCTAGTCTGATGGCACAACGAATGTGTTCACGTTGATGGTGGGAAATCATCATTGCCCATGATAGATCACACAGCATCCGGGCTCATGCGTCGTTACTGGAGAGAGATGAGAAAAAGAAACTTCCTTCTTTCGTCGAACATCAAATTTCAACACTTTCCTATCGTCATTTTTCATCTCGACCCTTCTCAACAAGTATCTGATTTATCGTCAGATTTTTTATTATTATAAGTATCTGATTTATCGTCAGATTTTTTCTATTATTTATTCGCTTTTTACTCAATTATTATTTACAAATACTAATTATTTATTATTAATTCATAGTATTTATTATTATAGTATATTATTTATTCCAGGTATACCCCTTAGGGGTTTTTACACAGAAGTACAGTATTGATTATTATTTGTTATTTATTATAAATTGTTAATATTTATTATTACTACGATTGAGCGAATGCTGAATATTTCTTATTGGGGGGGATCAAGTGCATTTTTTTTAACAGTTCGAGGTTACTGCATCTTATATTTATGTAAATGGTAGTGCATCTTAATTTCTACTTTCTTCCCGTACAAAATGTTTTTTTTTTTCGAGACAGAATTGTGGAGGTTCATTGATCGGTTTTGCTTATTCCGAGGGGAGACTTTTCATTCGGCTTGAGATAAGGGTCACTCACCGGGGAGCGTGGGGAATGCGCGTCGAAAAGGAACGAGAGTCGCGACACAAGTGCCGATAATTGCGAACGTATCTCCACCAATCAGGAATTTCGTGCGTGCCAGGAATTCCAACGAATTCCACCTCGCGTAATTTCCAAGTGTATCGCGAAATGCTGCGAATACTTTTCGAGTACTTTATACGAGATCGCGCGTTTAACTTTCGTGTCTACGATTTTCTTGTCTCCTGGTGTAATTGGCTTGGAAAATAATGACCTTGCGATCGATCGAACGCGAAAGAGAGAAAATAATAAGGTTCGAGGACGAAATCGAGCCCTGGTGATGAATGGGCTCGATGACTCCGGTAGTTCGCGGACAATGTCATTGGAAATTGTACGATATCGCGAAAAAGAAAGTCACCGCGGTCGTTAATCGAAGTTTCATTCGATTTATTGTTTTACCACAAATTTTGTTCGATTTGAATGCGATTTCGTGTAACTTAATTTAGTTGAATTTAATAGTTAGTTAAATTCAATTCAATTTAGTTTAATTTAGCTTAATTTAATTAAGCTTAATTTGGTTCAGTTTAATAGACTTTAGTTTAATTTAATTTAGTTTAAGCAGATTGGAGCGTTAGCCACAATCCAGGATCAAATCTACAAAAAATATATGTTATTGTCTAGACTATACTGAGCCTTTACGAATTTTTTTATTTATTTTTTCACCACAAAACACCAGAGATGAACGATAGTTTAATGTATGTAATTTTACGTGTGGTTAGATAGGCAAAACCTTCAAGCTAGGGTTGAGGTAATTTTTTTGGTTATTTAGCATCAAGATAAACCATTCCTAACAATGTATTAATGCAAACTAAACCTTTGTAAATATTTAGAAAAAACTCCTATCTTGCCTATCGTAAACCTTATATATTCAATATTGAACCATCGAGGTTTGAAGAAAGATAGAGAATCTTGGCTGGCGAATGAAGAGCATTGCTGCCAACCTCATTGTCCGCGATGTTGCCGTATTTCGGCGAGACTTAATATCAATAAATTATAAATAATCTCGTGACATTAATATAAATAGGAATGATTATAAATGACTCAAAATTTCATTCTGAGTTGTAAAAAACATTGGCTAACGCAGATTTTTAAATAATAATCATCGAAAATATTGTACTTTTTCAAGTTGGTAGTAACAAAAAAGTTTTTCTTATTTACGTAATGAGAATATAAATGCACAATTTTGCCCTTTGATTGTATATTTTATGAAAAATTAGCATCTACAAAATAAATCCATACCTCGCCTGCTTTTTTTGAGATTCATTGAAAAAAAATGTACAGATATTACACAAAGTGCAACTATTTCATGGCATTGAAAATGTAATCAGACTTCTCGGGTAATAAAAAATAGGCACATGTTAATAATATGAGGTGGTGTTTATTATTTTTCAAAAAAATAATGATCCTTTGAGCTATATAATTTGGTTTGTTTTGATAGGTTTTGGGTTGTTTGGGTTCGTTTGGTTTTGTTGGAATTTGTTTGTCTGGGTTTGTTTGTATAATAATTGTTATCCAATTTTCGTAATATATTTGTAATATAAGTTATAATGTAAGTTGTAGTATATGTTTTTAATGAGAAGCAAGATTATAATTAGGTGGGCAGAGGGCATTTGTCAACCAATCACAGGCGTTTAGCATGTCGCAGCTTCTCCCACTCTTCTACAACACAGTGGGGGTAGCGTTAGTTTCATGTGACATCCAGCTGACTCAGACCCCTATACCCAGCCTACCTCAACAAACGTATACAATTTTAAAAGCATTATCAATGCTAAAAAATCATGAACCGTCATTTGTCTCAACTGGACCTCTTCAACCTCCTTAATTTAATAACTCGTGTACTTCCGCCCTAGTCAACAAAATGTTCAATCATCACTTTTAACCTCGGCTCATAAGCACGTTCTCTCGCAGCTTTTGTCTGACTTTAGCGTAAAAGTACACAAGTAGACGGAGGACTAATAGAGAAAGGTTAATCCGGGCCGACCATTGAAAAATGATATTCCATAGTGATTCGATCATGCAACGGGCGAGAGTTTTGCAACCTTGTGATTCATAAAGCCTCTGTCGTGTTATAAACTGATGTTGAATCATGAGGTGTGTGCAGATGCATTTCTTTTTATTAAACTTGCCATTATCATTGTTATTATATACGTTTCATTAACCGTCACTGGTGGATGGACGGTCGGGGTTCGGCTGCGGCGATACTTCGAGTCAAGAAGCGCTGTGCACGGCCGATACTCGGAGCGGTGACCGCTTGGCCGTGCACCGGCTATCAACCAGTCAGCGGAAGGCCATTATATAAATAGCCTATAGATCTGTCAAGTTTGATCCGATCACTTTGAAATTTTCAGGGCACACTTGTGATGTACCGCCAAAATATATTGCTTTCGAAAAAAGTGATTTTTCGACTTTTACAACAAGGCGTGACCCCTTAAGACGGCTGTGGACGCAACGGAACGTTAAGCTCCACTTAACTAGGGTAATACGTAAAAATCCGCAAAGAACTTCGGAACTCTAGAATTAAGAATACACCTATCATTATCAACCATTTGAAATGTAACTTTTGAAATCAGGGTGTAGTTCCGAAAAAGACATCCTCCGAGTAATTTGGAATTTCGTGTACCCACGTATTTCGAC
Source organism: Ophion costatus (assembly GCA_951751655.1). NCBI lineage: Eukaryota > Metazoa > Arthropoda > Insecta > Hymenoptera > Ichneumonidae > Ophion > Ophion costatus. The sequence continues at coordinate 24,602,164 of OX632357.1, read as the reverse complement.
TCGCTGATTACGAATATGATAGTGAAAATACCCGCAAATTTGATTTTCAAGGTCGAAACTCACAAAAACTGATTTTGAAAAAGTTTTTCTACTTTGTTTTTATAAATGTTGGTCTCAGAGAAAAACGTTTCCAACAAAAGTTGTAGCCTATCAACAGATCGACCTTTTATGTTAATACAGGTTTTGTCTAAAAGCATTCTGCTTTGAGGAAAATGGGATAATGTTCCAATAAGTGCATTTTACTAAACGCCATTAGTTTCGATATTATCTACTTACGCACATTACGGCGGGAAGGTTGGAGTTTATTTTGGGTTGTTCATTGTGTTGTGTGTTGTTTGGGTTTATATGTTATGTTGTGTGTTGTTTGGGTTTGTTTGGTGTGTTGAGTGTTGTTTGTTGTTTAGGTATGCGTATAGGGTTAAAGATCAAACTGCAACCTTCCCGCGGTAAAGTGCATAAGTAGATAATATTGAAACTAATGGAGTTTAGGAAAATGTACGTTTTGGAGCATTAACTCGTTTTTCTCGAAACAGATCAATTTTAGACAAAATTTGTATAGAACATAAAAGATCAATCTTTTTCCAGGCGACAATTTTTGTAGAAAATATTTTACTCTCAGATCAACATTTATAAGAATAAAACAGAATAATTTTTAAAAAATCAGTTTTTGTGAGTATTGACCTTGAAAATCAAATTTGCGGGTGATTTCACTATAATATTCGTGATCATCAAGTAAGAATACATGGATATAGAAAATTCCAACTTAATCGGAGGTATGTCCTTTTCGGAACGTTACCCTGAAATCACGTTATGTCCGTAATCGTTGATAAATAATAATTACTGATGAACAGGAAAGAAATTTTCATTGATCCTCGGCTAATTGCCCAGAGTTCATATGCAAAATCGTGGACGCCTCGCAGTCCGTACATCTTGAGGCCAGTTATATCCAGGATTTCGTAGCTCTTTTTCCTCCGGAGTAATCCGGATGAAACTCCGAGCTCGCCGCTACAACGGCACGTATATTTGCGGAATTTTTACAAAAGAAATTTTACTCCCCACTTGCGACAAGGACTTTTGCTCGCCCGCATGGTCACCCCATCCGCCTCCACTTAATCGCCGCACGAGGTGAAAAAGTTGCTATTCAATGCCCCCCCCCCCGTGGTACAAGAAAGAAAGGACACCATAGGCTTGATGGAAGTACTAGGAATCAAGGGAATTCCTTCGAAAGAAGTCATGCTTTTAACGAACGAAGGTAATCCGAATCGATACTTATTTACGCGGAATAAACAAGAATTATCAGATTCCTCGTTGGATCGAGAAATTTAAAAAAAATCAGTTTAGCCATGCGAAAAAATTAAGTATTGGGCTCAATCCTGCATGTAACTAAATATAGAAAAAATGGAATGAAATATCAAATATGGAAGACAAATAGAAATAGAAAGAAAAATAATATTTTTCTTAATGTTATAAGCAATAAATGTTTATGCGATGTGAAACTGAAAAATGAAAAAATTCATATGACATCTGTTCCAAAAATGTATTATTCATATGATTTTTTATTAATTTTTTCTATTTGATTGCCTTTTACTTCAATTAATTTTTTTCAAATAATTTTTGTAATGTAATTAATTATTCTTCCTTCTATTCTTTAATCATCCTTACCAATGAAAAATAAGTATAAGGGAAGGACATTTTTTTTCTTCCTTATTTTTCCCTCTATTCATCCATTTTTCATATGGAAATTGGAAAACAAGTTGTCGAAATCTATTATCATATATCAGTTATACAATTTAACGATCTATTTCTAAAATTCTTTTTGTTTTCCTAGTTCCCTTTTCACCAATTTAGTTCTTTATTTAAATGATATATTAACAATTCTATATTGAAAAATAAAAATATACCGGGTGTCCTTTTCCCGTAGATAAGGCCGAAAATATAGTAAATATACTTTGCTAAATAATATTAACGGGGTATATGGAAGCCCAATTTGAAGGCCAAGAATGATGCTTTTTTTTTCTAGGAATACATTGGTTGGAATAAAATAATTTTTTCTCAGCATGTTATACACATGTTTGTGGTTACAATGTAATTTTTTTGGAAGAAAATCTTTCAAAGTGTTCGTGGTGCTGCAGTTGGCGTTGCAGTCCTCCAGCGGCGAGGCCCGAATCGGTGGGATCTCTATCAGGCTCAAATGCAATTTGAAACGAAAACAAAAAATGTTTTCTTCAAATATATCCAACTGGTTATGGGTTCACGATCCACTTTTCGAAATTTTGAAAAACACGAAAAATGACAGCTTCTCCAAAGAAAACCTCATTTTTCTGTTGAAAAACAGCATGCTGAAGTCATTGTTATTAAAAAGTGGTTCATCCAATTAAAAAATGTGATCGTGAACCGAAAATGAATACTGTTTGAACGCTAAATGTGCAAATTCAAGTCAATAGTGTGAAAGTTACTCAAAATATCAATCCCGCCGTGTCGAGATATATAGTTTCGAGATAATTGCGTTCAAACTCGACGGATCGTGGTAAACCCGACGCACATTGTGTCCACTAAAATAGCTGTAACTTCGTCAATTTATAGAATTCCAGGATTCGGTTGGTCTTCAAATATTTTTGAAAGCTCCCACCGTAACACTATGCAAAAAAACGATTTTTTTCAATTTCCAGAAAGGGATGTCTCCTTAAAAGTCCCTTTTTTCTACACTTGAGCGATTTTTTAAAATCCCACCCTACATTTGATTAAAATTAAATTGAGCGAATGCAATAAGCGTTAACGACACTGGGACAATCTCGAAAGTTGCATTGTATAAGCGGTGCTATGCAAAATGCGTAAAATAACAAACGAAGGCTGGCGCCGAAGGGCGTAGGTGCAGCAGGTGGTTCGTTACCCGACCATTCGAACGGCGACAAAATGCTTCGGAGGCTAATAAAAATCAAATTTACGCGGTTATGTTCAGTGGCACCGACGAGGAAGAGAAAGAGATGATGATGTTGAGATATTTCAACGCCGTGCAATTATCCAGTCTGGATTCTGCATCCTCGCGCCTTGATTACTGTATTATTAATGCTTCATGTGTATCGAAGGAGATACTCTTCGGATAAAGTTCTCGGCGCCTGTAGGGCGGAGCCGCAATGGCTATGCGTTTATAAATACCGAGAAAAATATACAGTTCGCCTGCAATGACATGTAATTTATACGCAGCTTTCTTGAGGGACTGCTCCCTTTATCCGCTTCTTTTTTTTTCATACCAGCAAATTGTCCGACTGCTTCAACTCAGTTCTTTCATACAGGCACGATATTTTCGCCAAACATAAGATCGAACATAAAAACTCTCGAATCCACGAAAATAGAAAAAGTTTTTCTAATTGGGAAGTGACGTTAGAGAGTTCCCACTTAATTTTTTTGACGCGACATTCCGAGTACTATGTTCACGGTTTGCCTCAGTTTTCATTTTGATCTCAATAGCAGTTTAGCCCCTAGAGCCCTCTAACTGGTGTTTACAAGGTGTCGTCTGTATGACCAAATCGTTACAGGTTAAGTTTGAACATTAAAAATATCCGACACCGTGCTGTAAAACTAACCGTTTTTTGGACAATTTCTGCATCACAAATTGAGCTCTCGGCGATATAAATTTCAATCGAATCCGAATATCATGATTTTTGTCTCGAAACCCCTTAAAGCAGTTAAAGATGCCTACATTTCGAAGGTTTTTTAGGCTTGATAAAAAAATATATATATATTTTAAGTGTTTGTTTTTTCGCAGACTTTTTATTGGTGTTTCAAGAACGTACAGGAAAAAAAGTGTGTGCAAAAAAAAAAAAATTGAAAACGTTATCGGCTTTATATGCCCGTGAAAAAGGGTTGAGGCGGTTGGCATGATTTAAAAGCTCCCATTCATCTGAAACAGAAATAAAACGATTTTTTAAAAATGTAGTGATCAATGCTTGATCTATTTTCTTGATTTATTGAGCCAAAGGCACCGAATCAAAAAAAAAATTAAATTCCGACTGTCTGAAAAGTTAATTTTTTGTCATTTTTTTTCAAAGTTTTTTTTCCAATAGGAATAATAATAATTTCGCAATGACCGAGGTAGAGACGATAGAGGGATATATACTGAAGGTCACATCCAAATTTGAAGTCAATTGGTTGAATAGAACTCGAGACCTTACGTTACCCAGGTGGAAAAAAGTAGTTTCGAGAAAAACGCGTTTGAAGATTTGAGTACAATTTCAGAAAACGGAAACTAAGTGGTATAATAGCATGTGACACTTACCTTATATCAATCTCCCATTCCTTCCTCGTAAAGTGTGCCTTCTTCGACTTCAAAATAATAATTTTCAGGAGCTCTTTTTTCCCTGCGAGCATCCTATTCGGGTCTCGTATGTGGGCGTGAATATTGGGAACTTCGGAATTTTCTTTCAAGGACATATTCTCAACAGTCTACACCTTAAGAAAATGGCAAAAAAATTCATTTTTTTCCAAATTCCAGACTAGAATAATGCCTCAATGGCAAGTCGTTCGAAGTAACGTATTTTGTTAAAAAAATAAAATACAGTTACACGATCGTTCGAAACTTATTTCGGCGGATAATCATTTTTAACGATTTTCATTTATATCCGTAGAGGCTTCAGGCAGTATTAAATTTCAGGGGTGACGGGGGTGGTGATTAAAAAAGATGTGTACATAAATCCGTACCGCATGCTATTTTTAGAAATTCGGTTCTTCGGAATCTCTCAACATATATTGAGGGAGTGGGTGTAAGGTGTCGCCGAACATGTTAAGTAGAAACCGTTCTCCACCCGCTCGCGATCGCATAAAAAAATGCCAGAAAAGCTGACTGCGTGCGGTGCACAGAATGCAGAAAAAAGTGTCTCGGAGATGTGCTGGGCGCAGGGTGTGGGTTATTCGTACCGGTTTTCTGGAATGATGGTATATATGACTAGCACGAACCTCCCAGATACTGGGACCGTTGTATGCTCGTATATAGATATACCCATGGGTTTACGCATGCATGCAATCCAGCAAGTCGAGATTGTCGAATCTCCGCTGGCGCCGAATTCGTTGAACCTTTAAAGCCGTGAACGTCCTCGTGGTCCGGGTGGGGGGAAGGTCGTTTATCGGGCCACCCGAAAAACTCGAAACGAAATAAGTGCAGGCGAATATTGGCCCCCGTACACGAGAAAAATGATTTGGAAAAAGTCTCGACTGCGATTACTTTTCACTTAGAGAAAAATTAGCACTTTTCATCCACGATGAAAATTGTTACGGTCGTTCAACTCTGCGCGAATGTTCTTCGAGGAAGAAAGCAATTCATCGGTAGTATGGAGACCGGCTTTTTTGGTTCAATCATTGTTCTCAGACGAAGAGAAATGTTACGGGCAATGAATTATTGAACGTGAGATTAATTTGACCCCGTGATAAGTTGAAAAAGTCAAGTTAAGTCAATTTTTACCGACTCAAGTTGACTCAACATTTTTTTGATTCCCTGAAAAACCTATTTGTGGAACATTTTTCTTCGTCGACCATTGATTTCATACGAAGAAACGTTTTTTTTACGCAATTATTTTACAAACTTTTTCACGCAACGATTTTGCAACATTTTTTTAAGGAACGATTTTACAAAATGTTTACGAAACGATTTTACAGTTTTTTACGAAACGATTTTGCAACATTTTTGTTCAAAACGATTTTACAACATCTTTTACAAAACAATTCTGTACAATTTCTTACGAAACGATTTTCCAACATTTTTCTCGTCACGATTTTACCAAAAAAATTTTACGAAACGATACGAAATGTTTTACGAAACGATTTTAGGGAACGATACAATTTTTTTCACGAAACGCTTTTACAAATCGATCCAAACGAACACAACCAAAACTTTTCCTCGCAATTATTTCATTTCCTATTCGCCTATTGTTCGCATTTCTCCAATACTCGGCGATCCCTTTGTGATATAAAACGATACGAAGAGATGACTTCAAAGACACAAATTCTATCTTCTTTTGTCTTTGGAATACTTGCAAAAATTTTTCCCGCTTGTCTTGTTTATCTTGCCTGTTTGTTCTACACGATATTTCAATCTTGTACTTCGGACCTCTGGGAAGAAATACGTCGAGTCAAGTATACGTCGACGGGACGTTTTGCAGAAAAATGTTTCACGCCTCGCCGAAGAGGTTTTGATGTAAAAAGATGTTGAGATTTTCAGTGACACGCAAGCGAATCAAACGAATACGTTGTATACTTTTAGTTTTTTTTTTTAATAACCTTTGTTCGAAATTGTTTCGCTGGCAATGTTGGGTCGATGCATAGCTCACCTGTTTGACATTCCTGTCCATCAAGGATGCTTTACGTAGAGACATAGGACATAGAAAGTACCGTGTACAAGATTGAAGAGGGTCAAGTGTGGGCGAGAAGAGGGAAGAGAAACTGGGGAGGAGGAGAGAGAGAGAGGGAGAGAGAGAGAGGGAGAGAGAGAGAGAGAGAGAGAGAGGGAGAGAGAGAGGGAGAGAAAGATTCTACCCTCTGGTTGCCGACGTCATGGTTTCTCTAACCTCAGGTGATAATATCGTGACAAAATCTCGCAGTCTGTCTTCTCTCTCTCTCTCTCTGTCTCTCTGTCTCTTTGTCTCTCTGTCTCTCTTTCTCCCTCTTTCTGGTAAGCTGTACACAGGAACACACAGAATCACATGCAGGCAAATTTATTGCCTCGTCGATCCATCCCGTGACGGCTTTTATCGTGCAGGACCACAGGTGCTCAGTGTGGTACATTGTCTACGTTTTCATCACTTCGCACGCTACACAATTCTCGTGTCCGAGGTAAATGTCTGCATCGTACGAGCGATCACTATTTACACTGCTCATTGTGAGTGAAACAGACTGGCAAGATTGCTCGGATAATTCATTTCGCAAAATTGGAGTAAAACTCAGTTTGCAACGGGCTATGATCGTTTCTACGATTATCATTGATGCAGTTATCAATGCACTGCTATAGAGAAGGGAAGAGAGGGAGAAAGGGAAGTTTCAAGACATAAAGAAGACGAATACTATTTTTGCCGTCCGTCACAAAGAACAGTTCGTACAACGCGATATTTTTTCTTGATTGACAACGAGCCATAATCGATCAATCGAAAAATGAAATCGAAAACTTCGACAATCGATGAGCGATTTATTATGATTTATTTATTATCAATCTTATTTATAGTAAATATCTATTCGCTTTCTTGTTCTGAATGATCGATTGATTATGATAAATACATAAATAAATATTGATATAAATATTTATGACATAAATAAAGATTTATTCATTATCAATCTTATTTATAGTAAATATCTATTCACTTTCTTGTTCTGAATGATCGATTGATTATGATAAATACATAAATAAATATTTATTATTAATACGATTTGTAATCAATACATCGTAATCGATCGGATGATTAACAAATTGTAATTCACAAATTCGGATTGATAATACATTTATTATTGGTCGTACTTAATAAATAAGTATTGATGATCAATGTATGAATAAACGTAATATATTAATTACGATTTATGAATCATTACGTACATTTCGTGGTGATTTATTTATAATAAATTACGGTTAATTATGAATAGATCATAGAAAAGCGGATGATTGATACATTGGTATTAATAAATTTCTGTTAATAATAAAGAAATTATTACGTTTAATGAATTATAAATAAATCATTACGTAAATTACAAAATTAAGGATTTATTATTGATCGTATTTTATTAATTACAATTTTTTAAATCATCCGTTCTATTGCGATTTCTTTATTACGAATTGTAATTCATTATAAATAAATCATCGCGTTTAATGAATCATAATATCATGTTATCAATGTAATGTTAAATAATGATTAATAATAAATTTATAACTAATCATGATTTATAAATCATGCCGTGAATTAGGTAATGACTCACCAAACGTAATGATTTTTTACAAAGGTATAATCAGGTTTAATAAACCACAAATTAATTATTACGTTTATCAATGATAAATAAATGCTTACGTGTATTACGTAATGATTTATTAAACGTTATGATTTTTTGCAAAGGTATAATTAAGTTTAATAAACCATAAATGATCTATTACGTTTAATAATGATAAATAAATCCTTACCTACATTATGTAATGATTTATGATTATCAGCCGTAATTTAGTAATTACGATTTTTCAATTCGTTTCATCGCGGTTTATTTATTATTAATCGTAATTCGTTATAAATAAATCATTACGTAACATACGTATCGATTTATTCTTTGTCAATGTTTATTCGTTAATTACGATTTATTAACCCTTCGTTCGTACGAACGCAACCGAATGATTAATAAATCGTTAGTCGTTCGATTATTTGTCCTCGGATGCACCAATAAAAAAATGTCTCGATAATAAACAAATTTTTCATTTGGCAATACGATAAATTGCCAAGTCAATTACAAATGACTAACGCGCGTATAAAAATAAATATTTCAATATTTCGAGAGTGGAAATACACGTGTTTTGTTGCGCACAACACGCCGTGCTGAAGCTGAAATTTTTGCGCGTTCTCAGCGAGTCCGGGTATGTGCAGCGATCCGCATATACAGATGGTTCTTTATCATCCTTTCTTCTGTTTTATCCGCGCGCGCGTTTTTTTTTATCGTCTCTCCGCTCTCCCGAATGTCGATGACGCGCTTAAGAAATTGACAACGAGTGCTGCTGGCATTGCATACCTCGGCGAGATCTCTCGTTATGCCCTGAGCTTATCTCACGGCACGCGGCACATTCGAGCTTGCGTCATATATTTCGCGTGGCCATTGACGCCCACCAGTGGAAGGCCTCGGCAAGGACGAACAAGCCGAGAGACCCGAAGGACCGACAGAAAGGGAAAAACAGAATAAGAGACAGGACCCAAAGAGGGGGTGGAGGATAAATATAGATGGGAAAAAGGAAGAATTTGTTTTAAAAAGAACCGAGAGAAAAGTCGTAAAAGTTGACCGACCGAAACCCGGACGCTTCGGACGACTCTTGTACCACAGAAAAATGGACTCTCTCGGGCGCCCTATACCTACTCTTCCCGCATGAATCCAGTGGATTTAAGGAGGTACGATCACTTCCACGGGGTCAATAAAGAGTCCAAATTTATTTTACACACAGCTGCTCTGATTGATGTTTACTTATGTTTATTATTCGTACTATCGATTATAGTGTGCCAAATGTTGTGGTAAATGATGAATTTTGTTGCACGTGAACAAATAAAAACTGAAAAATTAGGTAGTCAACGACTCGGTAGTAATCTTCGTAATAATAATATTTGCTATGTATTATTAGGTGCTATTTCGTCGTTCTGACCATTTTCAACCGAAAGTTGAAACTTTCTTGTAATGTATTGCTTTAACTGCACGGTGAAGATTGATTTTCTTATTTTTTACAATATCTAATATATCTAATCTATCGAATTTCAATTTTCCAACGGGTTTAGTTGGATACGTGAGCAGAAAAACCACGATCACCGCACTTCCGGTTGACCGTCTCCATAAGACGACGTGCTTCGGTAACTCAAAGTGCTCGACTTTGCAGTTTTATTGCGAAAAAACTAAACGATCAAAATAGCTCAAATTTTGGCAATAGCCGCACAAAGTATTCTTCAAAATCATATAAAAATTTCAAATTCGAAAGTTGGATTCGTAGTAATGAGCGTACCTCCTTAACGGGTTGCACCTAGCTTGTGACCGGAAAACAAGAGGAATTTTCCTAGTTGTTTTTCTGGAAAAACTTTCAAATTTCGACAAATCTCGTTGAGCGTAACGAAAACGGACCACGAAGATGGGAGAAAAACACAAAAACGAGATAATAATTAAGGCGTTAACCCCACTTGTAGCACAAAAAAGGCCTTTTTCATGAGTTTTTTTTAAAGAAAACTACAAAACTTTTTAATCGATCAATATACCATCTTAAAGAACACATCTTGAAGAACTTTCAGTAATTTTTTTATTGAAAAATATTACATTGTTTAGTGGCAAATGGCTGTCAATGAAATAATGTTTTTATATACACGGTTTGCGGTGACCAACATTGCGGCGAAGTGGATCATCTGAAAAAAAATGCGGATGGATTTAGTCAAATATAAGTATAAACTAGTCTTTAATCGAAGGATTTAAAAAAATATTCATTTTTCACAAAATGGCGGACAGTCAAAGTTAAGGGTTCGATTTTAACGAAAAAAACGGCCGTTTTTTGGCTGTAAAACGGCCATTTTTTTTCGAAAAAAAAAATCGAACGATTAAAGACTACATTTTTATGTATTAAATAAGCCTGCAAAATTTCAAGAAGATCGGTTCATTAGTGTTGGAGTAATCTTGGTCACCAACTTCAGAAATGCCATTTTGAGAAAAACGCGTTTAAAGTTTCAATTTCAGTTCTTTAATTCACGGATTCTTCTCTTTTAACGCTTATATCTCAGTCAATTTTGTTCGGATCGACTTGAAATTTTCAGGACATATTCTCAGATACTTATACTTCAAAAAAATGCAATAAAAAAATCGATTTTTTCAAAATCACAAGTGGGGGTAACCCCTTAATGCAAGGTGCGCTGGGAGGTAACGCGTTAGGAGTATCCAACTGGTAGAGTGGTGGGCAAGATGATGGGCACGGTGGGGTTATTCGGCTTTCGAGATTGTTATCCTTGTGGAATGTAAGGATCGAAATGAAAAGGGGGCGTACAACAGAACGAATGCAATAGGCACGGAGACTCCCATCGTAGCCCTGCGGCTATTATCAAATGAATTATCTCCGACGGACTCTCATTAATTACTCACCGCGGCAATCATCGATAAAGTCATCGATCAGCCGATAATCGCGGCTAATTAATTTAAGCGATTTTCGCGGTACCTCGCGGCGGATATCTGATTGATTCGCTTCCACTCGGCCTTCACCCCAGGCACGTCTGCCTCAGCAATAATCCTTCCGAGGTAACTTTGAGGTTAACCCATGGAATGCAGCCCTAATTCCAAACAGAGTACGCAACGCTGTCTCGGATTAAGGCCTTAGGCCACAGTAACGGGTATAAAATCATGTGCGATTTTAACAATTTTTTTTCGTATAGAAAAAGTGATTCACTCATGAAATTAATTACACATTTATTTAGTATGAATATCAAGCTGTTAGAAAATATATGTATTTTTTTCGATGTACGAAATGGCCGACTACTAATGTTTTCTTTCATCTTTTTTTAGGCGGTCCGTGGCGTGACATTTATCATCCACAATTTTTGACCGAGAACAAAAAACAAAAATTCTCGTCAATCCTAGAGAATACCTAGAGAAGTACGTACGGAATTTAAAAAATATTGTTTTATTCAAAAGTCGTAGGTATTTGAACTTAAGAAATGAATTTTCAGTGAAAAATTTCGTTATAACTGCTCATAACCTGCTCATAAAATGAAAAGTTTTCGATTAACCATAAAATTCCGTACGTACGTCTCTGCGAAATACAATTAGGAACATAACTTTTAAATTTGAAGTGAATCGAGTGAAAATTGTTGAAGTTATTTGTCACGCCAATTGGAAAAAAGATGTTTCGAGAAGTTTCGAGTAGTCGGCGATTTTGTACATTGAAAAAAAAATCTAACAGCTTGATATTCATACTAAATGGATGTGTAATTAATTATATGAGTGAATCACTTTTTCATACGAAAAAAAATTGTTAAATTCGCACATGATTTTATACCCGTTGCTGTGGCCTTAATTGCTATTTTGACGTTTCATTAGTCGCTACCGTCTTGATTCTGCTAATGCTTCCACGCCGTCCCTGGAGGAGGATGAACAGCGGAGGCTCGTACATTAGGACTATATAATCGTTCTGGTGGTGAAAAATGAAGAAAAAAAATTAACGCCTGCGAGCTAGGAGCAGCGGTCGAATGTAACACGTACAAATTCCGGTATCGAGAGATGTTTTTTTCCGTCCATTCGGCGCTTGTCTTCCAGACTATTTCGCACTTCTGAACTCGCGCCAATCTTGACTCGTTACGAATGTTAATTTCGTTTTTCTTGCTTTTTTTTTTTCGTTGTTCTTGGGTCCAAGAAGAGACTCGACGGCCGAGGGTCGATTACGTGGACGATGAACCCCATTCCCGTTGGGGTTCTCGAGTTTAGTACACTTTTCAGCATACATATGTGGATGTTATGTGGCGCCGAGACGCAATAATAGTGACAATCTTCCGCCCCGATGACCGCGACGGTATAATAAAAAGTCGAAGTGTGCGTGGCAACGAAAATTCTCATAACAATATAATCGTGATAATCAAACGGACACTGCCGAGCGGTTGGAGCTCGGCTTGGGCGTTGCTTCGAGTTAAGCAGCGTTGCGCGTGCCCGACACTCGGAGCGGTGACCGCTTAACCGTGCACCGGCTGACGCAGCAAACCGCCTGCGGAAGGCCAATACTTCTGAGACCTTGGTGTAAATACTCAACGGCGTATTTAATTTATCCCTCTTTGGGAGTCCAATTTGAAGGGTCAGAATGATGATTTTTTTTTCTAGCAACACATCGGTTGGAATAAATTAATTTTTTCCCAGCATGTTGTACACATGTTTGTGGTTACAATGTAATTTTTTCGGAAGAAAATCTTTCAAAATGTTCGTGGTGCTGCAGTTGGCGTTGCAGTCCTCCAGCGGCGAGGCCCGAAACGGCGGGATCGCTACCAGGCTCAAATGTAATTTGAAACGAAAACAAAAAATGTTTTCTTCAAATATGTCCAACTGGCTATGGGTTCACGATCCACTTTTCGAGATTTCGAAAAATACGAAAAATGACAGCGTCTCCAAAGAAAACCTCATTTTCTTTTGAAAAACAGCATGCTGACGTCATTGTTATTAACAAACGGTTCATCCAATTAAAAAGTGCGAGCGTGAAACGAAAATGTCTACTGTTTGAACGCTAACTGTGCAGATTCAAGTCAATCGTGTGAAAGTTACTCAAGATATCAATCGCGTCGTGCCAAGATATGTAGTTTCGAGATAATCGCACTCATTTTCATGATTTCGATTCGATTCGATTCGATTCGCGATTTCGCACGATTTTCATGATGTTACTTGAGAACGATTTATTTACCATTTTTGAGACCTAGGGTATGTTTTATTTCTATTTTTAGCTGCTACGTGGTATTTTTTAAATTAAGCTTTAAAAATGGGGGAGGTATGGCACGGTCTTCTAAACAGGTTGCGTCGGATGTAGACAGACGGCGTGACACGTAGCGTGGGCGGGATTAATTTGCAAAAATCTGACGAAGATTTTTCTTTCATTAACCCTCAAACGCAGAATACGAACCAACAACAAGTGAGAAATGTTAAAAATCGATGAAATGGTACGCTTTGAAGCGAAAAGGTTGAATTTTCCAAAAAATTGCTACATTTTGCAATCAAAAATACGTTTTTACCTTAATCTTCAAAAAAATTTATGGTCATATTTTAGGCAATGAGATTAGAAAGATTCATACCAAATTTCATCAGAATCGGTTGATTAGCTTTTTAGTTGAGTCACGCCAGTTTTGAAAAAGCAATTTAGAAGACCGTGCCATACATCTGGCATTTTAGAGATAAAAAAATACCATCTAGTAGTCAAAAGAAGTAATGAAAAGTAACCCTGAATCTCAAAAATGAAGAAGTCCTTCTTTTAAAAAAAACTATTAAAATCGACGAATTTTTTCCTCGCCTAAAAGTGTCGCCCCTTTGAGGCAGTATTGTCTAGAGCACTGTTTTGGAGATGATTTTTAGGATTAAATAACTAAAAAGTAACCAAACAAATAAATACAAATGTTTGTTGATTCTTCGAGAACAAATAAAGTACAAAATACAATGAACAAATAGAGTACAAAATCGAGTACAATTGAAAAAATGTATTATTATGTACTTTTGCACATTTGTTTAGAACAGTGCGTGAGAGACGCCCCCAACTGGCGACCAGTGTTATCGGCCTTGTATGATTACGACGAAAAACCAAACATCTCAATTTGTATTAGTATTGTGAAGTTTGGTACCAATTTCATAGAAAAAGTACAACATGGCAACATGGTAAATTTTGATTATCAATGTTTCCTACTTTTTTTTACCATTCCCTAAGTTATAAAAAAAAAAATTCTTCGACTCAATTCTGCTACCAACGTTGGAAAACAGTCTACTGAAGGTGCATGCCAAATCTGAGCTCAATTGGCCAATTGGTTGTGGAGATATCAAGAGTGCTAATGGGAAAAGCATTGTTTCGAGAAAAAACCCGTTGAAATAAGTTGCCGCGTTTCCCGAGTGTTCTCCTTATAATTTCTATAACTTGGCTTATTCAATGAGTATCATTAAAAAGTTTTTACATACGTATTCAGAAAGGCCTGCAGAATAATTTTAAAAAATGATTAAATTAATTCAACTTAAAAAATGCGGGTTTGGGGTGATAGAAAAGTGGTCAATAAGGAAGGGCGAATGATGTTGAAGTCTCCCTCGTTGGACAGCAACCAAAGTTTCGTAGCCCAACCTTTTTGGCACACCTATCCCTCCAAAATCACTCAAATGTTTTTCGGGATCTTCATTGGAAACGTTCAGCCTAAATATGTAAGAAAATATTTTGGACGATAATTGATAATGAGGAAGCAACAAAATGAATAAGAGTTTTCATTGCATTCCAACGATGCAAACTTCAACATCATGAAGGGCAATACCCGCAAGGGTATACGTTGGAACCGAGGAAATGAAAAAAAAATGTAATCGTGATAATTGTCGCGTACACGTGAACGTCATAACGTAACACCGAAAGGAACCACTTACATAAATGTTATTACCTGTATACTATAGCAACCGTGGAACTAGCACGTGACGCTATGATGCGTTGGAAAAACTGCACAGGCAGATGAATACGTGTAAATGTATGTACTGTAGCCAGAAGTAATACTAATTTATTTGGGCATGGCAAAAATCAGCGTGGCACCATAATATTGCGATCGATCAACTGTACTTTCATTTTGTTACGTACGCAGTCATACGTCCGTAATAACGAAGCATTTCGTTTTATCTTATGTTTCATTAATTGTAAGAAGTTATTTTTCCCCGGTGGAATTTTTTTGGGTGATACGGAATGTGAGTGGATATGAAAAAAAAATGAAAAAATACAATATGTTAATGCCTCATGAACCGGAGAGTCCTTAAGGAAGCAAGAAACAGGAAATAATGAATGTCTCGTCATGGAAAGAGAGAGAAAGAGTGAGAGAATGTCCGAGAGGGAGAGAGAGGAGGAGAGGGGGGGGGGGGGTTAGCCTGGAGGTCTTAGAGCCTTACTCGTTTCAATATAAAATATTTATCAGCATGAGCGTCACGCAGTCTGGATTATTGCAATGTCAATGACGTCGTCAGTCCAGGGACTTTATGTGTCATTGGCATAAAGTCGCGCATGCTCTTAAGGCGAGAAGACAAAATGTACTTCGAACCGTCTTCGCATTTTATACACATCAATACCTATAAATTTTATTATCAACAATATTTCGGCAAAATATTTTTGCCAAATGAATGCAACGGGTCATCGCATTGGATCCCCATACCAAAACGTCACAATCGTGAATTGGATTCGAATCGGGATTCCTCAGAGTCTCAATGAGTCCCAACGTGAACTCCCTATATGCCATAGGTAGGATAGGGAGATGTGGTAGGATTTGAGTTTTGACAAAAAATAATTTTTCTCGTTTTCCGTTTTGCCCAACGTGAACATTTTAAAAGGAAAACAAAAATATTTTCATTCTTCTCTCGCTATGCTCCGAAGCTCGAAAAATTAAAGCTAAAATATGACGTTTGGCTTTAATTTTTTAATTCGATAATGAATTCTGCACAGCCCTTCCAGGGAGCTCGTTTTACATCGCGAACGAACGCAAAGTACGAAAAGGAAAGGATACAGTCCTTCTGGATTCTGCTTTGGAGTGTTCAATAAAAATCCGGCGATTAATCGATTTAATTATCGGAACACGCTCCTTCGCGCCTCTTGTATACGCTCGATGTCTCGCATATTTCAGATCGAAGTGGGTTGCGCTGTAAAGAGGGAAGGATCGCTTCTTGCGTATCTAAATGGGAGGCGCCCTTTTTTTCATCCATAAATGTGATGTACACGCCCGTGCGTGCATGTGTGTGTGTGTGTGTGTTAGTAGAATAAAAGCAATATCGTCGCGAGATTGTCCAAAGGACGTACGTATTTCAAGTCCCGGATGAGGGTGAGTCCCTCCCCCACCCGTTCCTCCTCATCATGGACGCGATTCTTTTTTGCAATACTTTTATTTCGTTTGAAAACGCAGAGGGGTAAAAAATCTATTATCCACGATGAAACGACGCGGATATCACGAGGTTGGCTTGTAAGATCATTCTCAATAACCGAGCTGGAGCAATCCTCGCGAGCCGTTACAACGCCGCCGGCAATAAAGATAAATAATCGGCGGCCGTGACTCGAGGAGCAACATTGCTACGAAATCTTACCGATTGGCATACATATGTGTGCGTTTGTGTGTGTGTGCGAATATATATACAAAATGGTTTTTTAAGGGCTTGGCACGGAGATTCGACGACCGAGAAAAATGTGATATTTAATGATTTTTCAAGGCCCTTCGGATAAAAATATAGCGTATTTTTGCGACGAGTAGTATTCACCAGGAAAACTGAGCGTTCCTATGCCACTTGTTCATTCAACTCCATACCTATGGTATGCGTATGCTTCTAACTATATACAATGCCAATAAAAATAATTATGTACACCGTTGCATGCATGTACTTAATGGTGGTTGACAAAAGCTTCCATATACAGACAGAAAGCAAACTATGCCTGCCTCTGTCATTTAATTAATTCACATTTCGTAGTCAATTCGGAATCATTATTATCATCCAATGTGTCAATTATCAGCCACTTTGAAATAATGTATACACGTTGTTTCAAATTGCCTGACGGTAAAAAGAAAACCACTTTGGTGATCCTCATTCTCTAACATTGAACGTATTTTTTTTCTCCTTTCTCGTAATCTCGATACTATTTACTCGAGCGGATGATCAATAAACAATTTGCTTTAAGTGCGCCCGATGCCCGTCACGAATCTCTCAACGGGTAATTGCGCGGATTAATCGCGAAAACAACGAAAAGGCGGTGTCTTTATTTTTCAATGCGAATTAAACGTCGCGTAGCTCGTATGGGGCGTTCTTAATTAGCCATAAATTGGCCGACAACTCGAACACGACGATGCGTGCGTGTAGGGGGTTCCAAACGAGCTCGCGGTTTTAATACCAGTTTCTTAATTCGCGAACAAAGAACGCATGTGCCCATGTTTTTCCGGAATGTCGGAGATATCACGGCGCGGCTCTCGTAGTAAAGTTGACCGTGAGTCGAGAATGTTGAACGAGATTATATGTTCTTTATTTTTTTCGTGCATTTTACGTGCGAACGAGCGATCGGTCGAGCGAAAGTGACAAAATTTATGAAATATATTTTGCGTATACGCGGAGAACGGAAAATAGTATACGAAAGGGGCCATATAAAAGTTTGCAACCGTAAACGTCTTAAAGGAGCTCTTGAATTTATGGCTGAAGTGACTCTCAATCGTGTATTTATATAGCTGTACGTATATAGAGATATATGTATATACATAACTAAACGGGTTGCGGTGGATGTGTCAGATGGCGTGACACGTAGTATCGGCGGGATTGATAAGAAAAAAAAGCACCGAAGATTTTTCGTTCATTAACGCTTAAACGCAGAATGTGAACCAAGAGAAAATGAGAAATGTTGAAAATCGATGAAATGGTTCGCTTTGAAACAAAAATATTGAATTTTCCGAAAAACATGGCTACATTTTGCAATAAAAAATACTTCTTTTTATTTTTTAAAACATTTAGGATCCTGTTTTAGATAATGACGTTAGTAAGATTTATAAGAGTTTTTTTTATCTATACGTCACGTCGGTTAAAAAAATGCAGTTTATCAGACGGTGCCATAACGCCGCTTTTTTTTATTAAATGAAAAAAAACCATGTAACAGCCGAAAGTAGTAATGAAACATACCCCAAGTGAAAAAATGAAATTTTTCCTTTGAAAAAAATTATTAAAATCAGCAAAAATTTTCTTCGCCTAAAGGTATCTCCCCCCTTAAGACGGCTGTGGACGCGATGGTGGGTACGTTAGGCTAGATTAGCGACTTACGGGTAGGAGGTGATAGGATAGAGTTTCATTGGGAAGGGTGATAATAAGCAATGAGTAATAATAAGTACAATAATGTAAGTAATAATCTAAACCAAGTAATAATGAGTATATAGATATATTATGGTACCCTATATCAATAAATATCTTGCCTGGGTGATTGTAAATTCGATGTATGTCTTAGACGGGGTTATACTAGAGGTCATTTGGAACAAAGTAACCCCTGTCAACTAGGCGTTGAAAGTGCGAAGTTTGCGAGTAATGGGGGTTTTCAGGTTTTTTGAAAATTGCAGCCTTGTTACTAAAAACAAATAATTGTGAAAAAGCAAAAAGAAAAACAGAAAAATGTAAATAACTGTAAAAAAATCTTGTACATTTTTTTACAAGAATCCCAGCAGGAGGTTTTCCTTCGAGTGACGCATTCTCGTCGAAGACATCGAAGACCAGATGGACATGCAAATGAATCGAGGGAATATGTTGTGTGGGTTTTTCTTCCGTTGGTTTGTCAGAGCCCGAAACGGTCAAGCTACAATAACCGTTTACCTCGTATTATGGGGTTACGAGGGTTTCAAACCCGAAGGAAGGATATTTTCTTTATTAAAAAAAACATATATATAATATATAAATTATTTCATTCAAAATGTTAAGCACATAAAAGAGCAACATTTCAACAAGATTAAAAAAAAATCATCCAAAAATTTGGGAATTTCAGCCGGTGGGACCTGGTTTCCGGAGATCCCTGAAAAGTGTCCTCGTGGTGGTCAGGATACCTCATGGCAACTTCACCTGAATTTAAAAAACTAAATTTTTTCTGTCAGTAAATAAGTACAGCTCCTGATTGAACGAAGAATTTACAAAAAAATTGAAATTTGAATTTTTGGCAGAGTCGTAAGCAAAATAGTTCAATTTTTGGTACAATTGACACTACGTATAGCCTTGTATAAGTAGTGGTAATAAAAAAACCTTCGTTCAATCACTGATCAATGCTATTTTGATGAAATGTGCAAAATTTCAATAAGGTCGGTGCATTAGTTTTGTAGAGATCGTGTCCACCGACTTTACAAATAGTGTTTTGAGAAAAATGCGATATAAGTGCGTCGCTCCCGGCCGGTCTTTCCCAACGGCGGAAATTCTTAAAGGCTTTTTCTCTCTCCTAGACTTTTACTCCGATTGACTTAAAACTTTGGGATAATATTCTAGACATTTTGTACTATTAGATAATAAAATAAAATAAAAAAAAAATTTTTCGAAATTTTGAAACCTTTGTAGCCCCTTTAGAGCCTCGTACTGAAGAGCTCGAAGAAAGATGATAAAGTGTGACTAAACGGTATATAATCTGCGTCGAAGATTTTTTTGAAATTCTTTTCCCCCTTTTTTCAGGCTCCCAGTGAATGGGCGAATTTACTCATTAATAATGCACTTACGGATGGGGAACTCGACGATGTATGGGCGACGTGTGTCGGTATATCGCAATATATTGTGCGCAGTGCATCTCGTTTTTTTTCTTTATTTGCGATGTACACATATAGAGAGAATGCAGGTTTAATATGACGTTATAGGAGAAAGAGTGTGTAACATAGATATCGCGTGTTGGTGCCATTAACGACATTCCATTAAGATGTTAAATCATCGGCTTTGGTCGAGGGCGTCAGAGCCAACGCATATTTATTTTCGATCGAATTGCTATGTTTCTCTCTCTTCCTTTTGCTCCCTCCGATTGTCTCTCTTTCTTCCTCTCTCCTTTCTCTCCCTCAATCTCTCTGGTGTATTGGTGCATCTTCATCTCCAGAGGCCTCGAAAGTTGTTCTCGATAAATTAGCATGAAATATTCGATCACCACCTGGCCTTGACTCCGCCTCGCTCGTTGCCCCCTTGCTGCAGAATTGGGAATTACTACTGAATTCAAGTACACTTTGTTCAACTGTATATTACGTATGATGGATAAATGTGTATGTATTTGATTGTTGAGGAGGGGAGATACCTTTAGGCGAGGAAAAAATGGGCGATTTTCATGATTCATTTTTTAGGGAATGAATTTTTCTGCATTTCCGAGACGTTGCTTCATTACTACTTTTGGCTGCTCCATGGTATTTTTTATATTATCAATCTTAAAAAATGGCTGACGTATGGTATGGCAAGAATCGACCGTTTCCAATAAAATTTGGTCCACATCCTTCGACGTGGACCTTATCGTCTAAAACATGACCCTGAAAATTTTTTTGAAAATGAATAAAAAAGTATATTTTGATTGCTAAATGTAGCCATCTTTGTTCGAAAAATACAAGTTTTTTGTTTCGAAGTCTACGATTTAATCGATTTTCAACATAAGAGGTATTTTTTCAAATGTTTCGACGAGTTTAAAATTATTCAACCGTCCCGTTTAGTTAGTTGTGTGCATACACATGATTGTAGTGGTGTTTGTCGATTGACTACACATTAAGCTAAGACGCAAATAAGTTTTTAGTTACCAATTATTGTCTGTTTGAACATTATGAATAAGTGAGTGGCTAATTTTGGGGAATTTTTCCAAAAATCATACTTACCACGATAACTCGTAATCCTTAGATTTTGGACTAAAGTAACCTAGGTTAGATATGTTCCTAAAGAGCTGACCCATCACGCCTTAAGGCTTTGCATCGACCTTCCTAAAACCCTCTATATACATACATATGTATATATATACATATATACACACACACACACACACACACACACACACACACACATATATATATATATAGTGTGTGTGTGTTTGCGTGTAAATTGTACTATATAATAAAAGAGACGATTCACGCGATTCCCACGTTCCCTGATTTACACACAAAGCGGTGTGTGCCTTGTGATGCGAGAAGAGGATGGATCAGAGAGAGAAAAAGATGGATAGATAGAGATAGAAAGAGAAAAAGGGCGCGAGAGAGAGAGAGAGGGGTAGAGAGGGAGAGTCGAAAGAAAAGGAAGAGTTGATTCTGAAAATGTATTCACGGCGTATTCTTCGCCGCCACCGATCTCCTGATAGAAGAGTCACTGCGGCTCGATCACCGCAAGCTACTAAGGAGAGAAGATACCACCGTACAATGTTCTCAAGATCTTGACCTGTGGCTCCGTGCATTAAATCACAATTACTTCTGCAATCTCGCGGACCGTCGCGCGAACGCGACTACCCCACCAACGAGCGCTTCGAGAAATAATTTTATGTCTCACCTTTTATATCAGCGGACTAGGTTGACCATGATACAACTCATCTGCCATGGCCGCGAGGCAATTAAAACTGTGCGTATGCGATTATTTCCACCGTGCGCGCCTACGCACTCGTTCAATTGCAATAACGCACGAGCGTGTATCGACAACTGTAACGTAAGTGCGGACGATCGTGACAACGCAGTTATCAATGATGGAGAAAGTGACGGCGTTTGGGGTCTAGACTGGGGTGGGCTTCACGCCTGCTGAGAGGAAGCAGAACTGACCAAAAGTGAGATTGGTAGTGAGGGATAGGCCCTTGAGATTGAAGAAGTTTATGCGCAGGTGCATAGAAGGTAAAACGAAGAATTGGCGGGAACATTCTGCCATTGCAACACGGAAGGCGTATGGTGACCAGACATCCTCGGGAAAGGTTATGCAAGAGAAAGCACAAATTATCTTGAAGGATCACAACAGGGAGGTCTAAATGATCTTCCTGTTGTGATCCTTTAAGGCCTTAGGCCTTAACGGATATAAAATCATGTGCGAATTCAATTTTTTTTTTCGTATGAAAGAGCCATTCATTCATAAAACTAATTACACATATATTTAGTATGAATATCAAGCTGTTCGAAAAAAAATATATATTTTTTTCGACGTACATAATGGCCGACTTCTCGAAACTTCTCGAAACAGGTTTTTTCCAATTGGCGTGACAAATAACTTGAACAATTTTCACTCGATTTACTTCAAGTTTAAAAGTTATGTTCCTAATTGCATTTCGCAGAGAAGTACGTACGGAGTTTCTGATTAATCGAAAACTTTTCATATTATGAGCAGTTTATGCGCAGTTATAACGAAATCTTTCACGGAAAATTCATTTCTTAAATCCAAATACCTACAACTTTTGAATAAAACATTATTTTTCAAATTCCGTACGTACTTCTCTAGGTATTCTAATGTAGATTGACGAGCATTTTTGTTTTTTGTTCTAGGTAAAAAGTTGTGGATGCTAAATGTCATGCCGCGGAACGCCTAAAAAAAATATAACAAAAGAAAATATTAGTAGTCGGCCATTTCGTACATAAAAAAAATACATATATTTTCCAACAGCTTGATATTCATACTAAATAGATGTGTAATTAATTTTATGAGTGAATGACTTTTTCATACGAAAAAAAATTGTTAAACTCGCACTTCACTTTATACCCGTTACTGTGGCCTAGGGCCTTAAGATGATTTTTGCTTCCTCTTGTAGTACCTAATTTTGGGATATTTTCCAAAAATCGTACATACTACGATAACTCGTAATCCTTAGACTTTGGACTAAGGTAACTTAGGTTAGATATGTTCCTAACGAGGTGACCTATCACCCCCTTAAGGCTTTGCACCGACCTTCCTAACACCCTGTATATATATATATATATATACACACACAAACATTAACACACCTATGTGTACACCTATGTATCTTTGTATAGAAGTCAATGCAGACTTGTGAGTGTGCATTGGTCGGACGGAAAATACGTAGGAGTAGATGTACACCAGGCCACACAGATGAACACCGCGTGCGCTTACTCACACATACATCAACGCACCCACACATACACGGAGGCACATGCGCAACGTACACATGTACAAGAAGTACCTGCAAGTTGTGTTGTACAGGGGTCGGTCGATATTGCCTTTCACATAACTGCGAGACTAAATGCCAAAGCCAACTACAGAGAGTGTTGGGCTTTGGCTTTGCCGGCGAACTATCTACGGGCCACCTATCGCAGAGACGCACGCGCGCGACTAGATAAAGCCTTGCTGATCCTGTCTGTCTATTTAACCAGTTTTTTGCTTTTCGCTGACTTACATATACCGGGTGGCCGTGCACCGAGTGTTCTTTCTTAATGGGGTCATCCCATGTGACAGCTATCTCATGTCGCTTCGTTTCGGATTTTCTTTTGACGAACTATCAAAACACACTAACTTTGAATTTTTACTTTTCGGTTAATCTACTTTACACCTTTTGAAAGACACTTTGTGTAAAAAAAAGTTGGTTGACGGCTGCCATGAATTCGTAGGTTTTACTCATCTGGAATCATAAAATCAAACGGCATTTTAATTTGTAGACCTGAGGTTGTTGCCGAAACTATATTGATTCGTTTCCAATAGTCTGTTTTATTTTTCAAAATATGACAGTTTTCGTTTACGATGCTCCGAAATTCGGAAGGTCCGCTGGAACGCTGCCATGATGCCGAAAATTACGAAAAAATTCGATGACCTAAAAATCAATTTTTAACGAGTCAGGGCATTTTTTCACAATACTTTTGCGTTTGGTAGTAGAACTTTTAACCATACGAGTTGGAGTGTTTAGAGTCCAATGGATCGCACGTCAGTTTGGACACCATGTGTATAGAGGTAATTGCACATGGGCGCGTATACCGAAAAATGCTGCGGTACGAAATTATAGATGCGCGATGGTTAATTACGTCACAGATGGATCTCAGGTCCTCGAAGGGATAGAAGAGTACCTAGATCAAGTTGGGATCACGCTGCTACAAAATTCATCGAGCCTTCAACGCGCTTTTACGCAACGCATATTTCATATGCTTCACATAGTTGGGACAGTGTATTATTACCCATTGTTCTGAAATCAACGAGTCTGCGACGTGCACGAAATCGTCATCGTACGGCACGATGAATCAGATTTTCATGGGTACGAAAGCGTAGGATTGAGAGAATGGAAGAGACCAATGAGGATCAAAGGGCGCACAAATTTAGTAACTTCTGAAACGTGTGAAATTCTTACTGTTCAGTCTTCCACGTGATGTCATGAATTTCGCTCCGCGATTATCGAGAGTCGTTAAGACTCTGTTTATTTCTATTATTAAGATAATCCAACGATGTTGGAATAACAGTGAAGATTTTGAGGAGGGAAAAGAATTTCTGGATACAGCTCCGAAAAGCCCATGCCTCTGATTAATTTGGAATTTCGTGTACCTATGTATTTTGACTCGCTGATCCACGGATATCATATTGAAAACACCCGCCAATTTGATTTTCAAGGTCAACACTCACGAAAACTGATTGGTAACAGTTTTTCTTTTTTTTTTTAGTAAATATCCATTTTGGAGGAAAATATTTCTTACAAAAGTTGTAGCCTATGAAAATATTGATCTTTTATGTTCTATAAAGTTTTTGTCTAAATCCATTCCATTCCGCGAAAAATGGGATAATGGTCCAATAAGTGAATATTGCTTACAATTAGCTTCATTAGGTTCGATATTATCTACTTATCTATAATAACGGATCGGCAACAGCAAGAATATAGATGATGTTCATTAGCCCATACAAACGCAAAGAAAAAAACCAAATTCAAACTGAAACAAAATCAACAAAAAAAATCCAAATACAATTCTAAACAAAAAAGTCCAAACAATCCAAAGTAAAAAAAACAAAATTAAATAAAAAACCCAAGCAAGCTCAAAAAAAACCAAACCCAAACAAAGCCAAACGAAAAATGCAAAAATAGTATATAATACAAAAAGAAACTAAAATAAAAGAAAAAAAAACCAAAAAAATAAAATAAAAAGTAAAAAAAACTTGCACTTTAAAGACTAAACTCCAATCTTTCCGCGGTAAAGTGCGTAAGTAGATAATATCGAAACTAATGGAGCTAACAGTTTTCACTTATTGGACCATTGTCCCATTTTTCTCGAATCGGAATGGTCTCAGATAAAAACTGTATAGAAAATAAGAGATCAATATTTTCATAGGCTATAACTTTTATTGAAAATATTTTTCTCTAAAATGAATATTTACTACAATAAAACAGAAAAATTGTTTAACAATTAGTTTTCGTGAGTGTTGACCTTGAAAATCAAATTTGCGGGTATTTTCACTATGATATTCGTAATCGGCGAGTCAAAATACACGGGTACACGAAACTCCAAATTAATCAGAGGTACGGGCTTTTCGGAACTACACCCGAATTTCTAACTGGAATCGTGTCGAAAATTAATTAACGTAGCTAAAATAAAGAAAAGATTTTATTTATTACCGATCCAATCTTTTTTATTGCACATGGATCACCGATTTTTTGCCTTTTCTTGTTCGTACGCAAATGTATTATTTGTCAGAGATGTGTCAGTAGAAATAATTGACCGGCTCTTTTTAGTCTCCTCTCAGGATTGAAAAAATTGGCTTAGCCATTCAACAAACCGAATACCAGAGAAATTGGAGGAATATTGCACGTATGAAAGTGTAAAAAAAAAATACTTTCACGAACAATTCCGATCGAAGTGATCACCCGAAGCATTAACGTCCCCTGTCGAATTACAGTCCCGTCCGCGCTAAAGAATATCCCACATTACGAGCCCAGAAGCAATTGGTTGACGTTTCTTGTCGCGTAACTCGCGTTCCCAAATGCGACGAGACCTCGATGCAGTAAAGGTGATTATAAATTTGCAGACAATGTCTTCGGATCCCATGGCTTTACGACCTAAACGAGAGACATACGTTTGGAATTTATGATCAACTGGAACCGAGTCAAACTTGATGGGGCGCGGTCGTTTTGACTTCGGTAGGATATCACCAAGGTCTTCGCGAAATTAATAGCCTGAAAATTCCTCGGTCTCGATGTAACTGTAAGACTGCGTAGCGTGCGCCGGATCGCAGAAAAAAAAAGAAACACGTCGCGTGGGCAGTGGGTCAAAGGACAATAAAAATGAGGCAGTCTGTGAGGATTTTGATCGGTGGGCACAGACGCAGATTGATCGGGGATCTTGTTATTTTTTTTCATGGCCGAGCTATAATGCTCCTACGAATGTAACGAGGGTTAGGTATAAGGGAGCAGCTCGGTCCGGATTGCGCCGAGCTCCCGTTGCGATCAACTGTAATACACGTTTTATTATGGCGCACTTTTTTTATTTCCACGCGAGTGCATATACGAATCGCACAATGCCAAATGAATCCGTAATACGAGTATTATTGTTACACGCGTAAATATATCTCTATGTACGACCTTACTGGTATGTGATAACGCACAGCGTGAGATTCGACCTTCTTCTCGATATTGTGCCTCCAAGTATCCGGCGTGGACTCGAGGTACTTATTAATACCATCGTTATTATTTTCTCTATCATGCGATACACTTTGGTAGACTGTGAAACGCCATGGAGCCACGCGAAACCCACGTGCTCGCATTGTTACACGTGGAAAATGAAAACGTGATCTGAACTCCATTCCTTGTCATCTTGTAATCTTTCTTATCCCTTCGCAATTGATTGTTTAAGGCCTTAGGCCACGGTAACGGGTATAAAATCATGCGCGAATTGAACAATTTTTTTTCGTATGAAAAAGTGATTCACTCGTGAAATTAATTACCCATCTATTTAGTATGAATAGCAAGCTGTTAGAAAAAATATATATATAGTTTTTTTGATGTACGAAATGGCCGACTACTCGAAACTCCTCGAAACAGCTTTTTTCCAATTGGCGTGACAAATAACTTCAACAATTTTCGCTCGATTTACGTCCAATTTAAAAATTTTGTTTCTAATTGCCTTTCGCAGAGAAGTACGTACGGAATTTCTGATTAATCGAAAAGTTTTCATTTTATGAGCAGTTGTAACGAAATTTTTCACTGAAAATTCATTTCAGTTCAAATACCTACAACTTTTGAGTAAAACAATATTTTTTACATTCCGTACGTACTTCTCTCGGTATTCCAATGTAGATTGACGAGAATTTTTGTTTTTTGTTCTAGGTAAAAAATTGTGGATGCTAAATGTCACGCCGCAGAGCGCCTAAAAAAATCAAGTGCGAAGGTATAAGAAAGATGATTAAGAGATCGTTCGGAAATTTAGTTGTATGTATATTAACAAAGTGTTGTACCAAATTTCGTTGACGAGTATTTATAATTGATGAAGTTATGAACAATCTCGTGAAGGACCTTTGAACCCGAGGGGCTCTAAAAGAAACGAGGTTTTGTTAAAATAGATAATATTGGCTAAGACTTGACCTAGTTATTGTTTGTTATCGGAGTTCAATCATTAATGGAAATTCTGATTTTTTTTCTCGATTGATGGAGGAAAAGTGACATTATTATTTTTACGAACTAGTCGAAAAAAATGTTAATAAGAAAAAAGTCGGCCAAGACTAAATTACAATTACACTGAAAAAGTGTACCAAATTTCAAGTCAATCCGATCATTAGATGTCGAGAAATCGTGTACACCATTTTGAGAAACATATTTTCGACAAAAACGCGTTCAGAGTTCACCAGCAGTTAGATCGTTGTGATCATTAGTTTACCTTTAATCTGCGATTCCTGCAGTATATGTTGGTCCTCCATCTTCATTTTGAGTTTTGCTGCAAGTGGGGAACTAATAATTTTTACAGTAGCCTAACCCCTTAGCATAAGTTCTATGGAAATTTATTTATGTCCTACAACTTTTTACACATTACCCGTCCCAAATCACGCCTTTCCTGTTACTCCCTAACTAATCTAACCTAACGTTTCGTTGCGTCCAAAGCCCTTTTAAGGGGGACGATACCTTTCGGCGACGAAAAAAGGCTGATTTTTCATAGTTTTTTTGCTAAGCAAACATTCCTTCATCATTTTCGAGACTTAGGCTATTTTATATGACCACTTTAGGCTGTTTATCTTCGCCACTTTCAACGATTAATCAAAGAAATACCATGCAACAGCCAAAAGTAGTAATAAAACATACCCTAATTCCCAAAAGGGTGAATGAATCTTTTCTTTAAAAAAAATCATAAAAGTCAACGATTTGTTGTTCGGCTAAAGGTGTTACCCCCTTAAGTTACACCGTACTGCATTGGCCGAGGGTACGGGGAAACTGTGGAAAAACGCTACCGGCGTAGACGGCTCCATATTCTTCTGATTCTCTGGTGCAAGTATTGGCCTTCCACTGTTTAGTGGATGCGCCAGCCGGTGCGCGGCTAAGCGGTCACCGCTCCGAGTGTCGGCTAGGCACACCGCTGCAACTCGAAGTACAGTCGAAGGTCTATCCATCGGTCTCAATGCTTCTTCACAGTATTGCCACTCTACATATTACACAAATAAAAGCCCCCATTCCTGCTTATATTCCCAATCAAATAATAATAATAATAATAACCGTTATGATAATAATAATAGTAATGATAATAATAGCCATTTCAATAATTACAACGCATATGAACGAAAGAGAAAATCAATAAAAGCTTATCGAAGCTGCATTGCATTTTGCACAGCTCTTTAAACTCTCCACCAGGAATAAGAGTGTTATTTCGTCTTAATTTTTTTACACCTGCACCCAGAATATTACAGCTGCCTTCGCACGTATTCAAATTGCTTATTTTCTTTACGTCTTCTTTTCCCCACGCCCCATGTTCATAAAATTTCAATTTAATCGAATGTGGCATCGTATAAGATTATAGCGTTATACGTACCGAGGAAGTGAACTCATCAGGATGGCAAATCGGTACGATTGCAATTGCATATTCATATACATATCTATGTATATCCACATCTACGCTATGGCTGCAATTGCACATTCGTGTAGGTATCTATGTATATACACGTCTACGGTCTGGTTGCAATCATATATATATATATATATATATATATACAGGGTGTTGGGAAAGTCGATGCAAAGCCTTAAGGATGTTCAGTCCCAAATCGCAAATGATGATAAAATTCTGAAAATTTGGTATGTTTTTGTATGAAGTATTTCAGAGGTCGTGTAAAAATTTCACGACAATTAGGAAGCTCGTTATTGAACAATTAACATTCACAAATTAAATGTTGTTTTATGGAAACTGATGTAACTTTGCAATAAGTTTTTTTTTTGGCCTCTCAATTTTATAATATCTACAATATACTGAAAGCAACGGAAACAAAACGAATTTTATTGATAAATTTTTTTTTATTTCTTTTAAAAATTGTTCTTAACAAAATGTTAATTTTTTAATAACGAGCTTCCTAATCGTCGTGAAATTTTAACACAATCTCTTAAATACTTCATACAAAAACATACAAAATTTTCCGAATTTTCTTATCATTTTTTATTTCAACCCTTAAGGAGGTTGAAGTAATGATGATAGAATTCTGAAAATTTGGTATGTTATTACATGAAGTATTAAGGAGGTCTTGTAAAAATTTCATGACGATTAAGAAGCTATTTATTGAACAATTAACATTAACATGTTTCATAGGGACTCAACATCCTTAAGGGGTTGATAGGTCACCTCGTTAAAAACATATCTAACCTAGGTTACCATAGTCCACACTCCCAGCATTGCGAGTTATCGTGGTAAGTATGATTTTTGCAAAATTTTCCAAAACTAGGTACTAACTTCATAATGTTCACACAGACAATAATCGGTAACTAAAAACTTATTCGCGTCTTAGCTTAATGTGTATTCAATCGACAAACACCAATACGATAATCTGTATCCACACAACTAATTAAATGTCAAACTTGTCAAAAAATAAAAATACCTCTTATGTTAAGGTTATTTTTTAAAAAATACCATCAACATAAGAGGTAAACGAGTTAGTACCTCATTTTGGGCAATTTTTCAAAAATCGTACTTACCATGATAACTCGAAACCCTTAGACTTTGGATTAAGGTAAGCTAGGCTGGATAGGTTCCTAATGAGGTGACCGATCTCCCCCTTAAGGCTTTGCATCAACCTTCCTTCCATCGAACACCCTGTATATATATATATATATATATATATATACACACATATACAAATGCGTGTGCGTGTGTGTATGTATGTGTGGGTAGACTGATATAGGAATTGATATCACATTATGAGTGCATGAAAGTCGTATTGGAGATACGAGTACACGATCAACTAGTCGTCTTATACACTATCACACTTTTTGCTATCCTGTTTGTCATTCTCTTTATTGTACGATGTATTTAAGCGTTATCGGACGAAACGAATACGATTTCAGCGAAAACGACAGCAGCTTGATTCGCAAATATCCCCTGGAAAGTTTCTACAGCTCGGCACGCCTGCTCTCTTTTTCCTGGCGTAATTGCACAAGGCCGAATGTCTCACTACGATTGTCTATATATATATATGTATATATATATATATATATATACGAGCTCGGCAAACAAAAGTATATACTCTATATGTTATTATATTCGCATGGGAATACGACATCGGACTCAATCCACAATCACAATCTCGAAACTCGATGCCATTGCTGAAATACATGAATACAGTGTTTGAAGGAAAATTGCAGATGAAAAGAACTGCCAACCCCATTTTATGGCTTACTTAGGAGGAAATTGCGACTCATAAATTGGATAATCGGCGGATTAATCGAGGAGATTGAACGCCAGTTGACGTCGTGATTCGAATGACGAAGAAATCAAATTATTGACGAACGATACACAACTTCTCAATTGATTTTTAACAATTAATATTTCACACTGTATTCTCAATGGAGGCGGCATTTTGAATGCTTGAATACTCAATTGGATGCATCGTTACGTGGATGCATATACATTTTATTTCTTAGTGGTTTTTTGGAATTCCGAGTCCAAGGGAGCGTATCGTCTGCCGCGATTAATACAAAGGTATCTCTCACGATCTCAGGTAATATTATCTCACGAAAATATTTGAACGTTTTCAAGTACTAGTGAAACGGTGTAATGAGAATGTTCCTTACGACATTTTCATGGACACTTATTTCGACGAAAAATTATTTTAACGAAAAATGAATTTCCTTTTTACCAGATTTCATAAAAATGAATTTCATTTTATCAGGTTTCATAAAAATGAATTTCATTTCATCAGATTTCATAAAAATTAATTTTATTTAATTAGATTTCATAAAAATGAATTTCATTTCATCAGAATTCATAAAAATTAATTTCATTTCACCAGAATTCATGAAAATTAATTTTATTTCATCAGATTTCATGAACATTACTTTCATTTCATCAGATTTCATAAAAATCAATTTCATTTCATCAGATTTCATAAAAATTAATTTCATTCCATCATATTTCATAAAAATTAATGTCATTCCATCAGATTTCATAAAAATCAATTTCCTTTCGTCAGTTTCCATGACAATTCGTATCATTACATTTTTTTCTTGAACATCGTAATGGAAATTATTGAAACATCTCGTAGTGAAAATGATCGGTAAATGTTTAATAATTCCACGAACGATTATTGCAACGGGCAAATTATGTATTTAAGTACGAATTATCGTTGCTAATTTTTGCGCCCTCGGGACATCGGAAAAAACTACCATAATGGTCGTCGCATGTGAAATACCGTGTTGTGACCTTTACCAAGACCTATATGCACATTATCACGGCAAATTATCCCATAAACGAAGAAAACAAATCTTTTTACATATAACCGAGGTCTCCGCGCGCGATAAAACCTATCGATATTGGAGTTTCGATTTTACGATCGTTGTAAATCGTTCTGAGAAACACGCCCAGATTCCAAAAGAGTCTGCCACATGTTCTGACAAGCCCTGATCCACCTCGTGTCTTCCTGTTGGAACATTAGTCGGCGGATTCAATGCACAGATCAGGGATAAGACGAAATTTCACAGGCGGCGATTGTACTTCGTACCGGGTCATCGAGGGGCTCTTAAAAAGTACGCGTGTAAAAACTTGCGTACACGATTTTCCACACGTGCACGCAAACTTGCGGATTTTCTCGGAATCAGTCAATTTCCTTGCGGTCAATTTTCATTACTACTTTAAGGGGAGGGACTTTTAGGCGAGGAAAAAAATGGTTGATTTTCATGATTATTCTTAAAAGGATAGATTTCTTCACCATTTTTTCTAAACGGGTGATCGCGGATGTTGTCGGACGGCGTGACATTTAGCATCGGCGGGATTAATCGGAAAAAAACCAATAAAAACTGTTCTTTCATTCACACTCAAGCACAGAATATGAACCAAGAAAAAGTGAGAGATATTGAAAATCGATCAAATGGTACGCTTTGGAACAAAAAGATTGAATTTTACGAAAAATGGCTACGTTTTGTAATAAAAAAAAAACTTTTTCTTTAATTTTCGAAAATATTTAGGTTCATGTTTTAGATAATAAGGTTAGAAACATTTACACCGAATTTAATCAGAATCGGTCAATTAGTTTTTTAGCTATACGTTACAGCAGTTTTGAAAATTGAGTTTAGCAGACCGTATCATACCTACGCCATTTTTAAAGATTGATAAAAAAAAATACCAATTTACTTTTATATAATAAAATATATGTAAAAATAAATATGTAAAAATAAAAAATAATAAAAATATAATAAAATACCAATACATGAACAAATACCAATATATATTTGAAAAATACTGAAATACAGCCAAAAGTCGTATGAAAAAATACCTTGAAACTAACAAATGGCGAAAAAACTTAAAAACAAAAAATCATGAAAATCAGCAAATGTTTTCCTCACGTAAAAGTATCCCCTCCCCCCTTAACGATCGATAAATAAATTTCGCATCCGAATTGCTCGGCGAATAAAGATTTCGAAGCGATAGGACAAAAACGTGTTCTGACTGATAAATTTGGATAATAATCTCATCACAAAATCGCAACTTGATCATCGTTCCCGACGACGGGACGGAGAATCCGTTCGAAATAAGAATAACAAGAAAATTGAATCTCGTTAGGAAAATGATCCTCGTAAATACCAGTCATTTCCAGCTGGTGCACGCCTCCCGATGACACGTACATGTCGTTTAATAAAGAAATTTACATGCAAATATCCGAGCTATTCGTGCACTGCTCCAGATATATATACAGAACACACGTGCGCGCGTACACCGAGGTGCGAGAAGGATCGTACGTTCCGTATGAAAGCCTGTACTTAACGCGACGGCGACCTTTATTAGAGTAATTTCCGGCGTGTTAATCGAGCAATTTCGGCGACATCAAACGTTCCAGGTGAATCATAAATCTTGAATATTTCATACCGAATCTCGTACATTCTCGAAGCACCCGTAAATTCACGTTTGCGTCTCGTCTTAATGGGATTAATATCAGGACGAAAGTTCGAGGAAAAAACGTCAAAATTGTATGCGAAGTTATAGATTTTTTTTTCTTTATTGTCGGAGACGAACATCGAAAAAGGAATTGGGATGAATATTTTCTTGATATCTTAACAGGGCACGAGTGCAAAAATGCAGAGGACCGAAATGAAAAATGATGGATATTGTTAAATTATTATTTTTATATATTAGTTAAAAATTTTTTTTTATTTTTCGCGATATTGAGAAAGAAATCATTTTAAAAATAATATTTTTTTGGTAAAATGTATGTACTAGGGTATATTTGTTGATACAATAATGGATTTCATTGCTTTTGTCTTATGAACAGGAGATGACAGCTATTTTAGAAACTTTTGAGGCTGGAATGTAAGAATCAATCTTATATTTGAGACTACAAAGTCTCAAAGTTTTCATTCCGTTTTTGTAAGATAAGAGCAATAAAATCCATAAGTTAATAAATTAATATAGCCTAATGTATTATTTTTTAATAAAAATTGTTTTCACACGTTTAGAAAAAAAATTAATTTTAAATATGAATTTTTGAAACGATTCAATAGATTTTTGGACGGTATTTTTTCCTAGTATACATATAGTATACTAGGATATATTTATTTAGAAGATCAGGGGTTTTATATTTATTCTATATGTATAAAATATATATAATTTATATTCATTGTACAAATGAATAAAATCCAGCATAAAATGCATTATAAGAATATGGAAGTCTTTCGTGGGCTCCGAATATTATTTGTTCTCTTTCCCTTACGTTTTTCGAGATAAGTTTCGTAACTTCCTGAGACTACATTTTCTCAGTTTTTCTCAAGCAATGGTCCGAGGTTATCAAAACGATACAGCAAGCCATTTCTATTCACCCCGTTAATGGAATTTCCGTCAATAAAATGCCTGGGAATAATGTTTGCACAGTCGACCGCGGCTATCCAAACGAGAAAAAAAAATACGTGCCGGTACGTCAAAAAGTAGCCGCTCCTAATTGAAACATTCATCTCGAAGGT
This sequence comes from Ophion costatus, assembly GCA_951751655.1. Lineage (NCBI taxonomy): Eukaryota > Metazoa > Arthropoda > Insecta > Hymenoptera > Ichneumonidae > Ophion > Ophion costatus. The sequence continues at coordinate 24,567,714 of OX632357.1, read as the reverse complement.
GAACGTTCTTGTGGATCTCTCAACAACGTTTCATTTATTCGACTTGTACTTTTTTTTTCAAAACTGCTAACACCATAATTAATCATTCAGTTTGACGTGTTTTTCGTGTTGTAATTTTTTCCCCTCAGTCGCGAGCAAAGACTCTGCGACAGCGTGTCGACACAACACTGGGAGGAATGAAAAAAAAAATCAATCGTTCCGAACGTACTTAGTGTTTCGATCTGTAAATTCGTGGGAATTTAGTAGCAGGTGGCTGTTTTCATTCGTTTGAATCAGACTAGTTGGACAAATTCGATACAGAATTTGCGACGCTGTAAGAGGGGCCTCAAGGACCCGTGAAAGTTGTGACATTTCCTTGAATTATGTTGTGTGCGATCATATCGCTTATTGTGAGAGCAAGGACGCCATTGCTTTGTTGGACATATTTATGTTTATGGTGTTAAAAGAACACATACATCTCTATACAATACGTATGTAAAAAAATATGTATACACCGGGTATCTCGTTTTAATCTTACACGGGAGTTATCGCGAAAAATACTGCTCCGATCAAGTATCGAGTGTGATCGAACTTTTAGGGTTGAAAGGGCGACGTTAAAAAAATCTTTTTTGGTCCGATATTCAAAATGGCGACGTTAGGATGGTCGGCATGTTTTTTTTTAAATGGGTTCATGCATTTTTTTTCACCGAAACATTTGTCAGGCCAAACCTAACAACTTTTGTAGGAAAAGTTTTGTGATGACGTTCATCATTTTTAGGTTAGAATACAATTTTTTTAAATTATTTTAGCGCTATCTAGAATGTACCACGAAGAGGTGAAATTTTTTTTTCTTACATCCCTAGTGTAAGTGTGTGCGAGGGTGTGAGTTTTTTGGGTTTGTTGGCGTTCGTTTGGGTTTGTTAGATAACCCAAACAAACCCAAACAAGGATTAGGCCACAGCGGCTGGCTACTTCCGTCATCAAACGAACCCAAGGGTGCGTGTGACCAAAAATCGTCAGGCCAAACCTAACAACTTTTGTAGGAAAAGTTTTTCAATAACGTTCATAATTTTTAGGTTAGAACACCTTTTTTGTCTCCAAAGTCTTCAACATCCCTAGTGGAAGTGCGTGTGTGTCATCGGTGGGTGTGAGTTTGTTTGGGTTTGTTTGGGTTATCGAAAAAACTCAAACAAAATCCCACCCACATACACCCGCACACTTCCACTAGGGATGTTGAAGACTGTAGAGAAAAAAATGTATTCTAACCGAAAAATTATGAACGTTATTAAAAAACTGGGTTATCGAACAAACCCAAACAAACTCACACCCACATACACACGCACACTTACGCTAGGCATGTTGAAGACTGGAGAAAAATGGTATTCTACCCTAAAAATTATGAATGTTTTGAAAAAACTTTTCCTACGAAAGTTGTTATCTTTTGACCTGGCCTTGATGCCTTGATGAAACGAAAATTCATGATCCCATTTAACAAAACATGTCGGTCATCTTAACGCCGCCATTTTGTTTTATTATAATCAATACTCGACCCAGGCAGTATTTTTTTTAGACAAATCAGGGGTAAGATTAAAATGGGACACCCGGTATATATACATATATACACAGTGCTAGGGCACGTTACAATAATTCACGAGCATGAGAAGAGCTATAGACGTAATTTTACATCGTCGTATACGCGAGAGAGCCTTTTGCTTGCAAAATTTCATATTGTGCTAATGTATTTGTAAATCATCGCGTGTAACACCGGTGTGATCTTCTTTGTTTCAACACCGTGAAACGCGGCGCAAGTAACATTTCATCAATTCTTTTTGGAGTCTCTAAAGTTTCGCAGAGCTGACGGGAGACAAATTATCCTTACGAGATCCTGTACTTCTTTAATATCGCTCGTACATCTTCGGCTGTGTCCAAACGTGTATCGCTTCCAAAATTTAGAAATCGGACCTTTTGACAGACTGCTGCCGCTGTTGCGGTCTGTCCAGGCCATTTGCCAATGATCATAATGGTAATAACGAACACAGCAGCAAACATTTTCAATCATTGTGGTTATCGTGGTAGGAACAGCAACGATAATAATAATGACACTAGTGATGACAACAACCGGACAAAATAAGCGATAAAAGTATGAACAATAAAAATAAGAATTTTAATTTTATTTAAATTATGATTATCGTGATAATAGCAACGATAACAAGATGGATAATAAAAATAACAATTTCAATAACAAAAAATAACGTTATAACAATAAAAAAAAATAACAAAAGAACAAATTCTATAACAAAAAATAACGTTATAACAAATTATAACGATCGTTATTGTTAATAATAGCAAAACAGCAATAATTTTGATCATCATGATAACAGCAACGATAACAATAATGCCACGAATCACGAAGACAACAGGAAAAGATCAGTGATAACAAGATGAATCACGAAAAATAACAATTTTAAGAACACAACGATCGCAATGTCATAAAAAATGTGTCCGTATACGACAATTATTATTGTTTATAATAGCAAAGTAGCAATCATTATTGTTATCATGGCAACAGCAACGATAACAAGTTTGATGCTAGAAATAACAATTTCAAGGACACTACAATTGCAATGCCATGAAAAAATGTATCCGAATAAAATAATAATGATTGTTTGCAATAGCAAAAATGTCTATAATTTTGATTATCACGATAATAACGGCAAAGTTAACAATAATGCCAAGAGTGACGAAAACAACAGGAAAAAATCAGCGATAACAAGATGAACAATAAAAAATAACAATTTTAAGAACATTACGATCGCGTTGTCACAAAAATGTATTATTATTGTTTATAATAACAATTATTATTGTTTATAATAGCAATTACTATTGTTTATAATAACAATTATTATTGCTTATAATAGCAATTATTATTGTTTATAACACCAATTATTACTGCTTATGATAGCAATTATTATTGTTTATATTAGCAAAATAGCAACAATTATTATTATCACAATAACAGCAACGATAACGAGATGGATCACAAAAATAACAAATTAAAGACCACTCTAATTGCAATGTCATAAAAAGATGCATCCGAACACAACAGTTATTATTGTTAACAATAGCAAAATAGCAATAATTTCGATTATCACGATAACAATATTGAGGTTGACAATAATGCCACCAGTGACGAAAACAACAGGAAATCATCAGCGATAACAAGATGAATAATAAAAATAACGATTTTAATAACACCACGATCGCAATGTCACAAAAAGATGCCTCCGTAAACAACAATTATATAAATAACTTCGTGAGAACTCGCAAGCCGGTGCAAAGCTCATTGCAGCGTCGCAACCTTGCCTCAATAAAATAAATGAAAAATGAATTTCTCGAATTGAAATTGTTCCCCCGGCCGAATCAGTAATCCTTTTATTTAAGCGAATATCCGTTCGCTCGAATAAAATTAATTCCTGTCATCGTATAATCTTCTCGCGTTTACAATCGGGCCCCCGAGCTCTCATACCGGTGAATTTCAATTGCGGTGCAGTGCCGAAATTACGTGAGCGCGAGGGAAAAAAGAAGCGGGGAGGGGAACTGACGTGTAATCCGACGACGACGAGGAGAACGAAGACGAGAGGAGGGTCAGGGGGAGGGCTCGAGCAGGGTAGGCTTCGACACGAGAGGTGTCGAAATCGCACATTCTGGTCCGGCGCCTCGGAGGCGAGGTGTTTTGGCAGGTATAAGGATGCTGTTTGTATACACGTATGCAGTGCATAATGTATCGGAGAGAATTCTCGAGCCCAATCTCGCGGGGGCACCGTTCGCTTATTGTGCTCTTCCGCGCGGCCTTCGAGGCCTCGCCGCGCACGCCCGCGTTACGTTTTTATTTCTTCCGTTTAACGAAAAGAAATTAACAAAAGAAAATAAAAAAATGCACCCTCCACAGCCAGGAGGGAAAAAAGGCCGCGTGGTGTTTTTCTGTCGCTCCTGCTGGTGCGGTTTGCTGCAGGAGCAAAGAGATCAGAGAGGATGAGGCTCTGTGGAATGTGCGGGCAGAGGCCAACTCGCTCGAAAGTGAAACCATTGGTGTCCATATGTCCATATATATATATATATATATATATATATATATATATATATATATATATATATATATGTGGGTGGATGTGTGTGTGTGTGTGTGTGTGTTTTGTGTGTGAGTGTGCGCGCGTGCGCGCGCGTACAGTGTCGACGAGAGCCGAGTTTGCATTCGTTCGTGCATTATTCGTACATGCAGGGTACCCACCGCCGCAATCGACTGGTCGCCTCGCGTTTTATTTATTTCGCCTTACTTGACGAGATTCACTCCGAAAGATCAAACTCATCGATCTTTTTTTTTTTGTTACCTCATTGCAATTTAATTGAATAAATGTAAACCAATGAATTCAACGGTACGTCGGATAATAACAGGGTATTCATTGAAGAGCAGAAAATCAAGATGAATTAAACGTTGCGAGGGTTCGAATTAAGGCAGTGTTGTTTCCTCAACGGGGTATTCTAATCTGGAGGCCGAAATTTCGGGAATGTTTTCGGGCTTGATACAAAAAACTAATATAGTCCAACAACATTTGGACAAATTTAAAAAAAATGACAAAGTGTGCACTTTTTTTTGGTATTTTTATAGATGTTTCAAGAACGGATGAAAAAAAATGTGTGCAAAAAGAATAAAAATTGACAAATTGGAGGCATGTAAATATGGCCGTGAATAAAAGGGTCGAGACGGTTGACATGATTCATCATGGTTCATCAGAAACAAAAATAAAAGCAATTTTCTTGATTAATAAAAATGTCATTATGGCAGGTACTGAAGAGATTTTTTTTATGGCGACTGCCTCCGAAAAAGATAATTTTTGGTCCTATTTTTTCGAAGTAGTTTTTTTTAGTAACAATAATAATCTCCCAGTGCCCGAGGTAGGGAGGGTAGAGGGATATGTACTGAAGGTCCATACCAAATTTGAAGTGAATCGGTTGAATAAAAATCGAGATTTTATGTCAACCACGTTGAAAAAAGTCGTTTCGAGAAACATGCGTTTAAAGTTTTGAGTACAATTTCGGGCGAACGCAACTTCTTAACATAAGTGGTATGATGGCATGTTATACTTACGTTATATCAATCGGCCATTCCTGCCTCGTAAAGTGTGCCTTCCTCGACTTCGATCGTCCCTTCGAGCAGCTCTACCTTCCTTAGAAGCTTCTGAAGTTTGTAGCTCCGACCAGTCGATCCTACTCTGGTCTCGTTTGTTGGCGTACGAATAAGCTTCGGGCTCAATCGTCAATCGCATTATCATATCATATAATAATCAGAGAATAGCATTCCTCATTATGGCTTAAGATAGTGCGAAACAGGCGTTTCGCACCAAAGTTTTCTTCTCCATGGTATGAGACTTAGGGTATGCTCTATCGCAACTTTTGGCTGTTACATAGTATTTTTTTTATTAATCTTTAAAGATAGCGGAGGTATGAAAGACAGCGGAGGACTATGAATAAACATGTTCTCGTATACACAGCAGAAGTAACGAGACACGGATATTTTTCGCTCTCATCGTTTCCGACGCGCGGCGAAATATTTTTCGAACAAGGTTTCAAGCCGCCCCCCCCCGATCGAGCTGAAGTTTTGCAAGAAAACTCCCTTTTAATATTGTATGTCAACCCCTAAAGGGATTTTTGGCGACGCGCAATAGTTTTTGGGTTTCGGTTTGTTGGGACAAAACGAAGAACGCGATAACATATAGTAGTCCAGTCATTACGTACATTCAAAAAAGAAAATGAATTTGCGCTTCTAATTTTTTAATATGTTGTAGGGGATACCTAGAAAAGCTTAACTTGAGATTGTCGACCAAGCTTTCCTAGGAGCTTTCGCCGCCATGTTGAAAAAAGGGGTAAAATTTGTTTCTCGGCAATAACTCGGCTATCCGATGAGATTACGAAAATTTTTGTAGGACACTTTTTGTAGCTTTCTTTGTGCTCTACAATAACGCCTGAATCATTTTTAGCGTTTCATGCATCGTTATCGAGATATCGATCGATAAAGTCAAAAATTTAGGACATAATTTTTGTTTTTTGCTTTTTTTTTCTTTGGGTCTTAATAAATATGAAAAATTGTGGAATTCAAACTTGTAGAGCATATTCAGACCTACAATTTCCTTCTTGGATTTTTTTATGTTGGACAAAAATTACGATCTCCAGCGCGCCGCAAAGTCGGTGAATCCACACTCAGCGTCGAGCGAGCTGCTCGCTCGGTTGTGTCTGGATGTCGAATCGAATGGGAAATTGTTCAGGAAATTGATGGGATAAAAAATAAGTACATAGAGCAACAAATTAAGGATCACACAATAGTAATTTATTAAACAAATAATTTGTTTGTGCAGTAAAAAATATTATTTTTTTACAATACAAAATAAACAAAACAAAATAAACGGAAAGAAAAATATTTTTTTCTGCACTCGAGACACGAACGATGGACTGTTTTCATGTCTTTTTTCGCTTGGATGGTCCAGGCTGAAGATCTTCGTCCTCCGTAAACTCTTCGAGTTGTTGTGTCTGTTGAAACGTTGGAAATGATGCTGATTCGATGAGAGCATCGTCATCATCATCGTTACAGACATCGTCGTCGTCGTCGTCAAGCAAAATGTCGACTCTGGCGACGTTACTGCATGTTTGCCCACTGCAGTGCATGCAAATAACGGAGCAACTGATTCCCGCTTTTCTGCACCCACAGGCGGCCTCACAATTTCCTTTACACTTACAGGAAATGAGCTTTAATAGTTCAGGCGGAGCGGGTTCGGCGGTGCTGGTGATTGGTTCGAGCCCTCGATTGGTCTGTCGCCAACCCCATCCTTGTGGATCCTTGAAAAATCCGAGCCAGGTTTGAACTTGGAGATACGTCCGGAAAATGTGTTGACGCACAGCGCTTTTGGTTGGCGGGAGTAGTGAGAGGTGATTCACTTTATTCGCTGTCATTGATTTTGCGAAGCGATGGAATCGCAAAATATTTATGGACTTCTCGTGCTTATCACCACCATATGGGGCGATAAGGAATTGCTCTCCCGCGCAAGTGAGAACCTCCGGATCGACCTTTTCTTGTTTGAATAATTCCACCGATGACCGTAGCTCTGGATTTTTCTCGCGAGTGTTACTCTCACCGTCTCGAGAGTGTTACTCACTCACCGTCAAGAGAGTTCGAACAGCTCTTTTTTTAGCAACATAAATGTCGTCGATTAACGCTTTTTTACAAATAAAACAGTCTCCCATGGTCACAAAATTGTTGAAACACGTGTGCTCACTTCGAAAGGCTCGAGGCAACTAACCGAGATGCTACGAAAAGAAGAACACGTTTCAACACGTAGACCCTAACAAAAGGGTCCCTTTATACCTGACCCCTCCAACTCCAACGGACGCTCTATGCGGGCACTCCGTTATAACGAGTTTACAGCCAACTAGATATCGAAATTTTTGCCCAGAATATCGGAACCCTCGATTTACACTACGCACAGAAAAAACTCAACACGATACGATATACTAACTTGAGCGCGCTCGACGCTGAGCGTGGATTCACCGACTTTGCGGCGCGCTGGAGATCGTAATTTTTGTCCAACATAAAAAAATCCAAGAAGGAAATTGTAGGTCTGAATATGCTCTACAAGTTTGAATTCCACAATTTTTCATATTTATTAAGACCCAAAGAAAAAAAAAGGAAAAAACAAAAATTGTGTCCTAAATTTTTGACTTTATCGATCGATATCTCGATAACGATGCATGATACGCTAAAAATGATTCAAGCGTTATTGTAGAGCACAAAGAAAGCTACAAAAAGTGTCTTACAAAAATTTTCGAATCTCATCGGATAGCCGAGTTATTGCCGAAAAACAAATTTTAAGCGTTTTCCAAGATGGCGGCGAAAGCTCCTAGGAAAGCTTGGTCGACAATCTCAAGTTAAGCTTTTCTAGGTATCCCCTACAACATATTAAAAAATTAGAAGCGCAAATTCATTTTCTTTTATTTGCCTTTTTTTCGGACGAAATGACTGGACTATAGTATATAGGTACGAACGGAGACGTAGCAGCAGAAGCGAATTGGGGGGGGGGGGCTCTCCCCCGAATCCGCACGGGGCACGTGCCCACCCCCCTCACGAGCCAACTCAACTATACAAAAAAGCCATGGAGTCCCAGAATAATCACATTCCCCCTCCCTATGCCCCCCCCCCAGGATCGATCGTCGGTGGGGGGGGGGGGCGTACCCCTGTGCCCCCCAGGACGAACCAACTCGACTATACAAAAAAGCCAAGGAGTCCTAGAATAATCACATCCCCCTCATGCCCCCCTTGACCAACCGTGCCCCCCCCCCCCCCAGGAAAAAATCCGGATCCGCCACTGCGTAGCCGATATAGATATAAACGGCGGGCGTTAAAAAGCATCTAAATTCAATATTTCGAAAACTTTTGCGAGCCGCCAAAAATCCCATCAAGGGTTGACTTTATATTCAAAAGAAAGTTTGTGCAAACTTTCAGCTCGATCGGAGTGGAGGGGGCTGGGGTTTCGGAACCTTATCGTATTTTTCTATAATCAATTTATGGTACCCGAAAATTGAAGCGATATTGACAAGTAACATCAATTAAGTGTCCGCTTTCGATTTTGTTGAAACTCATATATGTAATAAAGCGTCGGAAACTATTATACACGTATTTCTTTTTATCTGAAGAAAAACGTATTCAAGGGGGAAAACGACCCCACAAAGAGAGGCGTGTCACCACTTAATTAATTTCCATCAATCTTTAGTGGATTTTTCGTCGCTTTCGATTAGAAGAATTTCGGTTTTTCTCTCATTCAGAACGGTGGACTGCTTGTGGGTGAAACTGCAAAACCACCCTAGAAACGTCTTTCTTTGGGGGTGCTTTCCCTCCTTAAACCCGTTTTTCCGCAAATAAAAAAATACCTGTCTGATAGTGTTAAATGCTTTATCACATACATGAGTTTCCGAAAAAAATCGTTGGCGCACACTTAGGTGATGTTCCTTGTGGGAAAAAAGTTTCCACCGTACGCAGCGTCGAAAAAGTGTCGGATTAGTCGACAACGAAAAGATTGTCTATCGAAGCTGTACGTCGGTAATTTCTGCAACGGTTGGCAAACGTCTAACCAGACCGCTGACGAAATATTCGTAACATTTTAACGTGTGTGTGTGCCAGACGTTGAGCAATTTTCGTAACGCGACAGATTGGATAGATCTCTTTCTTTGACATCTACATCTCGAATCTAAGAAGAAAAAAACCGTATTCCGGCTTCGAGAGATGTCGACGGACAAGGCGCACGATACGCGCCCGGAGATACAAGGATAAGGAGAATTTTGTAAGTCACAACTGTACTGTGATGGGTGACCGAGTTCGCTCGCCTCGTTTTGTTCTCTGCCTTTTTCTTTTTTTTGATTCTTTTCCTTGCAGCAGATAGTATGTGGGAGCATGCAACAGGCTCGTGTAAGACATATAGATATATGTAACGTGTGCGTGTGTGGGTGTGCGTGTGTGCACGTGCGCGCTTCGATGCTCGACCATGACGTGACTTATGTCAGGCGTGTGTGTCCGGCGTGGCTCGCGATGACTTCTTTCGATTGCCCAATCCTTGCAGAGCCGGACGGAATGTGGTGCGACCAAAAAAACGGGGGTACATCTTCACCACGTGTACGGTGTGGTGAATGTGACCGCGTACATTAGGCGCTCCCGTTGTTACATTTCGACAATTACACGTTCTTTTCTTCTCGCCCACTTCGTGCTTAGGAATTCCCCAAATTTTTTGTTGCCATTTTCAAATTGTCAAATTTTCAAGTACGTCCAACCAGCGCTTATTTAAGAACCATTGCTCCCCCGCGTGCACGCTCGTGAATGTATGACCATGTTCCAAGTGAGTGACGAGATCCGTCGAGGTACTCGGACCATTGTGCTCCTTACCTGGACCTTACCAACGTTTGTTACATACTCGAGATTACAGTGATATATACATACACACGTTCGTACGGAGATATAGGTTTATGTATACATATATATATATATATATATATATGTACACTCACACACACACACACACACACACACACACACACACACACACACACACACACACACACACACACACACACACACACACACACACACACACACACACACACACACACACACACACACACACACACACACACACACACACACACACACACACATGTATATGTGTATATTTATATATATTTGGCGCACTGATATTTACGCAATATAATATAATGTAATATGATATAATGAAACAATATATATATATATATAATGTTTATAATATATTTGATAATTATAACAACACCGATATACACATGTATGTACTACCCTGGAAAAAATAAATAAATACTTTGCATTGACGTTTCCGTACTTTTCCGTAATTTATATATATATATATATATATATTCTGTATACAGTAAAACAAGCAAGTCTGTGGTTAGGAAGTCCTGAGCCTTGCGTAACTTTTCGTCTGTGCATGGATGCATGAATGCACAGCAGAGCTGCGTGGCCAACTACCGAATAAGTGCGATCTATTTTCACATAGTTGATTTTTTTCCATCGTCTCAATAAGAAAAATTGATTATTTCGATTGATCACAAATCAATGATTACTTCGATTGTTCACAAATCAACGATCACTTCAATTGATCACAAATCGATGACTGCTTTGATTGATCAGAAGGCAATGATTACTTGCATCACTCCCCAATCAATGATTACTTCGATTATTCACAAATCAATGATTGCTTCGATTGCTCACAAATCAATGATTACATCGATTGATCACAAATCAATTATTACTTTGATTGATCTCAAATCAATTATTACATCGATTGATCACAAATCAATTATTACTTTGATTGATCACAAATCAATTATTAGTTCGTTTTATCACAAATCAATGATTACTTCGATTGATCACAAATCCATGATTTCTTCGATTGATCACAAATCAATTATTCCTTCGATTGATCACATATCATTTATTACTATGATTGATCACAAGTCAATGATTACTTCGATTGATCACAAATCAATTATTACATCGATTGATCACAAATCAATTATTACTTTGATTGATCACAAATCAATTATTAGTTCGGTTTATCACAAATCAATGATTACTTCGATTGATCACAAATCCATGATTTCTTCGATTGATCACAAATCAATTATTCCTTCGATTGATCACATATCATTTATTACTATGATTGATCACAAGTCAATGATTACTTCGATTGATCACAAATCAATGATTACTGCGATTGATCACACATCAATGATTACTTCGATTGATCACACGTCAATGATTATTTCGATTGATCACAAATCAATGATTACTTCGATAGATCACAAGTCAACGATTACTTCGATTGATCACAATTCAATGATTACTTCGATTGATCACACGTCAGTGATTACTTCGATTGATCACAAATCAATGATTACTTCGATTGATCACAAATTAATGATTACTTCGATTGATCACAAATCCATGATTTCTTCGATTGATCACAAATCAATTATTCCTTCGATTGATCACATATCATTTATTACTTCGATTGATCACAAGTCAATGATTACTTCGATTAATCACAAATCAATGATTACTTCGATTGATCACACATCAATGATTACTTCGATTGATCACAAGTCAATGATTATTTCGATCAATCACAAATCAATGATTACTTCGATAGATCACAAGTCAACGATTACTTCGATTGATCACAAATCAATGATTACTTCGATTGATCACACGTCAATGATTACTTCGATCGATCCCAAATCAATGATTACTTCGATTGATCACAAATCCATGATTACTTCGACTCATTACAAATAAATTGCTCCTTCGATTGATCACAAATCAATTATTACTTCGATTGATCACAAATCAATGATTACTTCGATTGATCACACGTCAATGATTACTTCGATCGATCACAAATCAATGATTACTTCGATTGATCACAAATCCATGATTACTTCGACTCATCACAAATAAATTACTCCTTCGATTGAACACAAATCAATTATTACTTCGATTGATCACAAATCAATGATTACTTTGATTGATCACAAATCAATGATTACTTCGATTGATCACAAATCACTGATGACTTCAATTGATCACAAATCAATGATTACTTCCATTGATTTCTGATCAAACGACGATCGACATTTTTGTTCAATATTGCTTGCGCAGCATACTTTTTTCTAAATTGTTCGGCATTTGAAGTAACAACTAACTGCGAGAGTTTTCAAGCCTTTGGAGCGATGATAAACTTATTATTATTATCAATATTGAAAGTATGGAAATATACATTATTTGGATAACCTGGACTTATTTATTTGTCGGAATAAATATTTCTATTCAATATCCGAATAATTGTTCCAAACGCGCTCGTTCATTTTGATGCGATTTTTTTTGGTAACTTGAAACGAGCGCTCGGGGTCCGCCGATGATGAAAACGAAAGTCATAGAATCGAGGTGAGACTGTAGGTTGAATTCTATACCTTCTCGATGCTCACTCGAATTGATACGCTTACGAATCCGATTGCACTGCGGTGATTTCGCTGATGCATGCAGAAACGCCACGTCGATGCGAAATACGAAAAAAAGTTGGCCGAAAAGAAAGATCGAAGTATCGAGCAAGAGAAGTCGATGTACACGTATATACGGAAGATATCGAGAGGCGAAAGTTTTATGCCGAAATACTTGCTTTTCGAAAGGTTTCCTTACGAAACTCGAAGCGTTCGGAGAGTCTTGGATAACGTTTTTGTTCTATAGGTACTTTATGCACCGTGCGCGCTTAATCGCATATCGGTAGGATTCGATGATTTCGATAACTTGCATTTTCATTAATATCGAACTTGATGCCATCGTGAAAGCATTTTTTATTTATTTTCACTCGTTCCCTCAAATTTGGAACCTATTTCGATCCATTGATGTTTGCATCGTCGGAAGGCAGCGGAAATAAAAAAAAAAAGTTTTCTTCATTTCCATTGACAACCAAAATATTTTTCGATGGTTTTTGGTTGTAGGTCTCTAATGAGAATCTTGAAAAAAATTACGGTAGCTTTGATATGCCGAAAAAAAAATTGCAATAAAAAAAGTTTGTTGTATGCCAACGGCGCAAACTTCATTATTATTTTTGGTCCTACGTCTCCATAAAATGGAATTTTTAATTTATCGAAAAGTTTACTCGCAATAATTACGCCGCATTCGCAATTTTATTGCGAATCGCACAAAAAATGTCTGGGAACTTTCAGATTTCATTGCAGAACAAAGCAACACGATTTTCAAAAATCTATATTACGATTATCAAGTAATTTTGAACACACCGAAAAATGTTAACATTTGTTCCTGATGTAAATAGAAAAAATTGAATTTATTAACGGGTTATGCCCAGTTGTAATAGTCAAAGACAGCTCATTTTTGGGATGTTTTTTAGAAAGTGTGATAAGATGCTGTGTGATGTGTTTTCAGAACGTGATGACAAATTTCTACAAAAGTTAGGTATTTGGAAATGGATCACCTGAGAACACTGTTATTTTTTTGTGTAAAAATATTTAATTATAATCCATTTGGAGGCGATGCTCAAAAAAATCGAACAGATTTCGTTAGTATGTTAGTTTATTCTATGATTACTCGAAAGAATTTTCGATATATACAATTCAACGAAAGGCGCGTGTTCAAAGTGAGAATCTTGATTATTGCGAAAAAGATAGGTATTTTTCGTTCATCAAATCGAAAGTATACATAAGAAAAAAAAATCCTTCAGTCAAATGCTACATTTTTACATCCAGAAAAAGTCATAAATATTTCCGAGAGATCGATGTGGCCTTTTTTTGAGAAATTTCGCTCACTGACTTCGAAAACGTAATTTCAAGAAAAAAGCGTTTAAGATTTCGAGTGACGCTCCGGAGCGTTCCGACAGGCGTCAACATAAAAGCCTACAACTCTGTCAATTTTGATCCAATTATCTTGAAATGTTCTAGGAACATTTATAAGATGATATACTGTCAGAGTATATCGGTTTCGAAAAAACCGGACCTTCGACTTTTAAAACTGGGTATAACTCCTCAAATATTTTGAGAACAATAATCCCTTTTTCGAGTCCGCACGGATGACGATCGTAGTCGATATTTATTCCGTGTACCAACGTGGCTTTGTACGTGGTGTGTGTACGAGTTTCAAGCTCTCTCTCTTTCTCGTTGAGACACAATTCTCCATTCCGATCGCGTGTCGACAAGGACGTCGAAAGCGTACACTCACTTTGAAAGGATAAGAGTAAAAAAATGTTTAAATTGAAAAAAGGCACAATCGCGTTCGCAGTCGTTTGGAAGGTGAAGAAGTACGTGTGCGTCCATATATATAAATATAAATATAAATATATATATATACGTACATAAAGAGAGAGAGAGAGAGAGAGAGAGAGAGAGAGAGAGAGAGAGAGAGAGAGAGAGAGAGAGAGAGAGAGAGAGAGAGAGAGCGAGAGAGAGAGAGTGAGAGAGAGGATGGTCACTGTAACACACCAGAAAGGCCACGGCGAAATTCCTACGAGGAAACGCGATACGTCTTTCACCGTTTTTTTTTTTCATGATCTCTTTCGCATTGCATTATTCATTCGATTTTCATGAAATTTTTAACACCCTCTTCTCCAATCCTCTTTGTTATATTTCAATATTTTTTCCTCATCCACCACCCACGCTCACTGGTAATTTGCATTAATCCACGATATTTCCCACTTAAAGTGTCACCTGGATTTTTATTAGATGTTTAAATAAAAATTAAAAATACGACGTGAATTTCATAGAACTAAAGTATTAAAAAGCAAATTTGAAGTAGGAATAATTTAATATTATTTAATATTTATTTAGTATTTATTTGGTATTTCCAACGAAAGTGTAACAGTAGAATATTTCTTTCGAAATCTCAGAATAAAGTTAATCATTGAGCTTTCTTCATCGCACCGAATACAGCCGAAAAATCCGTTTAGAAATGACGTCTTGAGGTATGAGGCGGCTAAGCGGTGAATCTCCCGGCCCCAAAAGATATATTGGGCAAGGTCGTGATTGCCGGAGAGAGGCCCCGGAGGCAGCACGAAAAAGTATGCACGAGAGATCAACGCTACACCGAGGAGTCGCTCTCACCGGGTATCGGGCTTTCTGGCCCACGAGATTCGAGAGAAGAGATTTCCTTGACCAAGACCTTAACACTCGTGAGCCCGAGTACAACAACGATCGGGCGTCAATTAAGTTCGTCTTTCGCTCTGATTGGCTCTGTACAAATGGCTGTTTGCCACTGTATTACTTTGAGGCAGACGTGCGCACGTACACCTAATATAAACTAAAAATTAATGACTAACCTAAAACTTCAAGTCTGATTAGATCGATCAGTTTTTCCAGGGCTTCGTTACCCTTGTTCAATTATGAAGGTAAAATTGAAATTAATGCCTGAAAAGAGCCTATCATGGATAGTTCTAAATTCATTATAAATATTACTTTATATTGTTGATCTTTTCTTGCTTGTACTGCGGAGGAGAACGACAATTTTTTTTCGTAATACTGTATTAAAACCAAATAATCGTACATAGATGAATAATATGATGTAATATAATATAATATAATATAATATAATATAATATATTATATTATATTATATATAATCTAATATAATATAATATAATATAATATAATATAATATAATATAATATAATACGATATGATATAAAATATCATGTAAAATAATATCACGTTTATAACTCTTTTTCTCTTCGTACATCATTATCAACCTCATTTACGTGATAAAAGAAACAACAATCGAAAAAAATGCGTAACAACTGCCGACATATTTGGCTCGCGATATTTCACAGAGCTGGTATGACGCACATGCAATTGTAGCCCACTACGAGTGCGCAATCTCGTGCGTATATACGCTGTTTCCCGAGCGGAGTCTTCGGACCAGTTTTAGTATATGTATGGGCGCAGTAAAGCGATCCCTGTGTACCGATCTCATAAATACGTTTGAATTGGTACAATTAGCAACGGGACCAACGCATATTACCCTCAACGTGTTAATGTAAACTCGCATCGAGTATTGCCACAAACTTTGTATTTATCGTGTGCATAAATTTCATGCATTCGTGCACGACGGTTGGGAAAACTCGATAGTCGTGCCAAGTCTGGTGGCACACAATTGGATTAAGTTAACGAGAAAACGGTGTCACATGTACATAATATACTCATGTTTAATATATATATCTATGTATATGCGTGTGTATATACACTAAAGGACAAAATAAATTACGAAAAAGACAATACAAAGTAAATGGCAAGGTGCGTACTTCATTTGGTCCAGGGCAGTCTGTGTGTGTGTGTGTGTGTGTGTGTGTGTGTGCGCGCGGGTGTGTGGGTGTGTGTTATTATAATTATACATTATATCATACTTTATTGCATTATACGTTAAATTATTTTATGTTGTATTTGTATTATGATGTCATATTATATTATATTATATTATATTATATTATATTATATTATATTATATTATATTATATTATATTATATCATACTATGGGGTATTATATAATATTCCATCCATTGAGAGATGATGAAGATCGGGGAAAAAAGGTGGCCGAAGAAACGCCCAAAAGAGGAGGAGGCAAGATGAGTACTAAATAGAAACCCATCAAAATGGGGAGCAGAAGTCAAGGAGGCAATGGAGAACATAGGAACCGGAAACACATGGAGAGCCATCGTAAACGACGACAAAAGGGAAATAGAGAGAATAATAGAAAGAGGGACCGAAAACAAAAGTGGACGCAGAAACCCGACAGGATTGGATTAAAACTGCGAAATCGACTTATTGCTCACAGTGCAAAAGCAGGAAGTGTACCATAGGGACAGGGAAGTACTGGGAGGATGTAAATATAATGGGCGAAACCAAAGAAATTTCGGCGAGATGGAGATGGAGGAATGTGGGGAAGGAAGGAATTAAGGGATATAGTGACAACAAATACAGGGCTGTAAAAAAAGAAGTAGAATACTTAGTGAACATATGTACGTATAAAAAGCCAAGGAAAAAATAAAAAAGAATCAATAGAAGATCTGGAAAAATGGTTAGGAGATAAAGGAAAGCAAATCGATAAAAAGATGCGGACGAAGCTAAAAAAGGAGCCTGTAACTGAACTACGTATGTACATAAAACACTTTGAGAAACTAATTGGAAAAATAGTAAACGAGGAAGCAAGTGCAAGACGAAACGAAAGGCAAAACGACAATAGAATATAAGATAGAAGTAAGAAAATGCTGTAAGGGAAAACGTGTGTGTAGGGAGAGTCTTTTTCTATGTGCAAACATCCTGAAGGGGTATTCCGGAAATAATAAATACTACTACACTGCGACTTCTATTATGGGCACAGCGGCAGGACCGGCTCCGCATCATACTCGTAAAAACAGAGGTTGCGCACCATCTACTTAACGATGTTGAGTCCCAAATCGCAAATGATGATAAAATTCTGAAAATTTGGTATGTTTTTGTATGAAGTATTTCAGAGGTCGTGTAAAAATTTTACGACAATTAGGAAGCTCGTTATTGAACAATTAACATTCACAAATTAAAAGTTGTTTTATGGAAACTGATGTAACTTTGCAATAAGTTTTTTTTTGACCTCTCAATTTTATAATATCTACAATATACTGAAAGCAACGGAAACAAAACGAAGTTTATTGATAAATTTTTTTTTGTTTCTTTTAAATATTGTTCTTAACAAAATGTTAATTTTTTAATAACGAGCTTCCTAATCGTCGTGAAATTTTAACACGACCTCTTAAATACTTCATACAAAAACATACCAAATTTTCAGAATTTTCTTATAATTTTTTATTTCAACCCTTAAGGAGTTTGAAGTAATGATGATAGAATTCTGAAAATTTGGTATGTTTTTACATGAAGTATTCAGGAGGTCGTGTAAAAATTCCATGACGATTAAGAAGCTATTTATTGAACAATTAACATTAACATGTTTCATAGGGACTCAACATCCTTAAGCCGACTCTGCGCAGCTGACGTAGCTGATAGCAGTACCTCTCACAGCCCTCTTTTACCGTCCAGAATGTTTCGAGCCCCGCGCTAGGGCCTGGCACTTCTACCATGCGCCACACCGATCGATATTCGGCTCATAGGGGGGGGGGGGCTGTTGCATGTGTGGAGGTCCCGATAATAGAGGTCGCAGTGTGTATCTGTCGTATTTTTTTTATATTTTATTATATTATATTATATTATACAGGGTATGGCACATATAGTATTACAGAGCAATAGCACTCAAACTATTGATCATATCCGAAAAAGTTTCAGACAAAAGTTTCAGTCTTCGAGAAGGCCGTCATACTGGACCACCCTATGTTTTTTATCGGTGGAGACACTGAAGCTACGTCAAGGTCAACTCCACTTTTTTAAATGGAACCGTGTATTTTTGTCCCGTAACTAGAATGACCTTGTGTTGTAGGTCGCTGAATTCGTCTTAAAATCGGTAATAATGCCATCGAAAAAAAATTCACGGCTCCATTAAAAAAAAGTGGAGCTGACCTTGACGTAGCTTCAGCGCCTCCACCGATAAAAAAAATAGTGTGTTCCAGTATGACGGCCTTCTCGAGTACTCAAACTTTTGTCTGAAACATTTTTGGATATGATCAATAGTTTGAGTGCTATTGCTCTGTAACACTTTATGTGCCTCACCCTGTATATTATATAGTTTTATTATATATTGCACATTATGGTGTATATTATAGTTTTATTATAGTTATTATATAGTATTATATTATATATTATATTGTATTGTATTGTGTTATACCATTTTATACAACAAAATAGAGCCTTGCTTACTCACATACCAATTGCACAATGCACATATTACTCTATCAATTTGTAGTTAAAAAGCTGCGTTTTTAATATAGCGTCTCTAATATAGTGATATACAAAAAACACATGATGTATATTTTGTGTTCACATATATGAATGTGTGTGTGTGTGTGTGTGCGTGTGTGCTTCTGGGCATATACATAATTAGCGGGATCGACGCCAATATGCGGGAGCTAAGGATTGCTCGTATCGCCACTACGGTGGTCGAACCGCAGCAGGACGTGGAAACACGTTTGAGGAAAATTGTGGGCAGATAATGAGTCTCGAGCTCGGTGTAATATGTATGAACATCCGCGCGTATGAGAGCCACGCGGGGGTGGAGAGACGTTACGGAGTTTGGTATGTGCGTTCCATTCCCGTATAGATATAAAGGTACGTTAACCACGAGACAATTTTACCACGCCCATGAATCGACAACCTTGATCGGTTCGCTCTCCCGCACAGGGATTCCACGTGGAAAATCCGATACCTTGAGTGTCAATAACTCTCGTTCGTGACAGATCGCAAGACGCGATCTGGTTTGGATTCGACAGTTACGAGCGATGTCGGGAGGAATTTGCAATTCGTAAAATTGATTGTGGTCGATGATCGTTAATTGTGACAATTGGACGAAATTTTTTTCGTATTGCCTGGATTTTGCTGGCAGAGTTGAGATGAGATGCTGAAACGATATCTATCACACTGAAAAAAATTACTTGGGCTGAGATAATAGAGTATTCGGTTGCTTTGGGTATTATTTAGGTCATTGCATTGGCGAATACTTGGAACAATAAAATATTTGAGTTTTTTCTCTTAATATTTTGGTGACCAGCTACGAATGAACTTTTTCGTTGGTTCGAGGGATGTTTTTGGTAATTCTTTAGATAAGTGACTTTTCCGATAAAAGAACCGAAATGATATTTTTGCTATTTTCTCATTTATTACCTAAACATACCCAAAAGAACGCCTGTATTAACACCCTCACGCCGAAAAGGGTTACGGTTTTTGGGTTTTTTTTTTGTATTCGGGAAGGCTTCTTTTATAAATGAGTTCCAAAGAAATCGAAGGCGGACACTCGAGTGATGTTCCTCGTTAGTGAAAACAAAATTACTGCAGAGATCTGACAAAGAACAAAACGTTGTCACACTTTCGTGAAGCACTTTTTTAAAGTTACATTTCAAAGCATGCTTCTGCTAAAAAGTAACGAAAAACACCAAACACGATAAATTCTCTGTAAAATAATATATTCCATGCATTATAATTGAAAAAATGTCACGTGGATTGAGCCAAACGTTCGTTTCTTAACATTTTACGGTGGATCCGGGAAAAAGACATATTCGTTTACTCTCATTGTTTCTCCAACTGCTAAGAAACGCCTATGACAGTTTAGTGCTCATCACCAGACGCTTGAACTGGCCAGTATATGCTATTTTTCTATAAATAGTTTACTTTAAAACGGCATAAATGAAAGGGCAAAAAACTTTGCAGTTGGTAGGTCCAACTCACGCGTAGTATATAATTACACTATTTTATGTCAGGAACTATATAATAAGACATTTAAAAAATTAATGTATGCAAATGAAAAAAAAAATGGAGAACCATCATTGTAATCAAATTTAGCTGATGTCAGGAAACATTTCCTTCCTTGACTTCAAACAACGTACGTTGTTTGAAACAATCTACTTTCTTCGCAATAAAATATTCAAACACTGTAAAAAATGTTAATCTCGTTTTAAATATAATTAAGGGCCTCCCGCTTCCTCGTTGCCCCAGGCTCTTTATACCTTCAAATTCGGTCCTGGCTTCAGGATTTTATACGTTCATTTTCGTATAACACCTTCATAGAATTTCTTTCACATTATATATATATATATATATATATATATATATTTTTTTTTACACATTTATATATTTTATATAGATTATATATATTTTAATTATACTTTTATATTATATTTTCCATAATATATATTCATATATTTTCTCAACAAAAACACCATTTGAAAATTGACTTCGGAGATGTTGGATAAAAGTGAAGAAAAAAAGATCGTTCGAGGCACCAAAGGGACGATGCGTCTATAATTAGAGAACAAAGGAGATGTCCAAAGTCTCCAAGGCGATTCATCATTATCGTCATTCGATAACTTTTCACCGCGATGCACGTAACATAAATACAATTGTTTTTAACGTTGGCGTTACGCGCACGCATTAGATCGAGAGATCCAAGCAGGTACTTAATAATTTGTCACAGACCCGTCATTGAGGCGTTTACGATCGATTATCGTGGACATTGTCGACGACGTTGATCAGGGATTTAATCGGTCGTGTGAGAGAAGGAGCGCCGCCCGCGCGGGTCGACAACTCGCTCGCGTTTTCTCCTTATATTATATTCTTGCGATCACCCACGCGCGCTCTATATAAGCGATACGCATACAGATAAAGAGGCGATTCGGGCAAAAGGGAGCGTGACCCCGCTCGGTTTGCGGCACACTGGATATACGCTTTAAGGGGAGAGATACCTTTAGGCGAGGAAAAAATTGCTGATTTTCATAATATTTTTTTAAAGGAAATATGCCTTCACTATTTTCGAGGCTCAGGTCATGTTTTATTACTACTTTTGGCAGTTGTATGGTATTTTTTAAACCTTCGAAAATGGAACAGTTATCGTACGGTATTCTAAACGGATTGTAGCGGATGTTGTCAGACGGCGTCCCACGTAGCGTCGGCGGGATTAATCTGAGAAGAAACCAACCAAGATTTTTCTGTCATTAACACTCAAACGCAGAATATGAACCAAGAAAAAGTGAGAAATGTTGACAAACAATAATATGGTTTGCCTTGAAACAAAATATTGAATTTTCCGAAAAAAATGGCAACATTTTGCAATAAAAAAAGATTTTTTGCCTATTTTCAAAAACATTTAGGGCCACGTTTTAAACAATAAGGTTAGAAAGATTCATACCAAATTTCATCGGAATCGGTCGATTAGTTATTTAGCTGTACGTCACGGCAGTTTTGACAATACAGTTTAAAAGACCGTGCGCACCTCCGCCATTTTTAAAGATCAATAAATTTAAAAAATACCAAATGTAACAACCGAAAATGAAGCTTTAGATAGCTTTAGAAAATGAGGAAAGTAAAGAAAGCTTTCCTTTAAAAAAAATCACGAAAATCAGCTAATTTTTTCCTCGCCTCAAAGTATCTCTCCCCTTAATGTGTGTGTGCATATGCAAACGTGGAGACGGTGGCAATCTGTTCTCCTTTCAACAGGAAACAGTTATAATATTCGTATTATGGTATTACTCGACGCGTTTGCTTCTAACGTTACACGAGTGGGTAGACACGAAAAGCCCACACTTGAATGGGCGCCGGAGGAGGTGCAAAGAGAGGGGTGTGGGAGAGGAGGGTTAACAGGGGTGAGAGACATTTTTTTTGCTCCCGAGAGGCCGACGATTGTCGGATACCTCGGAGATTTATTATACTCTGGAAGTTCTCTCCTTTTAATGAAATAATAATTTTTAAGGCCCCATGGCTGCGGGGAAACTTTGTCACAGGCCTCGTCCACCAGTATCGCTCGATTCGAAATGTTTCACGAGTGAAACATTTCGAATGCTTAGGTGATATGTTAGTGTTTATTACATAGGTGATTGTTAGTGTTTGTAGAATACAAAAAGATGGAATACGACAGATGACAGATAAAATCGTTTTTTAAGTCATTGAAGTGACTAATCTAATTCAATAGCACGATTATATGTGTAATTAGTGTAATTAACGGGCTGCCCTTAGCTCGCGGTCGAAAAAGAAGAATTTTCGTTGAATTTTCCTCGGAAAAGGTGCACAAAAAGTGGAGGCTTTCAATTAAAATTTTTTTTTTCCATTGACGAGTATGGTTTTGAGTACCTTTTACAATTTGTGTATTGAAAAATAATCATAAATGTAGTAGATACGATGGTTCATGCAGACCACTGTTTGGAAAACTTCCTATGCGGTGACCGCCGCTGCTCGGACACAAATAATCCGAAATAAACAAATCAAACGCATTTAGTTTTTGCATTAAATTATCTAGTGTTTGGGCGAAGGATTTAATAAAATATCGATTTTTGAACAAAAAAAAACCCCACATTCCAAAGTGAAACTCTCGGTTTTCGGTGAAAAAAGTGCTCTATATTCGTTGATAAAAAACAACTATGCATCGAAAAAAAAAATCCTACGTCCAAGCACTGCTTTTTGGTATGTAAAAGAGTTTGTAAAATTTCAAGTCGATCGGTGCAGTGATTATTGAGATATCGCGGTTGCCGATTTTGAAAAACTCATTTTGAGAATAAACGCGTTTAGAGTTCGCCGGTTTGCGGAGCCTACGCCCATAACTCCCTCAATTCTAAACGGATTGACTTGAAATTTTTCGGAAATACGTTTTAAATGTAATATGTCGAGAATCCGTCGAAAACGAAAAATCGACATTTCCAAAATTTCAAACTAGGCTTAAGCCCTCAAAATGCTGTGGGATTCGAGTTATTCGACTCATTATTCAAAGCAATTCAAGAAGACGTCGGGCCGAAATTTCCTTCGTAAAAAAATTGTCACCATCGTCTCAATAGACAAAAAAGTGTATGACATTTTATCAAATAGGAGTTTGAAAATAGGGTAAAAGAAGCACCCATACTCTTTTACGTAGAAAATGATGGTGTCTGCAGTGCACCGGGATGCTCTTCCAGACTTGCACATGAACGAGCTTTAAAATATTGAAAAGAGGGAAAAAGGAGCTTACCAACAATTCCCGTGGCCTGTCGCACATCCGTGTCCCAATAAGACACGGGGAGATTTCTCGTTTTGTGCGTGCACTGTGCAGAAAGACTGGAGGGAACGAAAGTGCAAGGGAGAGAAGGAGAGAAAAGGAGAGGCAGCGAGAGAGGGGGGGGGCAGAGAGAATGAGAGATAGGAGAATTCAAAAGTGCGGTGTTACCCGTGGTGAGGTGGTGAACCAAGGTCATGAGATCTCTCACTCTCTCGTTGCATTCGCATTTTTGTTGCATCGAAAGAGAAGGAGAGAGGGAGGGAGAGAGAGAGAGAGCGAGAGAGCTTGCTCCATCGTATGCACATATGCCTCTCTGCATATCGTATGACCGTGAGGCAGTAGTGTGTTCTCGATAGTCACGGAGAGACTATATATAACTCTACTGCAATAATATCTCTCTCTCTCTCTCTCTCTCCCTCTCTCTCTCTCTCTTTTTCTCTCTCTCCCTCTCTCTTGTCACACTCTCGCAATTCGGATTTCGTGTGTTACGAATGTCGAACATCGACTTTCCTCGCTCCTTCAATCCCATACACGCGTTACCATAAAAAAATGCACGTAAAGCGTGTCGTTCGAGTTGTACAGCCGCATGTATTGACTTTTTGCATGCGAAAGAGCTTAACCCAAATCACATTACGCTTTAAATTGCCTGGATCACGCCCTTTCGTGCGGGCAGTCTGCAGAAACGTACGTGCACCGGGTGTCTCGATGCGACGGTGGCGCCAAGCCCGGGACCACGTGACATGTCAACATAACCTCACAAATATTCAAACAGCGTTTTCTCATAGATGTTTAGGTTTCTTCCGGAAAAACAAAGCATCAGGCGGTGTAGAATGAGCTGACGCAGAGCTTGACAATTTTATTCAGCCCTACATATTGCTCATCTCTGAGATTTTCTTTTTGGAAAAATCGAAGTATCTCTCTCGCACTCACATGTCACGTGGTACATATGCAACTTCGCTTCAATTTTACAATCATTTTCAAATTTGCATATAACGTGGGTTCGTTGCATTTCGTATCGCTCGGAAGACGAAAAAAATTGACAGCCAACGTTGGCGCACCCGAATCTTTGGGCAATTTAACCCTTTGTTGAAACTCTTATATTTGTCCACGATTTTGACACATAAATTTGACTCGGATAGTACTTCATCCACCTGCCGTTAACAACACTTCGGTCGGTTTTTATTGAAAAAATCAGGGATACACTTTAAACCTTTTTCGATGCGTCTGCATAATTGAAATTCCGAAAATATAAAATTGAATCATTAAAAAAAATTATAGAAAATGTTCAGTTTTGGAAAAGTTAGAATTTTACTAAAAATTCATAGGTGTGTCAACGTAGTGTTAAAAACTGCGTTACTATTCGAAGTATAGAATTTTGCCGCAATTCTTCGTAATTGCGAAAAAAAAGAATGTTCACACCGCACGGAGTGAATTTTTAACGATTACGCTTTTGTACGAAGTTGGTCAATTTTATGGAATTACTCCAACTATAAAAATTACGCATTTCGAAAATTAAAGAAAATACTAACTTTCGCGTTATCGTCGTTCTACAAATGTGAAAATGAGTATAACTCTTAATCGTCAAGCGCAATGTTGCTCTATTTTACGCAAATTTGACGGCAATTTGTAAAAAGCACGACGAATTACCGAAAAAAGGAAATTCCGGATATTTTTGGATATTATTCAAAGAGGAGCGACGCAGAATCGAGTTGGTCCGTTTGAATCAGAACACACGGTACATCAGCGATGCACAAAGGGTGTTAACGGTTGGACATACGTAGATACATACGTATACGTGCGTGTACGTACATAATTGTTTTTTTTTCGTTCTTTACCTTCGTTCTTTACGATCCACATTTGCAGTTCTCGTGAGTACTTGATTTCTTCTCCCCTATTCCTTTTCTTTTTGGTTTGCAATTAACACTCTTCTCGACACTCTCGTGGACGACTCGCAGATCTTCGCCCACGAAACTACACACGCACACACGAAGGGGTTTTCCTGGTAAACTCTCGAGGACTCTATGTCTTAATTATTTGTCGCTCGTGTCCTCCAACTTTTGTCTCCGAGCTTCTCAACGCTCGCCTTTTTTTTTACGAATCCGCAACTACGCAAGGAGTATTAAAATGGCTCATTAGAACGTTCACCGGAAAGTCGTGCAATTCCACGAAACCGTGATTGCACAGCCGCGATGAAATGTTCAATGATACGAAGTATCGTGCGAAAGCTGGAAAAATAGTCCTGTGCCCGATCGCGAGATAAGTCGACGTGCATCGAGAGAAATTACGTTCAGGATGCATATAATTCTTGAAAGCAAAATTACATTGCAAGCATAATAGCTAAGGTAAAATTGCACTAGGAGTGAAATACGTTAGCAAAAAATTGACGGGCTATATCTACTTAGGTGAGTTAAAAATTGCATTTTCCAAAAATATTTCTATTGGATAGTATAAATCATTTAGCTATATTGCTTGAAAATTTTATTGAAGTGTCTCTGAAATCGAATGAGCTACATCTTCTAACAGTCTGCTGGGCGACCAAATTACAAACTTTAAACGTATGTTTTCGAAACACTGTTTTTAAAGTCGGTGGACATAATATCTCGAGAACCATTTGATAGATTGTTTTGGAATTTATAGGAGATAGGGTGATAAACATTTTGAGGTCGTTGACGATCGTACTCTTTTAAAATCGATCTTCATTTTTTAATAGTTACGTAAAAATTACGACTTTTTTAATGGATTTTGCATGCTCGAGTTTTAACTCGTCGCCACGTTGTTAAAAAAACAGATTTAAAAAGTTGACGATCGTCAACGACTTGGGTTTATTGTTAACTTGAATAACCCGTTTGGTTTTTAGATTTCGGATGGACCGTTCAAGCTGGAGAGTGTCCACTGCCAAACTTTGCGAAAAAAATCCAACATCTGCCGGTGCCCATGTTTCTGTTGTTTTTCTGTATTTTTTAGTGCTTTTTGTACCTTTGTGTTGAAAAAATACTTTTCTTTTTCACCAAACGTTTTGCAGAAAATTTTTGGAATTCGGCCATTTTTTTCGGGTCTCTGGGTAGATGCAGCCCCTTAAGTATAATACACGGAAGTGAAATGACATTTCGTGTGTGCAGCTGTACTTGTGTTTTCTTGTAACAGTGAGTACAGGAATAGGAGGTTATTGGCATACGTCTCGTTGGTTGGGTAACCACATTAATGGAGTAACACGATCTGACAGTACGAGCCAGCATCCCATATCCCACATCTTATGTGAGAGACAATTAGAATCGTTTGGCAGGTCAACACATAGTATTACGTTTCCATTTCTACTTTAAGTCAACGTATTTTTTCCGGATAGCGAGCTTAGGGGGTAATCACATTCCATATTATCCACGAATTTTAATGAAAATTGAAAGCTTTGGGGAGAAAAAATGGTGAATTCGTGTCCAGAGGGTACATCCATATGGACTCATGAACGAATATTTAGAATCCAAATTTTTCCCCATTTCGGCCAAAAATAAGTTTCTTCACTGAATCATCAATTGATTCTTTTTCATTTCGATTTGGAACCCCATTCTATGCTTATTCTCTTAGTTGAGGTTCCCACTTTGGAATGCCGTTTCTTTAACGGAGTTTCGATGATTTTGCGATTTTTGGCAGAATTTCAAACACGAACTATCGATTTTTTCTCATTTTTCCGTACATACCCGTTCGCCCCTTTTTTGGCCATTTTTAAGTAGATTTTCGAGAAAACCAATTGGAAAATTGAGATGATGAGACGGCGTTCTCTAAGTCTACCAAAATCCTTTTCAGATCACCCCCAATGAATCTCCGTAAGGCAAACAGGACCACCGCACGGCTGTTTGAAATTTCGCGATTTTGGCGACTCCGCAAAAGTGGGCAAAAGGGTCGGGAATTTTTTTTTCAACATACAAACGCTTTTAAGCGTCTATCTGATGGGATTTTTTTCGCCAATTATTTCTGTCACTGGGTTTTGTCGAAAGCTCAAAATTACGTCGGCAAAACGAGATAAACCTCTTTTTCCAAGATTCTGCCAACCTTTTGTAAAAATTCAGGAGATGAAAATACATCGATATTTATTCAGAAGAAAAAAAATTAAGCCAAATCTCTATTCGCACTTTATCCAAAAAAAGCTTCTTCATTCAATCGCCGTTAATTTAATTTTTCGTTCCGATGTGAAACTTCACTCTGCGAGCATTCCCTTTGCAATTGTTTGCTCTTCAGACTGCTTTTGATTCGTCGAGCTACAATTATTTTTCCATTTTTGCCACAATTTCAAAGTCGGACCATCGCATTTCGCGACTTTTTTCATAATCTAAATGTCAATTTTCAGTTTTTAGAAATATTTCGAACGAGCAGAACCGTTTTGAAGCGTCAATAAAGCCGAGAAGTGGAAAAACCTGAATTTGAATTAGCGTATTTTCTTTTTACCTCTTAATACTGGAGTAAGTAATAGCTTTGTAAATCTCACACAAAACTGAGGGGAGAATGACTCTAGACGAGGAAAAAACTGCTTATTTTCATGATTTTTTTTATAAAGGAAATATTTCTCCACTATTTTTGCGACTTGGAGTATATTTTATGACTACTTTTGGCTGTTACATGGTTTTTTTTATTGATCTGTAAAACTGGGGGGTATAAGATGGTCGGCTAACTAGGTTGCAGCGGACGTTGTCAGACGGCGTGACACGTAGCGTTGGCGGGATTAATCTGAAAAAAAAAACCAATGAAGACTTTCCTTTCGTTAACACTCATACGCAGAATATGAAAAAAGAAAAAAGGAGAAATGTTGAAAACCGATAAAATGGTACCCTTTGAAACCAAAAAATCGAATTTTCCGAAAAAATGGTTACATTTCGCAATAAAAAATCCCTTTTTTTTATTTTTGAAAAACTCTTATGGTCGTGTTTTAGATAATAAGGTTAGAAAGATTCATACCAAATTTCATCATAATCGGTCGATTAGTTTTTTAAGCTATGCGAATATAATAAATTTAATATAATAAATTTAAAAAGACGAATAAATAAAAAATGCCATGTAACAGCGAAAAGTAGTGATAAAACATACCTTAAAAGCGATGAAGAAACTTTGCTTTTTAAAAATCTGAAAAACAGCAAATTTTTTTCTCGCCCAAGGGCATGTTTCCCCTTAATCACAAGTTATTTCTTTTTCTCGTTATTCGCCTGCTTTAAAATCGGGCCCACGTAGACAGATCAATAAGAAGTGTGCGAATCATGCTTCCTTTTTCTTTCACCGTGCATTTTTATTACCTAGCTCGTGAGCTTTGCCATGCGGTAATATAGTGCACGTACGCGAGGTGCCTATAATCCCCTCGTAAGCCCGGAGCGATTTCCGCCATCGCCAAAGACGAAACGAGCGGGATGTGTTAAAAAAGAAGCGAAAAAAAAAACAAAACAAAAAACGTCAAAGATCGAGTTATAGAGGTGAGCGTTTGTGCAGCAGGAAAGCGAGCGGAGCAACGGGGGACCATCCCCTCGCGAAATGTCACATTTCCTCCTTTCTCGTTGTTTCGCAAAAAGAACACTTTGCTCAGCGACAATTCCCCTTTTCGAGGCTGCAGCTCGCGCAGAGACCTCATCGAGATGCACACGCTTCGTCGTGGCCAAAGATGCAGGATTTCATGGCCAGTGTGTGCCTTTTTTTTTGCATTCGTACGCACATACGTACATATATGTCCCGTATGACAATGATTGCAAGGTCGATGAGCCTGGAGCGAGGAACAAGAGTTCCCTCCAGGTGTTCCGGAATACGAGCGGTGCAAGTTTTTCTTTCGACTATCCTTGAAAAATCGACAACGTACGGTGACGTTGGAGACCTTTTAATCGTTGCTCTGGTTCGAGTTATTTTACCCTCACGGTTCGAACGACTGGGTTGCCATAATCATACGGCGTTGACGATAAAAAACGATTCACCAATTATCAATGAAATTACAAAGACATTCTGGTTAATCGTACCTTACGGATTGATGCTGTGGGGTGAATAGTCCTGAATTCCTGTCGTCGATAAGTATCGCATGTGCGGACATAATGATGAGGGCTGTAGTGGAATTGCCTGGATAATCACTCTGATTATTTTGTCAGTAGCTTACTTATGATAATAAATAAATATGCTTGATGATATTCCGAAAAATTATTGTAAATATGATTGCAGATATTTTCTAAACTCCTGTAAATATAATTAAATACCATTTGAACACGTTTGTGAATAAGATGAAGATGATCATGCGTAATATCTAAATGTCTTGATAATCATTTTTGTCCCGCAAATTTGTTAGTTTTGGACCATTTTTATTTTGTTACGTGGTAACGGTAAAAAAATGATATTGAAGTTTGCACAGCTGGAATGCAACGAATGTTAATTCCTTTTAATTGTCTTATTTTTGTGGCCAATTCAGGATGTGAAAGTCACTCGAACATTTTTACTAATTCTCGTATGACGTTGAAGTTTGCAACGTTGGAACGCAATGAAAATTAATATTTTTGAATTCCTTTGATTTACTTTGGCACATTTCGCCGGCGAATTTTTTTGACGATACGCATTTGGCGATCTACTATGTAAATTAACGAAAAAGAGATCTTGTGTAAAAATAAAAATAAGGAAACTAAAATGTAAAGAGGAACTTTCGTTGTATTTTAACGATGCGAACCTAAACACCATATTCTTGTCAGTGATTTACGACTTCAGTTTGCACAAAAAAACTTTGGATAATTATAAAAAAAAGTTCGTTGCATTCCAACGATGCAAACTTCAACGTCACGTAAAAAGACAATATTTCCCCTGCGAAATATAAGAAATTGTTGTTCACTATTGCCATCGTAAAAGCATTTCGAAAAACGTCGTCTCCATTTCCGACATTCCAAAGAAATGACGAATTTATTTACACGAGACATCGAATATACGAGAAAAATGATACGCTACAAGTATGTACATAATTTAACGATTGACATTACTTTCCCGGCGAGTTACTATCGATTGGAATTATGGCCAATGTCGACTGACATGATGTGGCAAAGCAAAAAATGGTATTAAAAAAACGGAATTGACGCAGTAGAAATATCGTTTTGAAATATTGATAGGACAGCTGAATGGATGATTTATTTTTGAAACGCTTGAAATGTGTTTTTTTAAACGACCACGAGATATAACTTGCAGGGAGGAAGGATCCTTGCGGTGCTTCGAAAAATATAAAAGCATTTTATTGCTTTCATTCTTCCCTCGCTATGAAAGTAGCCCGATCGGAAACCAAAAATATGGAACGGGAGAGAGGTTGTAAAAGGACGAAAAAGAAAAGTTAAGGTTGGAATGAGAAGCTTCTCGCTTTTAAAAAGCGCGATGCACATGTTGACGATAAAACGGTCAAGCATCCCCTCTCTCTCTCTCTCTCTCTCTTTCTCTATCTCTTGATATATATATAAAGTACACACCAACCATATAAATGCTCGAACATTCGTGGTCGCAGGATACAGCCTCGATTCGTTCGTGAAAAATATACCCTCGAGTAACACGGTGGCAAGAAACGTTCGAAGACTCTCGCAAAACTGGTGTAACCACCGTCGATACACGCACACACACGTATGGGTATATCATTGAAAATCATACCTTGTCGTGACTGTGGTTAGTATAAAATTACCGACTGCGAATTCAAATAAATATTTATGCGTGTATTTCCCTACAATGGACCTCCCACTATTCAGTAGGAATTTTGAGCAACGTACTGCGTTTTGATATTCAACAAATAACAGAGTACCTTCCAATGCAGACATTTTCGTAGGGCCCCAATTGGATTCCTATACTTGACCCTACTTCCTGATAGGGATCCAATGGGCCGTCGAATTGGATGTCTATACTAAAACGTCACAATTGGAATACAATGTACGAATCCAATTTAGATCCTAAAGGATTCCCAGATTATTGTACAGAATTCGATACGGTTCTTCGAGGATCCCATCGCATTCTGTACGTCGAATTTTCTAGACAAAATATGTAGATATACGAAATGGGTGGATCTTTAAAAAGCGTACAAATCTTAGCTTAAAAACGTATAAATTGGTTAAAGGGGGAGATAGATACGCATAGGCAAGGAAAACATTGCTGATTTTCATGTTTTTTTTTAACGGAAAGATTTCTCCATTTTTAAGACTCAGGGTATGTTTTATTACTACTTTTGGCTGTTACATGGTATTTTTTTTAATCCTTAAAAACGACGGAGCAATGGCACGGGATAGGGCTGTGGTAGGATCTAGGGACTCCCCGACAACTTTCCGTACGGGTTTTTTTTTAAATACCGTTATTCATTTACCATTGGCTTGCAACGATAAAATAAAAATATAAGTAAAAATAAAAATAACAGGGCGAATGCTGGCTGAAAATTATTTTCGTATTTCAGAGCGTCGACATTTTGACATATTCGATTAAGCGTAAGAGGAGAGATTTTATTTGTAAGAGTGGTTTACACTCATCCCAAGGAGAGTGTAGAAAAACGGTTCAGCTGTTGTGACCCTATGACCGCGAGAGAGGCTCCGATGAAGAAAGAGGCACGTTCACTTTCTATCGCAAAAGAATAAATGCGATTGTACTTTTTTTTTAGTCGCTCACCTCGTTCATTCTCATCGATGAAAAAAGGCACCTGTTATATGACTACCCGTACTGGCCCTCCCTCCCACCGGGCTCTCTCCATAAAAAATACAATATAGACTGTCAAAATGTACGTATAGACCATAAAGCGCTGAAAAATATGGTTCGGCTTCAAAGTTACAGAGGTATGGACGGGAAAAACATAATATTGTCAGAAGTGAGAAATACGTATGACACGTTTATTTCCCAGCCACCATCATTGAAATCTTATACTCATTTTAGGATCTATCTGATGAATTAATCGTTGGATTATTGCATAATTGTCCTGTCGTGCATAATTATTCAACATTTGTGCGTTTATTAATATTTGCATGGCAAAATTGTCGTAATTTTATGTTTGTTCTATTTCCATCAGATAGCAATCGTACGCCTAACAGTTACTGACATATGAGGAGTTGGCGAATAAAACCAAACTTGTCCACACTACGTCAATTTTATTTTTTTCGTGTTTTTCGACCACACCTTTGTTAGCTCTCAAAATATTTGAAATCAAATCCGGCTCTTAACTCCTCAAAATTTCCTAAAAACTGCCTTTTCAAGCGCAGCGGCAGTTCCTAGGCACAAAAAGAAAAAAAAATATTTTTTTTAAGTTGACGTAGTGTGGAACAGTCCGGTGTTGTTCGCCAGCTCCTCATATGTTTGGAAATGCTAAATATGGCATCTTCGAAAGCGTATATACATTCATTTTTTCATTTGAAATTGAAAATGTTGGGAAAAACATGATAAAGAGATATCAATTTTTCGTGTGCTGAAATGTGTTATTCTTTAAAACTCAATGAGATCTAAGGCGACTAAAAAAATAATCTATATGTCCGAATATTTTTTACAAACATGAGTACATATATGCATTTTTTCTATGTACATTTTTTTGTCCATCCGATTGTATATACCAGGTGCAGAAGTATGAAACCGGAATTTTTTTGTAAAAATAACACGTCTGTTGTTTGAAAATGATAAAAAACGAATGGAGACGGCTTTCTGCGTCACATTCAATTGATCCGCGAGTTCTTGTGGACTTTGAGTATCATCTTCATCCGATAGGGCTTGCAATTCGTTGTCGGCGAACTTTTACAGTGGTTTCCCACGCTCTTCGTTTCTCACGTCAAAATCAAGACTTTTGAATTTTTTTTACTAACTCGAAACTGCGTTTTACCGAGAGCATATTCACCGTAAGCTTCGTCAAGCATTCGATGCGATCCTGCAGCAGTTTTCTTCAAATGACAACAGAAAACCAATGTAGTTCGTAGGCACAAAACTCGACATGTTTAAGGATGTTGAGTCCCTATGAAACATGTTAATGTTAATTGTTCAATAAATAGCTTCTTAATCGTCATGAAATTTTTACACGACCTCCTGAATACTTCACGTAAAAACATACCAAATTTTTAGAATTCTATCATCATTACTTCAACCTCCTTAAGGGTTGAAATAAAAAATGATAAGAAAATTCTGAAAATTTGATATGTTTTTGTATGAAGTATTTAAGAGGTCGTGTTAAAATTTCACGACGATTAGGAAGCTCGTTATTAAAAAATTAACATTTTGTTAAGAACAATTTTTAAGAGAGATAAAAAAAAATTTATCAATAAACTTCGTATTGTTTCCGTTGCTTTCAGTATATTGTAGATATTATGAAATTGAGAGGTCAAAAAAAAACTTATTGCAAAGTTACATCAGTTTCCATAAAACAAAATTTAATTTGTGAATGTTAATTGTTCAATAACGAGCTTCCTAATTGTCGTGAAATTTTTATACGACCTCTGATATACTTCATACAAAAACATACCAAATTTTCAGAATTTTATCATCATTTGCGATTTGGGACTCAACATCCTTAAGGTTATAGAAAAACATACCGGTATAGGGAATTTGTACCAACTATAGCACCGTCTATAGGGAAATTCCGGTTTCATACTTCTACACCTGGTATACGAGTGTCTCAAAACGAACACGAAAAAACGAAGCGATTCAACATTTTTCATCTCGTTTGTCCGCAGGTACTGCTTGATGCGGCACAGGTCCTGGAACAAGTGAGCGCAGCGCCGGTACAGCCGCGCAACGACGTACTAGCCGGTACGGAGTTTCTGTCGGTCTTCATAAACGGTGCAATGGCCCCGGTGCCGGTGGCGCCGCCATCGCCCAGACGTCGCGGTTACCGACGAGGTGGCACGCTACATACGACCGGTGACAACATTCCAGCGGAGTCACGGCAGAACGAGGCCTCGATCTACCGAATATCCCGCGCACCATCGAGTCCGCGGCCTTTCGCTACGAGATCGGGAAATCGGGAGGAAAGCCCACGATTTTACTCGATGCATCAGCGAACGACCGAGGGTAGAAACGGGCCGAGTACGTTATCGGCTGAGATTGGAAATTCGGGTGAGATCGGTACGAACGTGAAGCAGGATCAGCATCGATCGCACCAATCATCGCGGATCGTGCATCAGCTTAACCGAGGCCAGAAGATGTCCACGATACTGAATCGCGAAACG
Source organism: Ophion costatus (assembly GCA_951751655.1). Lineage (NCBI taxonomy): Eukaryota > Metazoa > Arthropoda > Insecta > Hymenoptera > Ichneumonidae > Ophion > Ophion costatus. Next base: position 24,532,805 of record OX632357.1, on the reverse strand, counting down.
ATGTCAAGATCGAACGTCAGCGATCACGCGGGCTCGCTCGGTAACATCGTGATCGGTAAAAATCGCCCGAACCAGAGGAACGTTAATCAAAAGGTGATAGGGGTGAGTGTGACATCAACGGTGGAGGCGACACCGTACAGAGTCCGAGTCGAGCATCACGATGCGGACAGGAAATCTGCAGTTGTGACGCGTCCACCGATCTCGGAATCAACCTTGACCGTGGCGTTTGACGGGACACCCGGAAGGATTGCACCTGGCGGATCAATGGCATTGACGACTGCCGGTGCGACAACGACAACGCTGATGACGATGTCAACGACGTTGCCAACGACAGCCAGATCCATCGCAACAACCGTCACACCACAGCCGGCGCATCTGGTGACGGAAGAACTGAGCAACATCGTTTCGGAGTCCAACAGAAGCGAATTTTCCGTCGACGAGGGTTTGCCTAAAACGAGCTGGCGCAACAGATCCCCGGTAACGGGAAGTTCGGTAATCGAACGTACCAGCACTGTGTCACCCGGCTTCTCGGCCTCCCCACTCGACTGCACCTCAACCGCCTCGTTATGCGCGAGGCATCATCAACAGAGGGAGACCCAAGTAGCGGACTCGCAAGAGACCAGCACGAGCCTCGAGCCCGTCGAGGAGAGCTACGAAGTGGCCGAGGACGATTTCGAACCCCTGGAGATACACATGGAACCCCACGAGATACCCGAACAGTTGCATCAGGCGCGCAAAGCTGGCAGACGTTACGAGGCGACCAACTACAATCAACCGGCCAAAGTTTATCCCCATCAGGCGTCGAAAGCGTACGAAAAATCACCGAGATCTTACGGTGAGACGGCAGGCGGAAGAGTCTATTCCCAACCGGAAGTGAATTACGGCGAGCCGGAGAGAGTGTACTCGGAACCGGCCAAGATCTACGGCGAACCGTCCAAGGTGTACAGCGAACCGTCCAAGATCTACGGCGAACCGGCCAAAGTTTACGGCGAGCCCGAGAGAATCTACGGCGAGCCGGCCAAAGTTTATTCCGAGCCTGCGAGAGTTTACGGCGAGCCTGCCAAAGTTTACGGAGAACCGGCGAAGGTGTACAGCGAGCCTAGCAAGATCTACGGATCGGACGGGAGACCCGTCGACCACGGTCTTCATCGCGGCGAAGAGCCGGAAGAGGAAAATTACGAGGTCGACGAGGCTGTGAGCGTCGGCAGCAACGGCAACGTTCACGGACCACAAACGCCCACGGAATCCTCGCCGATTACGTCACCGAAGCCACCAGCGTCGTCAGGAACGTCTCAGGATTCCAGCGACGGCCGCAAGGTTGGCTACGTCGTCGAGGACCGTAATTATCGAAAGTACAGGGTCGAGGAGAGAACGCCCGACGGCTTCATCGTTGGGGAATACGGTGTGGTCAGTCACGACGACGGGTCGCTACGCGGTGTACGATACACGGCCGATGGTACCATCGATCCTCGGCTCATCTACGACGCCCTCATGAAGTTTCTCGCCCTCTGAGACAGCCAAATCTCTCGAGGGCCACTTTGGCTTAAAACTAATCATAGGCGAATACGAAAGGTGACGAGACCTCGCGGTATTAATCACCTCGTTCCAAAAGAACGAGCGGAGTCTGGCAATCCGTCAAGTGCATCGTAGCTCCATCCGATGATGGCAAATGGACAGCTAATGGACTTCACCTTGACGCTTCCAGTAAAGCAAACCTGCTGGACATCCAGGCGAATTCTTCCTAAAAGCAATTAGATGACTTTTCGACCACTTCGCACGAAGATTTGCTCCACCGTAATTTTGGAACGAGGCACCTAGACACACGCACGTGTCGATGCGACGTCGCTCAGCCGAACGACTGATTACTGTTTCTTTCTATCATTTTCACCCGTTCTCTTTCATCTTCTCTCTTCACTCTCCACGCCCCTCATCCGCGCTCTTTCCTCATTCCGTTTTCTCGTATCTCCAACTCTTGCCAACTCAACTGCCTCACTCGTAATATTTAAGTGGCACGTCCGCGGGACACGCTCGCATAATTTTGTCCATGAATGAGCGGCCCGGCTATGCCTCTCCCGTATCCTGGGATTGGCCTAGATTAGTCAGAGGAGAATGATGTGCACCCGCGATTCCGCCGGAGGACGAGGGACATCCTCGTCATGTCTTCGCTTTAACGGTTACAGGGACGAGCGATTCTACAAACGAATAGACTATTGTGCAATAAGTGACGGTAGCAACGGATCGTGCTTTTTCCTTGATTGTGAAGAAAAGAAAAAAAGAAACGAACGAACAAAGCCAACGCAAAAAAAAGAGATACGCCAAATATACCAACGCGTCTCCGAAGATTAAGTCAGTAAGCAAAGAGTCAATCGTGTCAGTCGCGCGGGCTGCTTACCCCATCAATCACTTCGGACGAGATAAGAGAGAGAGAGAGAGACACACAATGTAACGTTTTAATGTACAGGCGATCGAAGACAAGAAGCACGAGGCAACGGAGATACTATGGAAACACCGAGTTTTCAACTTTTGCTTCGATTTATCATCGTTTTTCGAAAAACAAAAAAGAAACGATGCTAATCCCTGTACTCGTGTGTCGTGAAAGCTTCTGTGATGAACAATTACGTTCGTTGAATCGCAGCAGCCAGAGCCAACCGGAAATGCTACGGCTGTACAGCGGCAATTTTGTTCAATCGTTGATATCGAATGGAGTAACAGAGTAGGCGATAACGGCGATCGATTAAAATCGTACGATCCGGGGAGATGAGCTTTTTTTACAGTGGAAAAATCGCCCATCACCGGGCTCCGCCGCTGCGATCGTTTAATTATAAATAATAATTTAATAAAATGTATACGCGATCGTATAACTTGTCACGGCAGCTCTTTCGACGCGAAACGAAAGAACGGCGGACGAGAGGATGCAACGTTCTTGGGAGCTCATGGCTTGAGGATGAGAATTTTAGTGCCTAAGACGCCGACCCGAGGCGTCAATAAAGTGTATCTCAATCGACGAGACGAATTCTCCCACCGGAGAGTTCACTAGTGCTTGATAATATTTTATTTGTTATTATTATTTTATTATTGATACTATTATTATTATTGTACGTAGATGTAACTTAGTCGGTTATCCTCATTACCTCAATTATTGAGATAGTTCCTCACGCTCTTTGACGAAGCAATAACGAATTTATTGCCGCGGATCTTGCCGGATCCATCGTCGACGAACATCGTGTTTTATAGATAAAAATATTACTTTCTTCCGATGCATCAGACGGGCTTGGGTTCGATTGACTCGGTGCTGCATTTTCTTTTCCTTTTTTTACTTTATTTTGCCACGGTATCCACATTTTCCGTCGAGATCAGCTTGGATAAAAATAATTCCTAGTGAAAAGAAGCCCGAATCGAAGAATGGTATTTATGATTTTTTTTAAACTTTATTTTGCCACGGTATCCACTTTTTCCATCGAGATTAGCTTGGATAAAAATAATTCCCAGTGAAAAGAAGCCCGAATCGAAGAATGGTATTTATGATAGTTTTGTGTCGTCACGACGAAATATACGCTGCGAGAGGGACAGATGTTGATGCTCATTTCGACAATTTTTTTTGTCGAGCCTTTCAAATTCTCATGTTGTACTCACGATAAGCATGATTGATGCCCGATGCTTAGTCGCGTAAGTGAAATTTCAATACGTAAGATATATGCATTGTAGGTAATATTTACTGTAAAAGCATATACAATTTATAGCGTGTTGCGTGTTTGTGTGCCACCGCCATTTCTTTTTTCTCGAAAACGATTTTTTTTTAAAAATAAATCCATTGTCATAAAGCTTTTTGCGTTGTCTTATTTCCACCTATGAGAGGGAGTCCAGAGAGGCGTTTTGTGGAACCAATTGATTATGAGCATTGATTCAAAATCCGCGTTGAAATATTATTCAAAAAAATGCTTCACGAAAGTGTACCAACTTTTTTTTGTTCCGTCAAATCTCCGGAGTAATTTTTTTTTCTAAGTGTTACATATCATTCGCAAGTAAAATTTCCAGAAAAAATTGGATTGTGGGGGCCTTCTCTTCCGGAGACCTCGGGGCTTCAGCCTCCGTGGACCCTCCTTTTTTAATTTTTATTATCATAGAGAAATATCTTATTATTACTCCCCGAAAAACGCCTTCTGTGCTAGCCTCAACATTGTCTTTTACAATTTTCTTCGCCCTCATTGAATCCTCATCGACCACAATGAGTACGAGTTTCATCAGCAACGAAGGAACGAGACGAAGGTGTTTTGCAAGATGATTTCGATCGATATATCGTACCAGGAAATCGTGAATTAAAGGTAGGGCGTTGCCTGAACGAAACGATCATACATGCTCCTGTTTTTTTCCCTGGCCAATGAAAATGACCGTTCATTCACCATGACCGATGAATTCGGCGGATCGAATCATCCGATAATTTATGCACAGCTTCATCGAGCAATCCCGAATAATCGTCGGTGCACTCGAGCAGTGATTACGAGAGTGGAAAAAAAGGTTAACAAAAATTCTACAAGCGTAAGTACAATTTCATCCACAATCGGCGATTATCATCACTTGCGGACACAGATTGCGGATATTCACTCGTATCTTTGAATTAAGGGGGTAGATACCTTTAGGTGAGGAAAAAAATTACTGATTTTCATTTTTTTTCTCTTAAAATTATTAATCTTAAAAAATAGCAGAGGTGTGACACGGTTTTCTAAGTAGTGATACGTAGCATCGGCGTGATTAATCTGAAAAAAATCACTGAAGATTTTTATTTTATTAACACTCATACGCAGAATATGAACCAAGCAAAAGTGAAAGATGTTGAAAATTGATGAAACGCTTTGCTCTGAAACAAAAAGATCGAACTTTCCGAAAAATGGCTACATTTTGCAGAAAAAAATACCTTTTTTTTTCATTTTTAAAAACATTTACGATCAAGTTTCGAGAAATAAGGGTAGAAAGATTCAAACCAAATTACAACAGAATCGGTCGATTAGTTTTTTAGCTGTACGTCAAGCCAGTTTTGAAAATGCAGTTTAGAAGACCGCGCCATACCTCTTCCATTTTTACGGATTAATTTTTTTTTAAACCACACAACAGCCATATATAGTAATAAAACATCCCCTAAGTCTTAGAAAATGGCAAAGAAATCTTTCCTTTGAAAAAAAATCATGAAAATAAGCGATTTTTTCCTCGCCTAAAGGTATGTCCCCCCTCAACGTTTACGTCGTTCTCGACTTGTACCCCTGTATACTTATCCCCGTAAAAAAAAGAAGGATATGCACGCGCAGCGTAACCTTCTTTTGGCACAGGGCGATTATTATCAAACGTCGAGTCTTTCGCGGTATGCCAAGTAAGTAACAGGAAGAAAAGAAAGATCACGAGCAATTGTCTTGCTTGCGTCATCGAGCGATCGATCACCGCCCGCGACCACTCAATTAAATTGCAGCTAAGGACTTTATCCCCGACGACGAGGGTCATTATAATCGACCTCTCCAGACCACAAAAACCCAACCGTGAGAGGTAGTCCCTTCCGATTCTTATGAAACTGACCATATTTGTAGAGTGGGTCAACTATTCGACAGATATTTTTGAATATCCGCAGGATCTCAATTTCGGGGTATGAAACGCGACCTTGAAAGTCTGGTTTTTGCACTTTTGGCAGTGGCTTTTGAACAGATGTAGATAGATTTTTTGTCGAACAAAAATGGAGGGGTATCTGTCATAGGAACGTGAAAGTAGCCGAGTCACGCGAAATTTTGAACCATTGAGGAGGTACGATCATTACTACGAATCCAACTTTCGGATTTGAAATTTTTATACGATTTTGCCGAATACATTTTGCGCCTATTGCCAAAGTTTGAGCTATTTTGACCGTTTAGTTTTTTTTGCACTAAAACTGCAAAGTCGAGCACTTTGAGTTACCGAAGCACGTCGTCTTATGGAGACGGTCAACCGGAAGTGCGGTGATCGTGGTTTTTCTGCTCACGTATCCAACTAAACCCGTTGAAAAACTGAAATTCGATAGATTAGATATAATAGATATGTAAAAAAAATAAGAAAATCAATCTTCACCGTGTAGTTAAAGTACTTCATTACAAGAAAGTTTCAAATTCCGGTTGAAAATGGTCAGAACGACGAAATAGCACTCACAGACTTACCAACGTCGCGAGTAACAGCTGATGCATTTGGCGAACATAACCCAGCTTTGTTTGGAAATTAATTTGAATAGAAGTCGCCACAAAATATGCAAACAACAATTTATGGAGTTTTATAATTTATCACGTATCAATAATATGTATAATTATATTCTGCCTATCGTGTTAATTCCGCTGAGGTAATTCAAGCCTATTTTAATAGGCTTGAATTCGAGCCAATTTTAATAGGCTTAAATTTTATTACGTTAATATTATTACGAAGATTACTACCGAGTCGTTGACAATCTAAATTTTCAGTTTTTATTCGTTCACGTGCAATAAATTCATCATTTACCACAACATTTGGCACACTATAATCGATAATACGATTAATCAACATAAGTAAACAACAATCAGAGCAGCTGCGGGTAAAATAAACTTAGACTCTTTTTTGATCCCGTGGAAGTGATCGTACCTCCTTAACGCGGTAAATTTTTGCTAAATGTTAGCGAAAAGTTTGAGGGAGCTTTCAACCCCTTAATTGCGAGATATAGACAAGCAACCAAACACACGTGTCAGCTTTTTTCATCCTCCTCTCAAGCAGATCTAAAGCTTTGGAAATGGGCGTTGAAAATACAAGTTTCTCAAATAAACAATAGGCAATTCGTTGTTATTCTTATCGCAATCGTCATAAATCTGTAGTACTCGAATAGTACAATATTTTTGCCATTTTTTCTACCTCGCTGTGTTTCAACGTAATAACAAACAAAACAAAAAAGCACCGTGGGAATTGATGCTTTCCTCGATTTTTTTCCAGAGAAAAAGCATAAAAGTAAACCATAAAACGAAGAAACCGTTTTATACACAAACGATAAAAGCATAAATTTCAAGGGTGCTTTTCTCGTTTTTTTTTTGTGACAACTTTGAAACGGAGCAAGGTAGAAAAAAAATGACAAAAATAGGATTCCGCAGATATGAACAGATGCGTGACGAATATTTTTACCCCCGTCTCCAAATCTGCCAGCCGTCATCTGCACCTCGGAGGGACACTTTGCACGGTTTCCTTGGAAAAGAGCATCGAGAAAGAAAAAATGTCGACTCCTGCAACCCCGGTTCATTAAATATACACTCAGCAGATGCATGCAAATAACTATAATTTCAAACGAGTAAGATCCCTTCCCCTTACACATGACCCAGGTGCTATTAATCACTCCACTTTTTCTTACTCGTTCAATCTCGTTTTTCTCGCGTCCCACACGGGAGGTCCATCGAACGTATCAATGGCACTCTCAGCTACATGTTTATTTTATTTTTTTAAATTTGCATTTGCTGACTACGGTTTAACCCATGAGCGTTCATAGACCCACCCTGGCAACTTGGGAGAGGGCGTGATTTTATACACTGGACGTATATACGTGGAGAGGTTCTGACGCGCCGAGCGGAACGGGGACAATGGTAATTCCATCTAGAAGATAATCGGCCCGACGACGAGCGAGGTCGAGATCGAAGCAAGTTGTATACGTATCGTATGACAACTATATACTTATAAAATATGTATTTGTATTTATATATTTAGGGAAAGATTATTTTGGAGGCATTCGGCTTCAGTGATCCTCTCTTCATGGTAGCCCATTGCCAACCTACTCTTAGGGGGGAGATACTTTTAGGCGAGGAAAAAGTGGCTGATTTTCACGACGTTTTTTAAGGAACGATTTCTTCATAAATTTTTTAGACTTTTGAGGGTAGCTTTTGTTACTACTTTTGGCTGTTACATGGTATTTTTATATCAATTAAAAAATGGTGGGCGTATGGTACAGTCTTCTAAACGGGTTACGGCGGATATTGCCCGACGGCGTGACACGTAGCATGGGTAGGATTAATCTGAAGAGAACCAACGAAGATTTTTTCTTCCATTAACACTCGTACGCAGAGTATGAACCAAGAAAAAGTTGAAACTGTTGAAAATCATTTAAATGGTATGCTTTGAAACAGAAAGTTTGAATTTTCAGAAAAAATGGGTATATTTTGCAATATAAAAATACTTTTTTTTTTGTAATATTTAAAAAGATTTAAAGTCACCTTTTAGGTAATAAGGTTAGGAAGATTTGTACCAAATTTCATCACAATCGGTCAATTAGTTTTTTAGCTATACGTCACGCCAGTTTTGAAAATGCGATTTAGAAGACCATGCCATTCCTCAGCCATTGTAAGAGATTAATTTTTTTTTAAATACCATGTAACAGCCAAAATCAGTAATAAAGCATACCATCAGTTTCAAAAATGGTAAGAAAATCTTTCCTTTTGAAAAAAATCATAAAAATCAGCAAAATTTAGCTTGCTCAAAAGTCCACCCTTGAATGAGCCCCCCTTAAATTGCGCGATCGTCCTTTCGACGATACTGGGCGATGCTCGAGAAGCAAGTGGTGTCAAGCATCGGCTAATGAGAGAACATCTTTTCTCACGGGTGGCAATATAATACGATTATTTATAGGCTGAGGTTAGCCGTCCGGTTATCGGACGAATAAGCGTATGTTATTCGTCCGGACAGCGGCCAATTTCACGCGGTTCACGCTGTACAACGCCCCAAACAAACAATCCCAAACACAGAGACCCAAACCCAAACATACAAACTCAAAATGACAAGCCCAAGAACCCAAACCCAAATAAAACGACGCAACCCAAACTAAACAAACACACCCAAACAATGCAACGAAAACGCGAACAAACCCAAACACCACAAACCCACAAAAACCAAAAATCAAACAAAACCAACCAACCCGAACCCAAACACAACCAACCAGCCCAAACCCAAACAAAATTATAAACATTTTCTTCGGATGACTACGTGTAAATTATTTCTCCGGATAGTCTGTTGAACAATTTAACTCATTCTATCCGGACAATTATATATATGTTGTTCGTTCGGATACTAGCTTACACCAATGACAATAATATGTACGTCTACTGGAAATACGGCGTGAACTGATTGTGAGCCGCTATCCGGACGAACAACATACGCTTAATCGTCCGATAACCGGACGGGGAGACACTCCGTTATTTATAACGTAAACGCAATCCACGCACTTTATTGTCGCAAATAAACAAGCCGTCTGAATATTTCGAGATACATCGGCTATAATTATAACGATGATGTGGAATATCGGTTACTGTCACGCTCATGGGAGACAAAAGAGTCAGAGCCTGCATAATTTCGCGCGACTCCTCTTCCGGACTACACTTTATTATCCTGATGCTCGATGGTCTCGGCATCCTCGCCGAGTATCGTTGTCCTCATTTTGCTCGAACGTAGGCAAAACCTCCTGCCACTCCACCTGTTGCCGCAACTTTCGATTTCCCGTGCTCAAATGGTGCCAAATTTCTTTTGTTGGATTTTGATTCTGTATATCAGCAGTGTGCTCGCAGTAAAAAAGTTGTTGCGAAAGCTGCGAGCGGTCAAGAAATATTTCGAGGTCGCGCAAGCCTCCCAAAAATTCTAGTTTTAATTTAAAAAATAGATTTTTTTGTCCACTTCTCACCCATGAATATATATATATATATATATATATAATTTTACTTATAAATACTTTATATATTTTATATTTATATATACTTATAAATTTTAATAAATATATCCTTCATAATTTTATAATTAACCTTGCGAAAGCTCTAGCCGGCCAATGAATATTTAGTGGTCGCTCGAGAGCTTCGAAATTTCGAAATTTCCAAAGCAATAAACGCTGTTTTCTTTAAAAATAGTTTTCCGCGCATCGTAATGCGTCCCACAGTTGGTCTCGTTAAACAAAATGTGGACCAATCGTAGCTGTACTCTGTGAGGAGCGACGCCGTAATACAATAATACATAATAATAATACACAATGACACATATCGTCTAATTGGCGGTTGTTACAAATTATTCAGAAAATCTAACACTTCGCTGCTTATTTTGTTTTTATGCTACAAGCAATCATAGTGCATGCGGGATTTATTTTGCTGGCAGAAATTCTGAATTTCGAAAACCTTGAGCGACCACTAAGTATTCATTGGCCGGTTAGAGATTTCGCGAGGTTAATTAAAAAATTATAAAGCGTAAAATTCATGGGAATGGACGGGAAAAAATTGATGTTTTAATAAAAACTTGAATTTTTGGGACACTTGGGCGACCTCTAAATATTTTTTAACCGCGCGCAGCTTCCGTGACAAGATTTTTTTTTTAAAGAAGATAATTGCATGGTGAGAAAAAGGCAAAGAATAAAGCTCAAATTTGTGCCACCCTAATATCCACATTCTTTTCGAAAACTCGCAGCTTATAACTGACAAAACGATTCTATCTTCAAAAAGGAGTAGCAAAATCGTATCTGGAGTATTTCTTACTATATATGGATATGTGGTTAGATTCGCCTTTGATTATTGTCGAGTCCTTGACTATAGACTCGGTGTTATTATTACGGTAGGCATGTTGGTCATTTGACACACATTAGTCGTAAACTGCAGGCTCAGTTTATAGTCTCGCAGTGTACGGAAGAATGGGAGACGACGAAGAGAGACCCGAAGTCTAGATCTTGTCAGATTATTTTGAGATCCTGTAAGATGTATACTCCCTAACACTGATTCATTCGCAATGTGTTCGTCTCACCGAAACTCTAATTTCTTTTTTTTTGCGATTTTATAATCTTCTTCCCGTTTTTTTACTTCCTCCTTGCTTTTTTCGGTCTCCCATCCCCCCTCTGCTTCTCTCTTTCTTTCAGTCTTTCTTTGTCTGGAGGAGCTCGTTAAAAGCAAGCCGTTAATCCGGTATAAGTGCGCACGAGCCTAAAGAATTCTCTCGCAATCCTTAATATCAAGCCTTCCCCTATTTTTTGACAGCGCCATTAGGCACTCGATATTTCTTATTTTTACGTTTTTTACCCTCATACTCGGCCGCAAGCTTTAAGTGCCAATATCTTTTTATCGTCTCCTTTGTTTCTTTTTGATCTTTTATTCTTGTTCGCTCAGGTGAATTCGTGCTGGCACGTCTGAATTTATTTCTTTGGTCATTTTTCGAATCTCTTTTTTACATCTAGATAGTTTCTTTTCTGAGAGGCTCGTCCTTGCCCAAGGCCTTTCGGGAGACCACTCACAAATTAATTTATCTCGCGATGTACTGTTGTTTCGGATGCAGGGTCGACGTAATCGAGATGCCAATGTGGATAAGTTCCGTAGATGCAGACGACAAAGAGACTCGTTAAACTGACAAATCTCTTTTGACGAAGACACGAAAGGGAGAAGAGAGAGAGAGAGAGAGAGAGAGAGAGAGAGAGAGAGAGAGAGAGAATTACGCTGATCGCCATTATTAATTCATCGCCTGCATTGTTATAGCGTATTATGATTCGTTGTTGGTGGCGTATGTGCGAAAAAAACAGATGAGATTGAATTCGAAGTGGATACATAGTAAATCGATTTTAATGGAATGTAAAACGAGTCCTTGATGTGGCTCAGCAAACAGGTCTGATCTGCAAATAGCACTGACAGAAAGTGTTGATGATGATGCTAAAAAGCTGGATAGGTTACATTTTTCGCCGGAAGATTATCCTTATCAATTATAAAATCAATATCGATGGTGAGAACACGTAGATGGTAAGTACCGACAGGTAAAATAATCGGATATCGCCCCAGAGTGTTCGTTGCCCTGCAAGCGTACAAGCCATTTGGTTGCCTATTCGAAGGCGCTAAGCTGCACAAGCTATATCCAGATAGTCACTTATTTCAACTGGGCTCGACATTCTGACTTTTTTTACACGCAAATGTAGTGACGAAATGAATTCATATCGCACTAGCATTAAGGGGGGATGCGGGGAAAAAATTTGCATATTTACATGACTTTTTTTTTAAGGAAGGTTTTCTTTACCATTTTTGAGACTAGGGTATGTTTTACTACTACCTCTAGCTGCTAAATGGTATTTTTTGTTTTTATACATTTTTATTTATTTATGTAAAAAACTAATCGACCGTTCTGATGAAAATTTTGTATAAATCTTTCTAACCTCATTGTGTAGAACATGATCCTAAATGTTTTTGAAAATTAACAAAAAAGGTATTTTTTATTGCAAAAGGTGATGATTTTTTTTTTGAAAATTCATTTTTTTTGTTTCAAAGCGTACGGTTAATGGCGAAGAATCGTTTAAAAAAAGATTATGATAATCAGCAATGTTTTCCCCACCTAAAGGTATCTCCCCCCCCCCCCCCTAATCGGCGACACTGCCTGCGCGTAGATAGAAGATTAACTTCATGTGTATGGATTTTAGGATCGTAAAGCAAAGTTACGTAAAGCAACAGGTTCTCTAAATCGATTTACAAAAAAACTTCTTCTGTATAGTTTGATGTATGCTCGTAAACGAAATGTCAAAATAGAAAGAAAATGAATGGATCGAACAACGATTAGAGCTGATAGAACAGTTTGACATGGAGCATTTACTGCACAGCTCGTTCTGAATACTGAATGGTGTGGCAATTTTGTCATGATAGTAAGATACAATGTTAATAAGATTAATAATTGCATTATTATGTCAATAGAATAAATGTCTAATAAGCTTAATACACTCGACTCTGAATCAGTCGTATCCGTGATGAAAAAACCCCTTGGCCGTTCACTAATTTATCCATTTCCAGTAAACTTAAGGGACCATCACAGTAACTCGTCGAAAAATAGCTGATTTTCGCGGTTTTTTTTCGGAGGTTAAAATACGCTAATCAATCTGATTTTTTCATGTCAAATCAAAGCCCTCATGAAAAAAAGAAAATAAATTTTTAAACGTTTATTTATTTAAAAAAAAATGTTGAGGGTTCAAAACGTATTCGAAAAATGAGCCCTCACGGTGTACACGGTTGTGGCTGTAAATATTATCGGAAACGAAATTTGTAAAAAGATTATTAATCAGTATGACAGCTATGGACGTTTTTTGAACAAAAAATTGACAAATTGGCGGCGGTTTGAAAAAAAGTACCGAATTTAGCCTATTGTTTTCGATAGTTTTTCGTTGAAAAATATGAAGGTTGAAAAAAGCTCCTATAGCAACATAAAAAATGGCACGAATAATGTTGTGTCAAAATTTGAGACGGATAGCTCGAAAACTCTTCCTTCGAGAGTGTACACCGTTTTGAAAAAACGACATTTCGAGAAAAACACGTTTAAAGTTTCGAGTATGGAATTTTCATATAAACTGTCTACTTACGATCAATCGGCGACGCCAGGTCCATATTTATAACCGTCTATACTATCGAATAATGTACAAAAAATAGATTTTTTAAACATTTTCCACTGTGATGATCCCTTAACAAGCTTGACTCCGAATTGATCGTATTGCCTGGAGAGAATCTTAACCCGACCTTTATTAATATATAAATTTCTCATATCCTAACCCACACAGTTACCTATTTTGAGGATCTTTCAGTTGAATTTACCGAAAATGTACATATAATAATACAGAATATTTATGAACAGTGATAATGGAATGAGAAACGAGGGTGACGAACTCACACAAAGTCGCCTCTTTGTTCGCATTGCTCGCCCTCGATCTTTTATAGTTAAATCATTTGCCAGAGGTAATTTTCAACTGCAGCGATCGAAACAAAAAAGACAAGGAGATGCAATGGAAGATAGAGAGGGAGGAAGAGAGAGATATATTTCCCATATCGTGAGATTACAAATCTCCGTTTCTTCCGACAGCTTGATCGCCCTCACTCGAGAGGATTAATTTTACAAAAATTGCAATCAACCACGTTTGAAGACGCCGGACGAGCCTTTCGCAGTTAGTTGCATTTATATATTCCCAAACATGTATATGTATATATATATATATATATATATATATATATATATATATATATATGCATCTACAGTGCCGGTCAAAAGTTTTGGATTACTTTGGATAATTGCAAAATGTTCGATTACTTTAGACAATTCTAAAATGATGGCAAAGTCATATTAGAATAATGTAATTCATTTTATAGATCTATATAGTATCTTCCTAAAATCTACAGGATGTGCCAGAACTGATGATAGTCCCTGAAATGGGGGTTAGGGGTTAAATTTTGAGTCGATTGATATAAACATGTATAGGTCTCAGATCAACCCCTGAATTATTATTAATTTTTAAAGGCGGGCCACTCAGGTGCGCCGATGAGCCGCGTACATCAGTGAGCGCTACGCGTGTCGTGATAGATGTGTAATTAATTTTATGAGTGAATCACTTTTTCATACGAAAAAAAATGTTAAACTCGCACATGATTTTATACCCGTTACTTTAACGTTAAGGCCTCAGGTCTTAAGCACTTATTTATTTAGTAAAATTAAGACCAATCAATGTGATCACCATTGATATTTTCGCGAGTAAGTACTCGATGTATATATACTTATAATCAAGACGCAAGGGACAAAAAGTCAGTATATATGGAATATAAATTAAAAAAAAATAACCAAAGTGAGTTATCAATAACTGTAGACCAGGTAGTCAGAATGACTATTCCAATCGATAAAGCGTGGGCGATGCCGCGGGCGAAAGTTAGTAAGAAATAAGAGGAATTGTATAATTCTAATATAATATTGCAATTATCCAAAGTGATCGAAAGTTTTTGACCGTCACTGTAGATATGCAGGACGTCATACCGATAATCATCTACGGGGGATCTCCTTCTTTTATCTCATTAATCGTTTTTCTCGTGTTGAGATACATATCGCGAGAATCAGTATTCGCCATGGGCGCCTACGTGATTATGAAAGACGACAATCGGACCGTGTTCAACTTTTTTTGCGCGCTTTTGTCGTGCTGTACTTAGTTCCAGAAGAGAAGAAAAGAAGGAAGACTCCAGAAGGAATGACGTCGCGTCCGAACAGGCAGAGGGATGGGGGTGGCAGGGAAAGAGTAAAAAAAAGAGTGTTTGGCATAAAAAATGTTCGCAGCCATCCGTTAGGTATGCACGAGTTTCAGTCGGATCACGAGGGCACTGAACGTCCTTGATTCCTCGTGACGGGGATCCGGCGCCGTGTTAATCTGCTTTTTAAAGCCCTACGGGCATTCCCGGTGCGCGACCACCACGTTTATAGGTGTCTTCGATCCTTTATACAAGGACGTATTTCACACGAAGTGGCAGAATCTTTCGCCGGGCAAATTTTTTCCAGTCGTTTGCGGAGCGCGCCGGTTTCTGACGATAAGCGAACAAAAAAAAGAAGAAAGAAAAACGTAAACACATCCCCCAAATGCTATTTTTGGAATGCCCTGTAGTGTTTTTTTTAATCGTGGATCTTGTGAATTAGAATATTTCACTTTTTCCACGGGAGATTAGAACGAGGATATTCTGGTTCATTTGGATTAGTCTTTAGACATTGGAGACGTGCATATATAGAGGGCGCGTTGGTTTTGAAACAAAAAAACCCTTTTTTGGTACGAACGTTTGGACAATCTTTGAATTTAGTTCATGTGGAGCGAAATCCTTCTGATACGGCCGTCACAGGAAAAAATTATGTCAGGCTCGGTCCTTGGTAGTTTTAAGGGGGAATGTACCTTTGTGAGGGCAAAATCAAGGGCCATTTTTGACAATTTATTTAAGAAAAACAAAACAATATTTTTATATTCCGTTTTTCATACATGTTAGTACAAGTCTTGAGGTGGAAGGATTTTTAAAAATAATTATTTTGAATAATTTAGAACTTTAAACGCGTTTTTCTCGAAACTATGTTTTTAGACACGGGCGTATGCGTAGCGTTTCGGGTTTTCAATCGATTGACTTGAAATTTTTACTGTAGATTTCTGACAATATTTTCTAGTCCAGTGCGTAGGATTTTTTCGATAAGTTGAAATTTAAAAATGTTATGATCGATATTCCACCGATTTTTTTACGATTTTTTTTCTTCATATTGTCATTTTTGAAAAAATCAATATTTTGAAAAACCTCTACGTA
This sequence comes from Ophion costatus, assembly GCA_951751655.1. NCBI lineage: Eukaryota > Metazoa > Arthropoda > Insecta > Hymenoptera > Ichneumonidae > Ophion > Ophion costatus. The sequence goes on along the minus strand of OX632357.1, from coordinate 24,516,726 downwards.
CTGAACTATTTTTTTTATATCTACTATCAAAACATTTTTCGTTTTTTGTTCTAGCTTGAAAATTATGACCTGTGCGAATACGCCCTTAGAGGACTATGAAAAAAAGGAGTTTTCTTTCATCGACTATTGCGCCGCCATTTTGTTACAAAATAATAAAAAAAATGTTTTCTTTTACTTTAAGATTTGTACTAACATGTATGAAAACCGAATTTAAAAATATTGTTTTGTTCTTCTTAAATAAATTGTCAAAAATGACCCTTGATTTTGCCCTCACAAAGGTATATCCCCCCTTAAGGAGGTTTGAGCCTCCAGTTGAGTCAAATGGCGGTTCGGGAATTTTCCTTTCAATGAACTTCAAAACAAATGCATACGAGGTATAGATTTATTCTGTGTATGCAAATTTTTTTTCATAAAATATTTAATAAAAGGGCAAAACTATGCATTTTCATATTTTCATCACGTGAATGAAAAAAACGTTTGCGTTAGTACCAACTTAAAAAAGGGTAACATTATCGATAAATATTATGGAGAAACTGCGTTAGTCAATGTTTTATAGAATTCAGGATGAAAATTTGAGTCGTTGTTAATTATGCCTATTTATCTTGATGTCGCGAAATTATTAATTATTACCATTAATTAGTATTAAGTCTTGCCAAAATACGGCAACTTCGCGACCATTGAGGCTGGCAGCATCGCTCTTCATTCGAGAGCCAATATTCGTTGCCTTATACCAAACCTTGACGGTTCAATATTGAATAGATAGTACAGGGTGTCCCAGAACTGAATGCGTTCCCTGAAGTGGGGGTTGGGGGTATATGGTTCACGATGGGCAAGATGGAGTTTAGATAAAAAATCCAAACGTTTGAATCTGAAGAGTAAAAAAATATGCTGAAATATTCGCGAAGATGGGACGGACTTTTGACAGATGAGAGGGACTGGATCAACCGAGAATCGCTGTGATAAATATGCATAGTAGTCCTGTGTCTTCATTTCCTGATCGCGTCGAGGACTCGTGCACACATTACAGAACCCTCATTCGATCACAATACACTCCATTAGTTTAACGACAATCTCGTAAAGTATCATTCTGACCTTCACAAAAAAAGGCGCGTAACGTATACAGCATTCTTCCCCTGTAGACTGTTTTTTTATTATTTGATCGACCATAATGAGCTATATCCTTGCTCATTGAATGCACGCTTCTCAGATCGGGTTACATTCATTACGAGGCATTATAATCATGGATGGTCAAAAAAGATCGACATTTTCGAAAGTTAATTCGAGATACAATATATATAAATATATGAAAATAAATACGATATATATAATATGAAAGTGATTTTAAAATCCTTCAACTTCGAGGTCTTTGGGCTAATAATCTAGATAATTAATTGAAAATGTTCTTTTTTAGTGTACATACAGGTGTACATAGAATGTACATGGTGTCTCAAATGTCACGCAACAATATGCACAAGCCGCGAAAGTTTAATGTTGCGAGACAAAATCTACTTTGTCTTCCGTTTTGTCGAATTTTCACACATTCCGAAAATGTTGATTTAGTTTGTATTGTTTACAAAAAATTCGATGTTTTTCCCCTTCACATACAATGGTATGTATGGCTGCTGATATACGTAGATATACTTGAAGGATCATCACAGTGTAATGAGTCGAAAAATAGCTGATTTTCGAATTTTTTTTCTTCGATGGTTGAAATACGCTTATCAGACTTATTTTTTTGTATGTCAAATCAAAGCACTCGTAAGGAACAAAAAATAAATTTCTAATCGTTTATTTTCTCTTTTAAGCATTTTTTTACGGTTGAATGTCTTCGAAAAAAAGGAGTCCTGACGGTGTGCATGGTTGTGGCCGTAATTAGTATCTGAAACAACATTTGGAAAAAGATTATTAATCAGTATGATAGTCGCTATCTTGCTATGGAGGTTTGTTTAAAATCAAAATTGACAAAATGGCAGCGGTTTGAAAAAAAAGTATCGAATTTAGCCAATATTTTTCGACAGTTTTTCGTTAAAAAAATATGAAAATTAAAAAGAAAGCTTACATAGACAGATGGCGAATGGCGTGAAGAATGATGTGTGAAACTTTGAGACGGATAGCTTGAAAACTATTCTTTCGAGAGTGTACACTATTTTGAAAAACGGCATTTCGAGAAAAACGCGTTTGAAGTCTCGCGTGCGGAATTTTCATATAAATTGACTACTTACGTTTCCATAAGTATATGAACATCATGTTTATAACCGTCTGTACTATCAGAAAATGGAAGAAAAAAAAGAAAGATTTTTTGAAAATTTTGCACTGTGATGATCCCTTAAAAGACACATTCTTGTACACTTTGAATCCACTCACGTCTCACGTGTTACTTGTAATTAGCTTTTCGAGTAGTAATGCCGTGCGTGCGTTGCGAATATTACGGGCAAGAGTCGACGATAAATCACGCGGAGGGTCCGGGGCCATACGTACACACATGTTTGCATTATATGCAAAATGATGCGTGCAAACATTTAATAGTCGCCGAATGATAGTAGACGTTAATTACACGCGTTTGTCACTTTGCAGAAAAAAAATAGAAAATCGGCTACATAAAATAGGAAGAACTACGTAACGAAGGCCAATTTGTCACGCAATTAATTGAGCGAGTTCCTTTTTATTCGTATTATTTCCTGTGCACGTTTGAGGCTCTCGACGCCAAATCCTCCTGGCCTTTGTGATTGAACGAAGTATGTGTAATTGAAAAAAAAAATACAGGGTGTTTGGCAGATATGATTTTTTTCCGTTTTTTTAATTACCCGAAATTTCGCCTTTAAATCCCCATGACTTTTTTGTTTTTGGGGTAAATATTCGGAAGCGGGGCTCCTGCTAGAATCAGGCTAATTTTAGTTTAGGTTTGTTTGGGGTTATTTGAGATTTTTTGGGGCTGTTTGAGGTTGTTTAGTGATGTTTGGGTTTGTTCGGGTTTGTTTGAACGCTTGAAGAAAATTAGACTGATTCTAGCGGGAGCCTCCCTTTCAAATATTTACCATTTTTGGTTGTAATAGCATAAAGTAAATTTTGTAATATTCTGCAATGTATGTTTATTATAAATAAATCATTATTTGATACAATTGGTTTCAAGAAAATGTCTCATGAGCTTCCAAAGTCTTAAAAATGCGTAAATGTATGTAAAATGTCAACCTCTAAATTCATTATAAAACAGCTCAGAGCTATTTTGAACTTAGGTTTGCTTTAAAAAGTTCCCTAGTTTTTACCCGTTCTAACGGTACGCTACATGTCATAGAAATCATGCGTTATGTGGTCTAAATGGAGAGAATAATTTTTTTTTATAAAGAATTTAGGAGTTGAAATTTGTCATACATTTACACGTTTTTAAGACTGGAAGCTCAAGAGTCACTTTCTTGAAACCAATTGTATCAAAAAATGATTTATTTATAATAATCATACATTGCAGAATACAACAAACGTCATGTCCTACTATTACAACCACAAACAAAAAAGTAATGACGACTTAAAGGCGAAATTTCGGGTATTGAAAAACGGAAAAAAATTCATATCCCAATTACCGTGACACTTAGGACATAGGGTCTGAGGGAGAAAAAAGTAGCGAAAGACCCCCCCCCCCAATCCCTCAACAAATTGTGTCGGTCCAGGTGCCGAACACTCTGTATATATTCGTATGCGTGTGTGCATATTATATAGATAGTAAATTAAACGGTACGAATTGCCAAGCCAAGGTGGCAAGCTCAGCGTATATTCGAAGTTGGAAATGCAAATCGCATCTCGTGAATTTCGGGAATTATTCGTAGCGATTTATCGATACCGTGACATTGTTCGTACATTTAATCGCGGCTAAGAAACGTAGGGGAAATACACGCACGCACGCACACACGCACGCACGCACGCGCGCACGCACGCACGCACGCACGCACGCACGCACGCACGCACGGGGTGGGGGTAAAAATGTCGAATGACCAAATGTAGAACGACAAAGATTTCGAAACGGTAGAATTATGAACTCTCAAAATAACGAAGGTTCAATTATTCGAAATTTTATCTGTCGACTGATAAAAAAATTGAATGACTATAAATCGAACCATTATTTATTGGAGAGCTAATTTATTCGAAAACGAATATTCAGATCGTCTGCAATTTGGAACATAAAAATACAGAATCGAAAAATGTAGAACACCCATATTTCCGAAACAGAAAATAGCGAGTGCCTAATATGCGTAATATCGTCTATGGCGAAAAGCAATAAATCGAAACGCAAAATGTCGATGGCCCGAAATGTCGAACGCCGAAAGGTCGAAAGGCCAAACTGACGAACGTGCTGGGGCCCGTCACGTGGGATGACTGCCTTACGATATTTTAGCCGACTGACCGGCAGCGCCATCTCGCAGCTTCACTCTGAAGCGCAAGTAACGTATTGCTCGATTCGCCATCCGGGCCGTTCTACATTTTGACCTTTCACGATTTTAACCACTCGACTTTTTGGCCGTTCGCTTTAATGATTTTCTGCATTGTGAACCGTCGCAATTTTTTTAATTCGGAGAATTGTCGTCTCGAATTATTTGGTGTTATGCATACAGGCCCATCGATATTGTGTTTTTCGCTATTTTATTAAATCTGATTTTTGTTTTTCGCTATATATCAACTTCCGAGATGTTCATATTCGTAATTGTTATTTTTGACTTTACAGACTCTAGTAAGATTGACCCATCTATATTCGAACATTCGGCATTTTCGAATTCGACATTTTGGCCCATCTGCATATCGATCGTTCGACATTTTTCCCCCCACCCGCACGCACGCACGCACGCACGCACGCACGCACGAACGCACGCACGCACGCACGCACGCACGGGCGCACGCACGCACGGACGCACGGACGCACGCACGCACGCACGCACGCACGCACGCACGCACGCACGCACGCACGCACGCACGCACGCACGCACGCATGCACGCACGCACGCACGCACGCACGCACGCACGCACGCATGCACGCACGCACGCACGGACGCACGCACGCACGGACGCACGCACGCACGGACGCACGCACGCACGGACGCACGCACGCACGGACGCACGCACGCACGCACGGACGCACGCACGCACGGACGCACGCACGCACGCACGCACGAACGCACGCACGCACGCACGTACGCACGGACGCACGCACGGACGCACGCACGCACACACACAAAGGTAATCGAAAATGATCGAGCAGTAAAAAAAGCAAGGAATTTTACCTTGCTCCTCGTGCAAGGTCCTCTAGGGAAACTCGTTCTTGCGTATGCGCGTATAAATACCGTACAGCGTAAATACCACAGTTTCTCAATTAATTATGATCGCTTCGGCCATGCGGGGAAATGTTGAGTGCTTCGATCACTCGGTAACTCGAGACAAGTTCAGTATTTTCGAATTAACGTAATTTGCGAAGTCGGTTAACATTTACACGTTTTTCGTAATTACGTATGCATCATGTTGATTGCTCTTTGCATTTATATTAATTTGCGAAGAGAAAAACGTAGAATGCCTGCTCGTATATCACGGCGTTTCAGGGGACGATACTTTTAGGCAAGGGAAAAAATGGCTGATTTTGATTTTGAATGAAAAACAAATAAATTTTAAAGCAAAGATTTCTTCACCATTTTAGACTTAGGTTATTTATTACTAATTTTTGCTAATACGTGGTATTATGAAAATTAATCTTTATAATGGCGGAGGTATGGTACGGTATTTTAAACGAGTTGCGGTGGATGTTTTCAGATGGCGTGACACGTAGCGTCGGCGGGATTAATCTGAAATAAGACCAACGAAGATTTTTCTTTCGTTAACAATTATACGCAGAATGTGAACCAAGAGAAAGTGAGAAATGTTGAAAATCGATGAAATAATACGCTTTGAAACAAAAAGATTGAATTTTCCCAAAAGACTGGCCACGTTTTGCACATTTTTTTTTTTATTAAATCACATTTAAGTTCATATTATAGACAGCAGGGTTAAAAAGCTTTATACCAAATTTCATCAGAATCAGTCGATTAGTTTTTTTAGCTATATGTCACGCCAGTTTCGTAAATGCAGTTTAAAAGACCCTGCCTTACCACCGCCATTTTTCAAGATTATTAAAAAAACCACGTAACAGCCAAAAGTCTAACAATTGGTGAAGCAATTTATCTGTAAAAAAAATCATGAAAATCAGCCAAGTTTTTCTTTGCCCTGAAGTATTTGGCCCCTTAATTGGGTCGTCCACTGTAGTATTTCCCCTTCTGAAGGAAATTTCAGCCCAGTTAAAATTCATTATTCGGCGCGATTTGTAAATAAAGATTTGTGCAAAAATACAATTTTTAGCAGCGATTGATTAATTTTCAATAACAAACGGATCAAGCATAAATGATCGTGTTCGTTCACCTTCGATTATCTCGTCGCAAAGAAAAGGCCAAAAATTCTAAATTTGCGTTTACCACAAATTGTAAATAGAGGCTTGCATTACGAGAAGATTTTTACCAACTTAGTAATTTAAAATCGTGAATAAATTAGCGCCGAATAATGACGAAATTCTCTTAGCAAAATAAAAATATTCTGAATTTCTCCGGGAAACTAACCAAATCATGAGCTTGAAATTTGCATCGTTGGAATGCAACGATTTTTTTTAATTCCTCATTTTTATCATTATCGAAAATCATATTTTGTAGACTTGGGTTATAGATCGCTAAATGAGGAGCCCCAAAAAACATCGTATGCTTTTTGTAGCTTAAATCTGTCAAAAGAAATTCGGAAAGTCAAGAAAAAAATGGTCTTTGCATTCCAACGATGCGAGCTCCAAACACAGGGAAATTTCATGAATTTTTTCTACGGATCATCAAAAAAAAAACTAAGTTGTCATTCCCTTCGAATGACTTCTACGTAATTTTATTTCGCACCAGAGGCTTTCCATTGATCTCATCCAAGCCTCAATTGAAATTCCATAAGATTATATTATTCTCAAATTGATTTTTTTTAATGCCCTCGAGGGTTTAGGTTTAGGTTTAGGATTTCTCCAAGTCCGTGGTAGCTTTTGGTCCCGGCAATTTCCGCTAACTTGCCGATCTCACGTCTGAAGGTAGATGGTCGTTTCGTCCGGCTCGACAGATCGGTAACTTCCGATCCGTCGTCGGTCGCGACGTAGCTGCAGCTGCTGCCACCCTGTGATTGCTGCAGTTTTTCGAGTGCGCGCGTAGGGGCAGTCGGTAATCCAGAACAACAAGTTGCCAGCTCTTGGTCGGATTATGTACCTATCGCGAGGACGTTTTCGACGGAACTTTCTAGCCCCGGCTTTGCTGGACGACTGCGGGAGCAAAAGAGATCGTTCTGACAGCAGAGCGCGGGTACTCCTCTCTTTCCTTTTTTTTCTAATCCCGGCGAGCAAACAATGCCACGCGACTCCACTCGATATTGGCCCGTGCGGCAAAGAGCCCACCGCGCTCAATGTACACTCCTTTTCATGCCTTCTACGCGCTCACATTGTGCAAATAATTGAAATACTAATCCGGCAACTCTGAGCGAAATGACAGTCCCGATAATCGAATCAGACAATGGGGCGTGCGTGGATGCGGCGAAACGCCCGATGATAGACCGCGCTCTTGATCGTCTTTCTCGTATGACGCTCGTGTACACGTTTATTAAGGCTAAAGAGGGGGCGGGCGCGAGACTGGAATGATGCGCTCTCGAAAAGCAGCACTGTGCAAACTCGCGTGCCACACGCATGCTTCCACCAACCTCAATCACCCTTCGAGCCTCATCGGCCCTTCAGGGCTACACGTGACTTTGCATCTAAGCGACGTCATGAGAAACGAGTTCTCTATTTTTACGCTGAAGGGGAATCTACCTAGGTGGGTTAAAATATTGCATTTTCCGCAAATATTTTTATTCGATAGTATCAGCTATATTCCCTGAAAATTTTATTGAATTATTTTTAAAACTGTGAATGAGCTGCAGCTTCTAGCGGTCGGACGAGCGGTAGCAGCACCATACTTCAAACTCTAAGGAGCTATTCTTCTGTGACAGGATAAAAAAATGAATTTTTTGCATTTTTCTACTTTATTTCATCATAAAACTGATATCCGATTGCTGGTAAAGTCGATTTTCACTTTGTCGACTCAGTACAGCGCTTCAAAGTAGGAGCGCTTGGTGCGCGCGCTCTAGTACGGCTACTCGTTGCGTGTCCCTGGCAACTTTTGCGAAGAGCTGTTTTGAATTTACACCTGAGCATACACTTATACACGTATACTTCTATACATTTACTGTACAGTAGTAGTCTCTCTTTTCGTTGGCAAGTAAAAGGACGCTCTATCGGTTAGTATTCAATAGTATAACACAGCAAACTTTGAACGCGTTTTTCTCGAACGGACATTTTTTCACCCGACGACGTTGGTGATTTTGGAAAAACGGCTGAACCGATCGGGCTAAACATTTTTTTGCATATTCAGCAGCATATGTATGGCTATCGCCCGAACTAGGATTATTCAAAAATATTAATTTGTGCTTATACCATCGTCCGAACTATGACGAAAAAAACGTGTTTTCTGAACACTTTTGCAAAAAAACGACGCCATTTTGTTATTTTGCAATATAAAATAATAATCTTCGTTTGGGCGATAGCGACACTCATGCAGATTAAGAATCTTTTTGAATTTTTTGTTTCTGCTTACCTGGAGAGCGCAAATCATCAATTCCAGCAACATACTTGTTTATGTCTTTACACGATTATAGAGTGTTAAATAAATAAACATTTATATGCAATAACAAAAAATTGACCCTTCCAACTGGGCTTACAGAGAGGGATACCCCGTTGAAAAATTAAGAGGAGGCAGGGGGTTGCGGAGCCTCACCCGAAACGCGTTCCATCGACCAAAGAGCTGCGTATTTTCCAGACATGAATAACAGGAAAAAAAATAATTCTCATCGTTTCTCTCTGGAGTCTACAATTATGAACAAACAAACAACCGAAAACGCCCGCGGGAGGATGAGTATCGATGAAAACCTTTCCGACCATATGGGCACGACGCAACAAGGCGTCGAGATTTCGGTCGGATGTTCCCCCTAGTATGCGGGGGTGAAAAGCATCAGGTAGTTGAAGGAACCTCGTGTATGGGTTTTGCGCTACGGTTGTGTCGGTAGTTAGTATTGGGAGGTACAAGAATGCCGTGTAGTAAACACGGAACAAGAGAAATTCTGCCGCTCGGTTTCTGAACAATGAGCCGATCGACTAGGGCGGGGGAGCACTCGAGGATAATGAGGAAGAAATTAGTGGTGCGTGAAGGTACGAAGAGAGCCCACCTGTGCCCTGCTTCATAAATTTTCGGCCAAACGATGCAACGATTGGCCAGTCAAGGTACCACGGCGCCTCGTACAACTATTGTATCAAATTTTGCCTAACTGCTTCCCGCTTCGCACTTTGATGTACCTGAAGTTTACCAGATGAATAAATAGCACGTCTTTGATGTTGCATCAATTGAAATTCCGTCTGCCAACAGCTGTAACGAATTCAAGCGATTAAAAACCGCCACCTACAATCCGGAAGTCAAAATCTCAGTGTTTTTCCTGCCAATTATCCATAATTATCCTGCCAATTATCCAGAAATTGGATAATTTACATTTACATTCGTGATTGGCAATAAGGATATATGTTGCCAATAAGTCATATTTTTCATCGAATTATCTTTTTATTTTTATTCGTATTATAATAATATTCATTACTACAATAAAAAGGCACGCCTATGAATAATAATTCACTACTATGAGTAATAATTCGCTACAATGAATTATTATTATCATAGGAACGAATTATTATTCATAGTAGCATGGGTCTTTTTTTACGTAGAAATGAGTCGATTAAAAGTCTAGCTGTCAAAAGCTCTACCGAATTCAATCGATTTATAAATCGACAGCTACAATTTGGTAGCCAATCGTTCTTAATTAGTTGTTTGTTTTCGGTGATTGATCGACATCGCAAATTAAATTTTTCATTCAGTTTCGTCAAAAGCTTTACAAATCGGGTAGCCAAAGTTTTTAATTCGATTTTTTTACTTGATCGATCGACATGGTAAGTTTAACTTTTCATCCATTTCCGTTTTTGTGTATTCCTTATATAGCAAGTGCTCATTTTAATTTGTACAGTCAACATGTATTAGTGTCAGTCTGCTGGCTTTGCTTTGAGAACTGTCAAATCCAATTGAACGATAAATTATTATACCCAAGAGATATGAAATCGATTAAGGGGGCGGAGATACCTTTACGCGAGGAAAATAATTGGCTGATTTTCATGATTTTGTTTAAAAGGAAAGATTCCTTCACCATTTTTCAAATGTATGGTATGTTTTATCCCCACTTTTGGGTGTAATATGGTATTATTTTTATTAATCTTTAAAAATAGCGGAAGTATGGCATAGTCTACTTAATTGCATTTTCAAAACTGACGTGACGTATAGCTAAAAAACTAATCGAGCGATTCCGATGAAATTTGGTATAAATCTTTGTAACCTTATTGTCTAAAACATGACCCTAAACGTTTTTGAAAAAAAAGTCTTTTTTATTGAAAAATGCAGCCATTTTCTTGGAATATTCCTTCTTTTTGTTTCAAAGTGTACCATTTGCTCGATTTTAACATCGATTTTAAATCGTAACAGCCAAAAGTAGTAACAAAACATACCCTGAGTCTCAAAAATGGCGAATAAATTGTTCCTTAAAAAAAAATCATGAAAATCAGCAATTTTTCCTCGCCCAAAAGTATCTCTCCCCTGGATACGGAAACGCGCGTATAGCTTATAGATAAAATATCGTAAAAAAATGTTACGTATGATTCGGGCCAAAGTAAAATAATACCGTTATTTTCAAAAATAGGGGGTTGGACGTTAGATAACTTTATACGCATTATATTATTCCAAAAACCTTTCGTTTGAAAAACTTTTTGATCGGGCTATTGATTATAGAGATACGACGATTTTTAACTTTTCAACCCCTATTTCTTAGGGTTGGGGCGAGTTGAGGGGTAAAATTTAATTCGGGTTACTTTCAGTATGCAACTATCTGACTTCAGTTGAAAATTCTAGTTTACGCTAATAGTGCTGGGTTTTCGTCTGTTAGTGGACTAAAAAGCTGACAATTCGGGGGTGTTGCCAATAACCCTGCCAGTTACCGTGCGACGCCATACCTTTGTCCTTATTTCCCGCTCGTTTTCTCTTCAAGTAAAAGATCAGTCGCACTCTTTTTTTCCTGTTCTTTTCGTTAAACCTTCGTCACTCCCCCGCCATTGTAACGGATTATTTTCCATCGCTGGCCCCCCTGAGACATTCACTCCGCGAATGCGGCACGGATCTCTCGTACCGCAAGTTTTTCTGTGATCCTTGTAAGCGGCTCTATATATATATATATATATATATATATATATATATATACCTACAGAGCGTATCTGGCACTATTGGTAGGGCATTTTTCGTGTTTCCTAAAGAGGGGTGATCTGGATGGAACAATACTACGAGGACCGGAGGCATTCATCCAACTTCTGAGATCCCCGATAAAACATTGAATACTTCCATTCATATGGGGCACAACACACAAAATATCGGGACCATTGAACGCTACCCGGAGTTCGAAGCTGCGAAACGAACTGGAAATGTCATCACGCGACGAGAGATCTTCCTCTCATTGTTCGATCCTCTCGAGTCCTCGACGTTTCTGAGGAAAGTGAATTTCTCGGTGCCCTTCCACTTCGAACCGATCCCTCGTTCGAATATTTCAACTCGACAATACCGGAAATGATAGCGAGTTTCAAAATGCAACCTCGGAAAAACATTCTCCTGAAACTTCGACACTTTTGTCTATCTCCAACCCAAATAAAAATTTCCAGTCCAAACAAATTGCCATCCTCAAGAGAGTACAGGAGAAACAAGGGATGACAATTTTACGATTTCGCGTCCCCCGATCCTCCCACATCCATTCCACATTGGAATCCAAGCGAATGTCGCGATATTCTCCGATTAACGTCGTTTGAGAGTAATTTATTTGAAATTTTCAACCAAAAAATATTCTTTCGTGATCCCGCGCACAAATTTGTGGGTAGTCACAAGATGGACCGACGTCTATATAGGGATTTTTTAGGGACACCGCAGATAGGGAGTTCTCATTGGGATCCAATCGGATTCTGCACTGTTCCCCGATGAACGCCGTTTGAAAATTCTCAACGGGTTAGAATCGAAAATATGTGAAATGTCACAAGAAAAAACTCGGCGTGTTGAAACATACCGTAAAACGGGATTAATTGACGTCAAGAGTAACTATGACAGTTTTTTGGGCTACTTTAACAGAGCGCCAAAATGCTCCGAATTATTATTAATTTTTAAAGGTGGGGCACCTAATTGGCCCGCCTTAGAAAATTAGTAATATTTCAGCGGTTGATCTGAGGCCCACACATGCTTATATCAATCGATTCAGATTTTCACCCCCAACCCCCCATTTTAGGGAACACATTTAGTTCTGGGACACCCTGTATATTTTGCTTAGAAACTTCAACGTATGCAATGCCATGAGTTCCATCAAGAATCACATTGGATTCTGTTCGATAATGTGGGAATCCCGATGAGAATCCAATGACCGAGCGTAACGTTTTACTATAGGGATCCAATGCGATGACCGATTGATCCTCATCAGCAAGTGGCAACAAATGTGGCAATACAGTTGGTTCTCGACGAAAATTTCTGCACGGGTTAATCACAACGTCGTTGGAGTATATTAGAAAACTCTATTTCCCAATATTTCCCAACCCTCACTGAAGAGTCTCATTGGAAAGAAATCGGGCTACCCAACGCATAAGGAACCCAAAGTGATCGATCATCCCGAGATTTCCATTCGTGCTTTTCACCCGAGAAATCATAAAATTGTGCCACGATAAATGACACACGCGGGGGACAAGGATAATTTGTCACTCGTTGTTCGGGCTAAGTGATTCGGTGAGTGTCGCTGCCGGGTGCTTTCGTTCCGCTGCCTACGTAAGACATTATGTACAACCCCTAAGTACATACCGCCATGCATATAGCAGGAACGAAGCGTTGAGTGATTCGTCGCTGCCATCCGAACTCTCCCGACGATACATTTACATTCAGACGGCGACTATTAGTCTACTATTCTGAATGAAAAAAAAAAAAAAAACGAATTGCAGAGTCCACTCATACACATCGACGATGATGCATGGTAAAAACTACTGGCATCACGAGAATATTGAAATTTCTACGTTGAAATATTTTTCCCACAACTTGGCGAGTGAACGGGAGAAGAAGTGAAGGAAAAAAACGAAAGAATTGAAAAGGTTGGTAGGTAGAGACCGGTGAGATATGCGGGCATCTCGAAAGAATAAGCTCGAAGGTGAGCCCATTTCGTACATCTCGAGTGGCGGACGAGGAGGACCTCCCTCGACTCTCGAGGACTCGCAAACTTCTTCTGCACGGATTGTACATAGTGCACGTAGTTCTGTATATATATGTCATATATATATGTATATATGTGTGTATTTGTATATAGGTGTTTTCAGTGTCGCCTCGCGCCCCTTTGCGTTCCTCAAGCCTCTCTCGACACCGGCATTATGTTATTACAACCCCCGGTCTTTCTTGAACGGCAATCACCACTGCGGGCCAACATTTTTTCCTGAGTAGGAGCGAGAACGAGCTCTCGGGGAAACAAATATTTATATCACTGAGGAACACCCGCTGTGATATTGTCCTTCCTGTCTCTCTCTCTCTCTCTCTGTCTCTCTCTCTCTCTCTCTCTCTCTCTCTCTCTCTCTCTCTCGCTCTCTCTCCCCTCTCCTTCTCGGCTCGACGTACATATGCAAGTTTGTTTGTGTGTACATATTTTTGTTTGGCCAATTGCAACAATTCCTATGCTTCGCTGATTTCTGCAGTACCTCCAACTACAAGTTTCCTCTTGTTTTCTTTTATTCAACCGAAAAAAACCGACAGAGTGATAAAATTCCCACGTAACATCTTCCACATTGCGAAAAAATATATATTCGTTAGTGGAAAGGCAGAAAGAAAAATGTTGTGGAGAAATCAACTGGAAAGGTTTTAGAATATTGAGAAAAAACTGCATTTTTTTATGATAGTGGATTACGGCAGGTGCTGGATATATTAAATTCTAAAGTATAAAGATGAAGTTTTATCGGCGGTTTTTCTCCCCTGCCCTTATTTGCCCCGGCCTCGTCATTTCAGTCCCAAAGTCAATGACCACTGTATCGTTCCACTGGCATCCTGCCCGAGATGGATGCTGTACTGTTAGCGCATTGCGGAAAACATGCATTCGCGTTGAACCTAAGTTAACACACTGGGGCATTCTGACGCGGATGATTTAAAGAAAAAATAGTATTGCAAAATTGAAAATTTTCGATAATTTTTTTGAACGCTTTAGCTTGATATTTGCGCATTTTAATTATGCAGACATATTAAGGAGTGTTTAAAGTCTAACCCCGATTTTTTATAATAAAAACTGACGGAAGGGTTGTCAATGGCAGCTGGATAAAGTACTATCCGGGTCGAATTAACCCAGTGTATCAAAATAGTGCTCAAATATATATAATTATGCCAACAGTTGAAGAACGGAAGGTTTAAGGCCGGAGCCTGAATTACAAGGTCTAAGGAGCGTTTTTTCGTGATTTTTTTAGAAGGGAAAAAACAAATGACCCTATTAAAAATTGAGGTATGTTTTCATGTATATTTGAAATGTATTAAAAAACGGCCAACATCAAACAATAATTGACTGCAGATTTATCAGCCTATTCTATGGGCGTCTTGCCACTGCAGCTCCCAATCAGCGAAAAAGACGTAGCTCGTAATTCTTGACTGAAGCAAAAAAACCAATAAAATGTTCAATTGTCATATATTTTTCTTCTGGGTGAATTAAGAAAAAGCTGAAAAGAATCGTGAAATTATAACTTTCACAGGTTTGAAAAAAAATGTGTTGAAAAACACTTTAACGTACTATCAAAATGATTTAAAAAGACTTTTCCAATTACTTTTTTAATTCACTTAGAAGAGGTTTTCATACTGAAGAAAATATGGTTTGAAAAAATGGTTTGATTCGATAGGTCGTTTATTTTTTTTGCTACCACGCCCGACAATTTGGAAAAATCGTGAAAATGAAAACTGAAGAAAACGCGCTTCAAAGTTTTCAATCGGAGGAAATATCAATATCTTCGGAAATATTTACAATTGGCCTCTGTAAGTTTGTAAATATATTTTTGGATAGTTTATCTATCGATTTAAGCAATAAAAAACGAATTTTCGGACCTTCTAATTCAGGTTCCAGCCTTAAACAAACCCATCGAAGTATTCCAAGCACCACTGCATGTATTCCAACAATTAGAGCGATTCGATGATTGTGACAATCGCAATCGTCGGCTATTTTTTCGTCCATTTTGTACATGGAACAAAATATATATATTTTCTAAGAGCTTGATATTCATACTAAATTTTTTTTTTCGCACGAAAAAACATTGTTGAATTTGCACTTGATTTTATACCCGTTACTGTGGCCCAAGGCCTTAATGAAATTAGTCCGCAATTGTGCCAAAATGTTATTGAAATTTTCGCCAAAAAAATGAACGTTTGCAAACAGAGACGAGGCGGCTATTTATCGGATATTGTGTTCCACCCATAACCTCCATGTTTGTACCTTATATTAAAATTAAAATATTCGCTTTATTCAAATAAATAATACGATTTATAAATATATTCGTACTACGTTATGTACGGTGTAGATGTTTTCGTAGTCTTGTAATCGATTAGGCGAGGCAGGTAAATCTTGAGGAAGATCATTGACTGATGATGACCATATGACGATACATTTATCCGTGCGTGTATTCATATTGTCTCGAAGCGAACTTTTTTCAAATCCCTCGAGTTCCCAGGGGATGCTTCCGGAGATCACACGTGTGTGAGCTATGCGGATTACATTACCGATAGATATAGACATATACGTGGGTGTGTACGTGTACGTATAGATACGAATACATACACGTGCACGTCAAATCGTCCGAGTGGTGGTTTTTGTTTCGTGTCACCACATCTGACAGCAACAGCAGGCAACAAGAGTAAAAAGCAAGAGCGAACGAGAGAGGGAGAGAGAGAGAGAGAGAGAGAGCCAAGTTGAGTAACTCGGGGGTAAAATCGAACTTTTAGGGGAGACAGATACAAGAAATATGTACGTATGTATGACACGAATGTGGGGGTGTTCCGAGGCGTACACGAGTCTCGAAATGGGCGTTCCTTATAATGCAACCCTCCATCCACACCCTCTAATCGCTGTATCGCGAGCTCGACGTGCATTTAATTTTTCGCTTATAGATATATTGCCACAATGTTGTTTCTCAACCCTCGAATTATAACTGGAATCACTGAGTGCAATTTTCTATACAATAACTCATGCACACGAGAAAAAGTTTCCTTCGTTTTTTTTATCGTCGATTGTGCCGTGTAATTTCAATTTTCGAACAGATAATTCGTCCTTGTACATTTTTCAGTGGTTCCAGGTATTTTTTACTTTTAAACTCTTGAATTGATGTTTTTCGAGGCATGATGGGTTACGTTTATTTCGTAATGGATAATTTTTGGTTTTTGAAAATAAAGGGCGACGGCTTGATCGAAAAGCTTCATGTATTTTTGGTGATATAAATCAATAGCAGGAGATTTATTATTATGAATTATAAATCAATAAATAAATCAATGCAGCGTATTTGAATCAATTGACTCGTTGCATGAGCTCGGAAACGTTATTAATTTAAAATGAATTAAAACGATTTGTTTTACATTAATAATTAAATTAATAAATTAAAGTTTTATTTTTTTAAATCAATCAATTAATGCAGGAGATTTATTATTATCAATTATAAGTGGATAAATCAATGCAGGATATTTGAATAAACTAACTCGTTGCACGAGCTCGGAAATTTTATTAATTTAGGCACAAAGTGGAAAATATTTGGATTACTACATACATTTTTTTTATTCGTGATATTTTCCTTATCCCAATATCGTCGTTATTCGAGCAATTACGATGAAAAACGGGGTAAGAATGTCACGGGATATTAATAAGAGTTGAAGATTGTCTTGTTTCTTCAGATCTGGAGAAAATATGATGTGCTCGTGGAAAATGGTTCGTACCATAATGAAACTCTCGCCGGGGGGTTCAGTGTCGAATCATCGACGAGCCCGGTGAAACGTGTTCTTCGAGTTTGTGAAATGGATCGAAGCGGACTGACAATGAAAGAATTACCTGTGACGACCAGTCATATTGACCCGTGAGAACTATCTCATAGAAATAACACGTGTTCTATATGCGATATATGTCATCTCTCTTTCCCTTCGAATTTTCTGCGTGGATCTGGTTTCAAAAATAGGATCGTCTCGTACCCGAACGACGTACGATATCTCTGCATTTGTCCTCCGAACAATTACGACGATATTGGGAAGATTGAAGAAAAAAAACATTTGGGCATTAAAATATTTTTATTATTGTTTTATTATTCAATTATTATAAAAAATTGTAGATTATCATTATTATTCTTAAAGGAAAGATTTCTTACATTTTTTTTTTTTTTATTAATCTTTTTCAATGGCGAAGGTATGCCATGGTCTTGTAAACTGGATTTTCAAAACTGGCGTAATCCTAAATCTGTTTTAAAATAAAAAAAGTATTTTTTTCATTGCAAGCTGCGGTCGTTTTTTTTCGGAAAATTCAATCTTTTTGTTCCAGAGCGTAGCATTTAATCGATTTTCGACATTTCTCACTTTTTCTTGGTTCATATTCTGCGTATGACTGTTGATGAAGGGGAAAACTTTGTTGATTTTTTTCGGATTAACCCCGTCGACGCTACGTGTTACGCCGTCAGACAACATCCGCCGCAACCCGTTTAGAAAACCGTGCCATACCTCCACCTTTTTCGAAGATTAACAAATTTAAAAAAAACGCATGTAATAGCCAAAAGTTTCATTGAAACATACCCTAATTGTAAGTCTCAAAAATAGGGGATAAGTATTGCTTTTAACAAAAAAAATCATGAAAATCGGCAATTTTTTCCTCGCCTAAAGGTATCTTTCCCCTTAAAGATTATTCTCATAACTAGTGCCGTCTCCCCGTTCCATTAATTCTCCATTCTGTATTTTTCCCCCAAAATCCAACTAATTACAAGATCGTAGAAGCAATTGGAAATTTACTGCGGAATTTAAGGTGATTCCTTTCGATCCATAAATATGAAGAATCATCAAGAACCCAACCTGCTGATCATAAAAATCCCAATAAATAAAAAATGAATGAACGCGGAGTACTTTCTGTATTCGTCATAATTTATCGAGAATCTAAATGAAAAAGGATCACGACGATCGGCAGATGACTGCAAGGTTTCCAATCGAGATATAAACGGAGTAAATTTTTTATAAATGTTCAAAATCGAACCTCCTTCTCCGGACACGTTTACGCGATAATCGTGCGGATTTCTCGGTTGCGGTATTATCCAGCAATAAATTTACATCTGCTATCTTGGTTGGTTGTTTTTTTTTCGTCGGTAGTCCTAGCCAGTACTTACGTCGATTTTGATCCCTCACGGCGCCTCTGTTTTACAACTTTTGGCGTGGCCTTTCGCGAAGTATCGTAAAATTCCATGACGCGAGTATCTCTGACGAGAGACCTCTGGGCTCTTGGATATGCTTAACATGCCAAGAGTTCGTGACGAATGACCGATGGCCGTTAATACCCGTGCACAACTTTTATGCCCTTTTCTCGTCGTAGGGGCAACATCTTTCTTCCTTTTTTTTTCTCTGCTAAGAAATCCCAGAAAAATCCTCATTGTCTCAGAAATACGCAAATCCAGGGATCCAACATCCCAAATTTTTTTCAACGATTATTTACGTTTGTCTGTATGTAGTTTTACATTCCAGCTTGCTTCCGTCTCGGGGAAATATTACTGCCCTCTTGGGAGATTATTTGCACATTCGGGGAGAATTTCTCATCGAGGACGGTGAAGGGGGGGGGGAGGGGTTTCCAGCAAAGCCACATCAAGAGCCATATCTTAGAACAAATATGGTCACCGGTGACAGTTGCTGACCGCTTTCTCAATCACGGAAGATGGAAAATATCATTAAATTAATTGTAAGTTACGACAAAGTGATATTTACCGTGCTGTTGATTTTTTTCTTCATTTTTTTAACGTTTACTTTTTCCCTCGTTCATTAAAGATTTTTGTTTTTTATTTTCAATGTTCGTATTTTCATTCGTAAGTTCGCATGCGCTTGCGAGCCCCGAGACAGTCTTATCCAATGCGGTAACTAGTTTGCGCGAGGGCACAGGGAAACTGAGAAAAACGCGTGCGAATACAGACGGTGATTTTTTCACTGATTTTCAATTGTCTTGTGATGGAGAACTCCGCCTGTCTCTCAATAGTTGAGCCAGTGCTATGCGGTCACCCATCCAAGTATCGGCCCTGGGGTAACGCTTGATCTCGGAAGTCGGGGTTGATCTCCAAAATAATGATATTTTACAAATCATCTGTTTTATTTTGAGGCATTGAAGTAACCTAAGTACCTTTTTACAATAATAAAGTAACCGTGTTGCTGCTCAATGCTATTTTACTGCCAGGTACTTTTGTTCTCACTGAAAAAAATTGTACTTTTTTTCCTGAAAAAGCCTCCATGTTCAGGACACAAAGGACAAGTCAAGAAGAAAATCCTACATGACGTCAAGATGGCAAGTTCCTCAGTCAATGATGCAAATAAGCCGGCTTTCTGTCATTCTGGACTGGTCATGATACAACCCCCCTCCCAATTTCGTGAATTATTGGCGTTTAATTATTCATTATTGACCTGTCGGCCATCACGCCCCCAGTTGCTCCATAAAACAGCCTCTTCAACCTGCTAAAACAGGCAATCTATCACACTTCCGTCCAGCGATCCTCACCCAATATAAGGCTGCATTGTCAGAGTTCATAATGCACAATGATCGGCGAACCGCCGCGGGTATCACTTCCGTTATTTGCAAAACATCGTGCACCGTGGGCACGTGCCGTACTTTCGCCACAAAAGTCAAGGTGAATGCAGTGGTCGTGAATTTTCGCGAATACGTAATTGGGTCTCCGTTGGTGGTCGAGAGTTCCAGCTGGGCGTTCTCGTCGACCAATAAATTAAAAAGGAGTCAAAATCGTCTCGCGCCCATTGTTGACCATATTTCTCGGGTCCTCACAGCCCCGGGTTGAATGGAAAAATTACTCGAGCCACAAACGATCGTGTTGCATTCTCGACGGGGAAAAACCAGCCCTGGCCTCGCTCAGCCCTCGTACACGATTACTTTTTCGCCGATCGATTCTTAGGTACAAAAAATTACGAGCCTGGCAATAAAACGTAGTCTGAGACGGTCAAGCCTCGTGGCGACAAGTAGGCAGACGGGGTCGTAAAGGAATAAAGGAAAAATGAGGGGGAAAAATTGGTCAGCCACACGATTTACGAATCTTGCAAAAAAAAAGATATATATGTGTGCGCGCACACACACACACACACACACACACGCGCGCGCGCGCGCGCGCGCACACACCTACGTATATCTTTTATGCTTTACTTGTATGCTTTACTCGAAGAGGAATTTCAAAGACCCTCGGACATTCGGCAACGGTCGATAAGCCAGATAATCGTCGCGCGGTTTGGCCGGATGTATTAACCGCGAAAAAAATCGAAGATCAGTATCGTAAGGGTAAGGTGTCTAATTTAAACTTTGGTGTTTCCCCATTTTTTGTCCTATTCCCCACTATTGTTGTCCCCTATTTTCCTTACTTTATGAAACTTTCACTGGACGTGAAGAGGTCGATAATCGATGCTGCAGACAAATCATGTACAGAGACACCCATGACTGCATATATATGTATATATCCAATCGGTGTCCTCGCCGGGCATATTTTTTATTACGCCTACCCTGTAAAGGAGATTGACAATGGCCGGCGTAAGAATAGCAATAAAGTGTTGCTATTTTTGAGCTGACTGGTAAACAATGCAGTACCAGAAGCGCATAAACTTGAGGTACATTAAAGATGGAAGGGAAAAGGTGATTCCCCGAGTGGAGTCGGTGTCGTATACCTGCTCAGCGATCCAGATTCATCCACGGAGAGATGAACAAACGCCAAAAAATGTCTCGTGTATGCTTCCGGAAGTTCATTGTTCATGAGGACTGGCGTCGTAGGGAGGATGGGGAAAAGAGAAGCGTAGAGGGCGGAAGAGGGCGACAGGAATAAAGGAGGAAAGAGCAAGAGAACGGTACGAAGATCAAGAAAAAAAGTGGAGGGAAATGGAGAGTAAAAAAATGAGAATAAAGAAAGTGAGGGAGAAAGAGGGCCTAATGAGAAAAAGGGAAAAAGAGAGAAAGAGAGAGAGTATTGAATGACGCTCGCGCGCTTCAAACTAAGAAGCACTTCGTCAAAAGGCGAATCCGGCCAAGATGCGAATGAATGGAGGGTTTGTTGAGAAGGATAGAAAGGGGGCAGAGCCGTCTCTCTCGCTCTCCTCCGATTTGAGGGGGTGGTTCGGGCGGGTTGCGTGCGGAGACACAACCGGAGTGCTCGAAGGGGAGACTTGAAATTTGAGACTGCGAAGGAGGCAAAATGCGAGCAAAACGTGGCCGCGTCGGCGCGAGGGCCTTTTCTGATGTGCCATGGAGGGGTGGCAGCCTCCCATACCCCCTTTCATGGCCCTCTGTGTGGTGCAACATTAGCGTCGTCGAGGCCAGCGCTACCGACGGGAGATCGAGCCAGGAGTGGGTGAGGCCGAAGGATAACGGCTCGACAAAGGAACGCGAGGACTGACAGAAGAGCAGGCGAAAAGGCCCCTGTCAGGAGACCGTGACGGAGCGAGAGAGAAAGAGAGCAGCCACGGAGATGAAGAGAGCTCGAGTTACGTCACTGGCTGTTGTGCTTTTTCAGGACCCAACGAGCCGTCCGCCATTCACACAGCTGGATTCTGTGAAGACGTATACGTCTCTCTGAATGTTCGGTCACCCCTGGTGATCGAAAAGCCCTAAATGGAGGGATGCGATGAGCAATGGAACATGGGCAGGCGCCCTTTTGGCTGTCATAGTCGTATTTGTGCACATACGCAGGATCACGGTCGATGATGGCCAGTGCGAGTGAGAAAGACGGAAAGACACGTGAAGAGTTTCGGCCTCGACAAACAACAGAGAGGAATCCTCATCTCTCTCTCTCTCTCTCTCTCTCTCTCTCTCTCTCTCTCTCTCTCTCTCTCTCTCTTCTCTCTCTCCCACTCACTCCTTTTCATTCGTTCCGAGCACCGCCCGGTGATTTCTACGCAAGGTCCGCCCCGACGACATGGTGACGGGAGACATCTTCTTTGCGGATGAAAAGCACGCTGACAAGCCTTGGTCGTCGCCATTTTGGAAGATTCGAGCTACGAGGCATTGTCAAAATCAGGATGATCCAACACCAGATCCAGCATCTTTTTACAAGCAAGCATTGTTTACTTTCTTGGGTCTGTTCAAGGCTGGAACAGCTTAGCTGATGATGAAAATATCATTTTTCGCTGCTCTCCATCTCCTGGAGATTTCATAACGAAATTTGCTAAATATCGCGCGTTTATCGGAATTTTTGATGAAATGGTACTTACAAGAAACACCAATGTCCGGATTCGATTTTGTTGACACTTATACATGTGATAAAGCATTGAAAACTACCTCTCAAACGAACGCGTGTCATCCCTTAATTTGATTCTTTTTCAATACTACTGTAGTGAACCTTTCATCGTTTTACTTTAGAAGAATTTTGGTTTTCGAATTTCGGTATCGAACTGCAAAATTTCCACTCGACACGCCTTTCCTCCCCTTGAAACCGCTTTTGCGCTGATCAAAAGGAACGTGCCTAATAGTTTCCAATGGTTTTTCACGTATTAGACTAAATTGAAAGCGGACATTTAAGTTTGTCACGTTTAGACTAAATTGAAAGCGGACACTTAAGTTGTTAGCGTGAGAGTTATTCGGAAATAGGCTCGTAAAATTCTTTAAGAGAGCATACCTAAAAAACTAGATACCAGATGATTCTGTAGGACTCCGGCTCCAATGTAGGGTCGCACTTGCTATTCGGCAAAAATACGTAAACTTCATACGCCGTTTCCTGTTTCCGTTAACCCGTTTTACTCGATTTAATG
The DNA here is from genome assembly GCA_951751655.1 of Ophion costatus. Lineage (NCBI taxonomy): Eukaryota > Metazoa > Arthropoda > Insecta > Hymenoptera > Ichneumonidae > Ophion > Ophion costatus. The sequence goes on along the minus strand of OX632357.1, from coordinate 24,493,498 downwards.
CACTCATTTTTCAATGTGGGCTGGGAGGAAGAAAAATAAAGGGATGGTTCATCTCTTAATTTTTGTTTTTTTTTTTTCAATGCACCCATCCTTGATTTCTGATCGTTCCGCATTACAAGAATTTTCATTTCTGATTCATCGAAATCGGTGGACTCCTTGCGGGTGAAACTGCAAAATCAAGTCATGACATGCTTAGCCCTGAGGGATGGTTTCACCCCTTAAAACAGTTTTTCTGCCGATGAAAAATATACGCATCTCATCGTTTTTTAAGGGGGAGATATATTTTATTGCTGTCTTCGACAGTTACACGGCTATCTTCTTCTTAATCTTTAAAAATGGCGCGGTCTTCTAGACTGCATTTTCAGAACTGGCGTGACGCACAGCTAAAAGACTAATCGACCGATTTTGATGAACTTTGGTATAAATGCTTTTAACCTCAATGTCTAGAACATGTCCATAAATGTCTCTGAAAATAAAAAATAAAAATTTTATTGCAACATGAAGCAATTTTTTGGAAAATTCAATTTTTTTGTTTCAAAGCTTGCAATTTCATCGATTTTCAACGTTTCCCACTTTTTCTTGGTTTATATTCTGCATATGTGTGTTAATGAAAGAACAATCTTCGTTGGTTTTTTTTCTGACTAATCCCGCCGACGCTACGTGTCACGCCGTCTGACAACATCTGCCGCAAGCCGTTTAGAAGACCGTGCTACACCTCCGCAATTTTTAAAGATGAATAAACCATGTAACGGCAAAAGTAGTCATAAAACACATGCTTTGTCTCGAATATGGTGAAAAAAATCGTATCTTAAAAAAAAATTACGGAAATCAGCAATTTTTTCTTCGCCTGAAGGTATGTCCTACCTTGAGGATGCGGAGATGCTTCTTCGCGTCTTTAAAATGGGAGCGACCCCATCGACTGCAGTGACACGATTTTCGTAATAACGAGGATGAACTTTTTCAACGTTCTGTAAGAAAGTCTTGGAAGACGTTCCCACCGTTATACCTCTCGCGAGCCTCCTTTCTTCTTGACGCTACGAGCTCAAGAATATATGGAGGCTTCTTTTCTTAGGGGGGTACGCAAAGGTGAATACGCGTAACCGGAGGCCGGATGTTAACGCCCAGGATGAACGTCTACGCAAGGTACTCTCTTCTCTCTCTCTCTCTCTCTCTCTCTCTCTCTCTCTCTCTCTCTCTTTCCTCGTAGACGTCTCTCCTTGGAGGACTTTAGTTCTTACGGTTCTCTCATTCAACCCCTATACTCTGTCTATCGGAGGATCTGATTTCTGATCTTCAGCCGACGATGGTGCGAGCCGGTGCAGCTACTTGTCACTCGTGCTTCGCATCCACGCCCACTTCTAGTTTTTCTTCTTTATTTATTCCTTTTTTTTCGTCGCGTAACCCAAAAGTTCGTTACGTATGTCTGAGAGTCTTTTTGCGTCCTCAACGTGAGGAGTACCGAGTCTCGTCCTCTCTGATTTTCATAACACTGCACATCCTGTCGACTAACGGGCACCAACCGGTAACACGCGTTAACCGATTTTTCCTTCTTCAACGTCCTAACGTCTCGACTCGAAGACGTTACGGCCTCAAAGCCAGATGACGATCATTAATATTTCATGAGATCGCCTCGCGACAACGAACGACCGTGTCTGCTCGTTCGAGCCAACTCGAGATCCAATATCGCCGATCGTGACGCGTTTATAGCTCGGATGGTAACAAGATTTTCGGGAGATGTAGGTAGAGGCAGTCGGGGCAAGATTATAACGCTTAGGTCATGTTCAAGTAAAACAATACACATATGAGTTAGTCAACTTAAATTGTGTTTCAAACTAATCGACATTTATTGATCTTTCAATTTGGGAAGCAAAAAATGTACCATACAATATATATTTTTAATTGAACCTTTATTTTTCCCATCTTACCCTGTATGCGAGGCAAGATGAAACAGCGCTGGGATAATGATGAGATACGAATTATTGGTATCTTTCGCGTATAAAAGTGGATTCATTCTCAATACCATCAATTTGATAAGTCAATCGTCTAAGTTCTGTAGGATTGGTCCGAATAATCTTGCTTCCATATCAATTTGATAATTTGCAAGTTCTTTTGTCTTCCCCTGGTAGAAAGACCGGTTGAAGAGGAACCAAATGCTTTACTAGTTTCATTTAACCCCTTGTAACGTAAATAGTGGTACGTTGTACAATATTCCGGGTTTGCGATAGCTTGTATTCGTCTTGCCCCATTAGACGGTTAACGAATTAGCAAAAAATCACACAATAACCTTGAAAATTTATGGAAGACCGTTTTTATTATATTAATAATTAGTACTTTCATTGTATTTACCTACCTGACTCTAATCAATATCAGCAACTCAAATAAACTGAAACGATGTTAAACTTTACCAATAATGACATATTCTTGTCAAAAATCGATATTGTTTTCTCGCTCGAGACGCGTGCTTCCGCCACAGTTGATATTTTCACACTCATTCACCTCACCGCCCCGCCCCGCCAAACTCCAAAGGGAGCACTGTGGTCGCGGACATTGTTTAGTGGCTAGGCTTAAAGCGTTACCCCCACTTGTAGCGCAAAAAAGGCCTTTTTCATGAATTTTTTAAATGAAAACTCCGAAACTTTTTTAATCGATCAATATACCATCTTAAAGAACACATCTTGAAGAACTTTCAGTAATTTTTTTATTGAAAAATATTACATTGTTTAGTGGGAAATGGCCGTCAATGAAATAATGTTTTTATATACACGGTTTGCGGTGACCAACATTGCAGCGAAGTGGATCATCTGAAAAAAAAATGCGGATGGATTTAGTCAAATATAAGTATAAACTAGTCTTTAATCGAAGGATTTCAAAAAATATTCATTTTTCACAAAATGGCGGACAGTCAGAGTTAATGGTTCGATTTTAACGAAAAAAAAACGGCCGTTTTTTGGCTATAAAACGGCCATTTTTTCCGAAAAAAAAGTGAACGATTAAAGACTACATTTTTATGTATTAAATAAGCCTGCAAAATTTCAAGAAGATCGGTTTATTAGGGTTCGAGTAATCTTGGTCACCGACTTCAGAAATGCCATTTTGAGAAAAACGCGTTTAAAGTTTCAATTAGCCGGTCGTTTACACAACGGATTCTTCTCTTTCAACGCTCATATCTCAGTCAATTTTGTTCGGATCGTCTTGAAATTTTCAGGACATATTCTCAGATACTTATACTTCAAAAAAATGCAAAAAAAATCGATTTTTTCAAAATCGCAAGTGGGGGTAAGCCCTTAAGATTCATCTTAGCCTGCGTATTCGTCTTGCCCCGAGTTCCCCTATATTCGGGGAAAAAAAACACTCGACGTTAAGCCCAGTCAAGAGTCGTGACTTTAGAAGGGTAAATAAATCACGATTTGATACAAATGGCTAAAATTCGCCACTGATGTACAAAGATCCACCGTAAGAGAACATCTACCCTAATTATGGCTCAAGATTGTGCGAAACGGATCGTATGACGATAGCGGTTCTGCGATGGCAGAGTGGGCGCCAGATATCTAACGTTTTTCATATCATCTTAAGGGGGAGATACCTTTAGGCGAGGAAAAAATTTGCGGATTTTCATGGTTTTCTTTTGGACAGATTTCTCCTTCATTTTTGGAGACTTAGGGTATGTTTTATTACTACTTTTGGCTGTTACATCGTATTTTTTTAAAATTCATCTTTAAAAATGGCGGAAATTCGGCACAGTCTTCCAAACGGGCTGCGCTGGATGTTATGAGACGGCGTGACACGTAACGTCGGCGGGATTAATCTGAAAAAAAACCACCGAAGATTTTCCTCTCATTAACACTTATACGCAGAATATGAACCAAAAAAAGTGAGAAATGTTGAAAATTCACGAAACGGCGCGCTTTGAAACAAAAAGATTTAATTTTCTGAAAAAATACTGTTTCTTATTTTCTAAACTATTTAGGGTCATGTTTTGGACAATAGGGTTAGGAAGATTTATACCAAATTACATCAGAATCGGTCGATTAATTTTTTGGCCATACGACACGCTAGTTTTGACAACGCAGTTAAGAAGACCGTGTCATGACTCCGCCGTTATTAGAGATTGATTGTAAAAAATTACCATGTAACAGCCAACAGTGGTAATAAAACATACCCTAGCTCAAAAATGGTGAAGAAATCTTTACGTGAAAAAAAAATGAAAAAGGTATCTTCCCCCTTAACGTGAAACATTCCTGACGTCTCTCACGCTCTGCCGCTGGTGACAGTATTTCTATCCTCGCAAGGATTCTAAATAAGGTAGACACTCAATCTTTGATAGATTGATTTCTCAAAGACCATTGATTATTTTACAACGAGGAAAATCCTATTCCACGTAGATCTGACAATCGCACGCTCTGAAACTTCAGCTTTTCAACCAAGGTAAACAAAACCTGCAACAGTAGATGACAGTTTTCGTTACCGACCGAGCGTTTCGCACCTTATCGCAATAACGAAAAATTGTTTCTGAACGATTCTTAATCCGAAGGAAGGATTCGCACTCATAATCCGATAGAGTTTCGACATAAGGATCCTGCAGTCTCATCAATCAACAGCGAAGTGAGATGAATCGTTGCTGACTGAAGTGACGAGCCCTCGGCGAACTTCCCACGTCGAATTATATTTCGAACGTGAGATAAGTGGTTTCTCATGAGCTTCATATGATCTACAAATTTCACATATGTTATGAAAATCATGAATCGGTCCGAGCGGCACATTTACTTTGTGACGGACCCCTCCCCCTGTTGGAATAGCTAGCTGGAGCTTCCGCAGGTACAGTATACGTGCACACGTATACTAATAGAGAACACGAGTGAAGAGATATGCCGATATGGCTGATCGTGCCGATGCGCCCAGTTACACGATATGTGTCTGACCATATGTCTCTGGATTCCCACAGCTCCGCGATGATTACAAAGCATATACATTTGTGTATGTCTATAGGCAAGTCCGGTGGACGTACTATCGATATTTTTGGTTCTCTCGTGGGGGCAACAAGTACTGCACCACCCTCGACTGTCGTATCCAGCATATCGATCACAAATGCGGTTTAACTGATCGCGACGAGTGTCTAACTGCTACTTAACGACTATGGAGTGCACATAGCGCACCTACAAAGCTAGTAGAGTTAAACACCTGCGTGATTATACTTAGTTCTTTCATCCTACCAAGTCATTGACTCCAGGCTGACCAGTAGATTTATATCAGTTGGAATGTATCAATGAAAGTGGAAATCTTGTAAAAACGTCGACTTTTTTTCACAGTACTTTTTTAAACACCAATGACAGAGTTGGTGCTCCCTATGTCGAGAAATATTCTACGGGCAGACCTATCAATTATTTATCCATTCGTTCTGTGTGGTCGCGATCATTTTCTTTTTCGATTTTTTCAACATTTCCAAAAATGGAATATGAATACGAAAAATGGGGATGCCTAAAAAATCACAGAAGAAAATGAATGCGGCCAAAACGAACGAACGGACAAATGGTTAATCGGTTTGCGATAAACTATTTAGCGATTTCTTAAGCATAGCAAGAAAATTGAAAAAGACATTTAATGAGACCAAAATGAACGAACGGGTCAATAATTGAGCTGTTTGCTGGTAAGATATTTCTCGATACAGCGAATGACAGCTGTCATTAGGGAATAATTCGTAAGTTCTGCAAACTCGAGCCGAGTTTTTCGGGAGTTCCTCCACAGAAGCTGAGGGGTTAATTTTATCAGATCGAAATGACGAGATGGAGATGCATTGTGAAACGTCCCGAGAAAAGCGTAACTCCTTTTCGGGATCGGACAAGAGGAGCGGACGGCAGGTGATAGGGTGGGTCTGTAAGAGGTACGCCGGAGGCAAAAGAGCCGAGAATACGGAAGAGGGATTGGAGCGGAGTCATTTCCCGCAGTTATATAAAGAGAGCTCGAAAAGAGAGAAAGCTTATCCTCCATTACGCGGGACTTGGCCCAGAGGACCCGGCGGGGTGTAGAAGATGGAGGGAAAGGTCGAGGAAAGGCGAGCGGGCCTTATTTTCCAATTCCTCGGCTTGACGGTACAGGGCTCATAGTGCCGGCCAAGCCATGCGTATGATAGCCATGGGATTAGAACGACTTGCCTCCCGTTCGTTTTCTCTCGCTTTCTTCTTTCTTCCCGTCGCTCCAGTGATTCTGAGGAAGGCGCTTCCCAACGAAAATGTCAACCTAATTTTGCAAGATCTTTCGTGCCGATTGGCCGTCATCGACAAAGGGCGCGAGGACGATGAAAGGTGAGCCCAAAAGGGACGGGACGACCGGCAAGAATGAAAGAGACCCGATGACGACGGCCCTCTTCTCTTCTCGCTCAGTACTTCGTTTTCTCTTAACTCGCGGCAACTACAATATGTACTTGTAAATGAGTGCAGACAGTTACAACGACGGTTTCGAGTCACAGATTCTCTTTCTATTAATCCGATGATCGGTATTATTTTGATAGAGCTTCATACGGGCCCAATTTGCATCATAATTACTTCGTGAGAAGATAACTGTCAAGTATGCCTATTGGAACTTCGATCAAATCATGGGGAGAAATATGAAATTATATATATAATATGAAATTTGAAATGAAATATAAAAAATATGAAACATGAAATATGAAATATGAAATATGAAATATGAAATATGAAATATGAACTATGAACTATGAACTATGAACTATGAAATATGAAATATGAAATATAAAATATGAAATATGAAATATGAAATATGAAATATGAAATATAAAATATGAAATATGAAATATAAAATATGAAATATGAAATATGAAATACGAAATAAAAAATGACTCTTCTGCATTGGCGGCCATTTCTTCCAATAATGCCCAACTGTCGTCATCATTCATTAAGGGGCAAGATACCTTTAGGCGAGGAAAGAAAGGCTGATTTGCATGAATTTTTGTTTTGAAGCGAAAACTGCTTCACCAATTTTGAAACTTAGGGTTTTATAACAACTTCTGGCTCTCACCTGCTACGTTTTTTTTTACTATTCTCTAAAAATGGTGGAGGTATAGTCTTCTCGACCGGTTGCGGCGGGTGTTGTCAGACGGCGTGACACGTAGAGTCGGCGGGATTAATTTGAAAAAAAATCAACGAAGATTTCTCATCGATTAATACTCATACGCAGAATATGAACCAAGGAAAAGTGAGAAATGTTAAGAATCGATGAAATGGTACGCTTGGAAAAAAAAAGATTGATTTGTCCGAATAAATGACTACATTGTCCAATCAAAAAAATACTTTTTCAATTTCAAAAACATTTAGGTCCGTGTTTTAGGCAATGAGGTTAGAAAGACTTATACCAAATATCATCAGAATCGGTCAATTGGTGTTTTAGCTATACATCATGGGAATTTAGAAGGCCGTGCCATGCCTTCGCCACTTTTAAAGATTAATAAAAAAATACCATGTAACAGTCGGAATAAAACATACCCTAATTGTAAGTCTCGCAAAGGTAAAGAAATCATTCTTTAAAAAAAAATCCTGTAAGTCAGCAAATTTTTTCCTCGCCTAAAGGTATCTCCCCCTTAAGATAGCTGCCATGAGTTGCTCACCATCCTACTCCTCTTAGGTGGTTCACACTGCAATGGCTCCGTTGAAAACAATCCTAAAAACAACGCTCCGTGAGATTAAGAAGAACTCTGCTTGCGAGAATTTTCACCGTTTGGTCACGAGAGAACAGCAAAAAAGGAAAGTGAAAGGGAATGAAAAGAAGGCTGGAGAAAGAGGAAAGAGTTAGAACATCCCTTTCTCACATTCTCCAATGTTTCGTAGCTCGGTAACGTCGAGCATTCGAGCTGAAAGGGGGTTAACGTTCAACGGGTATCAGCCGAACGTATGACGTCTACTTATGTGCGTGCATGTCCCACTCTGCTCCAGCGAAAGTGAGACCATTTTTTGTAATCCTTTGCGAGAGCAAGCTGCTACTGGTCTTCGAACGTTCGGTAATTGTTGCTTTTTTATTGTTGTTATTAAGGGTAATCTGCATTAGCAAGTCTAATTGAGGGGTCGAACGTGTCGGGCGAAAATAAAAAATCGTCAAGACCCTTAGCGTAAAATAGGTAAGGGTGGAAGAAGAAATAGGCAATGCAGGGGGTCCATAGATCGAAGCTATCCAGAATTTACTTACTCGATCTGCGCCGCTTTTTCTTTCGGCTCGAGGTCCTTTCAACCCTCGCGAGCCGATGAGAAGCGAAGACCAGGTCAGCAGGCGCTTTCGCGTCGAACCTCGTTAAATGCAATACCAGTAAAACAAGGCGCAAACAGTGAATGGCCAGCAGCTTTGCGGGATTAGGAACTGGCGAGAGAAGCCTCCAACTTCTCTCTCTCTCTCTCTTTCTCTGCCTCTCTCTCTCTCTCTTCCTCTTCCTTGGTCTTCAGGAAATCGGCTGTCTTTGGTAACTTGCCGTATTTAGTATGTGCGTGTGTTTGGACTGTATATAGATGTTCGGTAAGATAACGCGAGGCGGTGAACATAAGAGAGAGGAACTAAACGATGAGAGAGAGAGAGAGAGAGAGAGAGAGAGAGAGAGAGAGAGAGAGGGAGAAAGAAAGATGGAGTCCGTCTGCATTTTAATACTTCTGCCTTACCACTTACCTGAACCGAGCTACCCCTTAGCCTCAGCTCGTCCAGTTTTGGATTAGAATTTCCTTCACCATCCTAAGCACGAGCCTTCACTCGTTTTCCAGTCTCAAAATGACATGCTGCCAACCAGAGAAGCTTTACTCGGTTGCGATAAACTCTCTGATGTTGCAAGCAACATCCTGCCGACTTGTATTTCTCTTTTGGCAAAGAGAAAGAGAGAGAGAGAGAGAGAGAAAGAGAGAGAGAGAGAGAGCGAGCGAGAAGGGCACAGAGAAAGATAGCAATAAGGGGTTGAAAAGGAGGTTACTGCCGAACACGAGAACTGGACCACCCGTTGGTCTTATAGATGTACATAACTCTGCTGAAGATCACTATTCAGTAGATGAGAATAGCTGCAGAAGGGAGCGGGCGGACGGTGATTCTTTCCTTTCCTACATCCTCTCTTCCTCGCTCACGTCACCTGAAAATCCGAATTAGCGATATTGATGGTGCGATTAGGCTAAGTTTTTGGTACAAACTGGCTTTCCCACGTATTATCGCTTTTCCTCGCTCGTTTTCGGAAAATTTAGTCCGAGGATCAGGATCTCATTGCTTTTGCCGGGAGATCGAGAGATACGAAAGAAAAAGTCCAGTGTTTGTTGCGCCCCGTCTGACAAAGTGGAAGCGATCCGTTCGTAACGATGAGAATAATGTGAAAATTTAATTAAGGCGGACCCCACTGTGACTGATAAAAAATGGATTTTTCGCTTTTTCTCGAAGTATACATATTCAAGGATATGTGAAACAATGTTCAAGTTGAAATATTGAAATTTGATCTAGTTACAGACGATTGAGTGGGAACGGGTGGTACTAAAACTTTCGATTGCGTTTTACTCGAAACGACTTTTCTCGACCTGACCGATATCATAACTCTACTTATAATTGTTCGATTCTCAATTTGAAAAAAAGAACAAAATTTCCGTAATGCAGTAGCTATCGTTGTACGTAGCCGTTTAATTATTATTTTCAAGCCCCTGAATGTAAGTAAAACATTTCGCCAAAATTACACTTTTTTTGAAACTCGCCTTTTCGTGATTTTTTCTCTCGAAAAACCGACTGCGTGTGCGAGAACTACATTTACATAGATTGTGAAACTTTTTTATTTCTGTTTTTCAGACCAACCATGGTCAAGTTATCGATTTAGCCGTTTGACTACGTTTTTATACAAAAGGACTATATGACGAGGCCCTCAATAACGTTATCAATTTTTTTTTAATAACATTTTACGGAAAATAAGTTAAATGTATACTTAATAACATACCTTTTACCAAAATTTCAAATGAATATTCTAGCATATCAAAAAATTGGAAAAACGGCCTTTTTTGGCTCGTTACAGTGGTGTCCTTTAAAAATATTAGTTGATGACATGTTCGTAGGACTTCCTCGCCATGTATGAAAATTGACAAAAATGCACTGAATTTCAATACTTCGTTAAATAAGATTCATTTTCCCCGTTTCATATATTTATTTATATATTCAAACTTCGTCATGGTCCTTTGTATACTATACGTAAATTCACGATTACCAGTTTTACTCCGAGACTCCCCAGAGTGTTGTAACGAAAACCTACAATTGTCGGAATCCGTTTGATAACGCAAGTACCAATTATCGTGACATCCCACCAAGGACCCCCATAAATCACCATACACCAACATGTCACCAAAAAAGATTCCTACAAAAAGGTAGCAATCCAAAGACAACAATTTCAAAGCATTTTAAAATGGATCAAACCTCTTTACCCCTCATTGACCGTCGAAAAGATCAGCAAGCCCACCTCCAGGGCTGTGCAAAGAATTCGCGGCACGTCGCGATGAAAAACATGGCTTTTCATCGAGTGCACTGATCCAGGGCTCGCTTTCGCCAAGAAGGGCAAAAATGGAAGCGTGACAAAATCATCGCGCCCTAAAACAACACGATCGCGCTTTGTCCAGAGTCGTCCTGCTAGGCGTAAAGAGCGGGTATTCATCCCATTGGGTCGCAGCATCAGTAAAATGGAGCCCATAGAATATCCTTGTAGAATTATATTATCGAGGAACATTGTGCCATTGGGCGACGATTCAGTCGCCAGGAATGCCCTCGTGGATGCTTCGTGTGCACGGTCTGTACTCTTGTGACCTAGACAATCGTATTTTGATTTCGGCCCTATTACCAGCCGTTTAGGCCCCAGCGTTTGCCTTCTTGACAAAGCGACTCGACGCGTTGAGATCTCGCTCTCTCTCTGCCCTTCGATTTTTCTTTCAATTCGCCTTCAGTCTGTCTTTCTCACTCTGGCTTTCGCGTTCTTTCCATCTGTATTGCACGACGCTGGTAGACTTCATCCAGCATCCGACAGCTTAGCCATGTGCACACGGGGCCCCGAAAAACGCATCAGGCCCCTCTTTGACCTCTGTGTAACATCACTACTAGGTTGGCGAAGAAGTAAAACGCCATTGTGGCAAGTCGAGCCAGAGAGATTTCGGCGGATAGTTACGTGGATTATCTTGCCGACATATTGCGCCAAAGCCAAAAACGAAGGAGCTCACGGTCGGTCGAACGCATACGCCAAACCTTCGGGAAACCTGCACTCC